>OZ023232.1:6953196-7553196 GCA_964006365.1 Trididemnum miniatum | reverse complement strand
CTTGTGTTCCTCCAAGAGTGTAGCCAGGGGGCAGAAAGCTATAGTCTATCCTCTTCCTCCCCAGTCCCACAATGGCTTACCATACCTGAATAACCTTCGGAAATTTATGTAGAAATCTCATTTTTTAATTCATATTCATGGTTAGTAGACTTGTTAAACCTCGCCTATGACGTTTTTTTTCGTACTTCTATGGCCTAGTGGTTAAGAGCGTTCGCCTTGGAAGCTGGTAGACTTGGTTCTATTCTCAGTCGGGTCAAACCAAAGACTTTAAAACTGGCATCTGCTGTTACACTTGCTAAAGCATTTAAGTGTAGCGCGGAGGATGAAATAAACAGAAAATAAAAATACGTCAGTGAATTCTTGACAAGATTTAGTCTTGGCGCTAAAGGACCTTAGTAGTTATAAAGCGCCATAAAACCACACAACATTTCATTTCAACATTTTTCGTACTTCTAACTGCTGTACTCAATTGCGCCATTACCTTTAAAATTTTAAGCGTTTGTGCTGTGATTCTAAAACCTCTACATCTATGATGCATAAAATTCAATTATTTTGAGCTAAAATTTCAAAAATCGCCCACTGTCCGGGGGTTTTCCACAAATTCTAGCCTCCAAACGCTTCGCTCTTGGGCTCTACCTTGCCTACGGAAGCTAGAAGCTTTGCACGCTAGGCCTGACCTATACCTTGTATACCTTGATTAAGCCTCCCAACAAAAAATTCATTAGTTCCCTCCACTCGTTTTGGGCTGGCGCCGCCCGTGGTTGTTGGGAGGATGCATACTCCTCATCCTATTCCTCTGAATTTGCTCCTGGCCATAAGCTACAGAAACCATCAAAAGAATCTGGCATATTTCAGTCACTTGGCACCATTAGTATTGTTCTTGTTCACTAAAAGGCAGAGTCAAAAGGTGGGGGGGGGTCATGGCACAATAGCCCAGCCCTTAAATACGCTCCTGAGGGCCGGATTTAGACAATGAGAGGCCTGGGCTATTTGATTATACTTATTGGAAGAGCAAAAAAAGGTCTTCACGTCCTCAGATGTCCTGTTATCACTGAAGATATCGAAATAGTGAAGAGCAAAAAAAAGATATACACGTCCTCAGATGTTCTGTTTTCCACTGAAAGTATCGGTGAAGACGAAAAAAGTCTTCATTGTTCGTGATGAGGCCCCCGTTTTTTCCGAGGCCCTAGGTTTCAGCCTGCTTAGTCTATACGTAAATCCGGCCATATACCTACAATCCATATTTAGCCTGTCCACTTGTGACATGTCCAATTTATGTGGGTTTCGGACCCACGGTTCTTGCTTCTAGTTTCTGTTCTCCCCACCCCATAAACAAAATTTTAAAGACGACATCTCTGGATTTAAGCTTTTTCCTGGGTTTTAATTTCAATGGTAGACCTATTAAGTTTCAAATGCATTCTTGCAGATGCAATACTGTAGAAATAAACGCGTAAATTAGGGCCCCCAGGGTCTTCCCTGAAAAAAAAGTGGGGGAGGCCAGGCTCCCCCCGGTTTCCCGGTTTCGCCACCTATGGTTTGAATTCGTTATTTTTAATTAGACCTATTCCAAACTAGTAGGATCAAAATTCATACAAAAGCTATGGATGCCCTTTCAGCGAAAGTGGCGAATGAGCGATGTATACTTGGACGCAAGGGCGTTGGAAGGTGGGGGCTGAAGCCCCCCTATATTTTTTTATCCCCTCCATAGAAATTTTGAACCCCCCTTCAGCCCCCCTTTGAAAAATTTATAACTGCAATACACGCTACTGCACTTTTACGATGTCTTTAGGCATCACTTGTTATTCGTTTCTTTTCTTCATTGATACCATGAAACCAACGTACTCACTTTTGCAACTTTAAAACAAAAGTGAACAAAATCGCAAAAACTGTTGGATTTCCTGGTACTTTCGTGTAGAAAGCTCTTGGAGCTTTATTTTGATGTCACAGATAAACTTTCTCCAACTTTAAAGGAAACTTTTGGGCAAAACAACAAGATATCAAATTAGAATTAGCTACCTTATCCTAGAAGCAGCAACGTAACGAGAAATTTTAAAGGGGGGAGGGGGACATAATTTTTACATTTTTTTCAAGCGCATTTTTTTAAGGCAGAACGAATTTGAAGCTGATTGAGAAACAGGAAACATGCTACCCCCAAAAATTTTTGAAAATTTACATGCTGTAATGGCTATTTTATTGCTTTTTGAATAATTTTCAGGCAAATTTTGTTTAATTTTTTGACCCTAATTCTGAGTGCTTCGCCCAATGTGATGCATTTTGTTCGCACATTTTCGATTATGCGTGCTTAAGGCGTAAGGCATATTTGCTATCGAAAAGGTTCGAAATTATGAAAAAATCGTATATATCAAAAACATTTTTGAAAATGGGAGGTGGGTAGATGCATACCCCTTATCCTATACCCCCTGGATCCGCCCCTGGCCATAAGCCACAGAAACCATTAAAAGAGTCTGGCATAATTCAGTCACTTGGCACCAGCATTAATTTTGTTTTTTTCTTACTAAAAGGCAGAGTCAAAAAGGAGGGCATGGCACAACGCCCCCCTACCCTATATACGCTCCTGCCTAGGAGCCTAAGAATAGGAGCTTGTGAACGGATAAGTTCATTTAAAGGAAATTAACACGTTTACAAACGTCAATCTAGCTAGAGGAAAGCTTGAGTTATCAAGTAGTCTCCAAGTGACTTTTACTGAAGAAAAGTGCATGATACGCATGATGTATGTTGCAATAACAAAAAGGGTAAGACAAATTTCAGACCCCCCTACTTAAAAGTACTTCCAACGCCCCTGCTTGGACGAACTCCGAGAAAATAAAGACTTGCAGAATATGCAGTCATTACCAAAGGTGAAGTAGTAATATACCCATAAATTTTCTCGGCGTTTATATTGTCAAAGAACGGATAGAATGTGACAAAAATGATATTCACTTAACTCGTTTCACCCTTGTTGAGGAATCATTAATCGGATGAGATAATTAATAACGGGACTAGATTTACATTACCACGAAGAAATTACCTCATTCTCAGGGGCGGATCCAGAAAATTTTGGTGGGGGGTATGCAGTTTTGAATTAGGTTGAATGTTAATAAAATGCAAAGATGTTCAACCTGAAAAAGGGCGAAATAAATTCTTTTTAGAAAATGCGTTCATGGGAGGGCGGTATATTCAAAATTTTTTAGCACTAATTTTTGGCATTTTTTAAGCGTATTTTTCCGGAAAAGTTAAATTTGGAGCAAATAGCGACACAAAAATGATTCTAGGGGGGTCCGGGGGCATGCTCCCCCGAAAATTTTTTGAAAATTCACATACTGTAATGGGCATTTTAGCGCTAACAATTTGTAACGCGAATTTTGTTCTTTTGCCTCTAATTAGTCCTTCACCCAATATATTGCATTTTGTTCGCACATTTTCGATTTATGCGTGGCTAAAGGTCTGTTTGCACCAACTGCGATTTTAATCGGATTTGTTGTACGAAGTTTTATCCATCTTTTGACGTAAGGAGTTGGTGGAAATATCTTCCACACAACTCGATACCACAACAGTTTTGCTTTTTATCGGTTATTTTGTAAAGCACCTTACGATTGTTTTCTAAAATGCCGTGCAAAGTGACATAGTTTTACGTCATAACTTCTTACTGTTTCGTGGCCTACGTCACCTTACGTACGAAAAGTTGCATCGCATTCTGTAGAGATGCATCCCCCATACCCCCTCCCCTGGATCCGCCACTGCTCATCCTATTGAATATTACTAAAGTAAAGCTTGTGATTGGTATTTTTTTTGTTTCATGTCGTGTATTTGCTTATGCATCATGTCATTTAAGTTTTAAAACTTCTGACTCCGCCAAAGTTTTGCCTTGCCCCACGTTGAGAACCAGTGAAGTAGTGAACTACTGATATAACTTGTTTCGATATATAGATACTGACTCAGTCTGAACTTGAAAATAAAGGCTCAAGTTCAGCAGTCGAAAATTTAAGCCTTCACCTACTCAAAACACCAGTATTTTCTAAAAAAGCAAATTCACTCAACCACCGTACAATGCTAACAGTGGCGTAACGAGACGTTTTAAGGGGGGGGGGGGGGATGGCACAGTGCCCCTACTAAATACGCTCCTGAACGCCCAGACGTGAACCGGCAGTTGACAGGTCGAATCTAGCTCCAAACGAATGCACTGAGTTGATTACAAATCTGCCAGAAATCAACGATATTAAAACAACACCGAGCAGCAGAATCGTTGAAGAAAAGATCTTTGTTTTGCGTTAGTGCATGGTTCCCTACAAAAACACACAAAAAAAGTAAAGTTATCACATCTAAATGAATTCCTGTTATTGTATATATTAGAACAAGAAGTTTGTCATCGTACACTATAAAATTTAATGTTGTGTTAGCTCTGCCTCAGTTCCTGGTAGCTACGTTACTGCTGACGTATTTGCACATGATTGCGTGGTAGTAGCTCCAATAGCATCGACACAGTATACAATGCAATCAATAAATCAGTGTCAAGTAGTGAGTCATATTTCAATCGGTTTGATGCATCAAGAAATGGGTTGACGGTATTGTTTTTGGAATTCTATAGACATGGATTAGCTCTTCCACAGCCGCAAATTAGACGAAAAATGTTTTAAATCAATTGTTTTAGTGCCAAGATGAACTAGCAAAAGTTGTAGGCCTACTTCAAATTAATGAAAAACCTACAAGTCAGTAATCAATGTGGTATATATCATCAGGTGAAGCAGGTTTTTTTTACACCCCAGGGGCGGTATACTGCTAAACTTTTGTCGCACTTAACGCAATGCATTAACTTTGTTTGTTTATTTATTATGTTAACGCATTGCGTTAAGTGCACAATAGTAGAGCAGTATACCGCCCCAGATTGGTAGTATTTATCGTTTGTAGACCGGCTTCTTATATTTCTTGCAGAACGTTTTACACAATTAATGCGGTTAATGTGAGCGACGCGGCCAAGCGTATCGCGCGCAGGTGGCAGATCCTAGATGAGGGGTTCGATTCGCGGCTGGAGCCGATCGCATTTTTTGACATACCCCGTATGGCTGCTGACTCGAACAGCGCAAGCTCACTTCGCAGTCTCTCTCAATCACTGTTGAATTTTCAGTTTAATGTAATTTAAAATAACCTCAGTTTTCGCAACCAGGCACAAAAATTGAATCTGTTTTTGTGAACGCAATTATTTTTAAGGTTGTAAAACCGGCTCTATCAATTCAAAGAAATCAACCAACTGGTTTTGAATCGTTGAAATAGGTTTAAAAATTGCATTCACAATTGCAAACAAAAAGTTTTGCACAAGCAGAAACCGCTGTAAAAAATACACTCAAAAGTGATCGGAGTTCGGAAAAACAATATCATAAGAATTCACTTTAGGTTGATTGCCATCACTATAGTCAAGTAGCCAAATCAAGGTTATAATTTTACATGTAATTAGTCGCTGAAAAAACAAGATAGGCAGTGCTAGTTTTAGATAAATACCCTGCGTGAAAACTTGGGCCAAGGAATATGATTAACCATTGACGTGCATCTTTGAGCGTAGGACGACCTAACTAGTTAAGCTCCTCAAATATGCATGAAAGTTACGTTGCAGAAGCCCATTATCAAAATATTTTTCAAAAAAATGCATGGACGGCCTGCGTTAATTGCGTTTCAATTATCTCCAATAGGCCTTATATTGAAAAATTCACTCAGCTAAACATATTGCTGGTAATTGTTTTGTGAAGTTAAATGGATACCAGTGGCGTAGCCACGGGGGAAAGGAAGGGAGTTGGGGGTTACTACCCCTTCATTGAGCTTCAAATGACGTCATACTTACTTCTTTTTTTGATATTTATTTCAAAGTGTTCATTACTTTGTCGTTCATAATCTGGTTTTGTAATTGTGATAACAAGAATTACAAGAATTAGTAATAACAAGAATGGAATCCAAAATATTGTTGAAAATGGCTGGTGGGGGAATGCATACGCAGCGCACCCCACATGCCCCTGGATTCGCCCCTGGTTGTATAATAACAAAAGATGGCCTCAAATTTTAAGAGAGATGTTTTAAACTAAAAATACCGAAGGCAGTTAAGGCACGATTGTTGTAAGGAAGTCAAAGGAATACTTTCTAATGAAACTGGTAAAACGATATTCAAATGTTTGCAACTTAGTTTTTTTTTGAGCTACAGTACGTACATCAGTTTTGCTTGAAATCGTTCAGCATTTTTTCTAGGCAGGTGTGAGGGGCCGAGGGCAGTTGCATGTACAGGAGCGGCACTGCCCTGCTAATAAAAATTGCATCATTGCTTCATTGCATAACGGCAAAGAACAAGATTCAGGAAACAACGCTACGTAATTTTTGTTACTATGACAATTAGAAAACCAGATTATCAATGACAAAGTATCGAGCACTTCAAAATAACTATCAAAAAAAGAAGTAAGTATGACGTCACTTGAGGTTCAATTGGGGGGGTTGTAACCCCCAACCCGAAGGATGAAAAACTATATAGCCTGCGACCAGCTTTCATTGAAGGTTTAAAAGTGTTTGTTTAATTCTTACCGAAAGCTTAAAATTATACGTGTCGAGCTTTTCTTGCAGCAAACCCAGAAATTATATCGTCAAATAATGACTGGACTAAATCACTTTCAATGGAGAGTATTGCAAGCGCAGAGAGCCAGTTTTCTCATATCGTCGAACTCAAGTAAGATTTTATGAACTTAAGCTTAGAAAAACTTCTTTCGCTGCTTGCGATTGAAACAACAGTGGGGTAAAGTATAAGACTTATACATACACTTAAGGTGTTGATTCACACTAGCGATGTTTGCTTAACCACGGCTGCACGTCCGGCGCTGAATCGTCATTTTTAAATGTAAAACCACTGAATTGCACGAACCGATTTTGCCGTGACAGAGACCACAAAGCGAGTCATATTCTAAAAAGTTGCTCACTAATTAGATAGAGGCGTAGCTTGTCAATAGTCAATTGCGCAATCAATTTTTTTGGCTCCATTTAGATCAGTTTTGACTTAGCTCGTTTAAACCTGAGAATAAATTGATGTGACTGACATAGTTCGTTTAAAATGATATCACAATTTGCCGCCCCTGGATCCATAAGATCCAATGGGTAGCCACGCCACTGTATACTGGTATGACAATGTTTTCTGGCTGATGGTAGGCTAACTCGTACTGTTTAAGGAGCAAACTTCGTTCTTGTCTGTCACTGTCAGGAGGGAGGCGTGATACCTCTGATGAGAAGACATAAAATTTTGCAAAGCGCTGATATACCGTCATGACTTTAGTAGAAACCTACGGAATAATACCATGATTACAGCAATGTTTCTAGGTTGTTTGCAACAACCACTGATTCGAATAATTATTTTAGTCGCTGTATAACCCCCACAATCAACTTTTTAACCATCGTCTCGTAAGACATACAGGCGCGTAGTCAGGATTTTGCAATGGAGGGTGCTGTGTCGGGGGTCTGGGGGCTCCGCCCCAGCCGCTGAAAACTTTTGTATTTATTACCTAAAAAAGTAAATTTTAGTGCGTTTAACTGTATAATATGCTGTAACAATGTCTTATTATTATGTATTATACAAACACAAAATACTCTGACATCGTATGATTTATACACGATATTGAACATACAGCTGTTACAGTATATTATGCTGCAGAGCAGACTTAAATATTTTGACTTAAATAATTATTATGCTGCAGAGTTAAATGTTGTGGATAAGACTCTAATGCAGTGCTTTTCCATCATTTTCTGCTCACGCTCTACTTTTACAAAAAATTTTATCTGGGGCCCTCAATCAGATCTGAAAAGTCTTTATCAATATAAATTATATCAACGTCTGCTCTAGGCCATCCCAACCCTTAATTTCTAATATTCTAACTTTAGAAACTTTAGAATGGTTTGCGGTCCTCTTTTAAGAGCTCTCCTACCCACTGATCGGGAAGCGTTGCTCTATGGCGAAAGCATAGAAGCAGGGCCGTATCTCGAAAAATATTTCGGGGGGGAGGGGAATTTGATGTCAACATTCACTACCGGTATAACAAAATTTTTATAATAAATTTTTATGAAGTTGTGTACGCTATATCAACGCTTTCTGGCATAAACATGACAATGCTTGTTGAATTTTTTCTTTGTCACTGCTACCGCTGTTTAGTGGCGCACCAAGGATTTGGTGAAGTGGCGCAAAACGGGGGGTCTGGGGGCGGAACCGGGCCAGCAGATTTTTGCGGTTTTCACATAAAAAACACTCATTGAAGCACACTTTTTATCGAAAAAGGACGTAGGCTACCGTACCTGCAGTTAGTGCAGTCTCTAATAGACAATACATAACTATTTTAGTAGGCCAGCAAAAACCCCTGGTATGTCTAGAAGCAGAAGCTTGGCTAAAATAAATGAAAGGAGGATGCAACTTTATTAGCTTTGGCGCATTTGATTGAATGACGTGTAGGTGTGTTCTATAATCTGCAACAACGACAGGGCCAGTGGGAGGCGTGGCACCGTGGCTCTCCCTAAATGCGTGTGTGCCGCTGATCCTGGTCGTGGGCTTAAACTTACGTGGTCCAGTGTGCAAGACCCGAAATAAAAACCTATCTAAAGCACCCACGGTATTTTTGATCAAAGGCATGAGAAATGCGTAAGCTACAGTGCTCACAGTAAAGAACTGGGTTGCAGTGAGGGTACCTAAATTCACTATGCACTACAGTCACTGCTGTACTTGTGTGCATGGTTGTTACTTGTTAGTGTCTAGGGCCGTAAACTCAAGCAAAATTTTAGCCCGGATCCGAACCCAAATTTTGCAATTTTTCTAACGTTGAGGAACAATTTCTGCCAAAATTACTTATATTTCTTGTAAAACTATTTTTCTATGACCAAATTTTCTCGACTACAATGCAAATACAACTGCATACTGTGCCTTGATGCTTACAGAGAGCGAATAGCCCATACCTTCCGTACAGAGTATATATAGAGGTACTGCGCAGGAAGTGGCAGACATTTACTAAGCTGACGATTAATTTTTCATATACCGGTAAATTAAAATCAAATTGGAACAGACCCTCAGCTTGTTGCATTCATGCAGGCTTCAGGACAGGAACTCTTGGTGGAAAATCACCGTATTTGTACCTAAACTAATCACTGCAAAGGATTCGCTGCAACTGTGAGCACAAAATAAGAAAAAATGAACGAGTTTCAAAAAAGCGTAAGGGCTCTAAAGGAGGGATTATATCACTTTCTTATTTACGTTCATGTGAACTCATATTCTGTTCTGTGAGCAAGCATTGACTTTATGTAATACGATAATTTCTTTAAAAAATAAAAAAGCAAATTATTTGAAACGTTTGCACCTTTAATACGTTTCTATATGCACTAGCCCACGAAAATAATCGTAAATATCAAGGTCTGTTCAGCATAATTATGCACAAAGTGACATCTTTTTCAAGCAAGCGGTATCATCCGACACAACAATCAAAGCTATCTTTAGTAGAACATGACGTTATTGTAAAATTTTGCGGTAAACTGGTAGTGCACATTCGGCGACAATTTCAGCACAAGCCAGGCGCCTGCTCCTTTTACGCTACTGACGGCCGGCTACTGATAATAAGCAATCAATTTAACAAACAACAATTCATTTTTAAATCAGTCTTCATGTTTTATCGTGATTTATTTGTATGAGTAGTACACAAAGGCTTCAGCTTTTTTATGGGTTCGTGTCTTGTATGCTCCAATACGGTTATAGCTGGATTAATTATGCGGCAAATGTACGAAATTTTGCGGCACCCTGTGCCCCGAGCGCTAAACATTATTGTAAGGAAACGCACAATCGCAACGATGACTCAAGGGACAAAATGTGACAGTTTACTACAGTACTTGCATACTATATTTTTGATGAATACTGGACTTGTAGTGTCTTAGCCAAATTTACAAAAATGTTTTGGGGAGTTTGATCCCCCAGAAGCACCAAATGCTACGGCACCCCGCTCCTGGAGCGCTGACCTCTATGATTTATCAAGAAATGCAAACCGCTACTATGACCATCGGGTCAAAAGGTTACATCCTACTCCTCCGTACTCTGCTATGTTTTGACGATTGCAGGAGTTGGACTGTCTAAGTTCAAGCTTGTAAAAATATTTCGAAGGAGGGGTGAACCTCCCTCATCCCCCCCCCCCCCTAAATACGACCTTGCAGAGAAATAACCTCATGCCTCACCAATTTAATGTAACAATGGTTGCTGCTTTAAAGTACTTTTCTTACAGCTCATGTGTAAAAAATATGCAGTAATTCTAGAATATACATACTGATAGCCAAAATGTAATGTGACGAAAAAATTAGAGAAATAATACTTTTTAAAATTAGAGAAGCATAACAGTGTGTGTGAGGAGCTGAAGCTTTCTCTCCACTAGCTACGCTACTGACGATAACGATGGTGCAGCAGTTTGTAAGCAGCTAAGCACCATCCAAGTTTACAGCATATGGTTTGGCATATCAATATAATGAGTGGGGAGAATTCAACCTCCCCCCCCCAGCTATGCTACTGACGGAAACAATGGTACAACTGTTTGCAAGCACTTTTTAAGGTTACAGCAGATAGTTGGCATACCAATGGGAGAAAGGCTGTAGCCCCGCCCCCCTAGCTACGCTACTGAAGACATATTCACCCTGTCTACATGTCCAGTTTCATTGGGCCTTAAGCCCACAAGCTTTCGGCGTCACATTTAAATTTATGACGTCATAATCACTTATTTTTAATTATAAAATCAAAAATTTAATTGTCATGTACAAAGCCCGTGAGCTTACAGCCCAATTAAACTGTAATCGTGAGCAGGATAAATACACAACAGCTAGCTAGGGCTTTTCAATCAGATAGGTACGTGTGGCCATTCTTTTGGTTTTCGTTTTTTTTTCTACGATTTTATAAACAGAAAAATTTTCTTAATTCTCTCAACTGAAGCCCTTGATATGTATACGCAGGTTACTTTTTGCATTTTTTAAGTGTATGTTACAATGAGAAGAGGAGGGCAACTATGGGTATGGGCATGCCGTGCATCTTCACACATTGGATTCCTTTTCAACTTGCCAACACAAAGCAAACTTATTCAAGTCTTTTGCTAACTGAGCCATCGTGAAAGCATTAAAATATACCATGATGTAGCTTAATTAATCGGAAAATCGGATACGCAGCACTTCATGTCATGTTGCGTTAGGAAGTAATTGGAATTGTTATTTCAGCTTTTATCATGCAGCCATGCCAAGTCAGCTTTCGACTGGCATGCTTCAACGCTTACTCGTTTTGCTGCATGTGCCTTTTTCCGTTATAATGCCTATCTTTATTGTAACTTGTGAATGATTGTATGTTTTGGTGAGCGTACCTGCGGAAATAAAACTTTTTGATTTGATTTGATCAATAAGTAAAAATAAATATTACTATTATTTTATTACATCTGTTCCTTAGTTTGATTATTGCTTCTATAACGTTGCCATGAGAAATATTTATGCAACTTATTGCGTCAAAATTATTTACCTACAAACTTCCTTTCACGAGGAAATATTTCATCATGATTCGTGAATGTTCTCTAGAAGTCGAAAGCGATTGTCAGTTCATGTCTTCGCAGCACGTGCAACAACTGCTTTTAAGTTATTTGACAGAGAAATTATGAGCCGTAGAAGCAAGATAGCATGCGTAACCAAAGCAGAGAGTATGTGTGATACTGATATTATATGTGATACTGATGAAACAGATGTAGGCTATAGATAGCCCACTACTCGGTCACTTTATTGTTTAACCAACCCGCTACAGGCCCCGCACTTCAATCTGCTATAGGCCCCGCACTCAGTTAATCCAGCAGTGACATGAATCAGGCTTAAGGGGAATCCAACGGTAAAAGCGGAAGTAGGCTATAGCTTAACCAAGGAAACCATTATTTTTAAAAAATGCAAACTTTGAGCAAATACAAAAAGCCAGCTAGTGAACGAATGCTTAAAAATCTATCACCGCAAAGTTTTGATTTTTAAGTGCTTGCAAGTATATAACTTTTAAAGCACTGTAATTATTCTGCACTGTAACAGTATACTGTCAAACTTGCCATGTCAGAATCGAGCAGCATATATTAACAATGACGCTCAAAATGAGTTTTGTATGATAACTAGGGCCATTATTTTTGACCTAAAAAAATTTATTTTTGACTTTATTTTTGCAAGATTTTGACTTATCTAACAATGTATTAAATAACATTTTCTCAATCATTTTTAAACATTTTCTCAATCTTTTTCTCTCTAACATTTTCTCAATCACTCAATCTTGAAGCTAATGCAACAAAGCGACGCATGACGCCAAAACCTAGGTTAACGAGCCGTTGTGTGAATTGGTATCAATTTATAGTGTCAAAAAATGAAATTTTCATTATACTCGCCGTATTTTGCCGAAGCGTGTTACGAGTGACGGGGCCCATCTCCGCGGCTTAGCGCCTGGGCTACACAGCTCCGAAGAAACGTCGCGACGGTGGCGAGCCGCTGGCGACATTGTGTCGATTTGCCTATCCCGGGATTTGAACCCCTGACCTCCCGCACCGATGGCATGTGCGCTAAGCAACTGAGCTAACGGCCGTTTCAATGAATTTATAGCGTGTAATGCAAAAATGCGTTGTTATCGCGACTGCTACTGTACGTTAACAGTATGTCTGTGATCATGGAGGTTTCTAGCGACGTATGCTGTAATTACTAGGACAATTTCATGCATATTTCCTTCTCAATTACCGCAAGTGCTGTTTCCTTCTCAATTACCGCACGCATTTTTACTATTGCAACTATTTCAGTGTATTTAAATAAAACTGCGCATAAAATTAGCTCAAAAATTCAAAAAAACATAAAAGAAATATAGTGTAAGTTTTTTCATTTTTGTAAAGAAATTTTTGATGAAGACAATTTTGACAAGTTTTGACTTCATGCAAAATTTTGACTTTATTTTGACTTATAAAATCTAACAAAACAAACTCCTGAACACCTGAAACGAACGTTACTACACGTTTGATTAAATGTAATAAGATCCTGAAAAAAATTTGACTTTATTGACTTCAGCGGGCCCTAATGATAACGATGATGGATGAAAGGGAATGACCGATAATGGTTTAAGGCACAGATTATCACTAATAAAACTATATGCTGAATGTCCAATTGCGAATGATATTCATGAAGATTGAGGAGCTAGCAATTACAGCTGACTAAATAATTTCACCTGAGCAAACCAAGCCCAGTACCGGCTCTGTAAATCACATTTTTTTAATCATCCGAAGATTTAAAGTTTTGCAAAAAAAGCTGTCTTTTTTTTTTAGACTAAAAGAGCGCTCAGTAGAATTTACAGCACATATGGAACTGCGATCGCGTACTTTATTTTTGCAAGATATTTTTGCAAGAACTTTTTTTGCATGCCCTAGCTTTCCTCATTGATCACTGCAGTAGGTAGTAAGTGCAATAGTTCAATAATTCGTTGTATATTTTTCACTGTTACAAAGATATTGTTACCTCAACTGCATCAAATTAAGAATGAAATGATGGACTTAATGCAAAAATTTTAAGTGATGCAAGAGAATAAGTTTCACGTCATTTCATATCATACAGCGGCTGGATTACCAGAGTGACAGCATGCAAAGGAACGACGCTTTTCGTGTCAGCAGTTAACTCGCTACTCTTTTCGTGCTTGTTTTGCAGCAGATCGATCATAATTTTTGAGTTACTACATAGATTTTTGCTACTGCTTATTTGGAGGAGTCACCATTCACATGGTCCAGTCTGATCAGATATAAGAAACAGACGATTCTTTTTACACTGCAAGGACAGAGCAATGAAGTCATCGTTCTTCATGAGGCTCACGCTGTTTTTACTCTTTCAACTTCAATTCTACGTGAGAGGTACAAAAACTAACAAATAAAGGCTTTTTCAAGAGAATTTTTCACCCTAATCGCGGTTAAGCTTTCTGTGTTAGCAATTTCTAAGTCTACTTTTCCTGTCACGGTAAAAAGATACTGCGTAGCGACTTGCGTGAGGTGCGGTAGTACCTTTGTGGTCGTAGGACAATATTATGCTGTAATTTACTGTTTGAAGGATTCTGCAATTGGTAGATCATGTGACGTTGCTTAATTCAAAATCGAAATCGTTTTGCATCCCCTGGGAAGCTCACAACGTCTGCAATAAGCTCTGGCCAAATTTCATTTAGTAACTCCGGTTGAAGCGACCTAAATGATGTACATTCGCTTCTCCTTAACAATGACTTTCGTCTATATTTCTTGCCTGCACAGCAAAGCATACATTTCAACAGATCTCAGAGGCGGCCATCTTGTGTGCGTGGGCGTGGTTTGATTGTATGAAGTCAGCCTACCGTTTATTACAAGCAGTGTTTATTTTTTACAAATTTCTGTAGGCCCCTACAACATAAAAGCTACAGTACTGGAAAAAAGTTAGGAACGATTTTTCTAAATCCAAAAAACGCAAAAATGACACGTTTTTATGTTTTTTTTTTCATTGAACGTAACAAAACTTGAAATAAACACCAGGCAATCTAAGCATCTCCAGCATGGTTCAAGTTATTGAAGTTGTACTAGTATGGGTGTGGTAACCCTTGTTTTTAATAACTTTCTGAATGCGACAAGGCATGGAAATTGTAAAGTTATTGCAGACATTGCACCAAATCTCTTTAATGGTTTTTTAGCTCATCCAAAGTTGTCGGATTTAATGCAAAAACTTTCTTTTTGATCAGTGTCCATAAATTTTCAATGGGATTAAGGTCAGGAGAATTTTCTGACTATTTGAGCACTCTGACATGGTGGGGGGGGGGGGTGTTTTTCTGGCCAAGGCCGAGGTGGTCTTTACTTCTTACCACATGGACAAACACTGAATGCCTTACGGCATATATATATATGAGCATTCTAGATGGTCATCTACTGAATTTCATGAACATTCACGAACGCACAACATTCCAACAAGACTCTGCACATGTCATAAGGCCAAATCAGTCATGAATTCGTTTCAAGCTAAAAATGTCAGAGTGCTCAAATAGCCAGAAAATTCTCCTGACCTTAGTCCCATTGAAAATTTATGGACACTGATCAAAAAGAAAGTTTTTGCATTAAATCCGACAACCAGACTAGGGGCAATTACTGAACTCATGTAATCGATTACGATTACAATTACTCCTAATCATTTGATTACAATTACGATTACTAAAAAAAATTATTGTAATTGATTAAAATTACAATTACATCAATTGTAATCGCGATTACAATTTCGATTACTTTTAGTCAGCTTGCGGAATTGTTGGTAGATTTTTTTGGTTTTACTTTTTAGCGAAACTAAGACTCGACTGACAACTCATACTAAAAACTAATCACAGACTGCAAAGCTTGCGCAGAAATTTTTTTGCTTCACACTCTGATCAAATAAATAAATAATGTGCTAATTAAATTTTCAGTGACGAATGTGTTGTTTGTTTTAGTAGAAAGCATAGGTGCTATAAAACAGCACAATAGAAGTTTTAGCACCACGGCAGCTGTTATTCAGATCTAAGAGATAAAGGTGGCAATGCTCTAATTACGTTTTTGCTTCCAACTGCGTGATGTGGTTCAAAACAACACAGCGGGTAGACTTGTGAATTGGCACAACGCAGTGCAAGTACGCAAAACAAAAATTCTCACCGCTTCAACCAAAATCGAAAGCGTAATTCACTGAATGATGTAATCAGCTGCAATGTAATCGATTACGATTACAATTGATTTTGGGTTAGTAATCGATTACGATTACTGAAAAAAATGTAATTAATTGTAATCGATTACTAATTACATTACGATTACTCCATGTCTGCCGACAACTTTGGATGAGCTAAAGCAAACCATTAAAGAGATTTGGTGCAATGTCTGCAAATCAAAACGTCTGCAATAACTTTACAATTTCCATGCCTAGTCGCATTCAGAAAGTTATTAAAAACAAGGGTTACCACACCTATACTAGTGCAACTACTATAATTTGAACCATGTTGGAGATGCTTAGATTGCCTGGTGTTTATTTCGAGTTTTGTTACGTTCAATGAAAGAAAAAACATAAAAACGTGTCATTTTTGCGTTTTTTCGGCTTTTGAAAAAATTGTTCTAAACTTTTTTCCAATAGCCTACTGTATTTATTGCTCGAATTCAAATTGCAGCGACACCGCCAAAGGCATAACTTTTAGTGCGGATAAATATATCAACTTGTTTTTATTTGCAGCAAACTACTTTGATAGATTCGGAAAGTATAACAACATTCCTGCCGATGATTACCAAGTAAGTTGTGCTGCACCGGCCGGTAACATTTTTCCGGTTTTGTTCGGAAAGAGTGGAGGGGGGGGGGGGAGAGACAAGTCTAAAATGCTATTAAATCGGCGAATTTTTCGGATAAAGCAGAACAGACCAAAATGTATAATATATTTAATTTCTTTTGTAAATATGCGGAGAGAAATGTAAGTTTAACAGTATATCAAATCTGAATCGTAGGCTATAGAAATGATATTTTTTTTTACCTAAAAAAATTTATTTTTGACTTTCATTTTGCAAAATTTTGACTTTACTTTGACCTAACCATTTTCGTCTATTATTTATGTCTTGTTGCACTTTTTTCATTACAAATGTTTTATAAATCGCAATTTGCAAATTTTTTTAAGAGGAAGGTAGCCTACTCTGAACATTTTCTCAATCACTCAATCTTGAAGCTAATGCAACAAAGCGACGCATGACGTCAAAACCTAGGTTAACGAGCCGTTGTGTGAATTGGTATCAATTTATAGTGTCAAAAAATGAAATTTTCATTATACTCGCCGTATTTTGCCGAAACGTGTTACGAGTGACGGGGCCCATCTCCGCGGCTTAGCGCCTGGGCTACACAGCTCCGAAGGAACGTCGCGACGGTGGCGAGCCGCTGGCGACATTGTGTCGATTTACCTATCCCGGGATTTGAACCCCTGACCTCCCGCACCGATGGCATGTGCGCTAAGCAACTGAGCTAACGGCCGTTTCAATGAATTTATAGCGTGTAATGCAAAAATGCGTTGTTATCGCGACTGCTACTGTACGTTAACAGTATGTCTGTGATCATGGAGGTTTCTAGCGACGTAGGCTATAATTACTAGGACGATTTCATGCATATTAAGTGCTGTTTCCTTCTCAATTACCGCACGCATTTTTACTATTGCAACTATTTCAGTGTATTTACATAAAACTGCGCATAAAATTAGCTCAAAAATTCAAAAAAACATAAAAGAAATATAGTGTAAGTTTTTTCATTTTTGTAAAGAAATTTTTGATGAAGACAATTTTGACAAGTTTTGCCTTTATGCAAAATTTTGACTTTATTTTGACTTATAAAATCTAACAAACAAACTCCTGAACATCTGAAACGAACGTTACTACATGTTTGATTATGCAATAAGGTCCCAAAAATTTTTGACTTGACTTTAGCGGGCCCTTGTAATTACAGCTAGCGACTAGCTGTTTGATTGGAGTCCCTAGACAATGAAAAGTCACAATCTTGTGTTAATCTTTTTATTAAATGTTGTAGATTTTGTGCTAATCTGGTTTCGATCCCTGATTTATTATTCAATGCAATCTAAGTGCATTTCTCTTTAGTGCCGTGAGTCTCAGCGCCGACTGTTGTAATTCTGTTGAGACTTGCTTAGTTCACGATTTTCTGTACTGCAGTGTAGAGCGATGTATTGAGTGTGATAAGAGAGTAATAGGAATGCGATGTAGTTTCTTGTAGGATATAGCTACTGAGTTAGGATTTATTACGAGATATTAACTGTGATTCTATTTGAATAAGATGGTGTATAAATATAATAATAAGTGATTGGAATTATAATATGTGATGCTGTGAAAGTGACTGGTGGATACAAAGGCAGCGAACTGAAAGATAGAACAATTGGTGTCAGAAGTGGGATTCGAACCCACGCCTCCGAATGGATCCAAATTGTGTCGGGAGGAGTGTTGTAGATTTTGTGCTAATCTGGTTTCGAACCCTGATTTATTATTCAATGCAATCTAAGTGCATTTCTCTTTAGTGCCGTGAGTCTCAGCGCCGACTGTTGTAATTCTGTTGAGACTTGCTTAGTTCACGATTTTCTGTACTGCAGTGTAGAGCGATGTATTGAGTGTGATAAGAGAGTAATAGGAATGCGATGTAGTTTCTTGTAGGATATAGCTACTGAGTTAGGATTTATTACGAGATATTAACTGTGATTCTATTTGAATAAGATGGTGTATAAATATAATAATAAGTGATTGGAATTATAATATGTGATGCTGTGAAAGTGACTGGTGGATACAAAGGCAGCGAACTGAAAGATAGAACATTAAACTTAACTCATTGAAAATTGGGAAATTAAAATTAATGCTCAGTAGGCTACCAGACAGTCTGCGATTATTATCCACTTCCGCATTTCGTTAATTTAACAATATACCGGTAACTATGCTACGACTTAATTGTTGCCCCAGCCCCCCTTTAAATTTTTTCTAGCTACGCCTTTGTAGTAAAAATACAGCTGAAATTCACGCGTAGAAAAATTTATTTTTTGATTAATTGTATTTATCTTCTTATGTCTCCAGAATGCAATCTAAGATCTACAACGAGCTTGCTTAGAAGTTACCGGCCACCTTCTTTCACCTTTCGATGGAAAAATTCAGTTTTAAGTGTCTTTGCCACGGGCACAAGTCAACTTACCGATTTGTTTTCCACTTTGCCCTTTGATGCTGAAAGTCAAGCAAGGAGCTGCTGTGAATAACAGTTTTAAAATATTGTTTTTTTGTAAATTGTTGTTTGCGTACGTACTTCCCAAACAAAAATAAAACCTACTATTATTACTACTACTACTATTATTCGACTAGGAATTAAACCATAGTTTACAGCTCCGCAAGCAGACGCTTCATGCTCTCGGCCATTTGATCTATTCACAAACAGTAATTTATGAAGAAGTATAGGATGAGTTCACGTTTATGAAAATAATATATTACCTGGTGCTAATGCATTCTGCCGGAGTATTAGGCCCAGTAGGCTACAAACGCAATATGCTAATTGAGCTCATTGAACAGGATCATGCTGCCTTCTGGCCTCCACATTGCTTTGTTTTTGTGGTTGCTCTTTCGTTTCATTGTTGGTATCGCTGCATCCTACAAGCTTTCGCTGAACTTAGAAAGGGGACCCGTTAATTAAATTAGTCCACGCCCCCTGAAGAACAGCACCTACATACAAGTAAATTTAAAGAAGAAAACGAGTAAAAGGAACAAAAATGTTAATTTCATGCGCAATGAATTATGTCACGACATCGGTAGTGACAGGTTTTATGTTAGTGCAACCATGTCTTTTTATGGCAAGTACAAATTAAAAACGTTTAGTTCTTATCAAAGCAAAAACATCAGTTGCAAATAAAACTTGTTATTTGTAGCTACAGATCAAACACTCGAAATTCGGTGGTATTTCCTGCAAACCCATCATAATTACACGATTTGTGTTACGTGCAGAAACTCAAAGGAGACATGGTCCAATATCGTGAAGGAGATATCATCATTGGCGTGTTGTCAAGAGTGCACAATCGTGGTGAATCATCGTCGTGCGCTGAAATATTAGGAGATGGATTTCAAGCAGTGGAAGCAGTGAACATGATCATCGATATGGTTAGTGAGTAATACGTGGCATAAATGTTTGCTGTTCGATCCCGCCCGAACACAAAAGCCCGGTTTCAACAATGAAACTACGAACCAAACTCGGACACGACGTAATTTTACTCTCAGAAGATATTTTTCGAAACTTAACCAACCCGAAGCTAGGAGTCCGGTTAGATTCAGTGGCGTACGCACGGAAGGGGAGGGTTCGGGGGTCAACCCCCCCCCCCCATTGACGATTGGAAAAAATTAAAAACCGCTCTTTTTGGACCGATTAGCGTTTTTTCATACAGAAATTGTGTTTTTCTGTTCTGTATGCAAGGGTGGAAACCAAAACTTAAACCTGAAAACCCGGTTTTGAAGGAAATTTTTGAAACCCAAACTGAAACTGACACCTGCTCAATCAATTTTTTGAAAACCTTAACGTAAACCGAAACCGTTTTTTCTTGAAACGTCAAAACCGAAACTGAAACTAAAACTTGTTCAAAATTTTCTAAGGTTGGGTTTTAAAATTGTCATCACCATCATACCAGAACAGTTCCTTTAATGCTGAGCGTCAAATAGAGAAGCTGTGAATACTAATTTTTGAGTCTTTCGGTTTCACCGGTTTGAAATTATATCCAAGTCGACAACTTCCGAAGCAATTGCTCTCCTCACTCGGCCATCTGAGTTGCTACTTATCATCGCAATACAGCAAAAACGCTCAAAAGTAGAGCACTTACATAACCCGTATTTAAAATAAAATAGCTTTTTTGGATGAAACTTAAACCGAAACTGAAACCCAGAAACCGAAGTTATGCGTAAGCAAAACTGAAACCGAAACTGAAACCTATTTTTGAAAAGCCGTGAAACCAAACCAAAACTGAAACCTGACATGTGGGTTTCAACACACCGAAACTGAACTGACACCCTAACGCCAAGTAGCCAGGTTTCCACCCTTGGCTATATCAAATTGCCTATATAATCTCGAGAAACTTTCATTGTGATGCAATAATGCCGGTAGTCAAACTTTTCTGGTGTGTAGCGCTTGAACCATTGACTGGCTCAAAATGCAAGCCTGGACAAGGTCAATGGGCACTAAAGCTGGAGTCGTGTTGTGATGTCATAAAGACATTGTTCTCAACGGCTATGGCTGGACAAGACAACGCTTCAGCGCAGAAGGAAAGAGAGCGGTTGCAACGCATGCAGATATTCCACTTGCGATGTCATAATTTTGAGCCAAACCGGCCAGCTGGCGTAGTGGTTAAACACATCGCTATCGGCGAGGGAGGTTTTGGGTTCGATTTTTGGGCCGGTACCGACCGTTAGCTCAGTTGTTAAGCGCACAGGCTATCGGTGCGAAAGGTGTGGGGCTCGATTCCCGGGATGGTCAAATCGGCACAGTGTCGCCAACGGCTCGCCACCGCTGCGACGTTTCTGTGTTACCCAAGCGCAAAGAGATGGACCCCAGTGACGTTCGCTGGGGTCGGGAGTCAGCACTCCCCTTCTCCCTTGACAATTGCAGAAAAAATGAAACCTTTTTTAAAACGAACCGAGTTTGCTTCATGCGGAACTTGCCGAAATTGCTATCATGTTTTTATCCCAAACAACACCATCCCCCACAAAACATTTTAGTGTAAACCATTCCCTTACAAGTACAATGATCATCCCTCCTTACGTCTGCGTGAAAAGTTGTACCATCCCCCCATAAGTGTTTTTACAACTCGAGCACTGATTACGATGCTATGCTACCATACCGGTACCCGGTAGTCCTCCAACTTTTCTATTCTGTTTTGCTTCAAGTGCATTTTTGTCATTAATGTTGCTGTGAAACAATTAAGAAGTAGGAGTTTCCTTAAATGCGGTGTATCTGCAGTAGGCCTAACTATGGGTGCACACAAAAATTTTTTTTTAAATCAAATCAAATCTTGATTATACTCGTTTCATTAAATTCGTTGTTGTACCGAAACGTGGTAGCGAGTGGCAGGGCCCGACCCTGCAGCTTAGCGCCTGGGCAACGCAGCTCCGAAGAAACGTCGCAGCGGTTGCGAGCCGTTGGCTACACTGTGTCCGACTTGACCGGACTGGGAATTGAATCCCAAACCTTCCGCATCGATAGCGAAATCTTTTAACACTACGCTATAATCGCCCGGTTTTTTGAGAAATTTTATTAAAATAAAAAAACTAAATTGACACTGCTCTAAGTGCCAAAAGTGAGATAAAAATACTGCCAAAGACGACCATAGACCAACGAAAGATTTAAAGAGGGCTAGGGGCGGAACGAGGGGAGAGACAACATTGTTTTTTCGTATCGTAAGCTGACTATCTCAGGAGCTAGAGCTCTTCGTTTTCCGTAAACACCCCGATTATATGTTTGAAAGCATCTGATATCGACGCTGTGATTTGGCAGAAAAATGCTTAGATAATATCGACGCCGTTTTTGACTTTAATCGGATGATTAGGTATTCCTCTCGCGCATAATTTATTTTAGTTTAAAAACGTTTTGGTAGGGAGGGCAGTTTTTTCTTATGCTCCAATATCTTCACTTTTCTAATTTCAAGCGAAAAACTGCCCCCTTCATGATGAGTGTACCGTATATTGACTGTTTATAACAAGGTTCAGCCTATAGGCCTACGCGTTGTTTATATTAATGTTGATTCTTGAAAAAAGTTTTTTTGGAGAGAAGGAATTACTTGTTTTACCCCCTGGGTGCATCCTGTTTGTGACGTTGCGACAGCTAGCCAGCCTATACTTTAGTCAATTAACCTTCCTATGGCCCAAAAATGATTTCAACTAAAATTTTTTTAGAAAATTTGTAACCACGGCCTGACAGCTTGAGTTTCTGTAAAACCTTTTCTCTCCTGAAATGAAACGCAAAGCATTAAGCAAAAGAGTGAATGAAATATCTTTGTTGTTTCGTTAGTTATGGCATTATAGAGCTTAATCATGGTTAACAGCAATTTAGGCTGGAAACATTACAATACGATGCACTTTAATACCTCTAAACTACTGTAATTGTAGTGTAGTATCTTTATGTCATCACGATGTGACGTCACTGAAACCCCCCCATTGAAAAATCCAGCGTACACCACTGGTTAGATTGATGTCTATTCTAGTACAACATACAACTAGATATTAGTTTTTAATGACAACTTGCACTTATCAAATATCACAAGGAAGCGAGGCTCGATAAACATCTTCAAAATACTTTTTTACCTTAATCTAATAATAACCATTTTCATAGTATTTTGTGTTTGGACTGCTTTGTCTATTATTGTATAATTCAGAGCATAATTTCAGTTGAATGAAAATCAAACTATTCTTCCGGATATTACAATTGGTTCGGTAATGATTGATACTTGCAACATTGACACACACGCCGTACAAAGAGTGAGTAATTGTGTAGCATTATGATTGACTGAGTAGTTGTTGCTGCAGGTCTGCCGTTTTGAAAACGCGCTCTTATAACCAATGCTTGCTTGCTATTTCCGTGGACAGTTTAGCTGAAGTGAAGCATGGAGGCGTAGTAGCGTTGAAGCGGTTTTCTATTAGCAATTATAAACACAGATAAGTAACATTCACTCAAAATGATAGGCCTACGCAAATTAAAGAAAATTAAATACGAAACAAAATATAAATAATTATTAAATTAAAGTAATGAAATATCAATAACGCAAATAATTTATGACAATTTCCATAAGCCTCTAATCAGCCATATCGTAACGCGCAAAAATCATGTTGAGCAAGATCACAAACTATGGAACCGGACTAAACTACAATTTACGCTTTACTAAGGGAATAAGAGAAAGTACATTTTGCAAGTCGATCATTGCCGGCATTCGGTCACAATCACAAATAACAAATTTACACTTACCGACTGTTTTGCAGCAGATATTCTTATAAGCAACACTAGTCTACAATTCATTTGAAACAGTAATCTAAACAGTGTTCTAAACAGTAAAGTCTCATTGAATGTAGTCTACTACAATGCACCACTGCAAGAGTGACGTATCCTCTCTATCAAGTCGTTAATTGAAACCCAGTAGAAACCCCCCGGCTAACTAACTTAAATCGCCCCAAAATAACATCTACAAATTATGCCGTCACTCTTGTGCTCTACCATATCGAAGTACAGTAATTTCACATACTCGTCGCTATCATACACTGTAACGTAATTCATTAAACTCAACACTTCTCTTGACAGTATACCAAAGTAAATTAATCGTTCAAACAGTAGATTTCTATCTAGAGTGCAGAGTCTTAAACTTACAACCACGCCCAATATTTACGTCTCACACAGTTTAGCTAAAACACGTCCGAATCTCACAGCGTCTACCTTAATCTGATTCGGTGATACAAGAAATACAATTCTTACAACGTCCTATAGAGCAATTACGTTCTAAATAGCGTGCACACAAATAGCTCAAATTTGTTACAAACAAGAAAATTAATCGCCAAGAGCAGGAAATGCAGATCTACAGAGACGAGGTTGCAATTCTCTAGCTTAGTACTTCCTTTCCGCACCAAGTCAACGCGAAAGGCTGGGCTTCGATTCTTGACTCGATTGTTCACTGTGGAGTTGCAGTAACAGTAGTAAATAGCCTACTGACCTTTGGTATTCTTTTCTGAGTCGAAAGTGCAAAGTCGTAGTGCAAAGTAAAATCCTCTATAGGCGTAATTGCAATCGACATTTCCTATATCGCGCATTTTCACGTTTCAGATTGTCCAAGTTTTTTTGCCGTTTTTCTCTGGAAACGAAGAAGAAAGTGAAAGCATCCCCTTATTTGCAGGAGTTGTTGGGGCGACATCAAGTGGCGTATCAATACAAACTGCAGGCCTCTTACAAGCATTCCAAATTCCACAAGTACGACAGACAAGGATGGATAAATTTTCAATTCAGTAGTTGGATGGAGTTGCGGGTTCAAACTGCGTTTAGTATTTTTGTTGTATTTTTACTCGTCCTTTTCATAAAAATGTGACAGAGATGTTTTATGTACAACTTTATCAAGAAGTTTGTACTTCTTGGTTTTCCGTAATTTTCTAGTAACCGCAAAAGTCGCATTACATGCAGAAAACCAAAAATCCGTAATTTTGGTTTTCTGCATGTACAGTAATGCGACTTTTGCGGTTACTAGAAAAACAGCATTCCTGTTTTTAACACTTTGGAAGTGAAACTTTGACTGGTTTTCATTTTGATTATAACAAGCAAAGCAGAGAGAGCTTTTTATTGAAATATCAGGCTTGATTCCTTAGTGTTGGAACATGTTACCGTGGTTTAAATGTTTTTGAGTAGTTTAAGGGTTTTAGGCTATGGAATATTTTCATAGCTTAAGCTACCACAAGGCTTGACAATCAAAAGCAGGATTTAATGCTGGATGATCGCGTATGTAAACGAATTAATTTAAGTTCAAATTAGCTAATCTTATTGCACAGATAAGCCCTTTTTCTACTAACTCTGAGCTGAGCAATAAAGATCGCTATCCGTATTTCTTTCGCGTTGTACCTCCTGACACACATCAAGCTGCAGCACTTGTCGGTTTGTTGGTTTCCCAAGGATGGAATTATTTCTCTATTGTTTACGGAGATGATTCATACGGAAGAAGGGGTTTTCAAGGTAACCTTGAGCAAGTTGGTTGAACGTGCTTTCGATTGCTGAATTTTTCGCATCGTAGTTCGTACTGGGTATCAAAAAGTGTCTGCCATTACTGCTTTTTTAAATATTTCGTGCAAATTTCTAACGAAATATAGGCCTATTACTTTATTACCATATTCATCGTGGAAGGGATACTCTTGCTGTATGTAGTCAGCTCTAGTGGTAGCAGATCTGCTTCAGGAGCTGTATACTCGGGTTTGATTCCGAGGCGGGTCAAACCAATGACTTTAAAATTGGTATTCACAGCTTCGCTGCTTGACGTTCAGCATTGAAGGGATAGTGTGGAGAAAGCCGGCAAGTTTACTTGTTGTGCCGTGGGGAAAGACACTTAACGGGATTCCCCCATCTTAGTGTGGTAGACAGATGGCCGGCAACTCCTGAACGATCTCGTTATAGCTCTTCCATCGATTTCTCGAGACAGGAGGATAAAGTATGCAGCTAAATATAAGTACATCTCAGTAACTATGCAGCCCATGAAACCAATTACGACGGAATTTCGAATTTGCGTTTTTTTGCAAATTGGTTTTTAATTTATCTATATTTCGAACGCATAGGCCTATTACCTATGGACTGCTAAAGCCGGGTCTACACTGAGGCCGTGTCAGGCTGCGACAAGTCAAGTCAAACCAAGTGGACTTGTCTAGCTGGTCGCACGCTGCGCGTTGAAGCGATAAAAAACAAAAGCGTTTGGTTCTGTGAGTTCAATGCCTGTTGTGGTCAATATACAACTTTTGCTAGCAGACATTAGGAGTTTGTTTCATTTCTTTTTTATTTGCACCAAACGTATAAATAGCAAAAATAAACACGAAATTGAAGCAAGTGGCGTTTATTGATAAAGATATAAAATGGAAGGTTTAAATGTTCACCTGTATTGTAGGCAAGGGTGGAAACCTGGCTACTTGGCGTTAGGGTGTCAGTTTCAGTTTCGGTGTGTTAAAACCCACATGTCAGGTTTCAGTTTTGGTTTGGTTTCACGGCTTTTCAAAAATAGGTTTCAGTTTCGGTTTCAGTTTTGCTTACGCACAGCTTTGGTTTCTGGGTTTTAGTTTCGGTTTAAGTTTCATTCAAGAAAGCTATTTTATTTTGAATACGAATTATTCAAATGCTCTACTTCTTGGTGTTTTTGTTTTATCACGATGATAAGTAGCGGCTTAGATGGCCGAGTGGGGAGAGCAATTGCTTCACAAGTTGTCGATTTGGGTATAATTCCAAGTCCGGTGAAACCAAAGACTCAAAAATCAGTATTCAAAGCTTCTCTACTTGACACTCAGCATCAAAAGAACTGTACTGGTACTGTTGGTGATGACAATTTTTAAAACCCAACCTTAGAAAATTTTGAACAGGGTTTGGTTTCAGTTTCGGTTTTGACGTTTCAAGAAAAAACGGTTTAGGTTCAGGTTTTAAAAAATTTGGCTAAGTAGGTGTCAGTTTCAGTTTGGGTTTCCAAACTTTCCTTTAAAACCGGGTTTTTAAGTTTAGGTTTGAGTTTCGGTTTCCACCCTTGGTTGTAGGCTAGCCAAGAAAACAAGCTGCGTTCGCAGAGGAAATCAACGACATCAAAGAGCTGAACTGCTGCAATAAAAACTTTTTTTTTCTGTTTATCAATAAAATTTTCATGTCTTGACACAAGTAAAGCAACACTATAAATTACTGATACTCTGCAAAGAAAACGGAAAAAGATGCTTAGTCAGTACATAATTTCGGTATTTACATTTAAAAAATAGCACTACAGTATTGTCAGACTGTTGAAATCCAATATGTTACACACATGCAAATGGCTATTTAGTGTCATAATTTTATAAACACGGGTGCTTCATATAAATTTCATCTAATATGGAATCTAGGGCCACAGAGTAATGCTTTATATTGGCTATAATAAATAAATACATCGGAAATTAGGCAGGAGTCAACTTTGTCTACTGCTGAAGGTTAAGGCATTCTATCGTAAAATGATCACTTTAGTCATATTTATTAATTCACACATAAAAATACCCGGTACATCAAAGTTATGGTGAAGTGGGCCTACTGTGCATGTAAACCAAAAAACTATGATCTGAACGCATCACAAAGATCTTCTGCGTGGATAGTGTATTTCTATTATTAACCTTTTTCATCAATTACAATACTTCACATACAGGTAATTACTTAAGCTTTTATTTGGAAATTGTTGATAGATGTACATAAACTAGGCTAGTCTTAATTTTTTTTTTGTCAACCGGAAGTTTCATTCGTAAGTCGTAACACATTGTTATAGCTGACAGAATAGCCATTAATTGAATTGAAACATCTACATGTCTGCCACAAAAGATTACAA
Source organism: Trididemnum miniatum (assembly GCA_964006365.1). Taxonomy (NCBI): domain Eukaryota; kingdom Metazoa; phylum Chordata; class Ascidiacea; order Aplousobranchia; family Didemnidae; genus Trididemnum; species Trididemnum miniatum. Next base: position 7,525,574 of record OZ023232.1, on the reverse strand, counting down.
CCCTTTTGTTACAGTCATGCAAAAAACCTACATTGCACTGGTGCATGATTTCTAAAAATATTTTTTTTACGTCATTTAGGATTTCTTCATAACTGACCAGAAACATTTTTATTGGAATACACCCAGCAAGGTGCATCACCACAAGCTGAAATATCTATGTGCATCCAAAGACCTAAATATGCCCAGTCTTACTTTCTTCGAGTAGCCTCTTAGGGCATCACGCCCACCATCAGACACCTCTGTAAGAAACCACAACCTTGATCCAAATTTTGGAATATCTTAAGCGTTTTTCACGACCTGTTAACCAAATTTTGGATCAAGGTTGTAGTTTCTTACGGAGGTGTCTGATGGTGGGCGTGATGCCCTAAGAGGCTACTCGAAGAAAGTAAGATTGGGCATATTTAGGTCTTTGGATGCACGTAGATATTTCAGCTTGTGGTGATGCACCTTGCTGGGTGTATTCCAATGAAAATGTTTCTGTTCAACCACACTCTGTTAGTCTGTAGTCTGCCCTTGATAGTTAAATCATAATTAGCATTTAGTTTTTAAACTTAAGTATTTGTTGTATACTTAAAACCTATACCAAAGCCATTCATTCAACAGCTGATTGCTGGACCTTAAAATGAAACCTCGATACTTGGCATCCACTTACTATATCAAGCATTTCACAACTAAATAAGTTAATGGTTTTTGCTTACTTTGTTTAACTTTTTTGAAAAAGCCTAGGTCCAGCAGAGTAGGTACTCACACAAGCCTGCTTGCAACGCTTGTTATTGGACAGCTTACTAACCATTCGAAAAATAACACTGGCCAACAAAAAAAAATTTTTTTTCGAGTGCCATAGATATTTTAACGGTTTTAGGGTAATTTGGGGCCGCTGAGTCCGAAAATGATATCCGTTTTTGTGAATTGGCTCTAATTTTTGAGTTGTCGATACTTTTCGTTTTTGACAAGGGAAAAATAGTTGACTTTTGTATCTGCTAAATGTGAACACAAATATCAATAACGTGCATACTGGAAATGTCTTTTAGGTAGTATGCATTCCTTAGTCTCTATATCACGTAGTGTAATATGTCTAATTTTTGATGTAGCATTCAATTACTTCAATATAGTGAGGTAATGAAAACGCTCTTTCGCGATTTGTTACTTCAGACTCCATTTTCGTTAGAACACGTTATTTAGCTGTGTGAATGTTGTTGTGTGGTATCTTTAGCTTTAGAAGTGATTTCCTCAGCTTTCGGAAAACTGTACACCATCAGACAGTAAACCAGGTGATAGGAGTGCAACAGTAGGCTTATCATTCTGATAAGCTGCAGTTTCTTTGAGATGCTCACCGCATGTACGTCTGCACTCCCTTCAGCTATCATGTCATGGCAGATCATGTCAGTATCTCATTTTGTAGCTATATTTTTGTAAACTAATAGTTCAAAGTTTAATAGCTCTGTAGCTAGAGAAAGGAATATTATCAGTCTAGTTTGAACTCATACTCACGAAACTAAAGTTTGACAATTATGGAGGGTTTTGCAATTTAAGTAAGAATTGGGTTTATTAGTGAAGGTTTGGCCATATGCTTAGATTAGCCACTGATAGGTATGTATTTCCCTACAACTAAACTGATAGTGACAATCTATCGCAGTTTAGTACAGTATTTATTCTTTATCACAGATTTATATGTATTTTGGATACTGAATTCTACATATTGATTTAGCTGTGTTCAAGAGCTATGAGTTCATCACGAAGAAGCTGTTGCAATGATCCTGACAAGTTTTGTTACATCTGTGGGCAATATTCATTAAAAAAACAAAGGAAAGCTATCACTGATTTTGTGAGGAAAGTGTATCTTGCATATTCTAAAGTGAAGCTTGGTGACCAAGATAAGCCATGGGCACCTCTTATTGTCTGCAAAGCATGTGTAGAAAACTTGAGAAAGTGGACTAATGGTACGCTTGGAAGTCTTAGATTTGGTGTACCGATGGTTTGGAGGGAACCAAAAAACCATTTCGATGACTGCTACTTCTGTTTGGTGGACCTAAAAGGATTTAATCGTCACAAGAAAAATTCTTGGAACTACTCCGATTTAGAATCTGCTCGGCTACCTGTGCCTCACTGTGAGGAAGTACCTGTGCCTGAATTTAGTGATTTACCTGACATATCCATGGGATATGATGAGTTTCATGAAGAGGTAGAAAGCTCTGCAAGTGTCAGCGTTGGAAATGCGTTTGAGAGTAGTTCATCAGTTCCGGAACAATTCAAGCAGGAAGAGGTGAGTGATCTTGTCAGGGATCTCAACTTATACAAAGAAGCAGCAGAAATTCTTGCATCCCGATTCAAAGACAAAAACTGCCTTAGAACAGGAGCTTCGATAACATTCTACCGAACAAGAGAAAAACAATTACTTCCGTATTTTAGCGAGCAAGACGAACTTGTTTACTGCAAAGACATTGAAGGGCTTCTACTAAAAATGGGAGTGCCACAATATAGAGCTCCAGAGTGGCGCTTATTCATAGACTGTTCAAAGAGAAGCTTAAAATGTGTATTACTACATAACGATAACAGGTATGCATCTCTCCCAATTGGCCATTCAACAAAACTAATGGAAGCCTACAGCAACATTAAAACGGTATTACAGAAACTGGATTATGACTTTCACCAATGGTTAATTTGTGTAGACTTGAAAATGGTGAATTTTTTGCTTGGCCAGCAAAGCGGCTTTACAAAATATCCATGTTTTATCTGCCTGTGGGACAGCCGAGCGCGTGATGATCATTGGGTGAAAAAAGAATGGCTTCCTAGAGATTCCATGAGAGTTGGTGAAGCTAACGTGATCAACGAACCTTTAGTTGCCAGAGAGAAAATCATCCTTCCAGCACTGCATATCAAACTTGGCTTGATGAAGCAGTTTGTGAAAGCCTTGCCTGTAACTGGGGATTGCTTCAACTATATTTGCAGAGCATTTCCTGCTTTGACCATCCAAAAGCTGAAAGCAGGCATTTTTGATGGTCCTCAGATTTGCAAACTCATAAAAGATCCATGTTTTGTGCAATCTATGACAGACACGGAGTCCTCTGCTTGGCAATCGTTTGTTTTAGTCACACAGAACTTCCTTGGAAACCGAAAAGCTGAAAATTACAAGAGTTGGTGGAAGGCATGCTTTCCAAGTTTAAAGATTTAGGTGTGAAGATGAGTATCAAGATTCACTATCTCTTCAGCCACTTACATCGTTTTCCCGTAAACCTCGGTGATATAAGTGAAGAGCATGGAGAAAGGTTCCACCAGGACATTAAAGTCATGGAGGAGAGGTACCAGGGCATGTGGGATGCCCACATGATGGCTGACTACTGTTGGAGTCTTCAACGTGACTGCTTGGCCGCGTCATATTCCAGGAAGTCTTACAAAAGAAAATTTGTAAACATCGACTAATTTTTTTCTTGATTGATTAATGTGCTTTGATAGCTTACTCAATATGCTTTGATCTTTACTGAAAGTAGTGTTTGTGCTTTGACTCAACCGGTTTTTGTATTACAAAAATCTGTTTATTGCTAAACATTGCCTAATTTTCTGATTTTTTGCTTGTTTTTCATATTAAACATGCTTTACATACAAAAGACTTTCTGCAATTACGGTTGCTGTCTTTCATGGCATAGCATCAACAATGAAAGAATACTGCGTGGATATGCTTGAGAAGACGGATACAGCCTTATCAAAGTTGTAGCATAAAGAGAATGCCAATGCTAAAATTTGCATATGTTTAGCACTTTTTTGAAACAAAAGTATGGAATATCTCAAAAACTAGAGCCAATTCGGAAAAACCAATGTAATTTTCGGATTCAGCAACATCAAAATACCCTAAAACCATTGAAACTTTCCTGGCACAAAAATGTGTGTTGACCAGTGTAATGCTTTGCTTGACATCACATGCAAAAAAAGCGTAAAAAGCCAGCGTTTTTCACGACCTGTTAATCAGAAAGCTTTTAGCCAGGCCATAGACCTGCAAATTCATTTCTCCAAAACAGCAGCATATTCTCAGTCGCAGTCGCACCAGGCTGAGCAGAATAAAACGAGGCTTTCTTTTTTTTTCGACTGACGCGGGCTGAACGGGGCACACATGTCACGCGCCGCGCAAAGCTACATTTCAATAAAACAAGCTAAAGTTCACACCGAGCTCAGCCCGACACGACCTCAGTGTAGACCTGGCTTAAGCGTGATCCAACACTACTGTCATTAATCTTCAATTCACTCTTGCACAAAAACAATCTATTTTGCTTGCTCTATGCCTCACATAATATTGATGGGTAAGCGACTGTGGTAGACTCGGGGTAGTGCGATTGTTACATTTTTCAGTTGGTGTGTATCTTCATTTGTTACTTTTTTCGGTTCAATACCAGGACCCGCTGATGAACCTTCGACTTCGAACACCCTGTTTTCTTTACATTTCGACTCTAGCAAACATATTTTTTGATTCCAAAACTTTAGAGAATCCTTTGACTACCAGTACCTCGACTACCGTTCCCGATCGGCTTTGACTTTCCACCTCTCGGCGAAAATGTTGGGATTGGGAATCGCTTACCACTCTAAAATAGTGTAACTTATATTAATTAAGCCTTACGTTTTCTTTGCAACAGAAGTCGAACAAGAAGCTTCGAGGCAAGGAATATGTTTGGCTGCTTCAATCTTGATTCCCCGTGTTGCAAGTTCCGATTTCTATGTCAACGCCGTTAAGACACTTTTAGAAACACCAAGAGCAAAAGGTTGATTGTTTTTTTATTTAGTGAAAATGATCACAATAGTTCATGAGGAACAAATTTAGTACTTGGTTTAAATTGGATTGGGTAAGTTCGAATACAAGCCTACAGTAATTGCGCTACAAGCGTATTAATTAAAACGACGACCTTTTATTGGGACAAGAAATATGTTCTATATATTAGAAGAATGATACAACATAGTAAATCGTTAGATAAAAGTATATTCAAAAGCCCCCAACTGGCTGTTTCGTCGTGAGGTTCTTCAGGGGAGGTGCTGTAACTATAAAAACGAAATCTACTAGCAGTAAAACAACAAAGGTTTCTGCAATTTTAGCCTTTGTTGTTTTACTGTTTCTAGATTTCGTTTCGTTTTAATATCTCCCTTGAAGAGCCTCACGGTGAAACAGCCTGTTGGGGATTGTTAAATATATTTTTATCTGATGATTTCGTGTGTTGAATTTATGTTCTGGCGCATACCACTGCGCTCTCTGTTTAGCGCAACGGCCAAATCTCTTCACATTAGAAGAATGATACGTTAGGTTCAGATTTTGAATTGGAGCACCGGTATCTGTACAGTAATTATTTTCTGCTTGATAAAAAGCTAATGAGAAATGTACATTATAGCTTAGAAATCCGACTGTGTGTGCGTAATATCTTGATCATGTGCGCCTACGCGACATAGTGTCATGTCTACGCAATGTGGCCTCGCGTTAGCGACTTGGCCGAGCCGTACCGCCCAGGTCACAGACCTACGCCACGGGTTCGACTTACGTCTGGAGCCGATCGCATTTGACACACATACCGGATGCAGTGATGCGATTCAGGGGTTCGCACGGGTTTGTACAAACCCGTTCTTGGAACGTCGGGATAATCAGCGAACCCGTTCTCGCTCTTGCTATGTAGATATTTGACCTTCGTTTCTCAATCGCCGGTTCGCGAAAAACATTTTAGCTTACGTCTTAATTGCAGACTTAAGAAGCTCATCGATTATTGCGAAATAAAACATAACTCAATACTGGTTGATAATTGCTCGTTCTATGATTTGCAGCATTGTGACGTAAGATAAAGCCCAAAATTGTATAGAAGTGTAGAGCGCAGCCCAGTATGTGAAAGCAGCAAAGCTCCCACACCTGGGGTTTTAACCTCAGATCTTGGGTTTTCAGGGCGTTTCTGAGGTTCTGATTTTTTCACGGAAGATCTTGGGTTTTAAGAAAGCAGCTGCTGACAGCACTAAGACAAAACAGTTAAGAGGTCAAATTAATTAGAGATCAAAATAGTTGGTTTTAAGATAGGAAGTCAAAATCGGACGACTTTTGTTTTATTGTCAAAATAGACGTTAAAAATCACAACATAATTATACAGAATGATAATTCCCCAAATACGAGAGATTTTTTCGGTTTGGTTCTTCAACTCCATGTAATTTTTGCTTTCGATTCACATCTCTGTTGAAATTTTGATCAAAAACTGATTAAGATGGTTGCAGACAATACAGGGAGAAAGAGGCACCTAGTAAAAGCCAAATGCTTAAGAGGGTAACCGAAAGTAAAAAAAAAAGTGGTGATGAATAGTTGAACCAGTGGCTTCTCAGTCAATGGTTGAACAAATCGAACTAATCGAACCAAGCTGATTTTAGACCAAACTTTTTCATTGACTTTCTTTGTTTATTTTCCACAAGCAAGTCCTAAGTTGTATTCATTAAGTTTATTGGTTACTCAAGGACAGTTGTGAATGTGATTGAACAATGAGCAGTTCTTTTTCTCTTTACTTCTTTTTAGAATTAGGTGATGATAGAGCTATTTAAGTTTAATTTTGCAATGATGTTGGAACTACTAACTCAATTTAACTTGGCTTCAACTGTCTTCGCTTTTTGTTTTTTTATCGTTTTCTATTTCATTTTTTGTCTGAGGAAGCCAAAAATCATTAAAAAAAGATCACTTACGGATCACTTACGTTGATTCAAGTGATACATAAATCCTTTGTTGCTGTTTAAAACGCATAATTATTTTGTACCTGTTTTTTTTTTTGAAGAGATAATCTGGGGTTTTACTAAAAATCTCTGTGGGAGCACTGGAAAGCAGTGTTGCCAGATTGGGGTATAAGTATCTAGTACCGTGTTGTTGTGTTGAATGTTTATAGTATCAACTGTTTTTTTTTTAATTTAGCGGAGATGATGAGATAAGATGATTAGTTTTAGAAAGTGATGAAATGATTAGTTTCATAGGGGGAATGAAGAAACCTGTTCTTGATGAGTACAATACAAGAGAACCTAACTGTTCTTAAAATTTTGAATCCTATCACTGACTGGGTGACTGCTGACTTGAAGAGCGCAAGCTCACTTCGCAGTCTTTCTCAATCACCGTTGAATTTCTGTTCAATAATATGAAAATAACCTCAGTTGTTTGTACCGATTTGCCCGCTGCCGACGCCCTGCTGGCTCCCACTTATTTTGTCGGTTGCGAGGTAGTCAAGTTAATTAAACGTTTCTTTAAGTTAAACAAGCATTTCAGATGACCCATGCAGACTTACCAAACTAATTAGCTGGAAGACTGTAGGAATTACGTAATAAATACCAACGATTTTGCAGCTGTGATCATATTTGCTGAACGAGTTGACGCTGAACGCCTGATTCAAGCAGCAAATAATAATAAAGACTCACGGGGTGTCTTTACTTGGCTGGGAACCGATGGGTGGACCGAACAACTTCCTATCAACGAAACAAGAGCATACTTGGACAGTTTGAACGGTAACACGAGTAATAGTGGAGTAATAATACGGTAGTAACGGTAATAATACGGTAAGACGAGTAATAGTAACGCGAGTTTGAATGGTAATACAAGAGAATACTCTTATAATGTTTGCTATCAGATAAATGGAGTGTATATATCGTCGTAAAGAGGAACGAAGTCGAAACACTTCAAATAATCAAATCTAATCTTCATTATACTCGCGGTACTACGCTGAAGCGTGTAACGAGTAGCCGAGCCCAACTCCGCGGATTAGTGCCTGGGCAACACAGCTCTGAAGAAACGTCGCAGCGATATCGAGCTGTTGGCGACGCTGCGTCCGATTTGACCGTCACGGGGTTTAAACCCCAGACTTCCCGCACCGTTAGTAATGTCTTAAAAAACTGAGTTAACCGGCCGCTTTAACGAAAAACTTGTCACACCAAAGGTTTTTGCTTTTCTTCTGTGTAAAGGCTTTTTAGCTATTCGCATATACCCATGATGTGAAAATGAATGTAGGCCTATAGGCGAATTTGTTAAAAGGCTCGGTTCAAATAACTACGGGCAAGAAGGAAGGATATCGAAACGTGAGAGTTTTGCATTAGTTTTGCCACAAGAAATAATAATGAAGGAGTTTTTATTTACCTGTCAAGTAAACTGACTACAAATACATTGCGTCAAATTAGTGTATCGGCTATTTGCAGTACGAACAGCAGAGAGTTCGATGACTAAGCCAGAGCCAGCAGTCAATTGTTCAAATCAACTTTTAATTATAAAGCTTCAACAGCCTGTTTCTCGCTAAACGCGGTCTTCAAGAGGTGTCTTATTCAAATAAAATTTTATTTAAACAGCTGTATTTGTTTTTTGTTACGCAAGTAAAAATGTTAGATTACTAAAATCGATTCAAAGCAATATGCTAAATTGAAACAAATTATGTTCATTTTTTTCTTAAAATCGTTAATTGAATTAAAACCTGAAAATTGAAATCCCCTACTTGGCCTACTATGTTGAAATCAAAGCTAATGCCCTATACCCAGTGATGGAGTACTCGAGTACAGTACTCGTACTCAAGTACAACTCGAGTACCATTTTTTGAGTACTCGTCCTCGGAACCCCAGGTGCCCTGTTAGTACTTATACTCGAAGGTCAATGTACTCGGTACTCGGTCAAAAAAAGCGCCGAGTACACGAGTGCATTTGGCTTTCGCTAGAAGTAATAAACAAGATGAACTTTCGATAGCAAACTACAGCCTATGAAACCCGTAAATAAATTGATTTTATTGAGTTGCTTTTGCTTTAATCCGTGCAGACTACAGCAGAACAAACAACTATTTAGTAATGAGAACGAGCGAAATCAAGCACTTGAATGCGGTACGGTACAGTATTGGGTCAAAAAGAAAACGAGTCTACAAACATTTTTGATGCATCCGATTTAATGTAATATAAAATCATGACAACTTTAATTTGTTATCTTTTCTGATAACTCAGGCACTCAGCCAGTGGCGTAGCCACGGATGGGGGGGAGATTGGGGGTTACAACCCCCCCATTGAGCCTCAAATGACGTCATAGATACTTTTTTCTGATATTTATTTCGAAGAAAATGCATCATTGGTGAAGCACTCAAAGTTAAGAGGCCAAAAATGTGACAATCTTTCCCCAAAAATTGTTTAAAAAGCAATGAAATGGCCATTACAGTATGCAAATTTTCAAAATTTTTCCGGGGGAGCATGCCCCCCCCCCGGATCCCCCTAGAGTTGTTTTTGGTACTTAATTAGCTTAAAATTAGCTCTGCCGAAAAAATGCGCTTAAAAAAGCGACGAACATTGGTGCCCCTCCCTGAAAAAAATTGTAAATACCGTCCTGACATGAAACATCTTTAAATAGCTTATTTACAAGCGTTTCCGGGTCTGAACGCCTTTGCATTTATTTAACATTCAACCTAATTCAAAATTACACCCCTCCCCCCACCAAAACTTTCTGGAATCGCATATGTATAAAACGTATGGTCAAATGTGACGTTATTCTCAAAACCCCTCCCAATGCAAAGTGCTTTCAGCAGAACAACAGTAAAAACTTGTAATCAAATCGTAGGTATAGCAAAAAAATCTCGGATAACAAAGAATAATCAGCTCCTTAATTTTGCGCGTAGTTTATCTGGAAAAAAGTTTGTAATTGCGAACAACTTTTAATGATGCTTCTAACACATTTTGATGCTTTTGACTTTATGTAAAGGCAATCGGTTTGTGTAATTGCGTAGGTACCTAATTTGTTTAAAATATGATAGTAATTTTTGTGTGTTATCGATATTTGTCAGAAAATTGTCACCTGCAGTTGTGCGCCTTCTCAACATCCCAAACACTAAAAATACGTATTCGTTTATGTTTTTGCGACTAACTTTGAGCTGTTACAACTTAGAAATTGTTGTTTTGCTAAATTTGTAGAAGTACTCGTACTCAAATTTTTTTACGGTACTCGTAAGCCTTACTCAAGTACATTTTTCAACATCAGTACTCGAAGTTTTTTGCGGTACACGTACTCGGAAGTTGAGTATTCGACTCCATCACTGCCATACCTATACGATCGGTTTACAGTTTAAACATTAAAAGTTGAATTCTAGGTATAACGTAACCGCCATAATTGTGCAGCAAAAGCAGTTGAACACGTCTTTAGGTTCGCTGCATGCCTGCGTTTTTCTGGTAAATTAATTTGTTAATAAAAAGAGAACGTCATTTGCCAAAAACGCACATTTTACAATGTTTTATAATGTAACAAACGAAAGCAGAGTTTTTACATCATTTCACTCTTTACACGTTACACCTACGGCTAATGCCGTGCGCCAGGCAAGAAAAATTGCAAATACTACTTTTGAAATATTTAGTATTACTTGACCGAGAATGCTATTTATACGGCCGTCACAAGCGAACACTCTTGACCGATGCTCTTTTATACTACGAAGAATCCAATGTTGCCAGTAATTTTACGCAGCAGCGAATAACCAAGTTATGAGTTTCTTCGCGTACCCCATGCAAGTGCTTCATGTACCTTTGTTCGGAAGCCACTGACCTCGTTGGATATTTGATTAGAAAGTACAGTGAATACAGTGTAGGTTTTTAACAAACTGTCCAACAGAATATTTCGTTACTCATGCGAACTTTCAGGTTCTCTCGGATTCCAGCACAAAGCCGATAGAATTATGGGCCTTGATAGCTACATAAACAATCAAAGCATAAATTCGCCTGATACCCCATGGATTCACAACAGCAGAAACCCATGGTTTCCGGAAATGCTGGCTCAATCAATTCCATGCCATATTAAAGGTACAAGTCTGATTATTTATTTTACTCTTTCTCATTTTTAATTTTCTTCCCTGAGTGTATTAGTTGATATTCTCGTCTTGCGATTTCTTGTTAATGTAATGGGTCCCCACTCCATAATGCTTCGCTGATTACGCCCGTGTGAGTAATTTACAAATTTCTATATTTGGAGACACAAACGGTAAACTTCTTCATGTGGAGGCAAATATATGACGTTGAAATTTTTTTTAAGTCATAGTCCATGGCTTTACTGAGTGGCCAGTAAAATTCCTGGAGAGCAGGACCGCAGTTTTGCCGGATAGAGCCTTGATGTAAACCTCAACTGCGGGTGTCCCCTTTTCTATGCAGTATTAAGAACAAATTTCAGTTTTTGCCGTAAATGTTTTGCATAAAAGTGCATGATAGCAATGGGGGACTCTCATGTTCTGTGTTGCTCGGGTGCTGCGCATCATTTATACCACTGTAGTAACGACCCTGCTGGAAAGACAAGTAGGCTACTTCCTTTGACGAAATTTTAATAAAAGGACATCATTGCACAAATTTGCAACCTCTTTTTTTCGAAATTTTGGCTCTTGGATGCCATTTTGCTGAAAAGGCTTAGAGCTTTGTATTTGGCGGTAGGCTTACTAAGCTCTGGCACAGTCAGTGTGATTTGCAGTTTTTACGGTGGCTGAAATCAGAAGATTTTGCTACAAATTGCTAATAATGAAAAACAAGAAACCATCATGTTAGTACTCGTGTTACGCAATAATTCTTCCCTCCGACTACTTTTTGGAGAAATGAAATGAGAGCCACACAGATCTTTGATGTGATAGATTTAAAATTAAGTAATTTGCTTGATCGACTATGAAATTTGTTTTCCGAAATGATACAGTACAGCGTGAAATGCTGTAAGGTGTATTTATCAAACATGTTCATGCAATTAGTGATAACTTTAGGTATCGAAAGCGATAGCGGTATCTCATGCTCGAAAACCAACCGCCTTGATGTTGAAGTTTTTTCACGAATGGAGGTTTGTATACAACTGTATTACCAAATAATTAGCATTAACTCCAATTTATTTGTCGAACCAAAACTATAATTGTAAAAAGCGCACATGAAAAAATCAAATCTTCATGTAACTCGCCACATTACGCCGAATCGTATAACAAGTGGCGGGGTCTATCTCCGCGGCTTAGCTACACAACTCCGAAGAAACGTCACAGTGGTGGGGAGCCAATGGCGACACTGCGACGCAGTGGCGCAACCAGGATTTTTGTAGGGGGGGGAGCTGCTATATTTTTGTGATCACGATTAGTTCATTTTATAGCTCGTAACTATGTGATATTATGTCTGACTGGCTCGCGAGATGACGTAGGTCTATCGTCTATTTCAACAAGGAAAAACCACGGCTAGTTTTTTTCCTTAGATCAATATTTGTGGATTAAAACAGAAGAAAGCTTAGCGTTATGTCCGAAACTAGTTCCATTAGGCAAGCGAAGTTTTTGTTGAAAATGAAAATTTAGTTTATGTACTATCCCAAAGCGGCACACGAATAGTCTTACAACATTTTTTCAACCAAGATAAGCCTATCTTGCTATCCATTTCAAGAAAGCAAAAATTATGTAAATTAGTTGAAAAAATTTATGCGACAATGTTCAACATGCAGAGTTTCATTTAGAAAGTGAGAAGTCTTGGTACTGCAGCGTTCTTGGACTCGGTGCTTGTTGTCAACGTCATTAAAATAAATTTAAACATAAAATGAGATCTTTCACTGGCGCTTGTGGTATATTCGTTTAAAACACTTACTTTGTCAACTGATCGTTCTCGGTGAATCGGTTGCAAAACAAGACTGGTTAATTGTTATTCTGACCGGTTAACGATTTTAGTTTACAAATACCGATATCAGCCTAGAGCAGTGGGTCCCAATTCGTTTTAATGCCCGCACCCTTTGGCAAGAAAAAGTCATTCTCGCACTCCTTCGGCAAAAAAAGTCATTCTTGCACCCCTTGCACAAATTGAGTTATAATAATCCCTGATTAAATATAATATATATATTGCTCATAACAACAGGTGCAAAATCCACAAAAATAGTAATGAAAAAATAATTAATCACCAGTAGATTGAACTACTGTAAAACAAAACTAGCAGAGAACTGGAGAAAAAGAGATAGGCTATACCAGGGGTGGGCAATTACTTTTCTGAGTTGGCCGTTAGAGATAATGAACTTAGTTACTGGGCCGGTGGTTCAAAACTCAATATTAAAACATAATTAAAAAACAATTTATTTACAAATAGCCAGCAAAACAGCTAATGCACAATAATGCTGCTACTATATATCAAATGGCGTTCACTTTGAAATTATGTCTCGCTATGCCTAGTAATGATACACGCACGAAATTTTGACAAAACTTCGTTCACACATTTAATTCGATGCTTTAAAACGAATTTCTAGATACATCAAGCCAGTTCCGCATTACGATCAACACTAACTTACCTGCTCTTCTCTTGGGAATAGCCTGTCCATGCTGAGAACACACACACGATAGGTCTCATTAAGGCTGTCTGATGCGTTCGCAACCGACAGTTTGGCACTCGAACCACTGTTGAGTGCCAAGCGACGTTCCGGAACGAGGCAAAGCACGCTCTGGACGAGACATCTGAGCCGTTCCGGAACGGTTTCGGCAAGCAAAGTGTAACTGGCACTAGATAGGCAATTTTTACCTAGGTTACGTCATAGGTACATACATCAGTAGCACACTACTATCCTTTTTCTTCTTTGCAACTGCTATTTTTTCACTATATTAAATGCCCGAACGCAAATTAAATAATTTTGTTGCGTGGTTTTTGATATGGTCCTCCTCAATTGTTATCACTGATAGTCCCAAAACAGGATGGCTCAGGTCTTATCTTGCATGATAATGCTCACTCTCAAGGGTTTGAGCACTCTTGGGAACCTGTCTTGTGTGTCGTAGCATTGTGCGTTGCTCACCAGATGGTTTGAGCTCTCTGGTACACTAGCGCTGACATCTTTTTTTAAAATGATGATTGCGTGATTTTCACCTGCATTGTGAAAATTTGTTTGTGAGGTATCTCGTTACTGTGTTGAGATTGGCGATGCAGTATTCTGTATAGGAATTTTAATCTCTTCATGTTGCTCCTTTGAATGTTTATTTCTTTCCATGGTGTTGATTGGCTGGATTCTATGGACATCTGAGGATAATTTCATTCATTTTCAACAGGCAGCACACTGATTCTGGAAAAGATTTGTTTTATCTTATTCAATTCATTTGGACGTTGCCTTGATTGTATCCAAAATGCCATCAGATGCTATCGTAGCCATCTGATACTTCCTGTGTGGTACTATTCATCTATTTCTTTTGGTCTTGCTTCACTATGTTTCTGTATCTTTTTGCTCAACATTCTATTAGCTATATTCACCTGACGAGCTCATAATGAGAGCGAAAGCGGTCGTGGATTACTATTTCTATCCGCAGCAACATCATTTGTAAAGTTGTGTTTGTTTTTCTTGGAATCAATCTAACAAACTCCATTTGTCTGTTCTTGACTTTTTCTCTATCGCAACCCCTATCCTTTTCACTGTACTGAATGCCTAAGCGCCAAATTGAGTAATTTTGTTGTGTGGTTTTCGATATGGTCCTCCCTGATTGTTATCACTGATGAGGGACGTAATATCGAAACAGGATGGCTCAGGTCTTATTTTGTACATCAGTAGCACATGTTGATTACATTTACATTATTGTGACGTCCTACGACTGCATAAACTTAAACAGCTCGTCATAATATATTAATAAGGTATTCATTTAAGCCGACTATTTGTTATTTTTATCGAAACTTTAAACGGAAATTTATGTTCGTAAAAATTATGGTAGTGTTTTGAGCACGCACAAGTGGGCCGGATGAAACGCGTCGGTGGGCCGAATTCGGCCCGCGGGCCGTAACTTGCCCACCTTTGGGTTATACCATAACTACCGCTGCATAAATTGACCCACCAAAAAGCAATCTACACCCAACCTTGTCTCCAAGGCAAACCAAATCCAGATTAGGTTAACAAAGCCAGTTGCAACAATATTTTACCTATTCAACAAAGCTTGCCGTATTCCCCATATTCAAATAGAAAACAAAAACCAGCGGTTAAATTAACTACTCTCACATATCTGGCAGTTAACCTTATTTCTCCTATCTCAAACTACTCCCTTAGCTTAGCCCATCAAGCAACTCACACATCATCCGCTCTCTCCCAATTTTAAACTGAACAAGACGCAGACATGAATAACAAAACACAAGAAAAAGACTATGGCATGACAGACTGTAAGTAATGTCACAAACTAATTAGACAATGACCATTTTCAATCGCACACAGGCACATTTCAGACGTCACAAACACACAGCTAGAAAGAATCAACGATACCTTTCACCAGCAGAAAAATTGGCGAGTTCTTCTCGCACCCCTAGAAGTCTCTTTTCGCACCCCCAGGGTGTTCGAGCCCCCCCAGTTAGGAACCGCTGGCCTAGAGGACTGCATTTTTGTTGTTTTAACCTTGCTCGTAACCGCAATTAACGATATTCTCAGACATAGAAATTCATTAATTGCTAAAAATGCCTCAGTAAAACTCAAATATATTGTCTGTCAGGAGCGGATCGATAAAATTTTGATGGAGGGATGCAGTTTTGAATTAGGTTGAGTGTTTACTACATGCAAAGACGTTGGACGTTTAGACCCAGAAAAAGGCGTAAATAAGCCCTATGAAAATGTTTTATGTCAGGGGCGTATTCAGAAATTTTTTCAGGGACAAGGGCATTAAATTTCGAATTTTTTGAAGCGTACTTTTTCCGGCAAAATTGATTTGAAACAAATTGAGGAACCAAAGTGGCTCTAGAGAGGTCTGGGGGCATGCTCCCCGGAAAATGTTTGAAAATTTACATACTGCAATGGCCATTTTAAAGCTTTTTGAACGTTTTCAGGCAAATTTTGTTTAAACTTTTTGCCCTTAATTCTGAGTGCCTCACCAAACATGATGCATTTGTTCGCACATTTTTGATTATGCGTGCATTTTTGATTATAATTAAGGCATAAGAATTATTGTTATCGAATAGGTTCGAAATTATGAAAAAATTGTATTTACCTAGAACATTTTTGAAATCGCATGGTAGGGGATGCATCCCCCCACATGGATCCGCCCTTGTTGTTTATTGAATATTGACGAAGTATGATTACTGGTACTTAAAAGTTTTTTTACGGCTGTTTCATCAACTATCGGTTATTGGGTTAAGGGGGGGTGCAGCCCCCTTAGCCCCGCCCGGTTGCGCCTATGCTGCGACCTCTTTGACCGGCTTGGGAATCGAACCCCGAACCACCCGCAACGCTAGCGGTGTCTTTAACCACTATGCTAGCCGGTCGGTTTGGTTAAGATAAAGACTTGCTGCTTCACTTCTCAGTGAGTGAGGGTAGCGACGAGTTCAAAAATAAAAAGATAAAATGTTTCTCTTCAATAGATCATTGAGCTAGTTGCAGGGCAATGTGCATTAATTTCGTGGTAAACGCAAACGAATGCATGTGATTTTGCTTAAGAAATTTGAATTTGCTTTGAAAGAAAAGATGTTGGTTCATATGTGTGTTTACTGTTTATGCCCACTCATTTCCTGCTGAATTGCCTACCGACATCGGTGTGATTATTTTTGAACCATTCTTTGTTCCATGTACGTACAAATTAAAAACATCCGTTTCACGTCGTCCTCTAAGCAATTAGACTTGTAATCGCTTTATATTTGTAGCTTGTGAGCACACGCACCTAACTGACTGCATCCTGGCTGATTGTTTATTACGTACGAAATGTGCTTCTGATCACATGGACTTCTCAAAAATAGAATCCAGACCACTCACATCAATGCTTCTGAAAACAAGTACTGGTCTGCAACTTATCTTCGGAGCAAATATCATTACTTGGCTTTAATTTCAAATTCTGCTTGTTTTAACTGACGATAGACTCAAAAGTCAAAACCCTCGTGTAATAATAATCATTTTTAAAAAATGCACATCAATCAGGTGCAAAACCAATCTAACTTCGCTTGTCAGACGCGTTTGATTGGGTCTAGAAACCAAAGTGATTCACCTTTTTGAAACGCTGAAACTGAATTCTGAACTTAAAATATACATTCACAATAACTTTTGTGACTGAGATTCAGGAGTGAGCCCCCTAGTGCGACTCCTTGATCCTCCGGCCAGTAAAGTTATTTTCAAATTATTCACCTAAAAGTCCAACAATGATTGAAGGAGATTGCGAATTGAGTTTACGCTCTTCGAGTCAAGCAACTATTAGAAATATAGGCCTACAATACATCAAGCTTCAGCCGAACATGTCACACAAATTTTGTAACCTGCGCGGCACTGCTAAACCTTGTCAATAGCGAAGTCATGTGCCGCACGAAAAGCTTACAGAACGCCATCTCGTCAAAGTTTCATTGTTGACAAAGTTAAGTTTATTATTATATGTTTAATTTTTTAACCCACATGCTATTGCAGTTAAAATTTATATTAGTGAAGTACATGCATCATAGACGATGGTCTAGTAGAACATCGAACCTGCGAAGCCAGCTCCAGAGTCTATTCCGTCAATTACTCGGAACCTGGCTCAGACAAAAGTTGTTGTAGTGGGCTAGCAACATTAGGTTTTGCAGCAGTATTTCTGACGCTTGGCTTGTTTGTGGCTAAGCATTAATTTCTGGCTTGATTTTCGTTAATCTTGTCTTGGTGTAAGAAGTTTCAATTTGTTCAAGTTTTGTATTGATTTTGTAATTTTTGTTGAATCTTTTTTTTACGATGTCCTGGCACTACAAAAATTTGTAGTTGTAAAGCACCTCTAAAACATTACTGTACTCTGCTCTACTTTACAAACGGAAACAAATTGATTGAAACAGCTTTGACAATACGGAAGCTTAATTTAACTTCCTAAAAACGCAGTATAGTATAATGAGTTTTTTTATAAATAAAGTCGTATGTGCTCGAGTTTACGTAAAGTATGGAGAATGCAGTAAAGGAAGTAATAGCCTACAAAAAGTATTTTTAGGAACTAAACTGTAATTCTTTGCAAAATTCAACCAGAAAGTAGCCGACGCGGTCTACGCAATTGCTCACGCTCTCGACCTATATATTCGTGAAGTTTGTGGAGAAGGAATTTGTGCAAACGTCAGTAAAACAGCTGGAACTAATCAACTTGCTCAGAGTGTGTACAAAAAGCTACAAAATTTAAGTTTTACAGGTAAGCTCATAAAGATACACAATTTGTAAAATAGCATTGAACAAAACGAGTAGAAAATATTCAAGATTGCTATTTTGCAGAACGCTCATTTGTTCAATTTTTTTTCGAGCTGTTAATGACAGTCAGCCTTACTGAATGATGTGTAGTAGATGCAACCTTGGTCATTCATTTTAAAGCTGATGAGTTCATTAGACTCACTTGAATCTGTCCGATTGCCATTGTGCAGCTCTGAAACATGCACGGAAAACGAGCATCAAGACAGATGACACATGATCGAACACTGGCAGTGCAATGAAGTGTTCGAGAAAGTGATAACTTTAAACCTCTTTAAAAAGCCCAACACCGCGGATAACGCAATAGTAACAATTGGGTACATTATTTGCCTATTTCGGCACACGGTGATTTCCACTTACAACTACAACGAAAATCATGTTGCAACACTTCAACTATTTCAGGTGTTAATGGAAACCATGTCGAGTTTGACCAGAATCAAGACGGGCCTGCTGAATTCTATCTTTTTCAACTGAACGCACAAGCATCTTCTAACTTATCTCTTCTTGAGCAGTGGGTGCGAAGGGGTCAATACGCATATAAAAGTAAGAAGAACGCGTCATTTTTTTACCATGTGAACGTTAAGGTTTTATGTTACAAGTTCAAGTAATCTAGGCTTTTCAGTATCATCGCAATTGTACGAAGTAGTTTGTAACAGTGTATAATTTGGCCGGTCTTTGGTCAGATTGTCTAATCTTGCATGCTTACGGTGGATTTTTGGTTTATTCTGTTGTACGTGTCCAAAAATTTAAATGATGTTATACTGATTGTGGGCAAAAATCTAAGCGAAAACACTTACTAAATAAAACAAATCTTAAGATCTGATTACATTTTTTTATTCTTTTACTTTGCAATGCACAATTACAGCATATTAGAGAATAAAGTACCCCTGCTCCTGCCAGTTAACACTGTCAACACCTTGTTCACAATTAGCGCATTGACGGTCAGCTTGAATTTTTGTTGAAATTTAATGCCACAGAGCATCATTGGAAAGACCGTTTTGTCACTGTGAGTAGCTCGTCATGCAGTGCAATCTGCAATGTAACATTTCGCAGCAATACTTTATTTGGAAGATTGACGCTGCTCTTGAGCAAGTTACGGCTCTGCGATTATTTGCGGTACCAATACAGGGCCAGGCTGTATTTCGTTTAGACAAACTTACAATACCTGCTTGGGAGGCTCAAACTGATCGAGTCGCATAAACACAGCAAATGCAGCGCTATCAATTTCATTGCGTGTATTGCTGCTGTAAACCTAAGTACATACAAATGTTTCCTCAGTGCTGACTTACAGTAAATTTTTGACAATTCTGTGACATACCGGCATTGGGTGTGAATATTAACGGTTTGTCTAATCTGGTCAAAACAATGGTTGGCTACGATATTAAAGTTACATAACTCTTCTAGCCTTGATGTAGTTCAGTGCAAGTCAACCTTTTTTAAAATCGTGCACGCTTTCAACTTTTTCATAGTAGCTTATACACTCCGGTCTTCACGCAGGGTTTGCAGCTTTTTCTTTTGCCATTACGGATTCCGGAACACCTTCCTAGATTGATGTAACAAAAATTTCAGCGGGCATCTTTTAAAAATGGAAGGCCTAGAACATAGTCTTTGCTGCACTATTGAGCTCTCGTTAATACTAAGGAATGTCAGTAACTTACTTCTGTGACAAAAATGACCCAGTCCGACACACAGGACGCCTGCACAACCCAGATGCACCTAATAGTAGTGGTACATCTTTGGGCGTTCAATAAACTCCAGTTGAAGAGCATTAATAGTACATACCATCTGCGACCTATGCCAGCAGATCTAAATTATAGGACAATTAAGAACATCAAAAAACATCTCTTTAAATGATTGTAGATTTCACTTGGTATGAAGAAATTTCTACTACTGATGACTTTCAGTCAAGATGCAGTGAACCATGTAAGCAAGGTCAAGCTCAAGTAACAACATCTTCGGTTAGTGCTGACTTATGAAAAAAGTGACACATGTGCATGATCCTGCCTCCCGAAGCAAAAGTTTTTGCCTCTTTTACAGATTAAGTGCATTTTCAAACCTGATCGTTGAAATACGTTGAAACATTTTTTTCTGCTAGTTACGTATTCATCACTTGAATGAAAAAAGAGTTTCCAGTCTACTTTCCTTTTGTTATTAAGCAAGAATCGCTATAGTTTTGCAATTAACTGGAAAACACAAAAACTAGGGCTCACTGTAATGAAGTTTCTTTTATATTTTTGGATACTGTCCATGCATGTACAGTGTATACACTTCTAATTAGCAGTAATACATCATATTTGTATACAGATTACTGATGCTTATTGGCAGAAACGAAGTTTTGTTGCCGTGTACTATTCGGCATTCATCGATTTTTTACCTTTGGTTGTGTACTCTTAGCATTGAACGTATTGTTTATCTGATTTTTTTGTGCTTCTGGTCGTTCATTTTCTAATATTGTTTTATCGGCGAAGAATGACAGACTCAGCGACCACTCATGTTGCTGCTACAACCCTTACTCCCTTAGTTTATGTTTTACAAAAAATCAGTTTGTGTCACTGATAAGGAAAATAATTTATAGGGACGGTCATTCATTTTTAGTGAATTGTGAACTGTAGTAAACAGCCGCTACAACACAAGCCATGAGGCTAGTTCTTTGCTGTCACCATGTTACTGATGAAGTCTGTGTAGGTATGCTGCTGGACGTGTCAAGCCTGCAATGAATATCAATACGTGGAGAATGGAACTTTGTGTCAGAACTGCTTAGAAGGTTATCTACCATCAGAAGATCAAAGCACATGTAGAGAAGTTCATAAGAGGTACAAATTTTATGTGTAGTTGAAAACAAGCGAGTCAAAGTTCAAGAATGTGAATTGCATGTACGGTATGATTGAGGAATTGAGGAACTTTAGCGAAGAGCTTTTTCAACTTATTTTCCTCGAAAAAGAGAAACGAATTAATACGACTGTCGGTGCTGTTGCTTTAGTTCTAACAGGCTTTCACCGATGCACAATTCTTGGGGCGCTGTGTGTTTGCACAAAGCTGATGTGCTTTGCACCTCTGTTTGTGTTTCGGGTCTTCAGCTAAGTTATTACCAGCACTGCTGCACAGACCGCTGCTGCACACCGCTGCACACACCGCTGCATCATCTTGTTTCTACGCATTTCCAAAATTATGTGTAAAAACTTGTTAGGTCGTTTCTTTGTATATTTTTTAAAATTAATGTGTCTTTTTAACGCTACTGTGATATTTCTTCACGATTTGGTTGGGAATGCAAGAAAGTATTTTTGTCATCGCTGTTTTAGCCTGCGTTTCAGCAACATGATACTGTCATTATCAGCATCAAATTCTACGACGTGAAGAACTCAAAAAAATCGTTTCCAAGTCGTCAGCTGCTTTTAATAAACTATGAGAAATTGATGGTGTTTTATGAGAAGTTTTTATTAGTTGTAGAGGATCTTTCATCCGTTCTTAAGCGCACGCCAAAATGTTCATTGTTCATCTCATAGTTGCATCTCATGATTTATTTAAATTGTTACACTGCAGTTAGCTTTTTTTATTCTGGATTTTGTATTTCAGTATCACTGGCTTTACAGAACCTTACGGAATAGCGAGCACAGTTATCGCTGTGTTTGGATTGATACTCAACATTTTTGTTGGTATTACTTTTTATGTGTACAGAAACACTGCCATTGTTAAAGCGACTGGAAGGGTAATTATGGTTTGTATTTTTGTTTTTGGTTTTAGCACTGTCTTCTCTGTACACCTGCATAATGCCCTAAGAAGAAATATCTGGTAATTATACTTCACGCACTGTACAGTTTGATTTGATGTAGGAGCCGCTAAATTATATTTTCCCTGCATGCTAAACTGCAAGTTGATGGCAATAAGTGACGGCTTCCTAGTTCTTGCAGAAACCTTGCATTGAAGTGAAG
The DNA here is from genome assembly GCA_964006365.1 of Trididemnum miniatum. Lineage (NCBI taxonomy): Eukaryota > Metazoa > Chordata > Ascidiacea > Aplousobranchia > Didemnidae > Trididemnum > Trididemnum miniatum. The sequence continues at coordinate 7,503,554 of OZ023232.1, read as the reverse complement.
CTAACAAATAATTTAGCGGTACATACTGATTTTCTTAATGTGTCGTCAACTGCGTGGTTTAGAAAACACAAATAAACATACTTCGTTAAAATCCATAGTTAAAAATATACATTTATTTCAGAAGAGGGTTGCCTAGCAAATGTAAAACATTTTTAGTTCATTACCATGATTGGCTTTTAGGCTTTGCTCGTGTCACACACACTGTACTTCGTAAATAGACGGACATAACGTTATGGGTTTCAAGACAATTTTGGTCTCAAGTTTTAAAAATCAAGACGGACAGGTGCCAATAAATTAAAATCAAATCGAATAATCAAATCTTCATTATACTCGTGGTAATACGAAGAATCGTGCTACGAGTGGCCGGGCCATCTCCGCGGTTTAGCGCCTGGGCAATGTTCAGCTTCGAAGAAACGTCGCAGCGGTGGTGAGCCGTTGGTAACACTGTGACCGATCTGGCCCACCCGGTATTGAAACCCCAGACCTCCCGCACCGATAGCAATGTCTTAACAACCAAACTAATCGGTTGATACTAAATATTTTCAACCCTGCTAAAATATTTTGTTTGTGTAGGAATCGTGCTGGTTTATTTTAATTGGTGCTGCACTGTGCTTTCTGAATAGTTTTGTTCTTCACTCTTATCCCAGTGTCGGTCAGTGCTCTTTGTATCGAATATTGCTAGCTATTGGAACTGCGATGATGTATGCAGCTATTGCGACAAAAACAATTCGAATTCTCGTCATTTTCCACACAAAAGGAATTATTTCAAAACAGGTAAATTTTTCGATTCAACGCATTATGCTCGCGATTTTACGCCGAAAGGTTTAACGCAGTGGTTCTCAAACTGGGGGTTGCGATCCCCATGGGCGTCATCAGGTATTTTTCTAGGGGTCGCGAGAGGTATTTTATATTTGTCAGAAACCCCTTTGCTGCATCTGTGGATGTGATGACGTTTTTTTATTGTTTTACTCTTCGTTTGATTTGGACATCTGTCGACGCGATGACCTTTTTTTTTGCTTTTCACGTGATGCGCAACTGCATTTGCATGTGTTTAATGACTCATAATTTTGGAAAGGGATAGTTTGGTTATGTTGGATTGCAAAGTGGTTCGCTGAATATAAAAGGTTGAGAACCACAAAGGCCGTTTACATGATAAGCTTAAGTCGATTTGCTTGCGTCATTTTTATGTCACATCCGCGGCAATTGTTGCTATAAGCTAGCTAAAAGCCTATTTACTCGTTTTTCTTGGCACAGATGGTTTGTCAATGCGTTCTCGGCACAGATGGTTTGTCCTTCCTCAACACTCCCCACACCTCATCTCTCCCCACACTTTTTCACACTCCCTAGACCTCTTTCAACACCTTCCCACACCCCCACTTCTCCCCACACTTCTCCTCACCTCCTCCCCACCCCAACACACTCTTAGCACCTCTCCCCACACCCCAACACACTTTCTCACACCTCCCCCCACATTTTTCCACTCGTTCCACACCTTTCCTTCATCTCTTCCCGCACCCCCCATCTCCCTCACATTCCCCCTACCGGGTAGCGTATTGGAGATGATACGCTACCCGGTAGGGGGAGGGCTTTGGGGTAGGGCCTACCCCAACACATTTCTTGCACCTCTCTCCACACCCCAAACACACTTCCACACACTTCCCCCACATATCTCACACCTCCCCATACTTCCCCACTCTCCCCGCACCTCAAACACTTTTCCTCACACCTCCCCTAACACATCTTCCCACATCTCCCCTTACCTTCCCAACACACTTCCCCATTCTTTTCATATTTCCCCCAAACTTGACCCAACGTCTGTAACTGCCAAAAATTCCACAATTCCCCCACCATCCATACTCCCCCAAATTTTCTATACTCGCCCATGCCCCCCCCCATTCTTCCCCATTAGTGCTATTATGCCTATTAGTCCTATCAGTCCTGTTAGTTTTTTAGTCCTAATAGTCATGAGCGAACTGCAAACGCTCTTCTATTTCAAAGTAAGGCTGCATGTAAACAAGTAACCGTAGCGAATTGAAAAGCGAATAGAATTGGCCTACGTTGCAAAGTGCTTTATAACAGACTATGTAAATGGGCTTATTAATTACGAGTGGCCGGACCAATATCCGCGGCTTAGCGCCTGGGAAACACAGCTCTGAAGAAACGTCGCAGCGATGGCCAGCCGTTGACGACACTGTGTCTGATTTGATCGGCCCAAAAATTGAGGGCATGCTGGCTTCCGCGCCGATAGCGATGTTTTCAACCACTCTTTAAGTATTTTTGATCTTACATATTTCTCACTAATTTCAATCGAGATTGTACCGTATAGGACTACTTCATTACCACATTTTCGATTCTAGTCTTTCGCCATTTTCATTCTGATACGGCGACTCTTGTGAAGAATTTTAGTAATACGTTTTCAAATTTTTAGTTTTTTTTGAGAAGCAACGCAGAAGTCTCATCTCAGTCAACAGTTGCTTATAACAGTAGGCTAACTATACTTTAGTATCACCAATAAGGACTGCAACCGTTTTACTGTGCTGAAAAGGATCCGTCATATGATCATGTTAAGAACCACTAATCTAAATGATGGAATTTTTGTGTTCCCCGTTCCTTTTGATGTGTCAGTTAAAGCGTATTTCAACATGATCATTGACACAATAAGTGGGCTGATCTCATAATATCTTGTTGTATTTGCAGGTCAAAAAATTTTTGCTTCCAAAATATCAAATTTTTGCAACTTTTCTTTTCATTCTCTTGCAAATCTGTATTTTGGGTTTTTGGCTTGGCATCGATCTTCCTAGAGCAGTTGCTATTTATCCCGATCGAAATACAGCTTTTCTAGCTTGTAGTGATTTGGAAGGACTTGAAGCTTTGGTTGGATATGCCTATCCATTTGTGCTCATTGTGGTCTGCACAGTGCTTGCCAGTTTAAACAGAAAAGTTCCTACAGGCTTCAACGAAACCCAATATATTGGTAAAAAGTTGTTAAATATATTCTTTTTGCTAATTGGATCATGGCTGAAAAACTTTTAACTAATTACGGTTCATGGTGCATGAAATTCTGCACCGCATATTATGGGATGAAGCGAATGAATGAGAATACGTCATCGTGGTAGAGTTGAATGAAAATAATTAATACTTCCGATTAACAACAATAGTTATTTTCAAAGCATTCAACAAAAAATTCAACCACGTCCTGAAGATACTTCTGCATAAGCTTGCACTCTTCTTGCCAGCAGCTGCCGGAAATATGTCAAAGGGGATCGACTCTATTTGTGTATCGTACCCGTCACGAAAAAATCGCATACCTGTGCAGTGTACACGGTACCGCTGAATGACACCTCCACTCCTTTGAATGAGCCACAAGGTCTATTTGAAAATCTTTCGTTAGACTGAACTACCACGGCGGGGAGAACCGGCGCCTGGAGTATCGGTTGAAAGCGTCCGCTTGGTAGCTGGAAGACTGGGGTTTTATTCGCGGTCGGGTCACACTAAAGACTTTAAAAATAGTATTTGCAGCTTTCGCGCCAGGTGCTCGGCACAAGCGGAAGTGCGAAGGGTTTTGTGCATGTGTTGTTCGTCATGTACTGTATGTCCCTAAACAGCGTTCAATCGTTCACTGATGATTGTAATGGGCCGCCAATTGAGAATGGCCTAAGCAAAGTGTGCTTGCACCCGCTGTCCCGTACCTTTACCACGGCGGGGAGACTGTACGGCTCCACAGAAGCGCATTCTCCTTTTTGGCGAGAGAACTGGGGTGTTATGTAACAAGTTCGCTTAAAATTGCCTGCTATTTGTCTATCATTCTCAGATGAGACAATACCGCTACAAGTTTTTTTCCAAAGACACAACGTGCGAACTTGACGGCTTGTTCTTTATACTGTTCCTTCAATTACCAACGTAACTACAAAAACTGTGAATACCAATTTTAAAATCATTGGTTTGTCCAGACTCGGAATCGAAGGCCACCTCTGCCGCTGGAGAGATGGACATTTTATTTATTCAGCCATCTGATTGGCCCCTCAATCATATTATTGACGAATGTCATTGTTATGTTGAATAATTAAGCGATTTATTTAGTAGTTTTTTTTTTTTTTTCAGCGAAAGAGGTGTAGAGAGGTGTGATGCAAAAAACGCTATACCGACTCTATGCCGAGGCATAGTCATAAACTCTTCATATGTTATTAATAGTACTTTCTTGACCAACAACAAACTTCCCCAGAAAAGCTTTTTTGAAAATGTCGCCCAATGAAACGGTGCGTCAGTTGAGAAGAGTTTAAGCTAACTACATGATGTAGAAGTTGTCTTGATATTTACGCTTAAATTGATGAATAGATTTTGCCCTTTACTTGTTGGGTTATGAACACAACAAAGCAGTCCGACTTTTGTTTCATGTTTCCGGTAAAAAATTAGGCTGTTGAATAATGGTGGTTAATTAGTTAAATATATTGTTATGGTTACAGTTTTCACGATGTATACTACTTGCGTCATTTGGGTTTCTTTTATTGTTCTCTTCGTTGCAAATGCTCACGACATTTCGTTAAAGGTAAGTAACTAATCAGCATCCTGTATTGCCCATAGTCTATTGAATTAACCTTGTTGAACAGCTGCAGTGTGGCTCTATGTTGTTAATTTTTCTTGCTTACTTTATTTCTAAAGAACTTTTACTAGAATTGTTTTCATTAATAGTTCGCCATCAATGTTGTTATTCTAAAAATGATGAAGCGCTCTTTTCAAGTTTGAGTTACGATACGAGGACACCCATAATTAGCGTTACCATACGTCCTCATTTTGGAGGAGGACATGTCTTCCTTTTTGACCACAAACAATTTGTCCTCCGAGGACACCAAAAATGCTCAAATGTCCTCCGTTTTGGTATTATGAACAGTGAAAACATGTCAAATCATTTTTCCACGAAAAATTTTGCAAAATTTCAGTGCAAACAACGGCTTGCGGACGTGATGACCTTTTTTTCTGCACTTGTTTTTTTTTGGGGGCAGAAAAATGGACATCTGCGAACATGATGACCTTTTTTTTTTGGTTTTCCCTTGTTTTTGGGTCATTTACGGACATGATGACCCTCAAAGAACCTGTTCTCTTTTTGCGTAGTGAAAATATGGTAATCCTACCCATAGTACTCATACGATTTTCAATTGTAATATTGAAAGAACAGACTGTTAACTTCTGTACATGCTTTAGTATTTTTCGAGCATAGATTTGTGCATTTGGTGTATTTTCAATGTAGTAAACCGTTTTTAAATTTCTTAGCACTGAGCACACATCCTTTTATAGCGCCACATTTTCTAATGCGATTCTGTGATCAATATCTAGATTACCACTCTGGCTATCTCCCTAGATTTGAGTGCAATTACTGTCTTGGTGTGCTTATTCGGATACAGATGCTATGTAATGATTTTCAAACCTTCGGAAAACAACTCAAAAGCTATGATGTCATCGGTTGCTGCAAGGTAAAGCAGATGCAATCTAATGAATAAGTAACATCATGGTGTTGGTGACCACTAAGGGCAAGTTGTGTGCTGTACCCGCAGTGGTTATAGAGTAGTTTGGAAAAATGGATCTGATCTTATGTTTGCGTTGTACAAAAAGCCCGAAAACAGGTTATGCAGAGAGCGTATGCACTTCGATCACTCTAGTAGCCTACCCTGTTTAACTGTTAACATCATTGGTGGTCAGTGATGAAGGTCTTAAGACCGGTCTTGGCCTTAAGACCATTTTTTTTAGGTTTAGGTCTTGGCCAAGACGGTCTTCGTCTTGACCATTTAGTTTGGTCTCAAGACCGAAGAACTAAAAAGCATCTAGTAAAAATTTAAGTGATCCTGCACAGCTAGAAAACGTATGCAACAGCGTATATATGATTGTATTGTTCTTATTTCTTTTAATGTTCTGTACATATTTTGCCCGTTTTTTTTTGTTGTTATAGAAAAATAGCGTTAAGTGATAAACTGTTAACTCTCATTCCATTTTTATGGTCTTGGTCTTGAAAAATTTGCAAGATCTTGGTCTTAGTCTTGCAGGCGATGGTCTTGACTACATCACTGTTGGTAGTTCACTCGTTCTGCGGTGACTAATATTGGAAAATAATTATTGGTTGTAGTAGCTACTTTTTCCTGGCGTCGCAAGAGCTTAGTTGCAGGAAAACGACGTACAGTAGATTCCTTCATTGACGAATTGTTGTGGGCCTGTTCATGATTGTTGTTGTATCCGGCTTATCAGCGTCTTTGGACAAGATTGCTAATTCTTTACAAGCTTCAAAAATATTTTCGCTATTTCAAGTAGGCAATGCTACCAAAAAATACTTCAAATATTGCAAAAAGCTTAAGGTTTGATACTGCACTATTCCACACTAGGGTGGAGCGAAAAAAAAAAAATTTGTTCAAGTTTTTTTCACAATAGCGCGGAAAACTTGCATATGGGTGAATATAATTGCCACGCAAAATTTGAAGAAATTTATCAAACGTTTTCAGGTGCCCCCGCTGTGTGGAAAATTCGTTGCGAAATCAGCATTTTGAGCTATGTTTTATAATGGCTGGTTCGCTTTAGAGCTCGTAAATGAGAAAAACTGTCCGTTTTAATTTTGTTATTCGCTTAAATATGTAATAACTGGCATTGTAGTGTAATAATTACAAAGTGATAAAGACCTGCCAATGGAAGTTTTGTGGTATAAAACTGAAAATATTTCAAAGATTTCGCTAAAAGCAAAACAAGCACCAGAACTAGTGCACGTTAAGTAGTTACAGTCCAGCAGGCAGCAAAAAATATTGGTGTATACCGTAGTTTATTAATGAACTGTGAGTTACCAAAGGTCATAGTTGCTCCATTGAGCAAATTTCAAATGCTTTTTGCAGATCAGCAATAGCGTCAATAATCACGATTACAATGATGCTACAAGGACCAGGATCCTTTAAGTGCAGTGAAATAATATCTTAAAGATGACGGAAACAAGGAATTCAGTATCCTGTGTTGTTTTTGGCCCTCCCTGTAAATTACCTGGAAATAGGCTTCCTACCTACGAAGACAACCTTAAGTATTGCAATTTAGTGAAATTCTAACTGAAAGAAGCATCAAACGGCAAAGACCCGACGCATTCGGAGACATCATCAAAAGTGACTGCAGAAATCGAAGCCTTATGGGAAAAAGCATCTCTACCTGTTGTGTCCCACGATCGAGTAAGGGCAATGCTAAAAACGTACCACCAAAAGTACAGAAATCTCCTGAAACCGTATCAAACCCGCAAAGAAAGAGGTAGTTACTAAGCCAAATTATTAGCATTTAAGCAAGAAGCCATGAAGTTGTTTGACATTTGCACCTGCAAATGCACTGGAGAATTTTGCAAATGCTTAAAATCAAGAAAAATCCCAGCAAAAGAAATAGCTTTTTACATGATCATAGAGGTGTCCGCAAAATGATTTTAATAAGCATTGATGAAGTCAAAACTGCTGTACTGCAAAAACAGCTCCAGCGTAATGAGGCCTTGAAACGAAGGTATACCTCACCTTCTTGCTCTAGTGGTGGCACATCTTCGCAACCTTTCATTGCAGCTGCAAATGCTGAGAGCATCGATACCAATAACTGTGATACGGGATCCTATAAGTCTACATGTTTTAGTGATGGTGAATGGCAAGGAGAAAGCAATACTCTACAGAAGAAGAAGCAAATGCGTGTGGCTTTGCCAACATTGGCTGCCACATGTGACAGGCATGGAGTTTCCGATCGAGCATCAGCTACTCTTGCAACTGCTGTGTTGCAAGACATGCAAATAGTCCATAAAGGTGGCTTCACCCAAGCGATTGATTGGAGTTAAGTAAGAAGAAAACGGCCCAAAAAGCGCGGGGATCAGGCAACAGGAAGTAGCACAACTTTTTGTGGCTTGTATTTTGATGGAAGAAATGATCGAACCATAGTACAAAATAAACTGGATGATGGCAAGTTTCACCGACAAACTATCACGGAGGAGCATGTTTCAATCGTTTTGGAGCCAGGGTCCTCCTATTTCACTCACGTTTCTCCAACTAATGGCGCCAGTGAAAGTATAGCTAGAGCAATAATTAAGTGTTTGGAGACCAAATATGTGGATATGGTTCAAATTCAAGCAATTGGATGCGACGGGACAGTTGTAAATACCGGAGTGAAAAAGGGAGTTATTCGTTTGTTGGAAACGAGTTTGAACAGACCATTGCAGTGCTTTGTACGCCAACTTCACACGAATGAATTGCTACTGCCCCATTTATTCGTTCACATTGACGGAGCTACGTCTAGACCGCAAGTCAAAATTGAGGTTGAGCTTCCAGTGATTGACAGTGAAGAACTGAGTAGTGATCAAAAGTATTTGTATGATATTTTTGGTGCAGTGATCAATGGCCATTGCTCTCTAGATCTATCTTTGCGCAATCTAGGAGCAATTAATCATGCCAGATGGTTAAGAACAGGTAATCGCATTTTGCGTATATACATTGGGAGCGAAAACCCAATATTTGAATTGGTTACTCTGGCAACATTTGTGATTCGGGTATATGCACCTATGCGGTTTTGCATCAAAGGCCATTCATCATGCGACAATGGAGCTCGGCATCTTTTCTCAACGATTCTTAAGTCAAGATACTTGCCAAAAAATCTTCTAACTGTCATTGATACAATAATTCAACAAAATGGCTACTTTGGACATTCCGAAAATTTGCTATTATCTATGCTCATGGATGTAAGACCAAACATACGTGAGCTTGGCCTTCGTCAAATCATTAAAGCTAGAAAGCTTCCCTCGGTACGTGTATTCAAAGTTCCGTCTCTGAATTTATCAGCAAAGGATCACATAGAATTGATCGACTGGCATGCAACTGGAACAATCAATGAGCCACCTTTGACCTTCGGAATCTCCGAAGAAGAGATGTTACAGTTTATTAAGCAGAAAGAAACACCATCAGTTACTTTTCCTTGCCTTCTTTGCTACACCGAAGCAGTCGAACGCTGTGTAAAAATGGTCACTGAAGCCTCTGAAGCAGTTTGCGGTGCAAATCGGCGGAATGGTTACATCAAGGTGCAATTGGAATCGCGGAGGCTCATGTCATTTTTCCATAACAAACGAGATTACGTCCTGTGACAATAATCGACACTATATGCTTTGACAAATGTGCTTAATGTTATTTTTTTGTGGGCGATATTGTTTTGTGACAAGCCGAACACTTGCAAATTCGAAAACTTTAATATTGAATTTAGGTTTCAGATGAAGCTTTCTGATTTCTCAATTCTTTTGCTTAGTCAAGCGTAACGATGATCAATTTTATTGAGGTCACATGTTGATGTTAAGGATAATAGTTGCAGAATACATGATCTCAAGACAGTTTATAAAATTGTGCTTGCAAAAACAGCATAAAGTAACAGGGTGTAAATAAGTCCAATTATGTGCAAAAATGAAAAAAATGCGCCATTTTATGAGGCTTTGGACCACCTTAAAAAATGTAAAACTCGATACAACGTTTACATAATGCTACTCTTGCATAGTTAAGAAACCTTTTTAAGACTATTGATAGCAGATGTAATATAAACAATATGCAGTTAGCAATATTTGCAATTGCATCAAAAAGTAGCAAAAATTGCTAAATTTCAACTCCGCGGGGGCACCTGAAGAATATCAAATATATGAAAAATTTTTGTACACTTTTATTAGTGCTGTAACAAGGCAAATTTTTACCACTATTGCGTTTAAAAACAAAATAAAAAAATTTTTTTGGCTCTTTTCACTCCACCCTATTCCACACTTTTATTGCGTAATAATTTGTCAGTTTCATCTTTGTTTTGTAAAACATTGGAGCTACCAGGCGTTGTGCTTTTAGCAGATCTGCGCAAGGCGTCGAACCGAACAGGAACGTAAACCGAAAACCCGTATTAACCGCTTCCTTTCATTGAACTCGAACCGTAACCTTCATAATTTAATAGACATAAACCTAAACTGAACCCAAGATCATCAAAATTCTTGAACTTTAACCGGATTTGTTTTTTGCAAAAAAACACGTAAACCGAAAACCCGTATTAACCGCTTCCTTTCATTGAACTCGAACCGTAACCTTCATAATTTAATAGACATAAACCTAAACTGAACCTAAGGTCATCAAAATTCTTGAACTTTAACCGGATTTGAACCGTTAAAATAATTTTTGTCTAACCTAAATCTAGAACCGGAGTGCCTCTTGTGGAATGCGCTATCACTGCAATAAGTGATCCATTTCTGATGGTTTTGCTTCATTTATCTCTGCGCGTTTGCGTTGCAATCCTGCGTCATAATGCTGAAACTCAAAGTTCTTGTTAGAGGGCAAAAGCAACACTGCAGCTAGCAACGGTGATGCATGCAATCAGTGCTTCATTACTTCGTAAAATCGATTGATCTATAAGAGTAAATGCGCAAATGAAAATGTTTTAACCAGAGATATAGGATATTGCGTGATTTAGACCAGAATCAGATTTTATATACGGAAAAGAATAGAATAATTCTGGTAGGTCTGGTGGGATTATTGTTAGTCATAACTAGGGCGATTTTTTTATGACCCATAAAATCGAAAAATATGGCACAATTTTTTAAAACATATGATTTTATATGACTTTATTTTTAGAACAGCAAATTTATGCTGTTTTTCCGAAATTAACATCTCATATGTAAGTGTAAACATTTTTTTTGAACAAAAACATACTTAAAATAACGAAGAATGCACTTGAAAATCAGTAAAAAAAATTCAAATGTGCATCTTACAACAAGTAAGATATTCAACTGCTGAATACAATTTTATAATAAAATGCGACGTGTGCATCGGTGGAATTTCGGTTTTCATGAAAAATGGATTTTAACATCGAAAATGACGGTTCTACAGATGCTGATGTAGGCTGGTATGTTAACAACATGGCATGCAATGCTGGAGCAATATCTGGTCTACTCATCTCCAGAATGGTTTTTGCATAATTTTTGCTAACGTAATAACAAAAAAGTCGCTTCAAATGTTTCGTGAAAGTCGGCCCGTAAACTTGAAAATTCTCATTGCTCCTCTCAACATAAAATTATCAAGTTTAAAGTCTACAGGAACTGTATCTGCGGTGGTACCGGGGTTTAATAATTTGTATTTCTTAACAAAAATCAATGGTCATATTTTATCACCTAAAAAAGAAAATATGACTTTTTATGACTTTATAACTCCTTAAATAGACCTCGTATCAACGTAGTTTTTTCGCGATTATCGATTTCATAAGTGTTTGCGCTACCAAAAAAAATATAACTTTAATGACTTTATCACCCCTAGTCATAACCCAACGCATTGCGATTTTAATACCGGTACCTAACAGCGATTAAGGACATCTCAAGTTAATCTGAGCTTATTTCTGCCGCTGAGGACATCCTTTACGAGCTACTGTAGCGTTTTAAAAAGTACAATCAGCTTGAATACAATAACCATTTTTGAAAAATAATGCGCTTGCATCTGCGTACCACGACGTAAGTCGAATTGACGGTTTCAAATTTTTGACCGAGTTTGAACCTTTAAATTTTTGCTTCTGCGAATCTGAACCGACCTTGAACCCAATAATTGAAAGTGTTTTTAATTTTAATCGGAACTACACCTGCAAAATCAAACAACCAAAAACCTGAACCAGAGATAAACCGCTAAAAATAAATTTTGCGGAACCTGAACCTAAACCGGAGCGATAATTCAAGCGGTTCGATGCCCTGGATCTAAATAATTGCAGAAAATAATGTTGAAAAATTTAGATCACATAGGCTTACTTTTTCGAATAAGCATGTTAGTGCACTTACAAGAATTGTAATTTATCAGCAGTTGCTTACTGTGAGACATTATACTCTGCAAAGCCTCATAACAAACTTTATTTATGATTATTTTATAATTTACAGAGATGTCTCTGGAATATCTAAATCAGAAAATGCTATGAAAGAAATAAATTCACAAAGCAAGACTGACGTAAATACAGGTAAAAGCGCAATCGAGGATTACACAAGCCAAGCAGACTAAGAATTAGTACGTGAGGTTGAACTGCTTGGTTGCTTACTCACCTAAACTTCTTGAAAATACTGTATCTTTCTAACTGTTCTTGTGCTTGATTTAATTTATTATGATTAATTTAAAACAACTGTACTTGAAATTGATGTTGAAACTTGTCAAAAACAACTAGTAACTACGATACGGAAATGTGTCCGATTTCATTGGTTCCAGCTGTGAATCAAACCCACCACGCAAGATGACAACGTTTTTAATACTCATACAATATCTTGATGTTAAATAGTTGTTCTTGCTGTTTGTATTGGACCATGTCTTACTGATCGTTCCGCTGGGGCCATAGCTAGTGATGTAAAAAAACAGTTTTTTTGCACTTGTTTTTTTACCACGTTTTTGTATTTTTTTATTCGTTCCTTCTCAAAAAATTTAAACAAGCTTGTTTTTAATATAAAGCTTGGCAAGCAGCATCAAATCGCGTTATCACATTGAACATGAAGTGCGTATCTAGCTTCAAGCTCACCATCTGGGCCTATTTTGCGATTTGATCGGTTCTGCCGTGCTAAATTTTGAGTTCCCCCAAAATGTAGCCCAACCACAGCGTTGTGCTATTGAATGTTAGGTCAGGTTAAATTAGGGTTTAGGCCTTCATTTAGCCTACTCAGCTTGCTTGCGCCTGGGAAAAGTTAGGGTCAAAAAGAAGAAATGTAATCTAGGCCTGAGCTTATCTTCTCCGAAACAGCTGAAAAAGCTACAGTTACTAATTAGATGAACGGGGAAATACAGTGCATTAATGTGTACCATCGACCTTCGCTTCTGAATTTTAATATAGTGGCCTACCAATAGGCATATTCATTTTAAGCAAGTTATAGTCTGACATTGTATACCGTAGTTTTTGTTTTAACACTTATTTAATTTGTTTGGCTGGTACTGTATTGACTCTGAAGTAACTTTTGATCCATAAAGCAAGCTACAATTATCAGGCTTACCACCCAATTTCATACGGTATCGCGTTAATAAGCTATCCCAGTTTCTTTTATTCACTGCTCATAGAAAGACAGCAAATCATCTATCCACATTTTTTTATCTATTGCGAATGCTCCTTTTTATTTCTTATTCTTTGCACTGTGAAATTAAACTGGCAACACTTTCCTGGTGATGGATTTAGGGGGCGAAAAGGTTGCTCCTTGCACTCCCTAATAGATCTATCACTAAAAGAAGACTCAACAATAAACAGCCTATGGCGGCCAATACTCTATTTAGGATCTGATTCGAATTCGTTTTCAAAAAAAACAAGTTTTTGTGAGCTATGTTTTTTTGCAAAAAGCAAGTTTTTTCTTTTGCAAAAAAACACGTTTTTTTAATAAAAAACGAAAGCAAATAAACGAATTACATCACTAGCCATAGCCAGTTTTTACATTATAGAAGACCTAAATACATTTTGGAGGGGCTAAAAAATTGACCGTAATCTTTTCTTATTCTGGCTAAAAAAGTCTTCAAGTCGTGTTACTACAACCGTTTAAACGACTGTCTTGAAACAAATTCGCTTGGTTTGCATCGTATTATCTGACATCATTTTGGCTCTAAAGAGTTTTGGGGTGGGGGTTAAAATAATATTTTGGGCTAACATAGCCCCCAAAAGCTCCATTGTGGCTGCGGCCCCACATTCTACTACGTGCTAACGGTTTAAATAGTTTATTTTATTCAGGTCATGACAACCCATATTATGATTTACCGTCGATCAGCGCATAAACTGCGGAAGAAAAGTGTTTTAAGTTGGGGACAAAAGCAACGAGTTTTTTCTTTACCAAGCAATTTTATCATGACTGTGTAGCTCAGTGGTTCTCAAACTGGGGACCGCGGTCCCCTTTGGGTCCGCAAAGCAGTTTCAGGGGAACCGCAAGAGGTCGCGGATTTCTGCTAAATGATCCCATTGAATTGAATTGTGCTTGATTGGACATCTGCGGACGTGGTGACTTTTTTTTGCTCTTCACTTCATTTATCGTGGAAAATTGGCCATCTGTAGACGTGTTGACCTTTGTTTTGCTCTTTACTTGATTTTGCGCTGAAATTTATGCTTAAAAATAAAGGTTCGTGAGTGATAGAAAAAAATCTTTGGAGACCGCAAAGTCAAAATTTTAAAAAAGTTTGAGAACCACACTGTAGCTGATTTTGTTGCGATGTGGTTACCTTAATAAAAGACATTAACGCCCGATGAATAGCTTTACTATTTTTAGTTTACCATATTTAAGCACTCATTGCACAAACGCTTAGCTGACGCTCACTTGTATACTAGCGCATAGACTTGTAAATACGATTAGCTCTTATATTTTTATGTATTTGAAGAATAGTGATTTAACTCTTCTACAGCACGCTTGATCTTCTCTTGTTATCTTTTTTATAACCACATGATGTGCAGTCTTAAATGCTGCAGTTTTATAATATGTCGATTCCGCTCTAGAGCAACAGAGCGTCCGCTTCTGGAGCTGTAGACCCGGCTTTGATTTCGAGGCAGGTCAAACCAATGATTTTGAAATTGGTACTAAGTGCTCTCCTGCCTGACGTACAGCATTAACGAAACGGTGTGGAGAACGGCTGGCAAGGTTACTTGTTATAGCCTACTCGCAATGATCAATTATAACGTCAACTTAAACGCAATATTGCTGCATCTGGTAGTGACAGCTTGCAATACTGTTTACAGCTAGTGGTAATTCATAACGATAATAAACAAAATATACTTTGCAATGAATTGCCTATGATCAAAATGTCTGTTATTTCACTTTGAGGTGGTTCAGCTTCGATCAGAGATTTAAAAAAAAAGTGTTTCAGACAAAGTGTTAACTGTGTTTCAATGCAAAAAGTTCTATTGAAGTGAAGATTCTATTTAGGGGGGTTGAAATTTGGGATAACTAAAATCAATTTTATGTTTGGTTCAAGTTAACATGTAAAGACGTGTTTTTTGAAGTCTCCGCATTGATTCTTTTTGAGGGGTGCCCTTAATATTTTCAAAGGCGATTCTTCTTGAGGGGGGATATTTTCAAAGGTGGCAGGGGAATAGTTCCTATTCGGGAGAACTAAATCTAATTCTAATGATGTGTATGGTTTAAGTTTGCAAAAAAGTGTTGTTTTGGAAATTTATGTGTCGATTCTTTTTTTTTTTTTTTGGGGGGGGGGGGTATTTACATTGGAGGAGGTAGCTTCCTTTAATTTAGGACAACTAAAAGGAAGTGTCTAGATCCACGGCAAACTTTTTATAACAACAAACAAGCAGTCCGGTGCAGCAGCGTTTTGACAATGGTCGAGTGTGACAGCGACGTCATATATAAAAACAAACAAAGAAGACCGTGGATATAGCATTTAGGAAACAATCCACGGTCCGTGGATCTTGACTGTGAACAACGTCGATCTTATAATGTTGCAACCGCACGGGGCAACTTCCGAAGAAACCGTAAAGACATGATTTCCATACCCTTGCGAAGTCCCCAGGGAAGCTCCGTACCCTTTATTACACGATACGGTAGAGCAGTAAAGTGACCCCAGCGTTATCCAAACAAATATTTGTGTTTTATTTGGTGTTTGCCAGTTTTGTAAAGGAGATGTGGCGTGAAATGACCATGTGACGGTTTCGTTGAGTGTCTCGTGTCTCACTCACTATATAAAGCGCCGCCGCCATTTGCGTGCATTCATTTGTTTTGCTTGTGCAAGTTTGTGTAACTGTCTTCTGTTAATAAATCCGTTTATTTATTCTTCTGAATTCTGCTACGAATGTAGCCTAAAAACACAAAAAGTAACTTTTTGTAACTTTACAAATTCTTAAGTACTGACCCCACATCTGTGAAATTTTGTTTTCACGCTTTTTGCGTTAATTGGAGCCAGCAAAAAAAGTGACTTTTGTGACCTTAAATCGCCCTAGTTATAACTCTATTAGATGCTACTGTGCGATGTCTCGAAGCTCAACCGGAATTATGCAGGCCTATCTAAAATTTTCGGCATTTTTTACCCCAAAATTTCTTAGTTCAACTAATAGGCCAGCAAAACTGGATCAACTAATAGGCCAGCGAAGGTTTTGTTGAAACTGAAAATTTAGTTTATAACCCATCCCAAAATGACACACGAATAGTCTTTTAGCATTTTTTCAACCAAAGGTAGGCCTATCTATTTCAACAAAGTAAAAATTACGCAAATTACTTAAAAAAATTTATGCGACAATGTTCAACATGCAAAGTTTCAATTAGCTAGTAAGAGGTCTAAATACTGCAGCAATCTTGGACTTGGTGCTTGTTGTCCACGTCATAAAAGCAAATTCAAACAATAAAATGAGATCTTCTAGTGGCACTCAAGACGCGAGCGGATCCAGAAAATTTTGTTGGGGGATGCAAGTTTGAATGAGGTTAAACGTTATACAAATACAAAGACGTAGGACGTTTTAGACCCTGAAAAGCTCGTAAATAAGCCCTTTGAAAATGTTTCATGTCGAGGGCGTACTGGAAAATTTTCTTAGGGAGGGGGCACCAAATTTCAACATTTTTTAAAAGTATTTTTTTTTGCAAAATCAATTTGAAGCAAATTGAGGAGCAAAAACGGCTAAAGGGTAGTACGGGGGCATGCTCCCCGGAAAATTTTTGAAAATTTACTTACTGCAGTGGCCGTTTTAGTGATTTTTGAACAATTTTCAGGAAAATTTTGCGTAAATATTTTGCCCCTAATTTTGCGAGCTTTACCGAATATGATACATTTTCTTTGCTCATTTTCGATTATGCGTGCTTAAGGCGTAAGATTTATTGTTATCGAAAAGGTTCAAAATTACAAAAAAATTGTATTTACCGGTACCTAAAACATTTTAAAAATCGGCTGGTGGAGGGGGTGCATGTCCCACATCCGTCCCTGTTGTCTGTTGATTATTGACAAAATTAAGATTATTGATAGACCTACTTGTAAATTATTTACAGCTGTTTTATCTACCATCGTCCGTAAGGCTATGGTGGTTTTAAATTAGTGATTCCCAACATTTTCCAAGCTAATTCAGGTGTACCACCTGAAGAGTCGACAAAGGCGAAACAGGCTGTAGTGGTTTCTACATTTATAGTGGTTTTATTCAAATACAATACAACTCTAGCTAGCAGTTGTTATTGAGCACTCTGCCAGAGGAGATTAAGCCTCACTCAGACTTGCACTTAACTATTGTAACATTAATGGCACACGCATACGCTCAAATTTGGAAATACGAAGTTGGTCAAGTTCAAATCTCAAATTTGATGATGTTTATGGCCGTCAACCAAAGAATTGAAAGAGGGATTTAGGCATTTAGTGATGATGAAGCAACATGGGCATCTGAAGTGTAGCTATCATTGAGCTCTGTGACAAGCGATTAGCTCTCTATGCTACATCCATGACAATTATACTAAAGCTGACTGTGGAAGTCGCCACATAGCTTGTAGTTAAATAAATATTTCGACTGAAAAAGTTACTTTTCGGGATTTCCTGATCCGATGGCATTTTGTTCTCTTTGGCAAACTGGCTTTTACACGAAGGACTTAGTCACTCGGACAACAAATGCGTTTCCACCTATAGCATTAGCCCTAATTTTGCGTCTGGGGGAGAGTTGGGTAAGTTTAACAAAAAAGTGTATATGTTTGAATAACTTTTGAACAACTGCAAAACAAATTACCGTAGGTGCACTACAGGGCAGTAAATTTATCCGTCTCCTTTTATACAGCTTATTATCCTAAAATATTCAAAATTTCGCCCTTAATATTTCATTTCAAAAAAGGTCCTCAAATTGTACAACTTACCCACAGTGGAGGGTAAGTTGGACAATAGGGTGGGGTAATTTGGACATGCTTTAAAATGAAATGAAATACAAATTATCAAGATATTACTTTTCATCACGAGTTCTCTTACCCAAACTGGAAAAAGCTTCAACACATTTTATTAAAATAACACTTTATAACGCGTTCACGCAGCTTATTGGCATCGGATTTCCCTTTGTTTTTCATCGTACTTTAATGATGGTAAAATGTCAGTTTAGATTTGTATTTGTAGGGTCATTTTAATTAAATATAGGCGTACTAGGCCAGGAGTGGCTAACCTTTTCAGGCTCGGGATCGAATTTCGGTAAAATTGGAAGGGTGAGAACTACTGATCATGGGAATTCTACTGATCATGATCATGGGAATTTTGATCATGATCATACTACTGATCATGGGAATACTACTGATCATGATCATGGGAATACTACTGATCATGATCATGGGCATAATAATGATCATGATCATGATCATGATGATGATCATGATATGATCAGGAATAATGATCATGATCATGGGAATACTACTGATCATGATCATGGGAATTTTCGTTCGCCAACGAAAATGCGGTAAAGAGCAAAAAAACGTCTTCACGGCCCGGACGCGTTTGAAGAGCAAAAAAGGTCTTCACGGCCAAGACGTATTTGAAGAGCGAAAAAAAAATCTTCACGGCCCGGACGAGTTACGTGAACTGGAAATACTGAACTGTTGCCTAAACTCGTCATGCAAATGCTAAATCCCGATTCGGCACGCGATCGACTGCCAGGCATGCAAAGATCGACCGGTGGATCGCGATCGACTGGTTGGCCACCCATGTTATAAATAACCCGTAATGACACTGCTTGAATCGCTTGCATCCTTCAGTTTTTGCAAATAGCGATAGAATGAAGATCGCTTTAGCCCGCATCAGACATCATTTTGCAAGCTTTGTGCATATTTATGCCTGAATCCAACAGTTTCTTTGCCTCTTCGTACGTGGCAATCGATACCTCGCCTCGAGCCCTCTATCAGGTTTCTTCCTTTTCCTGTAGGAAGCCATCTCTTATTAGCAAAAACTACTGCTTATGAACTATTTAGGCAAGATAAAATTTGTAAATAGTAATATTTCTGGCACTGAAAATAACTTACATAGTAAAAAGAGTTGACAACTCTAAAGTAGGGAACGTTGGACATATGTCCAACTTGCGCTACCCTAAACTGTCCAACCTGCCCTATCAGCGGACAATTTGTTTAGAATAGCCTCACCCCAAATATACTTGAAGTTCAGACTAGCCACTTTGTCCTATAACAGTTCAACCCTACCTAATCCTTCTTCCACACCTAATCCATTTTAAACTACTGTTATTTTCTTTGAACAAGTCAAAACATAAATTTTTCGAACTTTCATAACCGGTTTAAAAGCACACTTTTTCATACAATTGTGCTTGCAAAAATTGTTTCGCTCAGTGAAACCAGCTAAAACTTTTGGGAGAGCAAGCTCAATATAAAAGCTAATCATGCGTCAAGCAACGTCATAATCGGCTGTAAAATGCAAAAGTTATTTACATTTTCCCAACCTGCCCGATTTCCCAACTTCCCCGACTTTCCCCTATAGCGGTTTTCACAAAGCGAACTGTGCACAGAAAAATGATGAAGAAAAGCGATGGAATGAATAATTACGGTTTTACAATAATGAAGCGCAGGCTACACAATTAATGGTCTTTGCAGATTGAAAGGCATTGTTTTAAATTGTCACTAACCAAACCTGTAAATTTTAATTAGTTGATCTGCTGCCTACCATGCGCTATCATCAGAGCTGGGCACCGCAAATTTACACTCAAATATCGCAAAACTGCTAGAGGTGGTATGCAACCGCAATTCCGCAAGTTTGCGATACATTTGCGACAATTTTTCAACTTCCGCCACCGCAAAATGCACATTACAGTTCCGCAAACTTAAACCGCATTATTTAGTTTTTTTTAGTTTTTTCCTAATTATTCCCAGCTGGACGCTTAGCGTAACAAGCCTAACGCGAAAAAATCAAAAGATTATTGCAAGACGTTCTTAGGAAGCGAAGCAGAGAACCGAGCAGTGTACCATCTTGTTGGCTCAAGTACCGTATATACTGAAACGTTCTAGAAAAGTTCGATTATCTAGGCGTGCATGAATCAAAATCGAAACCAAACAAACATATTGACAGTGTTGGGCAGTACCGCGGCACATATTCTTGTCAAAACCCCACACAAAAATAAATATAGCCTATAAGCATGTATATATACATATATATATATATAGCGTACATTTGTAAATGCTCCAAAACATTGGTTTCTGAAAAAAATGGTCTTTACTTTCTTTAGTTGAGTCAGCCCCTCTTAAAAAAAGTTTTGGTTACGCGCCTCTTCGCAAGCAAACTGTTAAAAATTTGCTAAAACATTTATTGGCCAGCGAAGGTTGAATAATTTTGATACACCACTTCAGCTGCGATACTAAGGTAGACCAACGCAGCATGGCAATCATTAGGATTTCGGACAAACTTTTTTATCAAACAAAATGAGCTACTAGAACACAACATTTTTGCTATGCGTTTCATGCTAAATCACTGCAAAAGCACAGCATTCATTCAGATCGAATGTATTCACTACCGTAATTTTGTCAAAAAAAAAATAAAATAAAATTTTTTTTCGTTTGAAAAGTATCAAAAATCAGCACCGAGTATCGTTATCGTTGTTATTTTTTAAAAAAAAGTACCGTTATCGGTACCGTCCTTACTTTTTTTGCAAAGTATCCGTATCGATATTGTCGTTACGGTAGATACTTTTAAAGTACCGAGTGCCCATTTCTGCTTATGAAAGTCGATTTTAAGAAAAGCGTGGTCGGCGTTGCTTTTATGCACATAATCGTCAGCTTTATGAAAGTAGGTTTTGAATTAAAGAGTGCTCATATGCTTCCACTCAAATCTTCATTATACTCGCGGTATTACGCCGAAGAATATAATGAGTGGCGGGGCCCATCTCCGCGGCGTAGCGCCTGGGCTACACAGCTCCGAAGAAATGTAGCAGCGGTGGCGAGCCCTTGGTGACACTGTGCCGATTTGACCGGTCGCGAATCGAAGCCCAGACCTCCCGTACCGATAGCGTGCGCTTAGCAGCTGCTCTAACGGCCGGTGTGCTCATGTGCTTATGCTTTCTACAATGCTTCTTTTAGAACAATCAGGTATTACAATTTTAATTGTTCACAGTTTACAAGCACCCTAACAATGGGTACTATACAGTACCGTAAGAGGAAAGAAACAACTAAGAAAATTTAAGCGAGAAAATAAGAAAACAATGCATGGTAACTTATTAGGCTATAAGAAGGCCGGGACCAGAAGTCACAAGCAGAGGTGTCCGGAGTCTAAAAATTTCAATCTGAATCCTCATCCGAAGCGTTAAAATCCGAATCCGAAAAAGTTCAGGAAATAGAATCCGACTCCGAATCCAAATCCTGATTGGCAATATATACAAATTACATATATAGCTCAGATGGCCGAGTGGTATGGAGCGTCTGTCTCTTGAGCTGTAGACTCGGGTTTGATTCTGAGTGGAGTCAAACCAATGACTTTAAAACTGGTATTCACAGCTTCCCTGCTTGACGTTCAGCATTAAAGGGACAGTGTGGAGAACAAGCCGGCAAGTTTACTTGTTGTGCCGTTGGGAAAGGCACTTAGCGGGATTCCCCCATCTTGGTGTGGTAGACAGATGGCCGGCAACTCCTAAGCGAGCTCGTATAGCGCATTGATCGCTTTCTCGTGATAGGAGAATAAATATGCAACTAAACAAAAAAAAATAAAAACACCCAATAGGCCACTAGTAGCTTATTAAAATCATTGGTTATCATCCAAAATTCAATCCGGATCCTGATCCGGAAAAAGCAAAAAATCACAATCCCGATCCGCATTCGCATCCGAAGCAACAGCCGGATTATCCGGCGTTTAAAATCCGGATCCGGCTTCGTTGTACACCTCTGGTCACAAGAGCTCTAGTTCCTTCAAAAATTAAACTTATTCGACTCATCAACATTCCATTGCTTCTCTACCATCAACAAGCTGAGAAATTTTGGTCAAACTGAAAAATATTGTCGTGAAGTGGAAAAGCACGATTTCGTACTAACCCTCATCAACCGCGTTCAGCCGAAGGTACACTCATCGTTGGATCTGATTGACTGAAACAGGACAACCCTCAAGCTTTATGTACAGAGGAAAATTGAACTTTTGTGGTAACCTACGTATAGCTACGTCACACTCTAGTTGAATCCCCTTCACGGTCAAGGTCAAACAGAGCAAAAAACAGACGTCCTTCCTGAACTACAGAATCGAATACCACCCGACTTTCACACGACGGCCGGATCAGGGCCAAATTAAGCAATGGGCAAACTGGGCAGTTGCCCCGTACCCCGCACTTTGGGGGGCCCCGCGCATTTCAGCATTTTGAACAGTGAAAACATGTCAAATCATGCTCGCATGAAAATCTTGGGAAGTTTCTGCTGAAACTACGGCCTGCGGACGAGTTGACCTATTTTTTTCTTTCTCTACACTTGATTTTGTGCGGAAAATTGGACATCTGCGGACGTGATGACTTTTTTTTGCTCTTCACAAGATTTTGGGCGGAAAAAATATGATAACCCTACGCACTCTTATCTGCCTCAGGCCCCGCGGTCTCTTAATCCGCCCCTGGGCCGGAACGATGATAAACATCCTTCTCACTGACAGATGCATGACAGTTCTAGCTATGATTATGGTACCATAGAGTAGGATAGCGCTTTTTCGGGCTATTAGCCCTCATCAACCACTCTTAAGGAAAGGTTCATTCATCCTTTCAAATAGTTTGACCTTAAGCGAGACAATCATCCTTCAAGGACAAACATTCTATGATGAACAAACCTTGAATGACGCTTGTTTTGGCCGCAAAACTTGTTGATCGAAGTTTATTAGATCTTTACGAGTGAAAACCAACCTCATACGCCACCTCAGGTCAAACCAAAAAGCTTACGAAGATCATGGATTAATTCAAAGATGCTTAAACTTTCAAGAAGCAGCAAAAAAAAATATTGAAAACTGGAGTTTTTAAAAAATCTAAAAGGAGTTTTTACTTCAGACCATTTAGCTTTGCGGCAAATTTCAGTTTTTTACCGCAATTCCACAAACGTTTGCGGTAGAAAATCAATTTTGCAAATCCGCAAAAATAAACTAAAGTCCGCAATTTGCGGTTTTGCGGACTGATTTGCGGAAGTGCCCAGCTCTGGTTATCATCGTTTAAACTTTTCAGTTAATCGCTTTGATTGACATCTGTTGGAAGTTGATCAATTCATCCATAACTTCCAAGCCAGGTGAAGCAACCTCGTGATTCTGAATTTTGATTTGCTGCTGAAATTAAATTTTTAGCATCTACTCGTTTTGCAAACACAACCACAATTGAAATGAAATGAAATGTTGTGTGGTTTTATGGCGTTTTATAACTACTAAGGTCCTTTAGCGCCAGGACTAAATTTTGTCAAGAATTCACTGACGTATTTTTATTCTCTGTTCATTTCATCCTCCGCGCTACACTTAATTGCTGAGCGTTTAGCAAGTGTAACAGCAGATACCAGTTTTAAAGTCTTTGGTTTGTCCCGACTGAGAATAGAACCCAGCCTACCAGCTTCCAAGGCGAACGCTTTTAAATAGCAAACGGTAAGATTCGAAACATGATACAGACGGACTTAATTTGAGGCCTGTAAGGTAGACTGTAAAAGGAATGGTTCGATTTTGAGAACGTGAAAGACTAGGTTTTATTCCTGTTCAGGTAACACTAGGATTTTAAAAATAGTATTTGCAGGTTTTCTAAGTAGTTTATGACAACACAATCACCACCTTGCCACTCTCTTTTTTACACGCTTTGTTCTAATTTGTTCGAACTACAGTATGTTCAAATTGTTCATCTGCAGCTCAGATGGCCGTATGGTAAGAGCATCCGCCTTTGGAGTTGTAGACTGGGGTTTGATTCCTAGTCGGGTCAAACCAATGACTGTACAATTGGTATTTACAGCTTTCCTGCTTGACACTCAGCATTAAAGAAACAATGTAGAAAACAATCCAGCAAGTTCACTTGTTGTGCCGTTGGAAAAGGCACTTATCGGGGTTCCCTCATCTTGATGTGGTAGACACGTGGCCGGCAACTCCTAAGCGAGCTCGTTATAGTGCTTCGATCACTTTCTTGTGATAGGAGGATAAATATGCAGCTAAATACAAAAAAATACTGTATTCAAATTGTAACTGCATTTTTTGTCGAAAGTAATCTAATGCTAACTCAATACTTTTTTTTTTCAGCAATGCGCTACTGAAGCTCTATAATTCACTAATTTGACCGTTTTTTTATAGGCCTACTATATACACATTTTTTTGGTTTTGTTTATGCTTTAAATCTGCAGCAGTTTCACGTGCATCTGTTCAGCAGTTTCGAAACTGTCCAGACTTCACGTTCAGATGCTATTAGAAGGACCATCGTAAATTACTAGGTCAGTCGTAGTAGGTACTAAATACGCTCTTTATGTTGTGCATAAGGTGGACTCTGATGGCATTGATGTTTTTTATCAATTCTTAATTCGTTTGCTTATTTCGTTTTGGTTTTGTTTGCTTGTTTGTTTTTTTGTTTGTTTCGTGGTGTCATGGTCGCGCGTACGCAGTCATTCTTTTATCTCTCTCGTCTTTTCTTTCGCATGCTTTAACGGATTTTCGTTGTGTCGGGTGTTCCTTTTCTTAAATTTCTTCTCTCAGTCGCTGTCGCTTTATTGCAATATTTGCATTTTCAAGAATAAAAACCATTAAATGATTGATTAAGGCATCTTAGTTACAGTAGTAATGAGTTTGAAGCTATCAGGCAGAGCTGAACTATGGCTAATCACGACAATATAGCCTCAAAAGAAATGCGCATTCATGCAGTGGAACCTCGGCTAGTGATCGCCCTAGTAACGGGACCACTACCAGATAGACGACGTTTTTTCAATATCCCCAAATTATTTTCTATAATTAAAACTTAATTTAGTAATGCGACCACCTCGGTAACTTTTTTTGTGGTGTCAGTGGAGGTCGTGATGCTGGGTTCCACATCCGACTGTACATACCACAGGTTTGAAAACCATTGCCTTTAAAAGAGCTACATCTAATGCTATCTTTTTTAGTGTTGCAATGGTTTTTATATTTTCAAAATTAGGATTAAGATGTATTAGGTCTTCGATTAAATTGTATTTTTTACGAAAATGTCAAAGCGAAAGTATAACTCTGAGTATATTCAGTATGAGTCATGATGAGCATCAAACCAAGAGTCGTAATCGTCTTTATGCACCTGTGCATTACTTCAGATGTGTTGCTAGTCAAGCCGTGCATTGATCAGCTGATTGCAACAAAACTATGGCATCCCTCACATTAAACCTTGCTTTTTTGTGTGTGTTTTCTATTCAGCAACATTTTTGAGCAAGTTAAAATATTCAATCACTTGGTGGTACGCAACGGCAATGTAAAATCTCTAAATGGTACGCGGAAAGAAAAAGGTTGAGAACCTCTGGTCTACACAATGTGTGCTTAAAGCATTCGCTGTACCATACCTTACTTTCTGCTGTAAACCTACCTTTATATCAAATTGCAGTTGACTGTATTTGAATATTCTACGCTCTAATTTTTTCGAAAAAAACATTTATGCTTCTGTTCAGCAAAAAAATCAAAAAACGTGGCTGACTACTGGACAGAGCTGGGCACTTAAAAAACAATCAACTAAGCGCAACGCAAATTCCGCAAACGATTTTCTGAAGTAAAAGAGCACAATAACAAATTTTGCAACCAAAAATTTAAAATTGAAAAGCACAACTGCAAATTGCGCAATTAGATTTTGTAACTGTGAAAGCGCAACCACAAATTGCGCAAGCAGATTTTTAAAACGGCAAAGCACAATCGCAAATTCCACAATTGAAGTTTTGGAGCGGATAAGCGCGAACAATATTTTTCAATGATAAACGCAATCGCACCTAGAAGTTTCATCATTAACTAAAACGCAATTAAATTTGCTACCTATGGTTTATTTCCTAACTTGTTCTTTGTTCGGAGCAAGATCAGACAGGAGGAGCTTTTTGTAAGAGTGGCGCAGAGGAGCAGCTATCATCCCACCACGTCATCTTGCCTTATCTATCACCACGTAAATGAGGTTCGCGAACGAGCGGCTGTTGATAATAACATGGTGGGCTGGCTAAGGGCAAGACTGTGCGTCCAGCATCTAGCTCGGTCTGGCAGCTTTTTTAATCTTGCTCCGTTCGAAGATTTCCTACTATAGCAATCCACAATTGCATATACGTTTATTGCACTGCTACATAGCAATCAAAAACAAAAATCAAAACATAATGGTACAAACAAATATCTACTAGCTTACTCCCGAGCTAACTAAGCTTTTATGAAGATAAAAATTTAAACATTATTTTATTTCCAAAGGAAGAAAGACTGGGGGAGACATTTTTTTCTCCCGCAGCAACACAAAGCGCTCAAAATTTTTTGCAGTTTTTTGGCAGTAAAACGTCCGAACCAACGGAAAATACTCTTCCCACTGCTGTTGAGCTTGAGACCGTGGTGTTATGTTTTTTAAATACGTGGATCCATGCTTCCCGATGCAAAGAGGGAAAGCAGTTTGGCGTCACTTTCCCTCTGGTCCGTTCTACCCGCTCGTCATGTGATTTAGCAACAACTGCCGGCAAATCTTCGGACTGTTTTGCTACAGCATTGTCAATGCTTTAGTTTGCGGAATTTGCGAAACTGTTTGTGGAATGCCCAGCTCTGCTTAAAACGCAACACAAATTGCGCAATTGGTCAAAAATGTAGCTTAAAGCGCTACGCAAATAGCGCAATTGATCAAAAATTTAGCTTAAAAATAACACAAATTGCACAAGAAGCAAAAAAAAATTTTAAGCGCAACGCGAATTTTGCAAGTGGGAAAATAATTTACCTAAAGCGCAATTCCAACTTTGCAAATGCGGAATTTGCGAAATTTGCAAAACTGTTTGCGGAATTCCCAGCTCTGCTACTGGAACAGCAAATAATGAGTATACAGTAGCATCGCGAAGGTATTATTGTATTTTTTGTTGTCATTCTTACAATTTGTCTACCTCTTGTTTTGTTTGCATTCATCAGTAGTTCGATTGCATCAGCAAAGAACTCCTCATCCGGATGACGGGGAATTGAAATTGTAGAAGCCAAACTTCGATGCTTCTATTTCAACTTCTGCAAAAAGGAAGTATGCAAAGGGTTTTACATTATGCACACAACAAAATCAGACGCAATCAATATTTCCAGCTTGCGATCATCAGAGACTCGATAAAAAACAACTGGAGGCCAAAATAATCAAAAAAGACCTTTTGTATTCTACAGTAAGAATCTCTCCCACACTTTACAAAAATCAAGGGTGTCCTAGCAATTGTCTATTCACAAAAATTGAAATAGGTTCCATCAAAAAATAGAATCTAGTCTAAGTCTTTCATAAACCATCAATACATTGCGGTCTTTATGGTCTCCTAATGATTTTATATTCTGAACTATTACCTACAGTCCTACATGCACAAAACTACTTTGTTTTTATTAATAATGTTGATCAGAAATGTCACGAAAGCTGCAAAGCTACCTCGAAATCCCTAAAGTTCATAAAAATCGTCTTCATATACAACAGATACGTATCTCCATCCTTGTTTCACTAGCAGGTTAACTATGGCTGCTGCTTGATAGGTGTCAGGTGGGACTGCTCGAGAGAAATAAGGAAAACGATCCTAGTCGCTGAGATCTGGATGTGCAGACCAAGGACTTACCTGTAAAAAAGCAAACAAGAACTTTTTAGTTGAATCCGCCGAAAGAAAACTTTCACCTAGCAAAGAACTTAGTCAGAATCAAGTTATTGTACTGCATTCTATAAGATTGTGTTCTGTAAATTTACTTGCGTAATTGAAAGCTCTATCAGCATTTCCGGGCATTATCAATAAAAACCTAGTTACTTCGTTACATTTTCGGTCTTCTTTTAATAATTTTCTTTATTCAATCAAGTTGATCTTTTACTCAATTCATGCATTTGGTGCTAATTGATTATTACTGCTCACAGTGGGAGTTTAAACCCCTAACTTTGATCGTCGATGTGTTTTAGCGAAGTCCTGTTTTCTTTGCAGTCACTTTCTTTCGAACATACATGTGTGATTTGTTTTTGCAGTATTTTTCTTTTTTTTTTCGTTTTGTTTATCCTCGTCCAATTCCTTGGATGATAATTATGTTGTCAATCACAACTAATTTCTTCCAAGCACTTTTCTCACGTTCTGACAACCGACTTATCTATTAAGAGTGCTAACTAAATGGGTTTAGAGAATGAGCTTACCCGTTACTAGTTGATCGGCTCTAATATCAATACCGGTACTTCGAAGTCACATCAAATGAAAATGTAGCATCATTGCACCAATCTCATGTACTTCACAACTTCCTTACGCTAAAGTTCCAAGTTCAATACCAGGAAGAATAAATGGGTCTTGATCGAACTGAAACAAAGATGACGGAGAATCGATTGCATCGGCAATATGTTCATATATAGAGCGTTGTAATAATCAAGTTTAAGTTTATTTATTTCGTTAAATAAAGCAACTACAAAAAAAACAAACAACGTAGAGGCACACTGTTAAAATTATATACAGTGTTGTCGAAATTGTAGCACGACTTCAGCTGCAAGGGGACCTTTCGGTCATCGAATCGAGCAGCCACCTTAGTCATCTGTAGGGTGCTAGACGAATTTACTGTATTTCTAGGCTAATTTATAAAGCTTAATAAAGTATGGGTGTATCAATTTTGCATCAACCTATACTGAGTGATGACTGGTTTTTATTAACATATACGTTACCAATATTATGCAGTCCTGCAATAACTTAGAAAATAACATTTTTGTTAGTGCGAAACTTCACTAGTGAGATAGTATAATTTTTTTGTATTTCATTTTCAACTGATTAAAAGAGAGTTTTTTTGAATCATTAGGTGTAGAGTTCCAAATTTTTACCCCTTGGAATTTGAAACTTCTTTGCAGTTTATTTGTTTTGTATCTTGGCAAATACCGTGTTGTTCGTGAATAAGAGAATGTTTTTGAATAAACGATACCATACGCGCACAAATTAGCTTTTGAAATATTTTTGAAACATAGGAGTGGTTTTATGAGCATATTTGAACATTAGTTTAGCTATTTTATGGATATATAGGTCATTTAACTTAACTATGTTAAGCTGAGCATAATAAGAATCAGCGTTGCTCTGCCAATGACAACCGACAATTTGTTTAATGGCACGATTTTGAAGGTTGGAAAGACGCTTTAAGTAAGATTTAACTATCGTACCCAAAATTACGATGCCATAGAGTAAGTGAAGGCGTATCATGGAGTAATATAATGCGCGCAATGCTTTTATAGGTAAGACGTGTTTAAGTTTAGTCATTTATCCGATAGATCTAAAAATTTTTGATTCTAGTTGTTTGATGTGGATTTCGAAATTTAATTTTTTGTCACTTGTGATACCCAGGTATTTAACCGACTCATTCATTGGAATTATGGATCCTTTAAAAACTAAGTGTATGTTAGGTGGGAGACTAGTAGTCTTTCGTGGTAATACTAAAACTGAAGTTTTTTTTAGGATTAACCGTTATTTTATTGGCTTTGGTCCATTTGTAGACATTTACTACTTCTCGGTTTACGCTATTCTCCAGTAAAAATGGGTTAGGGGCTTGTATCCCCAGACACGTATCGTCGGCAAATAATCTACTATAGGTTTAGAAAACAATGTGTTAGAAATATCATTGGTGTAGGTAAGGAATAATAATGGGCCAAGGTTACTCTCTTGCGGAACATCAGATCTATTAACTACGTCGTTGGTGCGTAAATTTTGGTAGACAACGAATTGTGAACGATTAGTTAAGAATAATTTCAACAGCTTTAGAGCAATTCCATGAACTCCATAGTGCTCTAGTTTATTCAGTAATATGAAATGACACACGGCATTGAATGCTTTTTTAAAATCTAATAAAACTATGGCAGGGCAATCATTACTGTCAGTGTTATCGTAGGCGTTCGTAAGGACATGTAAGATAGCATGAGAAGTAGATTTGTTGTTTTGAAAGCCATATTGTGTTTCGGCTATGACAGAATGTTTTTGAAAAAACGAGACCAAGCGCGTATAAATTAACTTTTCAAATATTTTTGAAAAACAGGATATAGCATTGATATTGGACGATAATTATTTATATCTTCTTTTTTCCCTGCTTTAAATAAGGGAATGATTTTTGCTATTTTACAATTTCGCGGGAATATACCAATTTTAGGGCATTGTCAAAGAAATAGCAGGATGATGGAGCTAAAATATTTGATGCAACGCGTAAAAAATGAGGAGTAATATTGTCATCGCCTACAGCTTACTTAAATTCAGGCAATTAACCAAATTTATCCTTTCATAAATTCTGGGAGAATCAAAATATATCGAGGATTTTACCTGTTGCGTAAAAAGTGCGCAAATCCATTGTCGTTCGAATCAAAATTCTCAGCTAATTTTTCTCTGATCGTCAAAAAAAACTCATTAAATTCATCTAAATCTTTTTGTGTATCAGTAATTTTTCAATTATTAACAATTATCTGCTAGAGTAAATTGTTGTTAGAGTTGAACGTTTTAGTAGGAATCAACGAACGAAGAAATTCCCACGTTTTGCAAGGATTAGATTTATTTTTTTCCAGTTCTTCCGCAAGGTAGGCTACTTCTTTTTTGTATTGGTTTCAATTTTCGTTAATTTATTACAAAACTTTTTGTATTGTAACTTCATGGTTGCGTCACCCTTTATGTAGTGAGTTCTATGCATCTTGTTTTTGAGACAAATTAATTGGGAGATGTGCGGAGTAATCCATGGCTTCCTTATAATTTTTTTTTGCTTTCGGGACATGCGTTTCGGTGGTGCGTGTTTATCGATCGTATTTTGAATGATTGATACAAATGTCTCAAAGTTATCGTCAAACTACTGTCAGTGATCTCTTCCGAATCTAGCATGAAATTAAATATGAAATCATTTAGTTCAGCACAGTACCTATCAACACCAAAGTTGAACTTATCTCTAAATGTGTAATGCATCTTTGTGTTGATAGGAGTTGCGTAGCCAAGGACTTCACAAAGTATAGGGTAATGATCAAATATATTATCATTTTGAATAACCCCAGGTCTAATACAATGAGAAGTGTTATTAGTAATAACGTGATCTATTACTGTAGAGTAGATGAAGTAAGTATCAGTGACTCGGATGGAAGTATGATCATGGGCACGGAACCGCAGTTAGTTAGACTGTTTATGTAATAGGTCGAAGAAGGTGTTTTTCCACTTGGAGATATGTCAATGTTTACATCACAAAGGACGTGAAATATTTTTTCGACTCTAAGTTAGTGTTATTAATAAAGGCTTCGCAGAAAGTTTCAATTTTGCTTGATGGATGACGATATACGGCACCTATTGTCACATTAGTCTGATTAATCAATCAATCAAGTTTTTATTTGCCAGGTACACAAAATGCAACACGTACATTAAATGATACACCATGACAGGGAGACAACGAAATGACGATACGGTCTTCTAGTCAATTGCCACTCTAGGATGCAAGCATACAATTTGTTTTGGCTATAGCATGAAAAATGAATAAAATAAAAAAGAAAACTAAAAACAAACAAGACAATAATAATAAACACAAAATGCACACTCAAAATACGCCAAATTGTCAATTATGATTAGAATTTAAACGGTAATTTAGAACTGCCGTTTCATTTCTTTTTGTTTTGTGAATCACTCACCATGTGTCATATTTAAGAATTAAATGCATCTTGAAATTTTTCTTAAATTTGGGAAAACTAAGATCTTTTAGTTCATGCGGAACTTCAGACCATACAAGAGGACCACGAACTGACAAAGACCTTCGAGCAAATTTAGTATTAGTTCTTATTATATGATAATTATCTTGCACACTTTTTCTGGTTTCATAAAAATAAATTTTGGAGATCGGACAATAATTAATCAACTCAAGGCCTGAGCGTTGATTCGTGTTGAGTTTGTTCCTATGTTTCCCAACTTCAATAGTACAGTATACATGTCTTCCAACTGTAAAATTTGTAGTTGACTAAACAAGGGACTCGAACGTGCACGATATTCACTCCCGGCAATCAATCGAATAATGCGTTTTTGTAAAATTTTAAGAGGTTTTAAGTTACAACTTGATGATGCAATACGAAAGATGCGAATGTATCAGGGAATAATAAACTGACTTAAGCGTACAAGTATTGACATAGTTCTTCAACCTAACAATCGCCCATGCTCCAGAACTAACTTTTTTGCAAACCTGTTTAATGTGATGCTTCCAGTCCAGGTTATTATCTATCAATACACCTAGATATTTAATGCATTCTTTTTTAGATATAACATGATTATCTATCTTGATTTCAAATTTGAGGTGTTTATCTAATTTCTTTTTGGTAACAATCATATACTCAGTCTTTGCAAAATTGATAGATAACCTATTATTTCTCACCCAATTTATCACGTTTGTTAACTCTAAGTTCACATTGTTTCGTAGCTCATCTGAGCTGTTTCCGCACATAGTCAAGTTTGTATCATCTGCAAACAGTTTTACATTAAATTTAGTTGCTAAAGGGAGATCGTTTGTACATAACAAAAATAAAAGTGGCCCTAAAGTGGACCCTTGAGGAATCCCGCAGGTAACATTGCAAAATAAAGAGCGAACCTTATTTACAACTGTAAACTGCTTACGATTACTCAGATAATTTTTCAACAGTTCAAGCGGAGATCCGCAAATTCCATATCGTCTTAATTTACTGATAAGAATGAAATGGTCTACCGTATCGAAGGCTTTTGCTAAATCCAGGAATATTGTGCATGTTATTTTCTTATCATCAATGTTACTGATTATTTCATTGTGTATAGTAGCCAAGGCCAGTGAGGTTGAATAACCTTCGCGAAATCCATATTGATGCGGAGCTATTTATTTTTTAAAAAGTAAGCAGATATCTGTTTGTGGAGGTACTTTTCAAATATTTTGCGAAATGGCCACTCGTCTCGCGAAAAAATCGAGCAACTTCCTGTTGTCAGGAGTAGCCATTGTTTCAATTAACACAAAACAGAATCGAATAACAAGCAACCCAGAAGCACAAGCGCATGCAGATTCAATACTCACTCACGCTGCTATAAACAAGGGTGGAAACCTGGCTTCTTGGCGTTAGGGTGTCAGTTTGAGTTTAGGTGTGTTGAAACCCAGATGTTAGGTTTCAGTTTGGGTTTGGTTTCACGGCTGTTGAAAAATAGGTTCCAGTTTCGGTTTCAGTTTTGCTTACACACAGCTTCGGTTTCTGGGTTTCAGTTTCGGTTTAAGTTTCATCCAAATGCATTTTGTTTTGAATAAGGATTATTTAAGTGCTCTACTTCTTGGTGTTTTTGTTTTTTTACAATGTTAAGTTGTAGCTCAGATGGCCAAGTGAGTAGAGCAATTGATTCAGAAGTTGTCGGCTTGGGTTTATTTCCGAGTCCGGTGAAACCAAAAACTCGAAAATTAATATTTACAGCTTCTTTATTTGACGCTCAGCATTAGAGAAACTGTTCTGGTAATGATGGTGATGACAATTATTAAAACCTAAAACCTTAGAAGATTTTGAATAGGTTTGGGTTTCAGTTTCGGTTTTGACGTTTCAAGAAAAAACGGTTTTGGTTCAAGTTTAGGTTTTCAAAAATTTGTTTGAGTCGGTGTCAGTTTCAGTTTTGGTGTCAAAAATTTCCTTTAAAACCGGGTTTTTAGGTTTCGGTTTAGGTGTGGGTTTCCACCCTTGACTATAAGTCAAATTAAACGACTTCGACATTAGGTGAGCATAATCTTGAAATAGAGAAACCAATGCTGTCATAAACAAGAAAAATCATTCAACACAATTTTAACATACATCTATGCGCAGGTCACTTTTACAATTAACAAATTACATGCCCAATCCTTGAGAATAAGGAGAACGAATACGTTTATTATTGACAGTATTCGCCTTCAAAAGCGCCCCAACAAACCGATTTGTTGGCAGCATGAAACTCCGATAATAATAGCTATTTTTGCTTATAAAAGACCTTTAGCAAATGGTCAATAACGAATACTGTAGAATCTCTGTCCTCATTAAAATCCTTCAGTTTGGCAATATTTTGATGAATAAGCTCTTTATCGAAGATAGTCAAGACCTTAAAAATAATTGGTCTACTCATTTTTTTGCCATCTCTTGTAATCGGGTATTGGGGGAGGCGATGCAAGTCCACCACATCGATATCGTCAGTTGCCAATCCCAATGCTTAGTCAAGAATTTGTCAATAATGGCTTTAGTTTGAATTTTAGTTTCGTTACCTTCTGTTTCTTCCAGGCCGTGAGCAAGCAAATTCAACCGTTTATCATACGATTTACGCATGAAGTTTTTAACCTCAAGGTGTGCAATTCTGGTCAATAAATCAGCTTGCTTCCTCCATTTCGTCAAATTTAGAGGTCATAGTAGACTCAATAACTGAAGCACGGCTGCCTATTTGCAGTTTGGCAAATTTCAAGATCTAACGAACTGATATCAGTTTCCAATCTTGAACATCTCAAAAAAAATTTCTCATTAACTTCTTTCAATTGACTTTCAAAACTGCAAAATTTGGTTAGAAAAGGGAATCTACGACGGGAACTTAGAGAGCAGTAGGTTGACTGTGATTGTGAATTTATAAAACAAATTTTGTCATATCTATCCCAGTTATAGAAGTGATAATATTTTAAAATTGGATGACCTCTATAATTTCGAAATTGCAAAATTAAAGTTTCCAGATTCAAAAAGTTTACTACCTCTACAACTTCAAAGCTTCTGCGTAAAATTTGAAGATCGACACAAATATCACACGAGAAACAAATCGCAATTAAACTTATGTTTGCCTAATATTAAAACTTCTAGATTGCAACGAACATTTAAACATCAAGGCGTAATTATTTGAAATAATATTCCCTTATATTTAAAACAACTGTCTGTTCCTAAATTTAAATCTCAATATAAAAAATTTTTAATTGATTTCTATAAATCTTGATCGCTTGTGTACTGACTGACCTCTGTTGTTTGTAAGTAGACAATTTTATACTATTATTATAAGACTTGCAATTATTCTGTATCCTGTTTCAATAATCCGTTGTTAGTAAAATTAGTAGCTGTTTGATTATATTCTCTTTGATTTTTGTTATGTATTCTTTCCTATTTTAGGGGTCTGCACCTAGAAGACGATTTATCACTCGCAGCGTCCTACCAAGCAGGCCTGAATCTACTAAATTTTAACTTTGTTCAACGTTTTGCCGCTCGAAGAAATAAATTACTACTACTACTAATTTTGGAGATGAAGAGGGACAACTTGAACCGTTTTGAAGGGCTGGGAGTGAGATTTGTTATCAAACAATTTCAACTTTTGCCAATTTCACATACGTAGGCTACCAGATTCACGATTGAACTGAATTAGCCTAACCCAGGGCATTGATCAAAGGCTGAGAACTATTGGGTTAGATCGATGGAAATAAAAAGAGTGGACCCAAGCCGAACAATATTGTTAGTTGCTTTTAGGATCTGAGGTAAACAGATGAGAAATTAATCCGCTGATTAATCCATTGTTTCTTGGGAAAGTTTAATACAGCAATAACTTTAATAAACTTGCATTCATTGTAAAACCAACATTCTGAATTAATCATCCTGTTGCACTATCGCTTAGGATTGACCGCATATCTTAATCATACCATATCAACGATCATGTTCACAATTTCTACTTCTTGGATTTCATCTTCTAAAATTTCCACGCACGGTGATTTACAACGTTTATGCACTCTTGCCAGAACTCCAATTATTACGTCGCTTTTACGGTATTGAACCATGTCTCCTTCGAATCTCTGTAAAAAACAGTGCTATCATATTCTACTGGCAACTTTCAAACAAAAGATTCAGTCATGTTTGTTCGTTCTTGTTTGTGTTAGCATAGTATGAAAATTGTTCAAAACTATGTCAGATTTAACGCGGAAGTGAAGTAAACCAAAGCATGATTTGTTCGATTCGGCTTGATTGCCAGGTAGTCAAACAAGCTATTGCCAGATCAAGCCCGAGTAACATGGGCAACAAACAAA
Source organism: Trididemnum miniatum (assembly GCA_964006365.1). Classification (NCBI taxonomy): domain Eukaryota; kingdom Metazoa; phylum Chordata; class Ascidiacea; order Aplousobranchia; family Didemnidae; genus Trididemnum; species Trididemnum miniatum. The sequence continues at coordinate 7,467,516 of OZ023232.1, read as the reverse complement.
TAACTCCATAAAATTAATGTTGATAGCCAGCTGAACAAAGGTCGGGTATGAGCAAATTTCCTGATTATCAGGAAATTTCATCAGAAAAACAACACAGTTCTAACGCATTCAACAATAACTAAAATGCCTTAAAAATTATTACAATAAATAATTATGTCGCAATGTCAGCATGCCAAATTTTAATCACCCAAGCGTAAACGGTGAAAATTACACAAAAGACAATAAAAAATTTGCTGAAATAGCAATGGTGATACTGTACAAACGTTGAGAGAAAACGTCCGCCTGCGCACGTAACCTGCTTTCTCTCTTTAGGTTTAGTGAAGCAAAAATTTTACACTCATTCCTTTTATAAACTATTAGTTCAAATTTTTGATGTAAAAAAGCATATTTATACATTTCCATTTTACAAAATGTGTTCTCAAAGTTCGTTCATGGTTGACTTCTATCTGAATCATTCATTGCTAACAGTTAAAATACAGCACCAATGGTAAATTTAAGGCAAATTTCAAGTACCAAAAATGCAATTGAAACGCGCTGCTCTCACCTGTTTTTCAGAGATGTTTAGCCGTAGAAGGCCTGCCTGTAATTGCGGCAGAAACACCGCTACTTTATCTCAAGCAGTGCCGCTACCGCCTATCGAACTGCCATGTGCTTCACGAACAAAAAATAACTGATTCGCACTATATCAGCATCATGTTAATATTGCTATTATTGCACCGAAGCAATATTATGTTTGTTTTTGATTAAATTTAGGTTTATTAAAGCCTGGTCTACACTGAGGCCGTGCCAGGCTGAGAAAAGTCAAGTCAAGCCAAGCGGCGTGTCTACACTGGAACTATAAAATGGTCAGACGCGGCGTGCTTTTTAAGTTGTTGCAATCAAACGTCATCATAACGGTATGGAGTTGGTAAAGTGGTTGGTGCCTTGGGCTGAATTGCAGAACAAACATACACTGATACAGTTGTCTGCTTGTTTGCTAACTAGTGGGCCAGTAATAAAAGACTGTATTCATTGGAACCCAAGATCCTAACCAAACAAGTCAAGTCAATTTTATTTGTCAAGTCAATTCAGTCAGCGACATGGCCTAGCGGTACCGCGCGCAGGTGACAGATCCTACGGGACGGGTTCGATTCGCGGCTGGAGCCGATCGCATTTGACATATATAACGGGTGGCTGCTGACTCGAAGAGCGCAAGCTCACTTCGCAGTCTCCCTCAATTACTGTTGAATTTTCAGTTCAATATAATTTGAAAATAACCTCAGTTATTAATTTTATTTATTTGTTTGCACTGAAATAGTCAATTACACAACAACTTTTAACATAAAAATGATAAAACAGTACAAAAGTTAGTTTGACTAGTAATCAAACAGGGGCAAACTGTACAGCACAAGACCATTTCCTGATCATCCGAGTCAAGTTGCCCATATCCAACACACGTAGAATTCGCAAATTTGTACACTAGAAATTTTGGGAGCTGCAGAAGATTGTTGTTGGGTAGGGGTAGGAGATTCTGAAGTTGTTTGGGTTTGTTGCAGGCATCTACACTAGCCCTCCTGTGAGTTCAATCAGGGAATCCAACAACCAATAGAATGAGTCTACCAAAGGCAGCAGTCCCTTTCAATGGGGTATTTTTATCTACTACACACAAATGTATCTGAAATATTATTCAAATATAATTGATTAGTACATAACAATGGCGCAGCAGATTACACACGATTACACACATAATGTAATACACTTAATAATATTAGTAATGATGATGTTAACATGACATAATGCCTAGACATAATTTTTATTTATATAGGTAAAGTAAGGTTTCTTGTCACATCTATCATTCTACATCAGCAGTGCCTCTCAATCACCTCCCATGATTACTTATGACTAATGTTATTATACTTGGACTACTGCAGCACTGTGGTCCAGACAGTCCAGGTCCAGCGCATGCATAGACAACCAACAGGTGTGCACGAATAAGATGTACAAGATGAAGTCATGCACAAACAAGATTGTGGGCATGCTACTTACGCATAAACAAGATGTAGACAACCAACAAGTCTGCACAAACAAGATTGTAGGCATGTTTCCCATGCACAATCAAGTACAAATAACAAACATACATGCAAGTTATTGGTCTGAAGGGCGAGACACAATGCCATAATGATCAGTCATTTTTCATGAGGATAAGGACCTCATTAAGGAAAAACTAAGAGGGTATGTACTTAGCTATGCACAAGCATTATGGCGCGGTAGGAGCCAAGCATTATTATGAGCCTGGTTGTGCAATCATAGACTCATCGTTGATATCAAGTCTCAACAAAGTTGGTTGTCTAACTACTTTAGGTTCAGTATTAATAACACAAGGTAAACAAAGCAAGCAATTCACAAATAGTCATAAATATATTCCCCAAGGAATAAGGCTTACTCTTATATAATACATGTTAAGCAATAGGGTCTCTCTATCACAAGTTTCATCACGCATCCCCTTCCCAGACCTTCATCCTATCCCTTTGCATTCCCTTTCATCACCTAACATTCGCCAAGCACAGGCACTTGCTCATAAACAAAAGTAACAACAAGTCACAATCTAAGTTACACTGCCTTCAGCAACAACTTCTTAATAGTTCAATAGCAAGTCCAACTTAATGGCTTAGGGCCACATCATTAGAGGTTACCTGTGTTTGAGAATGCTTATTGACACATTTAAGATGATATCATGGAAACAGTGTTAAACAACTTCCACCTTCATTAACACTTCGTGAAAAGTTTGATATTGTTAGAGGATCTCATAAGCATTTTGCAGTTTGCTTCTTTCTACAACGCAATATTTTTAATAATATGCCTACTAAGTAGTTTTTTAATGAAGCCACCGCCTGCAGTTTTTTTTCATAGTACCAATGGTTGGTAGTCCATAATCAATTTCCAATATAATACCTGCACTGCACAATGTCTATAGTCTAGTTGTAATACCCAATTTAACAGTTTAACAAACTGTGATTGGTCTAACACAGGTAGCTTTTGCTTATGGTATCAAAACCATTTTTTCAGCAGCTATAAATTCAGAAAAATTTTCTCTAGGCTACTCATTGTTAATAAACCTAGGTCCAGTGCGCGAATGGGGTAGGTAACCAACTTGTCATTCTGGCCTTATTCTTACTAACAACCGAGCCTAATGACATTTGAAAAATCAATACTTTCAAATCACTACAGAAAAAAAAAAACTTTCTTCAAGCTTCAGCTCCATCATTCACTACAAACCAACCTGCCAACTGTCAACACTGCTGAATAAGCATAGTCTAACAGCTGGTATCAATCTTTTTAGCAGCTGAAGACTTGAGATGTAATTCATTTTAGCCAAAGAAATCAGAATTGAATAACCCTTTGGTCTCAGCAAAACTTATTTTCAAAAAAGACTACATGTACTCTAGTCAAGTAGTTGAATAGCGCTAGGTTGCCATTCTGGCCTGCGTACAGCTTGGATTCTTATACAGCCAACCGAAATTTCAAAATACAATCCTTTGCTATTTTTTTCTGCCTGTTTACCTAAAAAAAATATACAAAGACAAAGTGTTTCACGACCCTGTAGTCTAAGACTATTAGCCTATACCCGCACCTGGAAAATGGAAAACTCCCGGTCGCCGCAAGTCGCAGCAGGCTGAGAAGAATTAAACAACGCGTAAATTTTTTTTCGGTTGTGCGCGGCTGAACGGGGTACCTGTCATGCGCCGCGCAAAGCTCCATTTCAATAAAACAAACTAACTTTTGCGCCTCGCTCAGCCTCAGTGTAGACCGGGCTTAAGCGTTGATTTCCCATTGCAGTCAGCCGGTTAGCGTAGTGTTTAAAGACGCCGATATCAGGGCGGTAAATCTGAGTTCGATTCCCGGGCCGGTCAAACCGGACATAGTCGCCAACAGCTCGCCACCGCTGCGACGTTTCTTCGAAACTGAGTTGCCCAGGTGCTAAGTCTCGAAAATGGGCCTCGCCACTCGTTATATGGTTCGGCGTAAAACCGCTAGTATAATGAAGATTTGATTATGATTTCCCACTTCACCAGAAAATTATTTAAGATTTTTTCAACTATAAATTTTAGAATAGGAAACTTTGTGATTTTGCTCATGAAATCACAGATGTCTCAGAAATGAGACTTTGGACCAAAACTGTTTCCCTAATTGTTATTGAAAACAAAATGCGTAGAGATCGGTTTCAGCACAAATGACTTAGAATGAGTCAATACACGATTAGTGTTCCCATAGATACTCAAAAACTCTAGGAATTTATACGTTCAAATGAAAAGCTGCTTTGAGTTTTGCGGTATAAAACCTAACGTATTAGCGGCAGTGGCATGCAATTGCTAGTTTAACGAAAGTGAAGAGTCGTTTCACGTTACGCTACGTTTTCAAAATGGCGATTTTATACAGTATGTTAAGTTTAAAATATTTCAAAATTTACCTGATATTCGTCTGCGCTGATGTTGTTGTAGATTTTGAAATGTTCGACATAATTTTCTGCAAAAAGTAAAACTCAAAGTTACAGCGCTAGCTATTATTCAAAAAAAGACTTAGTTCATGGGATTTTTAACAGCATGGCACATAACCGCTGCAAGCAATTAAGCATTTATTATGGTAATAGATAGGCTTCCATTGCATGAGAACGGAAGCAATAGGAACTTAGTTTCTTATGAGTTATTTTTTTCCTTATGTCTCGTTCAAACGGTTGCTTTAGAATTTGAGCAAAAATTCATACAAATCATTAAAAAGGGTTGAAACGCCGATCTAGACAAGGCTACAAACTCGATCAAAATATTTTCCGTTTCAGAACTAATCAACAAAGAAACTTGTCTATGTTCACGCTAGTGCCTCTTTTTTCAAGTTTGTGAGGAAACGGATTTTCTGACTTAGCATTTCCGGTGGCTACTGCTGCAAGGTCAAAAATTTTATTCTCAACCATGCGCCGCTCTTAGGTCCTTGAATGAATGTTTCGCTTTACAGCATTCTCTGAATCGTGAATTCTAACAAGTCGGAAAAGTAACTAACGAGGACGAATTTTAAGGTTTTAAATTTCGTTTTTGTGGCAAAATTCAATTAATTAATTTACACTGTAAAGTCACTTTTAGTGTATGACAATTAAAATGCTTAGTTATCTCCAGCATCGGCGTAATTCGATCAAAAGTAAAATTACGCAAATTAGCACACTGACTTACCTGATGCTGGTTTTTTAACCTTAGTTATTTTACAAAATCTAAGCCCAAACAAAACGTGCCACTGCGCCAGAATTTAGGCTACTATTCAGCATCCAATAAAAACTGTCAACACTTTGTGGACCTTGAAATGTGAAGCAGCACAGTGTAGACGTTTTAGCATAAATTTCGAGTTTAAGTAAAATCTTGAAGCCAAGGTCCGGCTTATTCTTAAGTTCGTCAGTCGGAACCGTTTTATTGACACTGCATATAGAAAGAATATACAATAATATACCTCGTGCATTTCGCTTGCCAGACGCGGGAGGGTCATGTGCGACATCAAGCTCTCAATATTTCACGCAAAACTTACTGCAGCAAAAAGTTTCACTAAAATCTTTAACGATAAAATTAACAGCGATGTTCGTAATATCATCATCATGAGGCAAGATTTTTGTGATGTTATTACACTTACTGTCTGAAACATAGTGGTTTAAGCATTTAAAATACCTTGATGATGAACAAATAAGATATATTTCTATTGACTGTGAACACTTTTATTTGAAAATTGCTATGAGAAATTATTATTTGAGTATTTACTGTAATATTTAAATTCAGTAAATTGGATACCTGATCGCCTATATGCCAAACTATGCATGGGCAGTTAATTACCCTTCAAATAAATTAAACAATATCGATAACATATATTTCAAGTATAGGGTTAAGTGGTGCAAGACGTCCACTCGGGGTAATATGCCCACGAGCTGTTTCTTAGTAATCGTCATAATTGCTATGAATGCATTGAAAAGGAAAGCCATCCTGTTACTGAACATTTGCAAAAAATTAAATAGCAGGACGTAGGGTACTAAAGTTTTAAAATTATGAAGTTTATTTTAGGTGGCAAAATTATAATATTTTAAAAATTTTAGAAATGGGTCAGCAAAATAGTTGATTGATTCCAGCAAAAAAAAATCGTGAGTTGTTTTAAATATTTCATATAGTTACAATTACACATAGTTAGATCAGCTGTCAACGCGAACAGTCTGAGCTCTTAGTTGCCAAAATCAAGACGCCTTCCAGGTGCCGAGAGCAGAACGCCCACATGTGCGTTTTACCCCAGGAAGCAACGATTGCCCCATTGGTAAAACAAGAAGACAATTCAACTTTTATCGTACTTAACAATTGACAAGGTAATGTTACAATTTTGTAAGCCAATCATACTAAACTATTTATTAGGTACCACGCCTATTACTTAGAGAATTTTGCCTACTTTCTCTATAAGGACGAACTTCTCCAAAGAAAAGCAAAAGCTTAGCTTTAAAAACGCTTGAGACCCCTTAGCTCCCCTGGATCCTCCAATAGGTACGTTGCTACCTGTGCCAAAATTGGGCACTTGAAGTTTAAATTGGAAGTAGCCTTTTTAGTCTATTTGTCCCAACTGCGAATTCGATGTCATTTCTGAAATTTGGTGAAAAGCAGAGTAATTGAATTGATTTTTGACATTTTCATTTGTTTAAATGCTGTTTACGGTGCATAATTTATGCCCAACCGCTCATTCGCAAGCCTAAATGTTTTTCGTTTTACTGTATTGAGTATTTCTGAGATTATCCTCTTGGTCTCAAAATCGTTTTTCTTCAATAATCTTTAATAGAAATGTACAAATTGGCAATAAAGATTGCCTTTTTTATTCATTATCTTTAGATTGTAAAAAATAAATGGTTTTGAGATGTGTAGGAAAAACCCCAACGATGGGCGTTTTGGCATTTTGGGGTGGGCATATTACCTTACCCCACGAAGTAAAACGCCCGATTTGATTTCTTTTCAAAACCTTAATAAATCAGCCAGAGCGCAAATTTTTTCAAAAATGACAGTTGGAATAGATAGCCGTGAACTCTAAGATTAACCAGAACAAAAATTAGATTAAAAAACCGTATGTTCTGGGAGAGCAAAAGTCGCTTAAGGTGGGCTCGCCACCCTACCTTACCCTGTTTAGTATTATTTCCAAACTAGATCAATGAACTTCATTCCTTGCTATGTTGTCTATCAGTGCTAAACCCGCTTAGACAGGCACCACTGAGTTGTGACGAGCTTCTCGTGTCACTTAAATGCAACCAAAATGTATGAGGTAATGCATTGATTTCGAAAACCGTTGTTTTCGTAAATTTTTTGAACAACTATTAGCTCCTGCATTGAAACAGAAGATGCTATTGAGTTATTCTTTCAAGAAGTGTCTGGTTTCTTTTCCAGTGTCACACGTTTTACTATTATAAGCTGCCATATGGTTGAATCACTAACATTGATCATCATGGTACTGCTGGCATCGCCTCATAGTACAGCTGGTGGTTGCAACGACTTGTTCGTATCTCGACCACGATCGCTATCTCGATCAGCAAACCAGAATCAAGCAAACGTGGTTTGTAAAAAATTTGCCGTCTTGGTCATGTGTTTGGTTTGGCAGAGGAGGTTCAGGCTTGTTTAATTAACTAGTGTGTAGTTCTTGCTTTGTACAACCGAGCTCTAAGCTCTCGTTTGGAACCCATATATTACCCTTTCATTTTATGAATAGCGCTGCTAAAATGAACTGAACTGCCTTCCAATGAACCGGTAAAACTTGCAGTCAACGCAAGTTAAGCGATGCCGCTGCAAAACCGCAATGCAGTGAGGTGACGTAACAAGTAGAGTAGTCCATGATTCACGACGAAACGTGGATTCCACGCTTTATTTTCATTGTTTTCTATTTTATTCATGTTCTGTCAGTGACTTGATTTTGTGGCAACATATTTTTCTTCATTCTTTGCTTAATAATTGCGATGTTGTCATTAACAAATCTTGATTTGCCGTATATAAAAAATGTATCAGCAATGATTATAATAATTACAATTTGATCATTGCGTTATTCAAAAGTTGCGATTAAAATTTGTGATCTGCCTTCGAAAAATGGGTCTACTGCGTGATATTTTCCCTTTCCCAAATCACGCACAGCAGTTGAACAGTGAGTACGCCGAGGTTTTATCGCATGTGGTTGATACGTTTTCCCTGGCGTAAAGATGCAATTGGTCGCGTACATATTAGCAAAGCACTGTTTTGCGCTAAAGAGCGTTGAACAATATTACAATAAATGAAACCCCGTAGCTGCTGCAGGTTTTCATATAGTTTTGTTTACTGCTGCAGTTATTGAACAAATGGGCCACGTGGACCTTTATTACGAGCTATGATAAGCTGGAAGATTGATCTAATAGAGCCTGGATTTGGCGCTTTCCGTCGTGTTCGATGTTACTATATCAGGTAGGCCAGTTTTTTCTCTAAAATGCAGCAAAGAATAGACATCTCCAAAAAAGCCGTTCAACTTAGACTGAACATAATAAATTAACTGCTTTGTAAAGCAAAAATAAATCGAAGATAAACAGAAAAAAGCTTAGCTACATTAACTCTACTTGTGCAGTGCATACTGTTCCGCTATAGCGCGTGTTATTGATCTGTACTTGCACATGTACGGGCGGCATATAACCGGGAAGCATATTTCGGAATGGTTCTACAGAATTTTTTTGGTTATTCGATTACTACCTCATTCCGAATTACTCGCAAGAACTCAAGTATGTTGAGAATAATAGCAAAGCCTAGAGCTGCATCCAACCCAGGCCCTACGAATTGCAGTCCAGCATGCTGACCTATACTCCACACGGCTGTTGCCGATTTTGGTACAATTTTTGGAGCAGACAGACAGACAGACACACTTTATTTTAGTCGTAACGCAATACAGTAACGTATTGAAAAAAACTGTGGACTTGGAAGCTGCGAAAAGACCTTTTGGGTCATCGAGTCTGCAGCCACCGTGAAATTAAGCATGTTTGAATTAAGCCGCATCTTATAACAGGCGAATATGTCACGAGCGCAAGGACCGCTAGTGAGTTATTAGTAAAGGTTAGGGCCCAACCCTAACCCCTAACCTCACCCCCCCCGAAACCTGAACCCTAACTCCGAACCACGGCTTAATTCAAACAAGAGCCCAATTTTTCTACTTATAGTCGTCACAATGGAGCCCTATTTTTTTCTGTAGAACCATTTCCCAATATGCAGTCGAGAACTGTAATACCACTACTCTTTTTCTTATTGTCTAATGCAGCTTGATGTTTAATATGCCGAAACAAGGCGTGAAGTTGCGCAAAGGCAACGTATACAGTTTACTAATCAAGTGGTATCAACAGTGAAAAAAAAGAAGTTCATGTTGGTGTTAGTGTTAAGTGTGGGCACATATTTCCTTTACGACATCATACAACGGAACAGAACTGTCAGCCTCCACACTAGAGTTGTTTACTACGTTGAGTTCAAATTTTCTTTGTACAATCATTTTCAATCATTTAAACTTAAAGCATGTCGTTAAATCGTCTTATCAAGTTCTAGCTTATTTAATCCGACTAAACTGGTAAACAAGAAGAAAAATAAAATTGCATCATAGCAAAGACAACTAGATTGCCTCGTAATCTAACGACGAGTAGCAAATACAAACTTCATTTTACAGAAGCTTGAAAGCAATATCAAAGCGCCATGTTATTTGATATCTACTGAGCGAAGTTGTAAGGTTAGGTTTTTAGCCATAGATAATGCAGCAACAGAAGAAGTTTTTTCCATCGTTACCAATGCAGATTATGTAACGTAATTGTATACAACCTACCAATTTGGTTTTGATTGGACAAGTTTTGATTGGACAAATTTTGATTGCTTGGTCGATCGGGTTTTGCAAACGCATTTTTTTTTTTCATTAAGAGAAATTAAATAGTTGGCCTTGTTTGCTCTGTAGATGAAAATAAATTCAAGCTTTTACCAGAGCAAATGACAAGTGTCAAATCAGCAATCTTTGTCAGACAACTGCGCAACATCTAGTGAATGAGTTTTAATGTAAAAAATTCCTATAACGAAGATTCCAATACTGTTGCCATGCAGGTATCATTTTGCCCTACCACTTACATTTTTTACTAATACAGTTTAGTAGTTCTTGGTGTTTTATCTTTTGATTCACGAGAACGCTGTGAGATGGCATGAGATTTTATCAGTTCTATCATTTCGGTAGCCTACCGACTGGATACTGTAGGTGGTCTGCCATTTCATGGTTTTACCCAATCTAAAAGAATTCAGAGCTGACTACTTTAACGGATTAGAGCTGAGAGATAAATGATGCGATAAAATATCAAAAAGTCTTTAATTTTTTGCACTAAATAAACTGCTCAACACACTATTGAATGATAAAACGAAGTTCCAGTTTCAGCAACAAAATTGTTTCATGAAAAATCCTCTGATTTTAAAATTTCATTGTTCAAACTAGCTATATAACACTGTGTTAAGATTTGTTGGCTCACTCGCAGAAGTTTTAAATGTTGAAAGCGTAGAAAAGCTTATACAAAATTTTAGAACATCCGTTTCTTTCTCGGAGATGAACGAAGCTGAAAATTGAATAAATTATTAAGATTGTTTTTAAATCAATGCACAGAAAATTTGACAGTAGCACCTATTTGACCTAGACTGCGATAAAAGGGAGCTTGCGCTTTTTAAATCAGCAACCACCCGAAACCCACTCGAAACAGAGTTGTCAATCAGGCTAGGGCTTTTCGGGGCGGGTAGTGCTCGAGCCGGGGTCGGGTAGTGTTCGAGCCGGGCTCGGGTAGTGTTCGAGCCGGGCTCGGGTAGTGTTCGAGCCGGGCTCGGGCTTGAATTTTGAAAAATTGCCGGGCTTCAATCGGGCCGGATGTCGAGCAAAATCAAGATTTTCGGAATGAGCGATAAGGTTTTTGCGATTGCTGACAGTATAAATACTGCTGTTCGTAGCTGGTGTGACTGTGAATGAATAAAACTCATTTTCTTTTTTCTTAAAACTTTTTCAAAATTTATAGTGATGTTTTTGATTTCGGGTTTCAATCGAGCTGCGACTGGCTGATAGATTAAAATTGATACTTTCAGACAGACAGACTGATAAATTAGGATTCGGGTCGGTTCGGGCTTGAAAAATCGGGCTCGTGTCGGGTCGGCTCATCATCTTCGGCCCGTTGACAACTCGGACCCAAAATATGGTCCAAACACGATTGGCTCCAGCCGTGAATCGAACAGGTGTATTGTGTGTGGATTAGTTTGACCCCGAAGAAAATCTTTCCTTCTTTCTTGTCACAAAGGATTCTGATGATCTGATTTCTGATTTCTTCATCTTTATCCTCCTATCACGAGAAAGCGACGGAGGCGCTATGCGTAGGACGAATCCAGACTCGCTTTGGAGTTGCCTTTGTTTCCAAGTTTTCCGCTTGAATTTTGCTTCTGACTTCTTTAATTTGCTGCTTGCCAGATTCCACCAAGCAGAGATAATCATCGTGAAGCATCTTATCCAAGGACGCAACAACGAGACTAGGTTGGGAGGTGAACCATCAACCTTGCGATCATGGTCGTCGTAAAAACGACGCTCCGAACCACTACGCCACGCTGCCGACCATTAAAACAGATACACGGGCAGTTAAGTCTTAATAAACCGTCAGGCCTACAGAACTGGTTTAAACGGCTTAGTTGCTTCGTTGCAAGGAGGTGACTAAACTTGGCTAGATGAGCTGAGTTACCCGTACCATTCCACTAAATATTATGCACTATGCAGTCTTGTTCTGTAGTAGGAGCTGCACTTTGACATTAAATCAATGGGTTTGAGGCATAGGATATTTACTAGCTAATGAATATAACAAAAAAACAGCGATGATGATGATGAATAATTATATTTTAATGACCACGAGCTTAGTTACAAAACAGGAAAAAATAGGCAATAGGTGAAAAACGATTAAAAGCTTCTAAGCTTTTGGCTCTATAGCAAGCAGTTAAAAGAGTTGAATGGAGCTGTTTGCTGAAACTCAGCAGTTATGCTAGCAAAACTCAAAATGCAGGCTTACACATATTATTTGATATACATGATTAATAATTATGTTTCTTTTCTTTTAAATGCTATAACGTCAACGTGGTAAATTGCATCTAGATCCTACTTACAGCATGTAGCTAGCTCGGCCTCAATGGACTTAAATATATTTTACTTTGATGATATGTAACAAAGTGGGCCTACTCTCACCAAATAAGCCTACTGAGTAGTGAGTACCGCTAAAGTAATCCACGTAGCGGTAGTTTGCATATCAAGAGCCGCGTTATGGTTCAAGGTCACTTTAGAAGTGCGCGTGCTCTTCTCTTTTTACAGAGAGTAAATAATGATTTTTTTCAGTTAATAATGTAATTTGACACTTCGTGCAATAATTACAATTCAATTTTTAAATATTGTTTTAGCCATATTGTAGTAGAAACCGCGTAAACTGTGGTGCAGTGCAGACATATTTGCATTCTAATGATGTCGTTATCGACGTTTATTTTGCTTTTAACTTTGTATCTAAATCTACAAGCGCCAGGCCTGGCTGAAGGTAAGTTTTATAGAAGCAATATAAAGTTATTGCTATAGTTCTTAAAGTACCAGCTAAATATACCAGGGCGGACGTTTATGCTCATTTTAGATGCCGTTGTCACCGGTACAAGCCCATCGTAAGCTGAGTTTTTATGCCGTGATGAAAAAGAAACTGTGACGGAACCAAGCCAATTTTGGTGACGGGAAACTGTGACGGGACCGGATGCATATTTCGGAATGGTTCTGCTGAATTTTTTTGTTTATTTTATTACCACCAATCTACCCCATCCCGAAATAGACATAAGAGACAAGTACGTTGAAAATAAAATCAAAACCTTGAGCAGCACCGAACCCAGACCCTAGGACTGTAATAGCCCAGCGAACTTGCCGCTACACCACGCCGCGGCTGTTGCCAGATCGAGCTCAATATTTTTACTTAAACAATAAACATCTCGATCGAGCCCTATCTTTTTCTGTACAACCATTCCGAAATATGCTTCCGGGATCTGTTTTTTCAAAAGCATTTATTTAAAAGTGATTTTAAATTTTTTGCGTTGTGCTCTTGTGCAAAAGGAATCTGGTGTGCAAAGGGCAAACCAGGGAGTCGAACCGTTTAATTTTTCCGGTTCAGGTTCGGTTTGGGTTCAACAGCGGTTTCAAATTTCGGTTCAGTTCCGGTTAAGGTTCAGATAAATTGAAACGGTTCGGTTTGGGTTCGGTCCAGTAAACAATATTTTAAAACCGGTTTATAAAGTTCCGGTTCAGGTTGGCAGTAAAAAACGGTATAATTCTAGTAACACGACTAGAAAAATTAAACGTGAAAAGCAATTTTTCTTCCCATAGACAGGCCAATATAATGCATAAAATACTTGTAAGTTGGTAAAGCCGATTTCGAGATAATTAAATTGCTACTATGCTCTGACACCGGCGGCATTTTCAATCCACAGGTAGCATTAAATTTGTGTTAAAGCGCTTTGTTTAGTCTGTTACGCGTAGACTACGGGACCGGGTATATCAAACGTAAAAGACTTCTTCACTATGCATAGATTACTTGCAGGAGTGACTATTATTTTGAATTCGAACCAGCTTCAAAATGACGCGAGTGACTTCGCGAAACAAGCCGCTTTTTCCATCGGTTTGGGTTCGGTTAAGGTTCGCAAGTACTCGCATTATTCGGTTCAGTTCTGGTTCGCTCTTGGCGATTTAAAAAAATACCGTTCGGTTAAGGTTCGACAAAAATAGCGTAAAACCGGTTTATAAAACTCCGGTTCGGGTTCGGTTCGACTCCCTGGGGCAAACTGGTGAAAATCGCGACTGCGGACTCGAACTCGCTGAACTCGCTCTTTTTTGCCGAATTCGAACTTGAAAAATATAAACCTTGGAACTTGAACTCGATCTTCAAACAAAATTAATTGAGTTTTGAACTTATCCTCGGTAGAAATTAGTGAACTCGAACTTGAACTCGCTAGACTAAAAATGAAGAATTTGAACTTGGCTTGCAAAAATTTGAATTGGAACTCGATTACAAATGCTTTCAGGTTCGCAGCTCTAGTGCAGAGTGTATTTTCTGCACTGTAGTATGAAGCAAAATGGCTAAACAGCAAGCAAAGGCTTTCTGATTACAGAAATGTGTATCAGAAAGATAACTGACACGGGTGTACCACAACTTCAAGCAGTTGCTCCTACCCTAATTCTTTCTTTCTTAGGCCCATGTGAAATCTTCAACCAGTTCTCGAACTTCTAAGAGTTGTTCAATAATAAATCGTTGTTGTGACGTAAATTTGGCAATTTGAGATCCAACTTATGACCACAATGAATCAGTATCCCCGATCATTGGTAGGGTAGAAATTTTCTGTCTAAAACTAGCAAGAATTTTATCAGTTCATTCAGCCAAATAAAATTTGTAATAGTATTTCTATTGAACATTTAGTATTTAGCTGCTGGTAATTATTTTTTTTGCTCTTAGGATTGGTTAGGCCTACTAAAACATGAAAAGAACATGCTTGTACTATATTCATATTAAACTTTTCCGTACTGTGTAGTACATAATTTTGGAATTAACCCGATTGCATTTTTTAGAAAACTTTTTTGAACGCCTTCAATCGTTCAACAATGTCAGTGAATCGGAATATCAAGTAAGCAATGTAGTTTCTTATATAAGTTGCTTGTTTCATTCCTAGTGAACGTTTCGACAGCAGTTTCCGCTGTAATCATCAGCAGTGCTGAGCGGGTTTTAGTATTTGAGCGGTTGTTGCTACCGCTAACAAGTAAACAGTGCAGTATGTACAGTTGCGCTTATCGATGTTAAGGCAGACTTTGATTTGAAATCCAAATTGGCTGGTTGTGTTTAAAGACGTCTTTAAAATGGTTACTTCCGTCAATTCCCAAACCCAAAGCAATTGTTAGGTCCATCAATGCCAATAAACAAACAGAATATCACCTAGATTAAGTAACACCACAGTTCACAGCCTTCCTAAAAGAAAACAACTCTTCGCTAGCCTCTATCACCATTCACCAACTATCAGAGGTGGACGTTTTTTCTGAATAGACAGAAGCGCCCCGCAAAAAAGCGCAAAATTATTCAGAATTATTGAAACGCAACGCATCTAGCGCAATCGGATTTTTTGAGTGTTGAAGCGCAGCGCAACTTTTGCAATCAATGTTTTATGAAGGTAAAAGTGCTACGCAGCTTTCGCAATTAATTGTTTACACAAGTAAAAGCACAACGCAACTTTTGCAATCATTTAGTTGGAGTGTTGAAGCGCAGCGCAACTTTCGCAATTAATGTTTTATGAAGGTAAAGCGGAACGCAGTTTTCGCAATTAATTGTTTACACAAGTGAAAGCGCAACGCAACTTTCGCAATCATGTTTTTAAGTGTTGAAGCGCTGCACAACTTCCACCACGAAAACTTTAATAAAGCGCAATGCATAAACAATAAGCGATCTTTCATGTAGAGTTATGGGTGCTTTTACCTGCACGCTGTGAGCGGCAATGCTAGCCGATTATTATAATTTAGTAAATACATAGCATGGTTCGCTTGGTCGATTAACAAAAAAAAAAAAAAATGGTGCAAAAACATTGTAAGTGTTAGTGTTGTAACGAAGGCACTTCATTGCAGTTAAAATTATTCGCAAATACGATTTATTTCAAATCAAACTAATTAAATTTATTTTAAAATTGGGAGTGATTGTCTTTTTAAACATGTGCAATACAATTTTTTCTCGAATAATCAATAAAAATATTTTTCCAAAAATTTTAGGGGTCGAAGCTCGTATATTTTGTCCTTAAAAAAGCTGTTTTGGTGTTAAGGAGCATTGACACCGAATACGATTTCTCGCAGGAAAGTAAGGGTGAGCGGCTAGCGCGAAGGTAAGCTAAGAAATAGTAGGAAGTTATGACAAAGTTACGTCACTTTACATTCTAGGAAGGTAATCGTAAAGGTGCTTTGCAGAACAGCCGATATAAAGAAAACCGTTTGGGTTCAAATTCTGTGGAAAATGATTCCGTCAACTGCTTACGTCAAAAATCGCAGGAAATTTCGTGGAACAACTAATCTCATAAAACTTCCGTTTACTGTCAATTATTGACCTTCATTCAGCAAATGAACCGATATACCGAAAAACCTATTATTAAAACAATTATTACTTTTTCTAACATAAGCAACTGTTGCGCTTAGAAAGCGCAATTAACATTTTATAATTCGCAGCGCAATAAAGTGCAATTTTTTGTGTTTTTTTAATTTGCAACGCAATAAAACGCAAGCATCATTTACTTTGTTTGAAGCGCAGCGCAAGTTATGCAACGACCAAAAATAATACGTTAAAACGCTTCGAAAGTTCCGCAATTGCGAAACGAACTTGCGTAAATTGCGCTTTGCGCTTTAAATTGCGTAATGCCTACCTCTGCCAACTGTAATATTGCAAACTCACTCCACGCTTAATCAGTAGGCACGTCTTGCACTGGCGTCGCAATGAGGAGGGTGATGCAAAACGCTACAATTGTGCATTACAGGTTGAATAAAATTTTTTTGTGAGATTGGGTAAAGGTCAGGCATTTTTTCATTATTGCTTGCAGTGTGCTTGCCTTGGCTATGGTTTTGACAGGTTGCTGAGATGGTGCTACGTGCCATCTTTTACATTGTTTATCTCATTTACGTCCCTTTTTATTTTCTCTCTTCCATCAACATTTGTCTTTTGCCCAAAAACTTAGCGCTTTTGCCGATTTTCTTGGCTCTCTTGCATTTCAACCCGATGTCACAGGTTTGACTAAAACCCGAATCAAAACCTAACCCTTTCTTGACATTTCCATTCTCCGCTAAACTTTATATGTGTTGGTGCGGCATGAAAATGCCGGAGGTGCCATCACGACTGTAATATTGTTGTTCGGTTTTCACAAATTTTTATTTATTTTTCTTTCACCTAGGGCGTATTTCCCGATAATTGCAATATCGCAAAATTTTTTCATCTACACCGAAATGGTGATACAAATAACCTTTCAAACTTACGTCTATTTACCATCATCCTTTACTTCAACCATATTTCAACACGATCATTTTTTTTTCGAGTTGTTGATACAAATTTTATACAGTGTTTTTAAAGTTTTATGTTTATCGGTAGTTCGTTACATGCGCAAAAATCAAATCTTTATCGTTACCGAAGTGTGTAACGAGTGGCAGGGCCCATAATTGCGGCTTACCGCCTATAGCCAGTACAACCTCGAATGCAAAAAAACATCGCCGGGAAGGCAAGCCATTTTTAGCAGTACTGTGTCCGATTTGACCGGCCCGGAAATCGAGTACCTGTCATCAGTAGGCCAACCTGTCCGACATTTTCGAATTATTGTAATCGATCAAAATCATTGCCGTGCCAAGTCATTGAATGATGTGCTCGTGTATGTATTTCAGAAGTTAAAAGGCAATTTAGTTCAATATCGTGAGGGAGATGTAGTTCTTGGCGTAATGGGGTTCTTTCATTACCGAGGAGAAGAGTTTCCGTGCGGAGTCGCAGCCGAACTTGGAATCCAAGAAATTGAAACAGTTAATTTTCTCGTCGATATGGTAAGAAAAAATCTGTTAGCTGTATTTATTCAATGAGATAACGCAATGAAGGCTTGTACCGAAGTCTATCCAGTCTAGCTGCAAAGCTAATAGATATGATTCAAAATTATAAAAACTCGACTCGTAATCAGATTTTTCTGATTACGTTTGATTTAGCCTTAGATCTATGTCGGTTAGATTCTAGTTCTATTCATTAATTAAAATTCTTTATGTTGATTTATAAGCTTGAATCTCCTTTCTAGCCTTGCAGCTAGACTGAATAGACTTCGGTTCAAGCCTTCCCGGCTCTCATTGATATGGAATAATTACCAGTTGTCACAGTCATAATATCGGAATTGGGTAGGTGCTCATTGTGGGATGATGAATTATTCTTATTATAACATAATTAACGAGAAGTTTGGTGGCTCCGGCATCAGATTGCGATGGCCGAGCAACTATGGCCTCGTCTCCGGTAAAAAATCGCCGCAGCCATCAGTTGGGCTGGTGATACGTCACTGATCGGTGTTGACGTGGGTTAGAATCCCTCTGAGCCAAAAAGCTTGATGGATTAGTTTCTATAGTTTTTTTCATTAATTAATATTGTCTTACTTTAATTATTATCAAAACATTTGATAAATACAGTAGCGGTAATTTGAACAAAATGGTTCAAAATTGTTGTATGCGTGATAATATCCTTATCAGTAGAAGACCAAGTCTTTTCTCTTTAGCCCAATTTTTTCTCAAAATAATATCTTCGGAAAATTATTAGTTAATCTAAATTCACTGCTACTTGAAGCGCAATTAATTTAAACAAAAACGTTTGGAACTTGAATCAGACAGTATCTTCACCTCTTCTTAAAATCGAAAGTGCAGCAATTACTGGCAGCGTGGCATAATATGGTTGGCTATCAGGCCATATTACGAAGTCATAAGCTCCTCCACCAAATTTCGTTTGTTAAAAACATAAATTTTTCACAATAATAATCTCTATTTTGTGAATTCTTCACTAGCAGTAAGTTAAAGATGCCAAAAACAATGGCAACCCTAGAAACGATGATAACATCTTAGCGTATCTTCATCCGTTAATCTGACGTTTAGCGTTTTTGTCTCGTTTTCACGCTGAGAAAAATAGAACTAATTAAATCCAATTAATTAATTAATCAAGTAAAAATAATATACGATGTAGCCTACGGTAGAGGCAGTGATAATGCTTTAAGCAGGGGTACTTATCAGTGGCGTACGGTAAGCATGTTTTGAAGGTGTGCTCCACTCCGATGCTACCGCCTGCCGGCCAGCATTTATCGGAATGGTTGCATAGAAAATTTCCACTTTGCTCTTATTCTGCTCTCTAGCGATCCGACATCTAACGCCTTTCAACCAGGCTAATTCACATTTTAAGCACATAATGTTGAGACCTGGGTTTACTAAAAAATTGGTATGCGATACAAATAAATCAACGTGACGGTCACGGGCTACGAACTTCGAAATAACAAACATCGAGCAACTACTTTTTAAAAAATACACACAGTAGCCGAAAATAAAAAATTTAGGAGCGTGAAAAGTCGCTCAGTACAAAAACATAACGATACGGACTGGGCACTGGGTCAATCTTCTAGCATAAGGGTAGCGTATATTGGGCCTTCTAACTGGCTGTTGATACTATTTTCAATTTTCCATCATAATTTGTACAAGAAAATGACTTTTTAATTACGTTATCAACACTTAATTCCCCTCCTCTCAACAAATTTGAACACAGCTTTAAAATGTATCTTCTATATCGACCGCCAAACTTTGGAAAAGACAAGCTACAACCCACAACCGCATTGATACAAACATGGTGCTATTTCAAAATTTCTTCATTATAACTTCCACTAGAAAATGTTTTTTTAAATATACTGTCAACATTAAACTCCATTCCACTAAATAAATTTGACCAAAAACTTTAAACTGTCAGTATATCAAACGCCAAACTATCGAAAATGGCGAGCAATTACTGTACCCCTAACTTCGTTGATACAAACACGATGCAACTCGTGTGATTGGACGTGCATCGTGACGTTGCATCTGGTTCAATTTTAAAATTGAACTCTTCTTGCATTTGAATCGGGTGGAAAGAAAAAAGGTCACTCTCCGCTATATAATATGATTTAGAATACAATAGGCAAGGTCTGGCTTGCGTTCAACCATATCTGTGAACCTGTTGTGAAAGAGAATCTTGCGTCATCGGTCGATGTTAAAAAAAACAATCTGTTGTTCATCGAAAAAAAAAAAAACTTAGACTACGCTGACATTACAAAGATTAAAGACGAGAAAATCAAAAAATTTTCATTAAATGTAATTAACACGTGTGCCTGTGATAATGCTGGGTGCGCGCTAAACATCTTGAACCTCTGGCGAATACGCCCCTGGTGTTTATTCGGTGGAAAATTAGCCACCCAGGGGGGTTAATTTTCAACGGGAAATTTTTGAACCCATTGATGAATTGTCAAGCAAAAACAATGCGAAGTTCTCATGGTTTGTTCGATTCATTTGCTCTTATTGTTTATTGGTTACTGGGTCAGTCAGATTATTAGTTAAATTATTCTAAAGCTGCTGGTGATAGTTTGGTTGTAACAAATCGTAAAGTCAAGCAAGTTTGTTATTGCAATCCTTAGTTTCCATTTCTATTATATTATAGGTCTAATTACTTTACCCTAGGAAAATTTCCGGTGAAAATTTTAGCTTTGAATGTGGGTGAAAAGAGTCCATAAAATAAATGATCCTGAGAACCAGTGGCCTGCAGCTGTTTAATGTATGGTATACGCATTACGTAACTTATAGTCAACAGTTCAATTAATAAATGTTTTGAAATATGCAAATGTGCTTTCTGCTTATTTTCTGGATGATGTAGATTCACTACAATTCGATATTTTATTTTTAATTTGTATTTTCAGATAAACAAAAACTCGTCCATCCTACCCAATATTACACTGGGAACTGTAATGATAAATACATGCGACATTGATAGTCACGCAATTACTAGAGTATGTTGTCGATATGCGTGCATTTATCTTCTTTTTCCTTCATATAAAAGAATCTATCATAAAATTCGTGTGATGAAAAAAGTTTGCTCTTCTTTTTGTTTACTACATCAACATTGTTTTTAAAAGTACAGTACTGATTGAGCCCCTACACCGACTGCACTGCATAAGCTAAATTTCTATCTACTTGAACAGCTTACAGTTTGATTCAAGGCTTTGATGTTGACTGTATCATTATTTTTCTTCTGGGGACCAAAACAAGCTCATTACGCGTGGTGGCGTGGTAAAACTTGGACTTGCCATATTTTTTATCATTAATTAGGTGAATAGGTAATACCTGCCCGTTAGCTCAGTTCTTAAGCACACGATATCCGTGCAGGAGGTATGGGCTTCGATTCCCGGGCTAGTCAAATCGGACGCAGTGTCGCCAACGGCTCGCCGTTGTTGCGACGTTTCTTCAGAGCTGTGTAGCCCAGGCGCTTAGCCCCGGAGTGGGCCTCGCCACTCGTTGCACGCTTTGACGTACTACCGCGAGTATAATGAAGATTTGATTTGATATTTTAGGTCTACGCAAGCACCTTTAAAAAAGCCGATATTGAGAAGTTTTTATTGGAGTGCTCACAACGGGAAAAATGACTATTAAATTGCAATCTAGATGCAGTTTATGCTACTAACTTAATGCATTATTATTTTCACGTAGATTGTGAATACTTTCCTACCACTTTTTTCTGGAAACCAAGTAAAAAATGAAAAAATTCCACTTTTTGCTGGATTTGTTGGAGCGTCATCCAGTGGCGTATCATTGCAAACCGCAAGTCTTCTGCAAGCGTTCAAAATTCCTCAGGTAATTAAACATGGCAGTTACAGGTATAAAGTATTTGCTTCAATACTACTTTAGGAATTACGTGATGTATCTTTTTTATACTACAGGGTGGATTCCATCTCTTTGCCAACTTAGGCTATTTATTACTATCAAGTAAAGTTGCTTACGTCATGCTAATAAAAAGTTCATCAGCACACCTACAAGCCTCATGCTTCTTTTTAACTGATTTTTTGTCCTATTAAAGATGAAATCGGTTAAAACTGATAAACGTTTTCCTATTTTCATGCTGTTTAACCTGGTGACACATGTAGAATACTCGATCATTGAACGCATTTTCTAATTTTGAATAATTTATTACTTTTTTGCAGGTGAGTCCCTGGTCTACTCATCCAGAGTTAAGCGACAAGAAACGATTTCCATATTTCTTTCGAACGGTTCCACCTGATACTTACCAAGCAGCAGCTATAGTTAGTTTGCTGGTAGAACAAGGATGGAATTATGTGTCAATTGTATACGAAGACGATTTTTATGGAGTACAAGGTTTTCGAGGTAGATCATTTTTGGCCTTATGTGCTATCTTGTAATAAACATTAAAACGTTAAAATCTTAGCTAATAGCTCCTTTTCCGTCCCGCCAAGGGTTGGTAGCTTTGCAACTCAAATCTCGTGCATCGATACTGAGGAAAGTTTTTGGTTATGAACATTACAAGCCGACTGTTGAACTATCGACACTAGATATTTTAAAAAATATAAAAGTGCCTTAATCTTTTCAGGGAATCTAAGACAAAGCTAAAATGTAAATTTGCTCACAGAGTGTTATTTTTAAATACCAGTATAATTTTGTTTCAGAAGTGGAAAAGAGAGCTTCAAACCACGATATTTGCCTAGCAACTGCTATTCCCATTCCACGACAACCAAAAGCATCTTTTTATGGCGACGCAGTGAAACAGCTTTTAAAAACAAAGAAGGCAAGAGGTGAAAAAACAGCATATTTGTAGTGGGGTAATTAATACCACTGTAAACATTTTTGTAATACCGAAGTACTATTTATGCATCATATTCACATTGCATAGATTTGTACTTCTTTAAGAGTAGAACGGTAATAGAAATAAAGTTTGGCCTCTGAAAACTACCATTCGACATCACATGTACAGTATATTGTAAACAATGCTTACTGTGTATGATGTAATTTTTATGATGCCTGAAGAGTTGAAAATGGCAAAACAAGCAGAATTTTATTGTGTGGAGATTTTCGTTAGGCTATACACTTTATACGCGATTATGTCAATTCTTAAGTGCTGAAATCTCTCATTCTTAACATCTTGCGTTGCACCAAATTGCCCCGTAAGCTTTATGCTTCAATTTAGAACTAACTTTCTTAACCAATGACAAGCACTTTGTTTTAGTCGTTGTAATATTTGCCAAACAAGCTGATGCCGAAAATATGATTCACGCCGCAAATGAAAATTCGGATTCGCGAGGTTACTTTCAGTGGGTTGGTACTGACGGTTGGACCAACGAAATTCCTTTCGGAAACAGAAAAGATTATTTGGAAAGCTTGAATGGTAAAAATTATTCTTTAAAATAATAATATCCAGACAAAGTTCAATATTACTTTTATATCCGTGTTAAAAAAAATGGTGTACATTTCATGACAATCGCTTACTGGAAAAATTTTGCTTAAAAAAGTTAATCACTCAGAATAAAAATGACTATTCACCTTGGCCAGAGACAGTGACGCAACATCAGCCTAAGAAGATCGCGAGTAACACCGATTTTTTGTATTCAGGCTCTTTTGGATTTGCTCACAAAGCTACGAAAATTTCTGGCCTCGATGAATTTTTAGGAAATCGAACTGTTCGCTTTTCTGAAGGTGCCAACCCATGGTCTGAGAACAACAGAAATCCATGGCTGCCCGAGTTTCTAGCTCATTCTGCCAATTGCAGTATCAGAGGTAATTAAGCTTTGCACATAATCTATTATCTTACTTGGGATAGATTGGTGATGGTATGTTCAGCGACTTGATTTGAGGATCTTCGAAATAAGATTTAAATCAATCCCATATTGAAATAAGTTGATATCAGTTGACGACCTTTAAAAATATTGTATTTTTTCCATAACTCTTACAGACTATACTCTAGCAAGGTCTTACTCGGTCCCGACCAGTGGCCCACTCAGATGTGAGAGGGGGGGGGGGGTTGTGGGTCGAACCCCTTCCCCTTTTTGAAACCTAGCCCTTGTTTTAAAAGTGAAGTGTTCAAACTATGCAAGTGCAGTACGTGCGATTAATTCGAAACAGCTTTGACAGAATTTGCCCGCATCATACTGAAGCCAAATCGTCTGGTTGGTGAAGTTGTAAGAGACATTGTTATCAGTGCGGGCATGGGCGGATCCAGGGAGGATCCGCTCCTCCCCACCACCAATTTTCGAACATGTTTTTGATGAATACGGTTTTTCTATAATTTCAAACCATTTTGATAACGATAAGCCTTACGCCCTAAGCGCCCATGATCGAAAAAGTATGAACAAAATGCATCATATTTGTGAAACACTCTGATTTAGGGACAAAAAATTCAAACAAAATTTGCCTAAAAATTGTTCAGAAAGTACTAAAATGGCCGCTACAGTATGTAAATTTTTAAAGATTTTCCAGGGGAGCATGCCCCCGGAACCCCCTAGAGCTTTTTTTTATTCTCAATACACTTTACAATAATTCCGCCTGAAAAAAACACGCTTGAAAATATGACAAATTTGGGTGTCCCCTCCTTGAAAAAATTTCTTCAATACGTTGCAAACTTGAAAATATTTTCAAAGGGCTTCTTACGCTTTTTTTGGGTCTAACGTCTTTGTATTTAGTTAACACTCAACCTAATTTAAAATTTCATACCCTCCCCACCAAAATTTTTTGGATCCGCTCCTGAGTGCGGGATCGATTTTTTTTATAACCCCCCCCCCCTTTGAAATTTTCTGGGTGCGCCCCTGGTCCCGACCAATGTTTTAGGTACATGATGAAATGGTCTGCGGAGATCATTTGACAGTTTGTTACCGGCACCCAGTTGCTCAATGCTCATCTATTCATGACAAAAAACATTTACTTGCTATTGCCAACCCCAAATTTGCCTGTCCAAGTAAATGCTCTTTGTTTGTTTGGCATTGAAATAAGATAAAAACTGTAGTTCATATGAAGATAGTCTTGCTGTCATTTTTTGCAGAATTTTCTTTTCATGAAGTATGAAAACTTGAATAGGCTGCTAGAAATTCTGTTGCGAAGTAGCAATATATGCAATTAGGCATCCTTTTTAAGCTCTTTTTCGCAAATAACTTTACGTTGCATCGCTTATTTTTGAAGTTGAATATTTGATAGGGGTTTAACTTTAAATGTGTTTCCTCGTAAATTTTTTTGTTACAGGTATCACAAACATTAGCGATAACTTTTGCACCGAAACTGATCACATTCATGTTAATTCTTTGACCGTCATGCAGGTTTGCAATTATAACTTTGTAACGAATGACTTATTCTCGAATGCTTGATAGACTCATGGATGCGATTTCATGATTTCCTTTGAATGAGACTACTTTTGAAAAATCGACACTGACTTCAAAAGTTTGAAAAAAAGAACTACAGTTAAATGGAATGATTGGCGCATAGAAGTTACTGCAGCAGCTATTGCATATTTTTGGTGGATGACGCAGTATCCGATTTCTATTCAAATACGTACAAAATTTCATCCCATTTTAGACGTTCGAATTAAGTCGACAAAAACATCTAGCACCACTACTTCCTCAATGTTTGAGCTCATGTGGTTTTTACTCTGTTTTTGATATTTATGCGCCACCATATTGACTCTGCTTCTTACAAAGCCGTGCTCAGTTGAAATAGGCTTGTACCTTATGGTCTCTTTAAACTTAGTAGTTCATATCAGAGTACGTACAAAAACTGTATTTTATTTTGTGTGAACTCTACTTTTAATTTGAACAATTACAGTTGCTCTGCACTTGTCTGCAGTAAACCTGGTAAAATTATAAAAACTTTTTGCAAATCCTAATACACTGGTCAGCGACATGGCCAAGCGATCAGGCTTCACGGCTGGAACCAATCGCTTTTGACATATATATCGGGTAGCCGCTGAATCGAAGAGCACAAGCTCACTTCGCAGTTCCCCTCAATTGAAGTTGAATTTTCAGTTCAATATAATTTGAAAATACCCTCTCTTGTTTTGGTCAACGGATCTTGCTCTAGTGAATTTTATGCTCAAACACAATGTGTTCTTTTAATTATGTTCCTCCTAGTTGCTTGAATTTATAGATGCGCATTATGTGATTTGCAGAATGTCGCCGACGCCGTGTACGCGATTATTTTTTCGTTTGACCAGCATGTTCGTGAAGTTTGTGGAGAAGGGATCTGTGCTGAAATTAGCAAAACAGCTGGCTCCAATCAACTGGCTCAGAGTGTGTATGAAGGATTAAAAAATATTAGCTTCAGAGGTGAGAATTTGTAAATTATAAAAAGTTTTTGTTCAAAACAAGAAAGTTAAATAAACTTTGATGTTTTCAGCCTGAGTGAGGTCGTAACTAGGGATATGCCTCAAGGAAAATTACTCGGACTCGCAGAGTAACGAGTATTTACGACATTACTCGGCGAGTCCGAACCCGAGCCCGAATATCTATGACGTCACGCGCCATGAGAAGTACGGTTTTGCCTTTTTGGTTTTCCTGCATTTAGCTGCTTCAGAACCATTGAGTTAATTAGTAATAATGGTATTTGGTTTAGTTATACTGAGCTTACAGTCGAATGGCAACATCTGGGCAATACAATGCAATAATGACAAGTGTACCCAGTAGGTAACCTCATCAAGCAAAAAAGACAGTAAAGTTCATGAATGAACAGTCGTGTTTTGTGCTGTACGGTAAATCACTACCGTTGCGTTGATAACTTGGGTTTAAGTAAAAAAAACGTTAATTGTTTACAAATTAGTACTCGGTCGAGTATCAACTAATACTCGGTCGAGTCCGAGCAATAAAAATGCCTTAATACTCGGCCGAGTACTCGAACTCGATTCGGCACATCCCTAGTCGAAATACGTTTGCAGCTGCAAAATGCTAATGCGTACGTTGCCTCGGAAGCCTGTAATAAGGCTAATTTCGCTTCAATGGGTAAAATTTTCTGCTTTTTTGCTGGGTTTTGTTTATGACTGGCTGACTGCCTTCCTGATGATTAGAGGAAACGATCTGGAAAAGTAACGAAATTAAGAGGTCAAGCATCAGCAACGTAACGAAGAGTCCTTACAGACTGGAATAAGTCAAGCCTGGCTTACAGACTGGCTATGTATAGCAAGGCAGACGAGACTTTTTTCAATCTGCTTTAGTTTTTTACTTCTTCGTAAACCTCACAATTGACTGTAGCATCAAATAACTTCGACCTATGTTACTCTGGTTTTATTCGACATTAGTTGTCACATTTTAATGTTTGAAATTGCTTTGATATTTTATTACTATTTGTTTTCTTTGGTGTCTTTGTTAATCAAAAATATAAATTGC
Organism: Trididemnum miniatum; assembly: GCA_964006365.1. Classification (NCBI taxonomy): domain Eukaryota; kingdom Metazoa; phylum Chordata; class Ascidiacea; order Aplousobranchia; family Didemnidae; genus Trididemnum; species Trididemnum miniatum. The sequence goes on along the minus strand of OZ023232.1, from coordinate 7,440,520 downwards.
AGCTGAATGCGGTATTTATCCTGAGAATTACCCTCATGATAAAACGTTAATTAGTTGAATTTATGTGCAACGTGTAAATTTTTTACTTGGCAATCTGCTCCAAAATCTGACTTGGTGGTATTACTTTGAGTGTCCATCGCCATGGAATGTCCGATTCTACTGTCTTTAAATTAGGCTGATGATGTCCGATTAAGGACAAATTTTTTTTATAAAACTAAAATTTATACGGAAGAGTGATTCTGCAATCTAATAGTAATGTAGCCTACCATTGAATTTACGTGGAAACGCTGGATGTTATGTGGTTTGTTTTTGTTTCACAAGTCTTGACATAATTTCTGTATAAATAAAAATTTTTTGGATCACAGAAATTAAGCAAAATGTAATCACTACCCCAATTTAACAAAATTGGTTGAAATAAATGAATGAAACAATTTTCGGATTTAGAAAAAATCTGTATCAAAATATGCGGTTATGATTACAAATTGCTTATGAAAAGCATGATAGCATGGGGTTAAATGAAGCTCAGCATTTAGAGATAGTTTGGAGAACAAGCCGGCAGGTTTGCTTGTTGTTCACTAACTCGATGACCTGCAATGTAAAAGGTCTCTTTCAGTGTATTTTTTTTTTTGTTCGATTTTGTCATCAAATTTTGCCCCATAGGAAATCTGACTAACCCACTGTTGTGCCGTTGGGAATAGCACTTGACGGTATACTCCACCGTAAAGTGGTAGACAGATAACTGCAAGGCGATTTCTACAGGCGAGTAAAAGCTCATGATGGCCGAGTGAATAGAGCGACTGTCTCTGGAGCTGCAGACTGGGTTTTGATTCCGAGTCGGGTCAAACCAATGACTTTGAAATTGATATTGACGGCTTTTCTGGTTAACGCTCAGCATTAATGGAGAGTGTGGAGAACAAGCCGGCAAGTTTACTTGTTGTGCCGTTGGGAAAGGCACTTGGCGGGATTTTCCTCATTTTGAAAGCAGGCCTAATAGACAGGTGGCCGGAAACTCCTAAGCGATCTTGTTATAGCGCTTTGATCGCTTTCTTGTGATAGGAGGATAAAAATATGCATGTAAATATAACGCATCCTTGGATAGCTGGCAGCTCCTAAGCCATCTCGTTATAACACTTTGTTTGTTTTCTGTTGGTACAGGATAAATAAGCAACTAAAGAAAACATAAATATTGATTAATAATTTTGCCTTTAGGCATAAATGGAAGAAAGTTTATGTTTGATGAAAGTTACGATGGACCAGCTGATTTTGATCTCTACCAGTTTAATTCTCATGTTTCGTCTGGAAGAAGGGTTGGTTGGTCCAGGAAAGGACAGTTTGTAAATGGACGTGCGTAATTTTTCCTAGTCATGTGTTGGCCATAATAAATTGAAATTTGTTGCTAAGGAAATAAAATTGATTGAAACACCACGAAGTAAATAATGCATGGGATGAATTCAGAATTAAAAAATTATTGTCAATTTCCCTTTACAAATAAATGTTTTACTATATATTGCTTTGGTTTTCCGCTTGCTTAAGTATCTTCTTAAGGGGCAATAAACCCTAAGCTTTTACATTGGCTGGAAAATTTTGAAAAAATGTTTTGAAATGGTGTTTGGTTTGCTGTCCGTGTCAAACTTTTGCTTGGTACAACAACGTGTGGGCGAGGTACACAGAATCAAATTGCAAAACTTTTTTTATGTAAATGAGCCTTAAAGTGAATATTATTGGCGCCGCAACCAAAACTAAATAGCTCAAATCTTCTAACTCGAAGCTCAATTTTTTAACTATAATACTATGACAAGGCTTTCCACTTTGATTAACAATGCGTTGTGACACTTCCTGCTACGCGAAAGGAAGTGTCTATTACTTCTGTAATTCTGTTGTAAACAGCGTTTCTTGATGAAAAACGTTTCTAAAGAACAAAGCACCCTTTTCATTTTTCTCCCAGTGTCCATTACTAATATAGATAGGTTTACGGAGCCGAAAAAAGGTGGTTCCTAAGGGTTGCTTTGTGATACAAGTTTATAAAATATAAAATGCAATCGTGTTTCAAAGTAACATTACTTTACGTTAACAATAGCTTGTCAGTTTTCTCTGTGCACAAATACTCCCCAGCACGATATAAATACACAACCCAACTATTTAAAAACTTAAGTTTTTAGTTATACATATCATTACATTGACTCTACGTTACTTTTAGATGTATAAAATCGCGAAATACCTTCTCCTCAAAAAATTCGGGGATCCACCTGTGCAAACCATCGACTTTAACTGCGTCATTATTCGCTATAGATGCACATTTTTCAACTAACGTTTTGCCTGCTTTATGATTAGGTTTTTCTTGGAACAACGAGATGCCTGTTGAGATTTCAGACATTACTTCCAGATGCAGTGACCCTTGCGAAGAAGGGGAAGCTCAGAAGAACCAGGGATCATCAGTAAGTAGTTTTCTTTTTTTTTTTTTGAAGCACCGAAGGTGATACTTTGTTGCTATGCATAAGATATCTTTGTTTTTTGCTTTAGATCGACGCATATAAACAAACTGCTTTGTTAGATTTTGATTAATGGCGTATTATTGGGCAATGTGACTCACGTCATGGCTTGTGTTTTGGTTTTTCGTTGTTCTGTCTGCGGCAAATAGGCTTTTTGAGTGGAATATGATAGAAGAATACTGTTTTCCATCAACAAGACTTTCATACTATGTAAAAGCTATAACTGCACGTATATCCTTCTATCACGAGAAAGCGATCAAAGCGCTACAACGAGCTTGTTTAAGGATTGCCGGCCACCTGTTTACCACACGAAGATGGGGTCTTTTTCCAATGGCTCTACACGTAAACTTACTATCTTGTTCTCCACACTGCCCTTTAATGCTGAGCGTCAAAAAAGGAAGCTGTGAATACTAGTTTTAAAGTCATTGACCCAACGCGGAATCCAACCCGAGTCTACATCTCCAGGGGCAGATGCACTTACCATGCACTCGGCCCTCTAAGCTGTTCTGAGCACATTTCAGCACTTACCAAACAGTCTTTATGCCTTAAGCTGGTAGACTGGGTTCTATTCTCAGTCGGGTCAAACCAAAAGCTTTAAAAATGGTATCTGCTGTTACACTTGCTAAACGCTCAGCAATTAAGTGTAGCGCGGAGGATGAAATGAACAGAGAATAAAATACGTCAGTGAATTCTTGACAAAATTTAGTCCTGGCGCTAAAGGACCTTAGTAGTTATAAAGCGCCATAAAACCACACAACATTTTATTTCATTAATTTTTCTATGCAAGCGGCTGTGAACAGTTGTCAGTTTTCGTGAAAAACGTAATGCGCTAGGCCAGTCACATGGTCAGCAGTTTACAGAAGCCGATGTGTATGTCATTTATTGCATTCCAGTGATTAAATTTTTTTAAATCTTTTCCGTATTAGATTAAAGTGTATTTTTATAAAGGTATGTTGTTGGACATGCCAGCCTTGCCTTGATTATCAATATGTAGAAAATGGAACTTTGTGTTCAGATTGCCCGGAGGGTCATCTACCATCTCAACACAGACGTACTTGCGTAAAAATTGAAGTATTGTGAGTACACTATAATCTTTGCTCTAATTAAAAAACCAAAAACTTTTACTTAAGATAGTGCTGAAGCTTTGCACAAGATAATGCTAAACTGGTGAAACCCAGGTCTTTGATCCAAATCTTTGGGGCTGTTCAAAAGTTGCAATAAAACAGCATATAACTGAAGTTTGATTTTTGCATTCAATCTTCATCTAATGTCGCTAATATTTCACTTACGGTTTTACTTTTGCATTCTGTAGAAAAAAGTTGAGCCACCAATGAAATTTAATTTAAAAACAAACTTGGCTATAACAAACTACTATTGCTCTTATCTAATTTAATTCTTTCATCTTTTCTCGAGTAGATTGTATTATGTTACAAACATTTAACAATCGTTTTAATACGATTGTGTCCGTAAACATAGATATATTTTTTTAGGGTTGCAGGTTTCAGTGATCCACTTGGAATTGCTAGCACCATTTTTTCAGCGTTCGGATTGTTGATTATTCTTTTTGTATCCGTGATCTTCTTCCTTCACAGGAACACCGCCATCGTGAAAGCATCTGGAAAAGTATGTTAAATTATCTTTGCATAAAATGATGTAGTTCTATTAGGGATTCTACTCCTAGTAATAGTATTTTTGTTCGACAAGGAAGCAACATCAACATAACTTAAAGTTCCAGTTTAAGTGGTGAAGCACTCAACGTTAATTCGTGCTAAAGATGTATGATTTAAAAAAAAATGGCTTGATGATGGCTTTGGCTTGATGATGCAACCAACATTTGCATGAAATAAGATTTTTGTCAAAAATATTTTGACCTGCAACCTTTTTGTGAAAAATGGTAACGTTTTTTCCTGGGTACGTTCTGTAGGCTGAAGCTCACTGTTGATATACCGTACATTCTTAAAACAGAGGCACATTGATTCAAATAGTCACTTCCTAACGCTAATAAAAGAGCTGCAAAACCAGTACCACGTAATGTAATAATGTTTTGACAGGAATCATGCTGCTTTGTGTTGATTGGCGCGAGTTTGTGCTTTCTAAACACATTTGTTCTTTTCTCCTATCCAACTGCAGCTTCCTGTTCAATCGCTAGACTTTTCCTCTCCATTGGTCCAACAATGATGTACGCCGCTATTGTTACTAAAACAATTCGAGTGCTTGTGATTTTTCATTCCAAAGATGTGTTATCCAAACAGGTAATCATATCAGGCTGCTAGGTCAATTTGGCTACTTTTTGATCTAAACTGTTTTTATCATCACAGCAGGAATCTTATATAGAGTGCAGCCGTAAAATCTGAGAATGATGTAAGTTTAATATGGCTGCGTTTCAGCAGAGGTTTGACTACCTGGTCTCTCACCTATAGTCACGCGCATAGCCAGGATTTTACAATGGGGGAGGGGGCGGTGTCGGGGGTCTGGGGGCGGAGCCCCAGCCGCTGAAAACTTTTGTATTTTTTACCTAGAAAAAGTAAATTTTAGTGCGTTTAGCTGTATGTATATGCGAGAATAGCTTTGAAAAAAGCCGTTTTTGCGTTAGGTTTCAAGAAACCCTCTGTCAGTACTCTTTGAGAGCTTGGAGTAAAGCTGTTGTCACAGAAGCTTTTCGTGACGCACTCTTCAGTGGGTAATCGCGTCAAACTGGAAACGTGAAAGCAAGGTCTGGCGATTCATAAATATCAGTTTCGGACGGCAGCGAAGCGGTAGTTACATCAACGAATCCAATCGAGCTCGCCAGCGCGGGAAAGTCACGCACAGTTCTGATTGGACAAGTCGTGCGAACCTAAATTCTACTTGAACAGTTTAAGAGTATAGACAAATTCTTTCTGTTTGCATAGATTAGGTTTGCATAGATTAGGTTTCTGTTTGCAAACAGAAAGAATTTGTCTATACTCTTAATAAACTGTTCAAGTAAAATTTAGGTTCGCACGACTTGTCCAATCAGAACTGTGCGTGACTTTCCTGCGCTGGCGCGCTCGATTGGATTCGTTGATGTAACTACCGCTTCGCTGCCGTCCGAAACTGATATTTATGAATCGCCAGACCTTGCTTTCACGTTTCCACTTTGCGACGATTACCCACCGAAGAGTGCGTCACGAAAAGCTTCTGGGACAACAGCTTTTTTCGAAGCTACTCAAAAAGAATTACTGGGACAAACAGCTTTTCTCAAAGCTCGCAAAGATTTATGACAGAGGGTTTCTTGAAGCCTAACGCGAAAACAGCTTTTTTCAAAGCTATTTTTAAGTTCTGTATCGCCAACCAATTATTCATTAATAATATGCTGTAACAATGCCTTATAGGCCTATACTATTTAAATATTTTGGATAAGACTTTAATGCAGTGCTTTCCCATCATTTCCTGCCCGTGCTCTACTTTTACAAAAATTTTTTTCTGGGGCCTTTTATTAGATCTGAAAAGTCTTTCATTAATATGAATTCTGTTACCCTCCGCTCTAGGTCAACCCAACCCTTAATTTACAATATTCTTACTCTAAAAACTTTAAAATGGTTTGAAGTCCTCTGTTAAAAGCTCTCCTACCCACAATTCGGAAAGCGCTACTCTATGGCGAAAAGCAGAGAAATAATCTCATGCCTCACCAATTTGATGTAACAATGGTTGCTGTTTTAAAATACTTTTCTTAGCTCACATGTAAAGGATAATATGCAGTAATTGCAGACTTATATTTACTGATAGCCAAAATGTAATGAGACGAAAAAATTGGAGAAATAATACTTTTTAAAATTAGAGAAGCATACCAGTGTGTGGGAAGGAGCTGAAGCTTCCCCTCCGCTAGCTACGCTACTGACGACAACGATGGTGCAGAAGTTTGTAAGCACCATCCAAGTGTACAGCAGATAGTTTGGCATACCAATATAATGGGTGGGGAGAATTCAGCCCTCCCCCGCCAGCTATGGTACTGACGAAAACGATGGTGCAGCAGTTTGTAAGCACTATTGAAGTTTACAGCAGATAGTTGGCATACCAATAGGGGGGGGGGGGGCTGTAGCCCCCCGCCTCCCTCCCACTTAGCTCCGCTACTGCCTATAGTATTGAAGCGTGGTGCGTTTACACTGTTTAAATCTCTCACGTTTGCGCACCGTGAGTTTTGCCGACAGGATTGAAATAAGCCTCTCAGTGAAATAAAAATTCTTAAAAAGTGCTGTAGGTTTGACATCAGGTTAGAAACTTAGCTGTAATACCTGTAAAATATGAATTCCAATACACGTTTCGTTTTTTTTTTAATTTAATATAGCATTTACATCGATTTTCAAACCACTTCAAGTGCTAGCGAAGCCTGCTCATACGTTGTAACAGTGGGTACCACGAGACGAAAACGTGTTCACAGATGCTAAGTTACCATTGGATTCATGTGGAACAGAGCTCTAGCTTAGTTGGTGGCACAACTGATACTACTCGTGAACAACCTTATCCTTACTTTTTCCACACCAGATCTTTTCCTCTTTTAATACAAAGTATTTTCATCTACACAACCGACTTGCATGCAAAAAAAACGATATTTTTTTGTTTTACCAAACCCAGGCGATTGGAAACTGAAAGGTTGAGTTTTTTTCATTCATTCATTTTCTAGACCTGCTTATCCTTGGGAGTTGCGGGGGCAGCAGCTCGAGTAGGAGCCTCCAAGCATCTCGATCCTCTGCAACAAAGGATAGATGCTCTGCTGGGATGCCAAGGCGAGACCAACTAGAATCTTCTGCGTAATTTCGCCATCGAGTTCTGGGACGGCCTCTAGGCCTTCAACCAATCGGTGCTGAACAGAGCAGGTTTTTGGCTATTCTTTCCTGGGGCATTCGTGTCACTTGTCCACATCAACGCGGTTGAGATCTTTCTAGTCGAAGAAGCAGCGCTTCGATATTTAGAGACTCACGAATATCTGCACTTTTAAGCTTGTCCAACAAGGTCAAACCGCTAATTTTTCGCAAGATTCCCATTTCGGCTGCTTGAACTCGAGATCTCACTTTCTCATTTATGATCCAACACTCATGGCCATACGTCAGAATAGGAACATAGACTGATCTGAAAATGGATAACTTTGCCCTGGTGCAAAGCTCCCCTTTCAGTATCACATATCGGTGGAGCTGGCGCATTGCTGCATTTGCTTTTCCGATGCGGATATCCAATTCGCTATTTTGACTGCCATCACTTGTGAATGAGAAGCCGAGGTTCATGAACTTTTCTGACTGTTTTAGTGGTTCTCCATCAATTTAAAGAGAGCACTGCTTTGGTTGTCTGGACAGGCACATGGTACTGATTTTCATTCCCGCCACAAAGCATGCATCTGAAAACCTATCAAGAGCTTGCTGGGGACCATTTTGGGTAGAGTCGAGTAGCACCAGATAGTCTGCAATTAACAGACGTTGCACAGTGCAATCACCGATCTTTACTCCGCCACAAGACTCACATTTCCTAATTATTCTACTCATATAAATAAGGAACAGAATAGGTGAAAGAGAGCAGCCTTTCGGTAATCCCACACTTTGAAAGGTTTCGTCGTTGCGCTGTTGGCACGAACACAGACCTCGGAATGCATGTACAGCGACTTAATAGCAGTTTGTAACTGGCCATCAATGCCATACTGTAACAGCACCGCCCAAAGCTTGTCTCTGGGAATGCGATCATATGTTTTTTCAAGATCAACAAAACGTGCATTGACCTCTTTTGCATATTCCCACGACTTCTCAAAGATTTGCTGCAAGGCAAAGATCTGGTCCATTGTGCTTCGGCCAGGACAAAATCCACACTGAGCATCCGTTAGTTTAGGCTCGACTATTTCACTGCATTTGGCATAGACTTTAACCGGGAGTCGGGACACTGACGAGAAATATGCCCTTTTGAATGGTGCGTTTTCTCTTGTCTCCTTTCTTCTGGATAGGTATATCACACTGGTTTGCCATTGCTTTGGTGCTTGCTCAGTCCTACATGCCACCTTACAAAGACGAGTCAACCAACGAACACCATACACCTTCATTGCTTTTGAATAGTTCAGGTCTGATATCATCCTCACCAAGTGCTTTTCCAGTTCTCAATGTTTTGATAACTACATTCACATCTGCTTCGGTTATTTTAATATCTTCCCCAACCTGTTTCTCGTGAATTTGTGTCAATGTAGCATCAACTGGGTTTAAAAGATCACTAAAGTATTCTCTCCACCGATTAAAAATAGCATCTTGCTTTTTCAAAGTGACGCCATTTGAACCTTCGATGAAGAAAGCGGCTTGAGATCGTTTTCCACGCAAACGGCGAATGGTCTGCCAGAACACTTTGTTTGCCATTTTGAAATCACCGTCTAACCGTTTTCGAATTCCTTCCAGGCCGTTTCCTTAGACAGTTTAACTTTTATGGCTGCTGCCTTACGTCCTTTAGAGTACTACAAACGAAGTTCAAGTGATGACTTGTTTGCAAGCCAGGCCTTATCGGCCACTTTTTTCGCTCAAATAGCTTCTTTAACTTCTTCGTTCAACCAAGGAGTTCTTTTGTCGCTACTCTTCGTCCCTACAATACGCTTACGTCCGCAACAGTTGGTAGCGGACGTAATGACTGCTGTTCAAAACAAACACCACTCAGTTTTAATGTCTTCAGTAGAGGTCGGAAGTTCTTTGAACTTAGATGCAATATTGTCTGCAAATGCAGTTCGTACCTTTTTGTTTGCAAAAATTCCCATTGGATTCGATATGTTTTTCGTGGTCGAAAAGTGTTTCGTTATGGCTGATTTTGCAAATTTCAATTCATTCGAATTAGACAATCTTGGCCTGTTTACAAGCTACAATGTTGAGTGCTCGCGAATGCCTGATCTTTATAAAATGCGCTTTTAGTTTTGAACTTTAAAATTATTTCATAAAGGATTAAAAATTATTCTAATGGGTACTGGGTTATGAAATAATCTATATCTTAAGCAATTAAGAGTTTGGCTTAGTTTTCGCTTTTTCTCAGTACGAAATGAAAAAGGATGTAGGCCTACTGCATAAACAACAATGTTACCATCAGTGCGACTTTATTCTCAACAAAAACTTAAACTATCAGCAACTGTAAAAGAAAATAAAGCGCTACTTAATTTGGTAAAACTGACTTTTACTCTACATATCCTATGCAGCTTGGCGTAGTCATATTCTATATAGGATGGCGGAGCTTCCAGTGTGGGAGGTTTTGAGCTCGATTCCCGGGCCGGTCAAACCAAACACAGTGTCGCCACCGCTGCGATAGTTCTTCGGAGTTCGAAGCTGGTTGCCCAGGTGCTAAGCTGCTGTGGAGACGGGCCCCGCAACTCGTTACCTGCTTTGGCGTGATACGACAAGTACTACGAAGATTTGATTTTTTAATTTGTAACAAATGATGAGAAAAACTAAAAAATTGGGAGCATGGTTGATGGAAATTTTATGCACTTTAATCACAAATAATAAAGCCAAAACAAATTGATACATATTCAAATGAGACGTTTCGGTTAAGTTTCACTAACCATTATCAATCTTATTCAAATAGAATGAGATTATCAATCTTATCCAATTTTATTGTATTCTATTTGAATAAGATTGATAATGGTTAGTGAAACTTTACCGAAACGTCTCATTTGAATATGTATCAATTTGTTTTGACTCTATTATTTGTGACTAAAAAATTGGGTTTTACGCTAAGAGATTACAGTTGTCTGCTAGTGCGTTGATGATCGTTTCTGGGATGTTTGAACAACAAACCTATCCATTTCTCATTTACTACAATAGACTCTTATAGCTAATTAGCTGACTGATCCACAGTACACCAGTAAACTCTTTCTTACTTTTTTAGATTACTGTGCATTGCTTTCAGTTTAGCTTACGTAAATTTTCTCTTGCATCCAAGTAAGTCTAGATTGTGTTAAAGTCAAAATTATTATTAAAATTTAAAGACGTCTTATTAAAGTCGTAAAATATGCTGTCTATTTTATTTACTGAACTAGTATTCTTAAATCACACTTAGTTGAAGAGATCAGTACGCTGTGTAGAATATTAACTTTTACTGTGTTACCGTATTTGCGGTATCATAAACTTTCTACTGTACTTGCATACTGAAAACAATGATACGACACTGTCGCTTTTTTACACTCTCCAATTTGAAAACTTTTAAACATGTAATCTGCATAAGACCCCAAAATAATTTTTTTTAGAAAGCTCTATTGTGCCAAAAAATAGGGCTTTTCGAGCGTTTGCTTTTTTTCTGTCCTGCTCTTTTCTTTTGCCGCTCATTCTTTTTGGGCTGCAATTTACGGGAAAACAGTCATTTTCTTTATTTCTTTTTTTTTTGGTTTAACTAGTAGATAAATTGCCACACAATTTTTTGCTATGCTACAGATACAAAGCTCAGGTTTGACAAGTATTAAACAGATATAACAGTCTATGATCAAGCCAAGCTTTTTTTTCATTTGGTTGACGGTAAAATATTATAGGCCTCAAACGTTACAGTTTTTATTGTATGCTACTGTAATGCAAGTAAGTTATAGAGTTATAGTGCGTCTTTAAAGTACTGTAATTATGGCCACAACCAACAGAGTCATTGGAAGTCTCCGTTCATCTACTTTGTTGGCCACCGAGTTGGCTAGGAATACGAACGTCGATGAAGTTGGGGTCCGCCAACTCCACACTCGCTTTGAATTATTTTTTTTAAGTGCTAACTATACCCGGCTCATTTGCAACTATACTTACTACTGCGGGTCTACCGAAGCATAACGCGGTCGTCATAATTAAAGCTGCTCTAACTTTATTACTCAGTCTCGCTCTTCCCGGTTGTGCGAGAGTGGACCTTTATGACACAGCGGCTTGTACTTGAATATACCCACTATACTGTGTGTGTACTGAGGGCATATGGGTTGCCCGAGCACATTTTAGCTCTGTATCGTTGGTAATTAGATATAGAAGCACGCAAAGTAGCTCACATCTGACAGGGGGGCCAAAACTTTGACAGGGGAGCCTGGTTCCCCCTGGCCCTCGTCTAGTTACAGGCCTGTAATACGAAATTAGGGCAATCAACCATTTTCGCAATTGTGATAAAGTTCGGATTGTTGGTTTTTATTTTTGCAGGTGAAAATCTTTTTGCTACCTAAGTATCAAGTCCTCATAACTTTCCTGTTGCTCTTCCTTCAACTTTGCGTTGTGGCTTTTTGGTTTGGACTAAACCTTGCCCGCACAATCACTATTTATCCGGATCGGCAAACGGCTTTTCTTACATGTAGTGATGTGGAAGGTCTATTTGTACTAGTTGGTTATGCTTACCCATTTTTGCTGATCATAACATGCACGATTCTAGCAACTATGAACAGAAAAGTGCCGACGGGGTTTAACGAGACTCAGTATGTTGGTGAGTAGTACTTCAAGGTTTTGTTTAAACAACGAGATACAGCAGCTGTGTTAATAATATGGTTTGTCCTATGCGCCCAATTAAAAAGCGGAAACTGGGTCATACGAAGGAGCTTCTTTATCCCTAGTGATACCTCTGCTGAAATAAAAAGGTCGTTTGCAGAAACTGCAAATTTTTATACAAGTTTTTTAAGTGTACAGGTTATTTGATTTGAGGGTATTTATAAGCCTGAGCGAAAATGAACCAGTAAGCGACAAACATACTGTAATGTTGCAAATGTTGATGTTGGTTATGGCAAAATACTTACGTTTCCATAGTCTATTAACAAGCAGACAATTTAATTTACGGTCGATTTTCCACGCTTTTTTGCGAGAGGCAGTGCTAGTGAGTCAGGCCCTACTTTTTACATATTTTAGCTCGAAACCAAAGTCAATATTCTTCCCTTGAATTTGGCAGTGATTGTAATTTTTTTTTAAATGTGTTAGTCAAAAGATATAAAAAGGATGAATTAATTTGCTAGCAGTAAAAGGATTATGTCTAGCAGTTTTTTAGTGTTATAGAAAAATACGAAGGAAGACACAAAAGCATGACAGTGACATCTGGCTCGTGAGTATAAACTTAATTTTTCAGGTTTCACGATGTACACTACTTGCATCATCTGGCTTGCATTTATTATAGTAGTCGTTGCCAATCCAAACAACGTTTCACTAAAAGTGAGCAACATTGTATTGTCATCTGTTTATGTTGATAGCAACAAGAAGGAGTTCGTTCTGAAAAATGGTTGCAATTGCTCTCTGTTTGTATTCGTGACGAAAAGTTTACAATTTATAATGATATAGCATAAAATGAACTACAGAATTTTAAAAAACTTGTTCAGCTTGGCTTATGCATAGCATAGCCAGACCACACTCACTCCCTAATAAAAGTTGCATCTTCCTGTCGATTTGTAACACTTTGTCGAAATTACAACTTGTGTGGCTATAAACAAATTCTCATTTTTGACTGCGCAGCACACATACATCCAGCCAGTGATGTTTCTATGGCGTTGTGGTGCCCTATCTGTACCCCGCGCTGTAATGATAAAATCAAACTTAAGCAAAAGTTTTTACAAAAAACTGCGCTTGAGAATGGTTACAAGGATGTTGAACAAAATAGTGCTAATGGTAATAAACTATGCCGCACTCATCTTAACTCTTCACGGAGAAAATGTAGGAAACATTGGTTCAGCCAAGTCGAGACACTTTTAACGAATAAAGACTGATATCAATGTTAAATGATGTCGTTCGTGGTCAAAAGCACATTTTAAAAGTTTTTTTGGACATGAAAAACTTTGGTATTTTATGGAATGCAATCACAAATTTTCTGTGTAATTAAGTAGGCCTGTAACTAAACTTAAGTATTCACTGTTAAACCAGCGCGCTAAAGTATTCTTGTCTTGTAGATAGCCACCCTTGCCATCTCTTTGAGTTTGAGTGCAGCCACTGTTTTGGGGTGTTTGTTCGGAGTGCGATGCCATACCATCATTTTTCGACCAAATGAGAACACTTCTAAATCCGTCATGTCGTCAGTACACGTGAGGTAGACACTGGTTGTGTTACATCGTGACTTGTGACAGTGAATAGTTAAAAATTGTAATTAAAGGAATGACATCTTAATCTTTTAGTTTACTTAAGTCATGCCGACGTTGTTGAGTAGATTGTTTTGCAAAACCAGCATTTTATCGTCTCTACGTACTGCTAACGTACGTGATTTTTTGCTTATGCCAGCCAGGTTGCCATTGTCATTTCTTTGTCCGAATAAGGTATGACATAGTGTTTGGTTATTTTTAAGGAGCAACGAAAGATCTTTGATGTCATTTCTACATCATGAAGGTTTTGCGCACGAAATAAATGGGCAAAATGCGGCTTATGTGCATTGTGCGTCAATTGACGCGTTTGGTCATTGTAGGTAGTTTGAAAACGCGGTCGTTCTAGTGTTAAGAAATTTTGGTTGCTGCATTAATAACTGATGGCGACTGTGTAGTTAGAGTATCTGTTTAAACGGTGATTCTTGTAAGAGATAATTTGATTAACTTAATTCTTAATATAGACACTTGGGTGATGATTAAAAAAGTTTTTTTGGGTATTTCAAAACTTCTGACGTGGGATGGGATGAACTTTTTTATATATAAAACGAAAATGGGGTTGACTTTTAATTTTGTTCGAAAAAGGTCCCCCACCAAATGACTTTTTTGCACCTCATTTTTCATTTTTTGGCCATCTTTTGCCAGCAGTAAGTTATTGCAGCAAATTATGTACTGATAAGTTTATGGGAACAATGCTCCTTGTCATTTGACGGCTTTTAAAAAAAGTTTTGTTCAAAACGGACAATCAAGGCCGGAGATATAGGCAATTTGGTGTTCAAAAAACAAACATCGCCCTCTAGTGGAGGAATTGAATATTAACTGTTTCAGATAGTACTAGAACAATTTACATAACGTTTAATGGTGGTTACCCATTTTTAGCAATGAGGAGTTCGTTTATGCACTCAAATAAGAGTTAATTTCTGCCACTAGATGGCAGCAGCATCGTTTCTTTTTTCGTTTTTAATGAATATGCTTTCTACTGTACTCGAGTGACTTTTCAAATGTTTTCATTTCGCCCTCATTAAAAGAAACACATTACGATAGCGACTACCAAATCTATTGAAAGAAAACAGACAACTTGTGCATTCAAAATTTCAATACAAAAACTTTCCCTAAACAGAAACTAAAAACGATCACAGTTCACTTTCAAAATACTAAAAACTTGCTATTAAGATAGCTTGCTGCACCATGTAAGTTTAAGTGTGATGTAGTTTTTATTGGTACACTTTTTATCCAGCTTTTCCATTAATTTCACTGCTCTTTTAGCGATCTAATTTTTTCATCAAACTTACAATTGATGTCACGAATTGGATGGTTCGTTCTCAGTTTTTCACCTGTATGGGGGGAGTACTATTTTTCATTCCATTAAAAGAGAGCACTCCAATTTTACATTGAAGAACGAATTCATAGTAGAAGATCTTTCATGCCATCAGGGCTTCTTGACAATGGCTGTCTGAGCAAGTGACCGTGAGAAGACGAAAGTTGGTTTTTCTTTATTATGAACTAACCGATTGCTGTTGTACCTATTTTAACTCTGTCACACTGATGGGCTTTGTAGTTGGCTGGCTTTGCAAATGCAATTCAAAGACGTGAAGGATACAGGAATTCCCATTGAACTACACCTCCATCATGATGACATTGGAATTTTGTTTTGCAAGTTCTGAAGATTGTGTCCTCTTACTGAATCCTGTAAACCAGTGGTTGCCAACCTTTCTTTAGTCATGGAACCCTTTCAATTTATTATGAAGGTTACGGACTCCTACATTTAAAAAAAATGGTCATCACGTCCGCAGATGTTTAATTTTTCGCCCGAAATCAAATGAAGAGCAAAAAAATAAAAAGGTCATCACGTCCGCTGATGTGCAATTTTTCACTTAAGCCTAAGTGCATTTTTCCTGGGACTAATCCAAAAATTCTTCAATGTTGCAGATCAATTTTGTCGAATGCCAATGCACTCGCGGGCCCCCAGCAAGCTTTTGAAGACCCTTTGGGGGTTCGTGGACCCCTGATTGGGAACCACAACTGTAAACAAAAATTTGGATCGAGTTTTGGCATTTTTTTACTTTTTTAACTTACCGGGAGAATAATGTTGGGACTAAGCGATCATTTCTAGCTTTTTCGATTTGTTTGAGAGACCCTTGTGAGATCTTAACTCATAGGCTACCTGTAACATTCCCTTCATTTTTTCATTTCAAATGCTTTACCTTGAGAAGAATCAGTTAAGGCTAGAATAAGGGTTTGCAGTTCTTTTGAAAGTGAAGAATTTTTTAAAGAAATGGGAGGTTGAGATGCTGCACAGATGAGACCATAGCTGGGTTGAAGCGCGTATGCAGCTGCTAATAATTCGGTTACCCTATGGGCCTGTACTGAATAGTGAGGCTACCGGTAACTTAGTTGTGGGTTAGACCTTAAAGGCTTTTTCACTGGAAGTTTTAGTTTTTGGCTGGTCGCCTACTAATAGGAGGTAACCCCCTAGAAAAGAAGTGAAGTTGAAAAGTTTAGATGGGCACTGTACCAAAGAGTCCTTACATTCTGGAATGGCTCTAGCCTGGATTGGCTGTGCAAAGTAAAACTGACGAGGTTTTTTAGGTTTTGCGTTTCATCTTGCAACAACACTCGTTATCGACTTAAAATTTAACTTTTATGGTAGCCGAACACATTTGCATAAAACTCTTATTCAAAGCAGTGGATGGCATTTGTTGAACCTAAATTTCGGCAAACTTTTGGACCTCTCCGCAGATGTTTCAAATTTATGAAAAGATATTTTTAATCACAGAATACCGTAGCGATTTAAACAAATACATAAGCCCAAAAAAATTGGGTATTTTTAGATTAGTTTTTATTTGAATAAGATACCCCTGACGAACACTACCAGGGGAAACAGGCTGTCGAGTTTACTGATGTGCTGAAGTAAATACAATACACTCTAACTTTGTTATTTAGCCCTTTTTTGATCAGCTGTCCACTTTGCAGTAATTAGATTAGTTTACCAATAAACTTCAAAAAAAAGAAGAAACGATGCTGCTGCCATCTAGTGGCAGAAATTAACTCTTATCTGAGTGCATAAACGAACTCCTCATTGCTAAAAATGGGTAACCACCATTAAACGTTATGTAAATTGCTCTAGTACTATCTGAAACAGTTAATATTCAATTCTTCCACTAGAGGGCGATGTTTGTTTTTTGAACACCAAATTGCCTATATCTCCGGCCTTGATTGTCCGTTTTGAACAAAACTTTTTTTAAAAGCCGTCAAATGACAAGGAGCATTGTTCCCATAAACTTATCAGTACATAATTTGCTGCAATAACTTACTGCTGGCAAAAGATGGCCAAAAAATGAAAAATGAGGTGCAAAAAAGTCATTTGGTGGGGGACCTTTTTCCAACAAAATTAAAAGTCAACCCCATTTTCGTTTTATATGTAAAAGAGTTCATCCCATCCCACATCACGCTAATTTTTTTTTTCGTAGTCATCACCCTTATGGACAGTGGACACGTTCGCTGGGCTCAGTGATACTAAAGTATGGGTGTAAAAGTATTTACTGCTATAAAACTGTTTCTTGTTTTTTTATTTATTTATTTATTTTTCAGTGCTACCTTTATTTATTTTCAGAGATGGAACTTCTCAAAATACCAGATCAGAAATAGCAGCAAGAGAAATCAGCTCTCAGAAGCGACCTAGTGTTTATGCAAGTGAGCAAGTAAGGTCTCAGAAGCGACTTAGTGTTTATGCAAGTAAGTAAGTAGGCCTAATGCAGTAACATGCCCACTTTGTAGTACGGAAATGGGTGATTTTGCATTTAAAAGTTATTATGAGAGCATTCTTTCGTAAGCGTTTTTCTATTATTCTTCTACTCAATTTGACTGGCCACTAAAACAATAGCCTGACATCAAGTTATTTTTGTGAATCGTATAAACTTACGCAGCTTCATTTTTGTACTCGTTAAAGATGAATTTGTAATACTTTACTGCAACTTTTAATAGTGAGTAAATGCGATGAATCGTTGTGGCAGTAATTAATAATTACAGTATATAAAAAACGTTTTCTGAGTCGCATGCTACTTTTTACTCTAGCAAGAAACCCAAAGAGACAAGACAACGGTTACAAACATTTCAAACGAGTGTTGTGTTGTTCTGTTACGTACCACAAAAGTTAAATTTTTTTGGGTATATAAATCCGGAAGCATGATTGTGTGATTATGATCAGGATTTAGGAATTCTAAAGCACCTGTGTACCTTTATTACGTGAGTACTGCTGATTAGGCTTACAACCCACAGCAGAGCTGTCCCTCTTCATGATTACAAACAAACTACTCAGTTTGATCGTCAAGCATTTCGATGTGAGTCTCATTAAAACCTTCTAAAATTAGACGACGGTTTTATCCCACATCATAATGCTTTTGTTGATTCTTGCAACAGTTTTTTCTTTCTTGTCATGAATTTCAAACGCAAAAGTCCAACTAACAGCTTTATTGACTGAACTAAAATAAAAACAATGGGTTTAATGAATATGTTAACAAACTATCTTCTACACTAGTTCTCATTCCACTATTTATATTTTTAAAAATGATTCCGTTAACTTGAGTCAGTCACTGGCGTCCAAGGCTGTTGCAAGCGTTCTATTAATTTGAGTTCTGGGCTGGCTATTACAAATAATTCTGTTGACTTGAGTTAGTTAGAAGCGTCCAGTCTAGTTACAAACGTTCGTTTCCTGTGCAGAATGAGATACCTTAAAAAATCTAAGTCTTGTTTGAAATTAGATAGTTCGAAACTGATAGGTCCACTGTAGGATTTAATAAAAACTTGTAACGCATAGTTGACTCACTGTTGATACTGCAGTATCTCATACAGTAATCTCCCGGTTAAGTTCGCAACTTGAATCTGAACAGTTCGTGCGAACTTATGCGGTAGGTGCGAACATAACAATGAGGCTATGGTTAGTTAGTACAAAGTGCATTATTACGTAACATAAGGCATGTGTCAGCGCTGACAGAGACTCCGACCATTGGGCTTAGGGCATAGAGCATGAACCTACTGTTTCGAGAAAAAAATAAGGTCCTTGAAGTAGAGGATCAGTTGTTGTACCCCGACGTGCAAGATGAAGCAGAAATTGATCATAACAAACTGAAAAATTCATTTGAATTTTTTCAGCGAAAGTTGAGGCAGGTGGTCTTGGAAGCGAAGAACAAGTGAGAAAGCAGCATGCATTAGCTGATGGTTCATGACTTGTTTAAACTGCTAACTTTTTCACGACCTGTTTGTTTTGCTGTAAACATCAATACATTTCTGTCAAAAGTTGAATCTTGATTTTTCGACAATTTTTTGCGAACTTAAACGGTTGCTAACTTAACCGGGAGGTTACTGTAGTTGTTGAAGGTACCAGTCTTAAACGCGCTCCGTACCGCGACCGCAAGATAGTTCAGAGACCCGCCCAGTGGCGATTCTAGAGCCCAAAAAGTGAGGGGGCCACGTCGGGGCCAAAGTATTTAAGGAGGGGGCAAGTGACAAAACGCATAATGAAAGAAAAATCATAAGTTTAAAGGGTTTTTGTCGCCAGATTAGGAAAGCAGACTGTATTGTAAGTAGGCTAAATGTAACATGATACAGCATACTTATTACTGGAAATAGCGCAACATAATGCCAGACACAGCAATTTATGCATCAGAAAAAAACATAAGCAAACCGCTATACGAAACAAAGCAAAACGTCCAGATGGCCGAGTGGATAAAGCGTCTCCTGGAGCTGTAGACTCCGGGTTAGATTCCGAGTCGCGACAAACCAATGGCTTAAAAATTGGTATTCACAGCTACTCTGCTTGACGCTCAGCATTAAAGGGAGAGTGTGGGGAACAAGCCGGTAAGTTTACTTGTTGTGTCATTGGGAAGGGCACTTAGCGGGATTCCCTCATCTTTATGTGGTAGACACTGTGGCCTACAACTCCTAAGCGAGCTCGTTATAGCGCTTCCGCCGCTTTCTCGCAAAAGAGAATAAAAATACTGTACGACAAATAAAAAAAAACAACAATGTGACATTTTTGAGCGGTTCTTCTATTTATGGAATAGTATAGGTATAGTAACGAGTAGTAGGTATGAAACATTGGGGTTAGGGTTAGTTAGGGTTGAATAATTAGGTATGGTATGGAGTAGTACGGTTGGTATATATGGAATACGCCTACTATTCCATACGATATACCTATAACTATTCCATAAATAGAGGAACCCATTTTTGAGCACTTAGCCATTCATTTTGGTCATGTGAATTGAAAATTCCTTATCAGTGTAACTTAATTCTGCGATTGCCATGTCGGCTATCAAACTCGTCAACAAATGCGTCGAGGTTTATGCTTTCAGCTCGCACGCTTTCAATCGATAGCAGTGCAAAGTTGCTAAGCCTTCCGTTGCTCATGGAGTTTCTTAAATATGTTTTTATTAATTTCATTTTTGAAAAGCTTCTTTCGCATGAAGCGCTGGTAACAGGGAGTGTCACTGCTATTAAAAATAGCTTGTACATGCAGTCAAAAGCAGCCTTGTAAGGAGACAATAACGACAAAAATTGAACAATCGATTGGGGTTGTTGCTGTTCCTTCGCAAGAAGCTTTTTTATGAGGGGCACCTCATGCTTCAAATCTTCTGGATTTACTGAATAAGCAGCAGCAAATTGGAGTAAATCTTTTTCACGCAAGAATGATTGTTGCAAAGGGCAAAGAGCTGCAATGCCATTTAATATTTCACACGATTGTTTGGAAAACCGACGATCTAGTTCATTAATTAGACAGTTTAGGATTTCATGGAATATGCCAATGTGGTGCTCGCAACTCTGTTCTGAACCTGCAAATGATCCCTGACCGGTTGTTTCTGATGCGATAAACCCGTCAAGTTGTCGACTAGGTTTTCTGGCCCGTTTCCGTCTAGTTGCGGATGGAATGTCACATTTTTCACAAAGTTTATTAACCTTTGTACAGTAGTGTTCGATTAGATTTGAGCTTCTCATATCAGCCAAATATCCTCGTGATGACGAGATCAGGTTGGTTACGCTTCCCAGGTCCACTTCTTGCTTTTGAAGCTGCACGGATACTTTATTTATTTTTCCCAGAATGTCCGTAAAAAAGTGTAATAAATACACAAACTCGGCATTTATTTGAGCAAGTAAACCTCTAGCAGATACAGCACGAGCACCAGTATCATCTGCAGAAGTTTCCTTTAACAGCTTTAGTATGCATTCTAGTCGTAGTAAAGCGTTTTCGCAAGAAGTAGCTCTGCACCACCAGCGGGTGTCACTTAGATGTTGCAGCTCTCACTCTTGTTCACCAGGAAACATTTCTTGTTGTATAGTGATAAATTTTTCATGAACAACCGAGTTACTAGCAAAAACATAAAGTGCTTCTAGCAAAATAAAGAATTCCGATGCTTGGGGAATATATTTTGCCATACTTATCAAGACCAAATTGAGCCTGTGACCATGACAGTGTACATAATAAGCAAAGGGGGCTTTTTCTCGAATACGTTTTTGAACACCACTAACTGCCCCACTCAATACTGAAGCTCCATCGAATCCTAAGCCAACGAGAGATGATTTGTAATCAAGGCCCAATTTTTCCAACGTTTTCAGTATTATATCGGTAATATAGGCAGCATCCAACAGCATCATCTGGTGGAATGATATAAAACACTCTTGAATACACTGTGTGATTTCATCAAAAAATCGTACAATTATCGCTAATTGTTCAGTCTTACTAACATCTTTCGCTTCATCGGCCTGAATGGAAAAACAATAACACGATTTCACATTTTCGGCAATTTCTTCTTTTATCATCGATGCCATCACTTCAACCATCTCGTTTTGAATTGCAGAGCAGGTGTACTTCTCATTTTTAGGACCATTTTTGACACGATCAGCTACAATAGGGTCATGCTTAGCGGTAAATTGTAAAAACTTACGAACATTTCCAGGATTTTGTTCATCATCTCTTTCTCTATGCCCCTTTGAGCAATGGCTTGAGTCGCTGTCAGAAGTAAAATTTCACCAAGGGTTTTGACATAATGGCGATTTTCACGTACTTTTTTCTGGCATGCCTCACTTATACTTTGAGCAATAGATGTATTTTCCAATTTATTGCGTCGATAATCGGCCCATGCAATGTATGAGCTCTTGTGGCAGAGAGAGTTTAAGTGCCTTGAAATGGAGCCATCTTTTCCATGTGCTTTTTTCCAACGTCTAAAGCCACTTTTTGTGAATGCATCATCTGCATTACCACTAGCAGCTGGTGCAAAATGCCTGCAAGCAAAGCAGAACATTGCATCACGTTGTTGAGAATATTCAGCCCAATCATATTTATCGAACCAAGCACCCACGAATGAACGAGCGTGAGATTTTCCTTCACTATGCTTAGGATACTCTTTGAGGCGCGGTTGAGTAGGCTTGTCACCTCCTGAAGTTGAGATGTCGGTTGGTGCAGCACACAGCAAGCTCGAACTTTGTATCTCAGAAGTCTGTACGCTAGGTCCGGCTCCTACACTTGAAGCTTCTGTAGTGTCAACTTCACTTTCACAATCTTTCCTTAATATTTTTGTAGGCGTTTCTTCAGATTGCTTTTGTGTCGTATTGCGCTTTTTTAATACAAATTTTTCCATACTCGGGTAGTTTCTATAATGATACACAATACCGGTACGCGGAGTTTAAAAGGATTGAAGGTGCGAATTAGCAGACATTGATTATGACTCAATAAAGTTAGACTAACACATCATGGCACCTGAGACAATCTATGCTGAGACGTTAAACACGCACAGCAGACGGACTGGTGAAGCATAGTAACAAAAATTGACAACATTAAACTGTAAAGCTAGACCAACTTATCATAAACGCCCTATGCTCGTTGAAACTGGGGAGGCCAACCCGGGGGCCAAGAAAAAAACTGAGGGGGCCATGGCCCCCCTGCCCCCCCTAGAATCGCCCCTGGGCCCGCCCCTGATCTAACCAATTGGAGAGGCTGCCTCCGTCAGCTTGTGGAAATCCCCATGCAATTGTAGCTCAAGTTGGCGACTAGGAAGGGGCCTGCAGTTGTATTGGGGGGCATTCCTGAAGTCACTGTACAGAATGACAAGTCCATTGCATATAGGTGTCTGGGTCCAGCTACGAGACTCGTGGCCTAATAGTATTTTTTTTTCAAATCTGGTCTTTAGGTTTTTCCCAGTTATAAAGAAAAACCAAAACTTTATGAATGGAAAATAAACGAAAAAAGAAAACAGTACTGCTTGTTCCCCTAACAAGAAAAGAACCACTGTCGCAGCGAACTGTCCCTGAATTGTTCAGCAACAGTGGGAGTACTCAGGTAGTCCAATCCTTTTCACCTGCAAGAATTGAGGTGTAGACGAGTGCGAAAGAATTGCCTTCAGCCTGGACTTCTCTTCTGTTGGAGGAAAAGCCTCTGGCAAATTAGGAGGCAACAGTTTCAGTGACATTGTCGATTGAAAAATCGAATACCGCTTAAATTTTCGGTTCGCAGACTCAGAATCCATCAATGTCTCCGGACATTGATTGCACGTCTGAGTGACGTCGGGAAAAAAATTACAAAAGAAATCAGAGGCGGAAGCAGCGAAAGAAGTTGCTAAAAGGGGTAGAGGGTATGACCCTAACTGATCCTGGAGATAGTCTCCAAACTGCCTCCAACTCTGCATCAACGAAAAGGTCGAGGTAGTCTTCTACCACGCAATCGAGAACTTCAGAGCTGTTTCGGAAAAAGCTGAGGAGTCTGAGAACCCTGAATAGGGTTCCAAGGCAACCAGTTCCGACTAAAGTTGACTGACAATCAATACCTTATAGCAAATTGTTGTATTTTCAAAATTCAAAGCCTATATGAGTAATAGAACTACACCAAAAGCTTCAATTAATCAAAAACAAATCCAAGCGCGAAAAAACAAACCGAATGGATTTGAATACTGGCAGATTAATCTTCACAGATGTGAGGCCGCTAGCTATAACTTATGTGAAGTAACAAAAAACATTCGTTCAGGTATAGTCCTAATTCAGAAACTCTGGACCTATGGAGGCGCAAGCGGAAGTAAACTCAGGGGATGGAAACTTTTTTAAGGTAATAAAAAAGATAAACATCCCCGAGCATGTATATGTCACTTCTGATATGACATGCTCTCTCATACCACGATTTTCTGGCGAAGATGTGGTAGCAGTAAGAGTTAAAAATGTAAGATGAGAAGGAGATAGCTTTGTCTTTGTATCGGCATACATGGCTTTGAAAGAACCAGCTCCACCAGTAATTCTGAAAGAGCTGCTGTTATTCAATAACAAAAATAGAAGTTTTACCGTTATGGGAACTGATGCAAACGCACACCACACAGTATGGGGCTCCTCCAACGTCAATACAAGAGGTATGGATTTGCTTATGTACTGTGCTAGTGCGAACTTGCACTTCCGTATTGTGGGCAAAAAGCCCACTTTTAGAACGAGAAAAAGAGACGAAGTGCTAGATCTGACTCTAATAAACCGAAATGCAGAGAAATGTATAAGTGATTGGCATGTCACTGATGTGCCATCCTTTTCAGATCACATTTATATTAGGTATAGAGTTCAAAGTGGCACCAAATAAACAAAAATGACCAGGAACGTTAGACGTATTTGCTGGAATAAGTACGGCATGTAAACGAACATTGATCACAGGTTACATGATTTGAATAGTACACCAGTTTGCATATCGTCAGAAAAACCGGCATCAACTGTTCAATCACAGACAATAAAATCTTACAATGTATCTTGCCCTCTGCGTAAGATCTGTCGTAAGACTGACAACATTTGGTGAAATACAGAGCTAATTTGTCTCCGCAGAGAGGCTTGTAGAGCCCAGCGTAAAGCCATCAAATTAAAACTTGGAAACAATTGGGAAACTTTTAAGCAAGCCCAATTGATTTTTACAAATGCCGTTAGAAAGCCAAGAGAGATTTCTGGCGTCTTTTTACGGAATCAATGAATAGTCACTGTGCAACCGCTCGGCTGGCTAAAATTATGCGTCGAAACGAAACGGTACAAGTAAGCAACGTTTTAGGACCTAATGGTGAATTCACCAAGTCTACTGTTGAGACTATGAATTGCCTGCTAGACACCCTAGCATCGGGAAGTTGGGAAGTAAATTATAGTAAAGCAGCAGAAGAACCATGTAAAAACACTGCATTTCCAACGCACGACGAAATTGTTAGCTCCGTCTGTTCACTTGAAAAGATGGAAAGAGCAATAAACAAATTTCTGCCATTTAAGACGCCGGGACCGGACGGTATTTACGCGGTGCTTCTACAAAAAGGTGGAATAGTATTAGAAGCATATACCAAACAATTTTCCAGATGTGCTTGAAGTACAGCTATGTGCCAAAAGTATGGAAGGAAGGGACCGGTATCTTCATCCCTAAACCTAGTAAAGAAAACTATCATGAAGTTAAGTCTTTGCGGATGATCACCTTAACTTCCTTTCAACTTAAATGGTTGGAAAGGTTATTACTTTATCATTTTCTCGATGATTCTAATTTGCAAGCAAGGTTTTCTGCGTTTCAGTAAGGATTCAAAGCAGATGTTTCAACCGAAACTGCACTGCACGAGTTTGTACGCCGCATCATCGAACTAAGCTTAGCAAAGAAGACAACAGCACTAAGAATGTTTGTGGATAATGTTGGTGGTTTTGATAATATCACACATAGAGGCATTGCTGATGCTCTGCGAGAATTGAAGGTGTCGCCTTTTCTCGTCCACTAGATTGAGAATTTACGACCAAAACCGCACAGTTCAAATAGAGCTAAATGGTGAAAAGATTCAAAGAGAAGTAGTAAAGAGAAATCTGCGAGGTGGTATTTTGTCCCCTTTTCTATGGAACTGTTTATTAAACTCCTTGTTGGTAGATCTACGTAACAGGGGTTTTCATGTACGAGCCTAAGCCGATGATTTAGCAATTTTGGTCACTGGCACTAACATGCTGTGGATCAAAGGTAGGGCTCAAAAAGCGCTAAATTATTGCAAGTAATTGGGCTTATAACCAAGAGCTTCAATTTAGCAATAAATTATTGGAATAGTTGTGTTTACTAACAAAAGGAAACCAGATTGAGGAACCTTGCGTTCAAACGGACGCCAGCTAGAAATTTTTGAAGAAGCAACACTATTAGGTATAACCCTTGATAGCACGCTTACTTGAAAACCTCACATAACACGAATTGCTTGCAAAGCGACTGTTACGTTATTACAATGCAGACAAATAGTGGGCAAAGCGGGGGGAGGGGGTTAAACCCAACTAGCATGCGATAGATATATCCTGCAATGATACGACTTATCACATATGCGTGCACATCCTGGATTGGAGAAGTAAATAAAAAATACCTTGCGAAAAACTTTCAAGAGTGCAAAGACTAGCGTGTCTTATGATTTCTTCAGCATTTCCCAGCACCCCCACAGGAGCTTCAGAGATGCTGCTGAATATCATGCCAATTAATGAATTCATACTGTCAGAAACAGTAAAAGGATTATATCGGTTATCCCGTGTGAGCTTTTGGCCTGCCAAGACAATTGGTTCAACAAGAAAAACCAAAAGTCATGTAAACGTATGCAATAAAGCAAAGTAAACGTAGACGTATGTAAGGAAAACAGTACAAATGCCTCGTTATGGAGCGCGAGGACGCGGTGCGGTATCAGAATGCTTTAAAACCAAGCGTAATCAAATGCTACCCTGACGGATCTAAATTATATGGAAAAGCCGGTGCGAGTTTTTACATGAATACGCATCAGGCTCTCAAAAAGATCAAAATTTTTTCCATCTGGAAAGATATAGTACTGTCTTCCAGGCAGAAGTCTTTGCTATAGCTGAAGTAGCAAAGAAACTGATCATGGATAGAATTGTAAATGAAAAAATTATAAATTTAGTGGATGGCCAAGCAGCAATTTTGGCAATCCAAAATAGTATTGTGAAATCTGACGCAATGTTAACGTGCATCAAAAACCTGAATATATTGGATAAAGACAATGACGTTACTATTGCCGGGACGCCGGGCCACATCGGCATCCAAAAAAATGAGATGGCAGATATCTTGGCTAAATCAGGATCAGCATTAAAGTGCTTGGGGCCTGAGCCTTTCATTTCCATCCTATATGCTAGTTGTCGCGCTGCAATAAAAGACTGGACTGTGAAAAGATGGAAAACATCTTGGGTAGAACGAAAGGACTGCTTGAGAAAAAAAGAAAGTGTAGAGTGGGCTTCGCCCCAGTTAACTCAACGACTTTTGAGGCTCAAAAAACCTACAATAAGTGAAGTGTTGCAAATCCTCACAGGTCACTGCAACTTACAGAAACACAGGAGCACCATCGGACATGACGTATCATCGACATGTCCAAAATCTAACCTGGAAGAAGAAACTCCAAATCACCATGATGGGGAATGCACTTACTACCAAGCCTTACGAAAGAAGGTTTTTGGTGAAGAAAAAAATCACAATAAAGTCGGTGGTCAAAAAACTAAATATAAACCTACTGGCAAAGTATTTCCAGCAGGCCCTGAAGACTTGCCGAATACGGCCAAAAGTAAATTTAATAAACGAGAAAGCGGTGAAAGTTGTAATGGGCCTAAATAATGGCCTACACAATGTGCCAGTGAGGATTGAACCTGGTCAATCTTCTCTGGCACCACCGTCCTTTAATAATAATAATAATACTGCAGTATATATCGTGTAGTGCTTGACACAAAAAAGAACTCAAAATTTCGTACTTGAGGCAATACGCCGAAGCGTGTAGCGAGTGGAAGGCCCATAATTGCGGCTAAGCGCCTAATGGGCAACACAGAAACGCTGCAGCGGCGGCGAGCCGTTGGCGACGTAGTAAGATTTGACCAGCTCGCTAATCGAACCTAAGACCTACGGCGCCGATAGCAATGTCTTTTTACCACTACTGCAACAGGCCGTGCAGTAGTGCTTAACATTTTTTTATTATTTAATTTTTATGTTGCAGTTGACATCACTAATGTGCCTACTACAGTCGTCAATGACAAGGTTCAAAATCGCAACACTACTCATATTGGTTGATGGTGGAAGGGAAAAAACTTGACTTTTGCTGTTCCTTTCATTTAAACATTTAGATTTCACAAAAGTGTTGTTGTTGAGGTAATGCTTTCCAAGAAACTTGACAATTGTGAACAAATGAATGCTAACGATATTTGTTCATGTATATTATTTTGATACCGAACACACAAAGAAGCCGCAATACAGACTAAACTCGCTCCGACAACAATGATTGTATTACTCAATATTCACTTTTTATGCAGTATAGCAGATTACAGTGCTGTGCATTTTTGGAGTAGTCTACTGAGTTTTTTCATTCTCAGTTTCTCAGAATCTGTGCAGTATTTATTTCATGCATCAGTGTTTTTAATGATCATTTCCACAATATAATTGATATAAGCCTTTATTTGTTTTTATATATTTAGTTGCATATTTATTCTCCTATCACAAGAAAGCGATCAATGCGCTATACAAGCTCGCTTAGGAGTTGCCGGCCATCTGTTTACCTCAGCAAGATGGGGTAATCTCGTTAAGTGCCTTTCCCAACGACACAACCATTAAACTTGCCGGCTTGTTTTTCACACTGTCCCCGTAATGCTGAGCGTCAAGCAGGGAAGCTTTGAATACCAATTTTAGAGTCATTGGTTTGACCCGACTCGGAATCAAACCCAAGTTTACAGCTCCCTAGGCGGACGCTCTACCACTCAGCCATCTGAGCTTTGTATGATAAATTTGTAAATAATTAATAACTGATTTTTTTTTCAAATTATGTCAAAGCGAAAACTCAACAGTAATTAAGGAAAAAGACTGCGAAGTGAGCTTCCGCTCTTCAAGTCAGCAGCCACCCGGTATATGTCAAAGACGATCGGCTCCAGCCGTGAAGTGAACTCGTCACTTAGGATCTGTAATCTGCGTGCGGTACCGCCAAGGTACACCACATAAATAAGCTTGTGTATTTGCTGGTTTAAGTTTATAGGCCCATGGTAAGGACCGTATTTACCAATAGGCTAGGCACTAGGCAGGCTCAAGCCTAACGCCTCGGAGAAATACGGAGCCCTCGTCACGAACTGCGAAGGCTTTTTTTGAAGATCGACCATTGTCGCGAAATAAGAAATTGTATCACTTTGCATACAGGAAGATTGATAAAAATTGTATGATGAACCGTAGAAATTAATTCGTTCTTATATCTGACCTCACGAAAAAACCAAGACCTTCTTCACAAAACGAATATAATTATCGACCCAATTTAACTCACTTAGCTACGGTACTCACCGTACTACTTTTCAATAAACACAAGCTCCACTACTCATTTCAGTAACACTGTACAACAAGGGCTATGCCCTTCAGCATACATAGAGGCATTGCTAAATCTACACTCGAATAACTACTAAATCTAAATCTACACTCGAATAACTACCCTCGAAAATTCACGCCTATTTATACTCTAAATTTAAGTTCAAGAACGTTCTATAACATTCTTAATAAGAAACAAGAAGAGAAATCACATGATACGCAAAAATTCACACCAGACTATAGTAAATACAATTGTAACGTCACAAGCCCAAATTTTGACCCAGTGAAATAACGTAATGGAGAGATTTGTCCAGAATATTCACGAAAAAAATACGTCAGTAGAAAGTTATGACTTCATAATGCAACCTTACGAAACAATCCCACGAATAAAACTTCGAAAAACAACGCATCGGTCTAGAACCTTCTGCAGTAAACAAAGCATTTAAAACAAAACATATTAAACAATTATATCGTTACACTACCCCCTTGTTAAGAATATTATCCAACGGAAAATATAATACACACACAAAAAAACGATATCACTTATTTACATAATTACTTCACACAACAAATTTCAAAACACGGTTCAAATTAACAATTTTCAAAATCAACCACTAAGCGGCTTAAATAGTCCGCTACAACATTGTCTTTGCCAGGAATGTCCTTCACGGTATAGTCGTACTCCTGTAGTGCCAATGCCCATCGCATAATTTGATCGTTTCGAAACGTGGCATCCTTTAGAAAAGTGAGGGGTTGATGGTCAGTCTGTAAAACGAATGGCTTACCGGCCAGATGCAGACTAAATTTTGATACTCCCCACACAATGGCCAAACACTCCTTCTCGATGATGGAATACTTCCGTTTTGCAGATGTCAGCTTTTCGCTTCCGTACGCGATTGAAAAAAATCTTCCTTCGTGTTCCTGCATAAGCGCAGCCCCAAGTCCACAGTTCGACGCATCGGTACGCAAAATAAAAGTCTTGTTGTGATCTGGCAGACGCAGAATGGGCCTACGCACTAGGTTTTCGCGTAGGGTCACAAATGCCTTTTCTTGAGCATCTTCCCATCTCACACTTTCCGGCAGTCCTTTTTTTGTCAAGTCACTTGGTGGCGCCACAATTGCCGCAAATGATGGCATGTGGTCGCGGTAGTAGTTGGCAAGACCCAAGAACGATCGAACCTCCTTTTTTGTTGTGGTTCTCTTCGCACTGCGTAATGCAATTTTCTCCGATGGAATGTCCTAAAAACTCGACAGATTTCGAGCCAAATAGGCACTTAGTAGGTCGAATAACCAAGCCTGCTTGTCTTAGTTTTTCCAAAAGTTTATCAAGCACCTGCAGATGAGTAGCCCATTCCTTTGTGTAGACAATCGGTTCGTCTATATAGCATTCGACATTGTCCATGTCTTGAAGTAGCTTCCCCATGCCACGAACCAACGTTGCTCCAAAATTCTTTATTCCAAACGGCATACGCAGGAACTCATAACAGCCATCCGGGGTCACGAACGTGGTCTTGTGTATATCCTCCTCAGCGACCGGTATTTGCCAATATCCTTTACTCAGATCTCTTGTCAAATAATATTGGCACTTTCCTAACTTTCCAAACAAGTCCTCGGCCATTGGCGCTGGATCTGCGACCGTAACTAGGTTGAGCTTTCGAGAATCGACGCACATCCTGTTAGAACCATCTTTCTTCTTGACAACAACCAGCAAAAAGGCATGGGGTGAGCTTGACTCCCTCACGATTCTGGTATCCATCAATGTTCTTTATCTCCACCCAAATCTCACTTCTCTTGGCATAAGGCAAAGGATAAGGCTTGCACCTGATCGGGCGATCGTCAGTAAGATCAATTTTACGCTCAATCACGCTGGCCTTTCATGGGATTTCCGTAAAGATTTTCTCATACCTTCTTAGAACTTCCATAATTTCGTTCCGCTGTTCACCATTTAACTCTGCCCCAACGCACACATCTTGGATGCTTTCCTTCGATTGAAACGTCACCAGCCCCAGCAAGTCCTCCTCATTAACACTGACCTCCTCAGCTACATCCTTCTTCACTCCCACCAAATTTGTCCCTACTTGCCCAACTGCAGCCGCCTGAGGATGGACGCCCTAGACACATCCGCAGCCCACCTGGGTTTCCCCCCAAGGCTACCCTGGGATATCCCTCCGCCCAGGCATTGCAGTCTCTTCCATCCTACCTCTCTCCACATAAAGCTTCAACATGTTGATGTGGTACGTCTTCACCTTCTTGTTGACTTCGACCTGGTAATTGTTTCCTCATTTGGTTCCCTTGATTTCAAACGGACTTTCCATTGCATAAGAAGCTTGTTTTGGTCAGTGGGAAATAGCACCAAGAGTTTATTTCCCACCTGGAAACTACGTTTCTTTGCTTTCCGATTGTACAAGTTTTTGTTTCTTCCTTGGTTCTTTTTTAGTTCGGCTTGAGCCAACTTCATTGTCTCGTCCAATCTTTCCCGCAGCTCGAGGACATACTGGTAACTTGTGGTAACTTCCGGAACATCTTCTTCTTCAGACCATAACTTTTTCAAAATCTGGCCAGGGCCTCTTACCGTCCTTCCATACAGTAGCTCAAAAGGTGGGAACCCTGTGGCGTCTTGCCATGCCTCTCTATAAGCGAACAAGAGGGGATTGATGAAACGATGCCACTGACGTGGTTGCTCGTGGCATAACCTCCTCAACATCCGTTTCAAGGTTCCATCGAATTTCTCCACTAATCCGTTGCAAGCAGAATGGTAAAGGGAAGTCGTATGTCTCCTGATGTGCAGTAACCTAGATACCTCCTTCATGCAGTTCGATATAAACTGGGTTCCAAGGTCGCTCAGAACTTCCTCTGGTGCTCCAACCCGACTGTACATGTCCTACAACGCTTCTGCTACCGTCTCTGTATCGATGTTCTTCAGCGGAACAGCTTCTGGGTATCTTGTCGCATAATCCAATAAGGTCAGGAAGTACCTGTGCCCTTTGTCGCTAGCCGGCGCTATAGGTCCCACGAGGTCTATTGCCACTCTCTTGAAAGGTTCATCAATCAATGGTATGTCCCCTAAAGGTGCCCGTGGCACTGAGCCTCTGGCGACAGTCTTCTGGCAAACATCACAAGAACGACAGACACTGGTAACATCCTCGTGCAAACCTGGCCAAAAGAAATCGGTCTGGATTCGATTCTCCATTTTCTTCACCTCCAAGTGTCCCCCAAAAAGATAATCATGAGCCACTACCATTACTCTTTCTCTTAAGGATTTCGGAACCAAGATTTGCTCACGGGGGTCTACGACGTCATCGTTGCTTTGACGTATCCGGTGCCAAATTCCTCCTTGCTTCTCATATGAGACCACATATCCCTTCCTAGTCTCAGTTCCTTTCAATTGTTTTAACTTCTGCAAAGTGGGGTCTTCTTCCTGCATCTTGATGAGATCTTTCTTGTTAATCGACATCTTATCCGTCACTTCTTTCATCTTAAGTGGTTTGGGGTCCTTGCCACTCCGTGCTTGCGCTCTTGTAGCCACCGCCGTCACCACTCCCCATTCTGGATTTGGATCGTCTGATCTTCTAGCTCCAGGCACGTTCCCAATGATTAAGTCAAAGAGGGGGTCCTGCTAGCACAAGGCTTCAACAGTTCCAACGTAGAATGGTGTGTCCACTTCTACCTTAGCCATGGGAGCTCGCTTAATCGTGCGATCCACCGTCATGATATATCCCATCTCTCCGGTAAAATCCGTTTCATCCACCAACTCTCTTCTCATAATTACTCCACATCATCCAGTATTTCGCAACACCTCCACTTTCTTACCTCCGACCTTTCCCGACAACATAGGTAAGTTATTTTTAATTTCCGCCATACTTGCACCATTAAGTACCTTGATCTTTTCTCCAGACTTCAGGTCTAGCGTCTCCATCCCCAATCCGGCTTCTTTTTCGTCACTTCACCGTAGCACTTGTATCGCGCATGCAGCTCTTTGAGCTTGGGTCGGATTCCCCCGGGACCACGCCCCCCTACTCTGGATCCGGGTTGAGAGCGCTGTAATGCTGTTTTGCACTCATGAGCTTCATGTTCCGTTGCCCCACATTTAAAGCAATAAGATCGACGGCCACCACCAAACGGCTCATCCCGTGACGTTGATGCTTTGCTTGGGCACTCCACTGCTCTATGGCCTCTGCCATCACACACGTAACACCTCATTGCGTTTTTATGAGTTCTAGGTAAACTAGTATTCATATCCTGCTTTGTCACCGGCGCTTTCGTGGACAACTTGTTCCCGTGGGTATTTAGGTGCTGCTCCGCCAGCTTTGCCAACTCCTCCAAATCCTTAGGACTCCTCTCTTTCAAGAACACCGACACATCCTTGGGGCAGGAGTTTGTAAACTGCTCCCTCACCATTAACTCCGACACCCCCTTAAAAGTTTTGTCCCCTCCGGCTAGTTCGACCTACAGTACTTATCGAAGTATTCGGAGATTCTTACAATGAACTGACTAGAGAATTCCTGTCCCTCCGGCTTAGCTCCTCGGATTCTTTCACGGGAACCCTATTCCGCGAAGTCATACCTCTGTAGAAGAGCCTTCTGTAGCTTATCACACTCCCTTGCTTGTTCGTCTGGCGATCCGGAGTAGACATTCAATGCTCGACCTGAAAGTAATGGGCTTAGACGAGTAGCCCCGTCAAATTGTTCCCAGTCTGCAACAGTGGCATATCTGTCAAAGCGAAGCAAGTAGCTATCCAGAATATCCTTTCCGTCCACGAAAGCAGGAAGCACTGGAGCTTTAGTTCTTGCTACCGCGTTCTGAGAAGCTTGGCTTAATGCCGCCTGTTGGTTTTCCGACGACGCACTCCTTTGTTCATTCAATCTCTCGCTTTCTAATCGCAACTTTTTCATCTCCAGTTTGTGTTTTTTCTACGCTTCCCGTTCCGCTGCCTCGGCAGCCAATTTCCTTTTTTCGGCTTCGGCAGCCAATTTCCGTTCCTCGACTTCGGCAGCCAATTTCCTTTCCTCGGCTTCTGCCGTCAATTTCAATTTCCGTGCTTCATTCTCTTGTATCATTTTTCAACCCTAGGTTAAGAACTTCGTCTTCGCCTTTCCTTGAACACCGATTTCTTCTGCCTGCCGTTTCAGATCTTCCAACGTGATAAACCCGCTTTCAGTTGCCATGACAATCCGTTAACTATCAACCGAACAAAGAAAAATGATATTACGGACGAGCCCCCAAAATGTCGCAAAATAAGAAATTGCATTACTTCGCTGACAGAAAGATTGATTAGAATTGTATGACAATAAACCGCAGAAATTAATTCGTTCTTAGATCTGATCTCACGAAAAAACCAAGACCTTCTTCACAAAACGAATATAATAATCGACCCAACTTAATTCACTTAGCTACGGTACTCACCGTACTACTTTTCAATAAACACAAGCTCCACTACTCATTTCAGTAACGCCGTACAACAAGGGCTATGCCCTTCAGCATACAACAATATTGCTTACTCTATGCACACTAAATCTACACTCGAATAACTACCCTCGAAAATTCACGCCTATTTATACTCTAAATTTAAGTTCAAGAACGTTCTATAACATTCTTAATAAGAAACAAGAAGAGAAATCACATGATACGCAAAAATTCACACCAGACTATAGTAAATACAATTGTAACGTCACAAGCCCAAATTTTGACCCAGTGAAATAACGTAATGGAGAGATTTGTCCAGAATATTCACGAAAAAAATACGTCAGTAGAAAGTTATGACTTCATAATGCAACCTTACGAAACAATCCCACGAATAAAACTTCGAAAAACAACGCATCGGTTTGGAGCATGGCTACTCAACTGGCGGCCCGCACTCCAAATCTGGACCTTCCGAATGCTGAAGCTGGACTCCAATAAAGTTTTAGCATGTCAAATATTTTCCAAGTAATATCATAAATACAAGAGCTTTAAAATATGCGAGGCTTTTGTTAGTCCTTTTGTAACCTTCTCGTGGATGCGATCGAAGGTTTATGCGTTAATTAAGATATAACTTTAACTAAACTCGGCCGGTTAGCGTATTGATTAAAGATAACGTTATTTTCGTGGCAGGTCTTGGGTTGGATTCCCGAGCTATTTACATTGGACACAATGTCGCGTCAAAAATAGCGACTGCAGGCACTTTTCATTTACTATTTTTATAGAAATAATTAATCGCAGTGGAAGGTAGCAAATAAAAAGATAACGATCAATGCGATAGAGAGCGCCGGTGTTCTTTGTGTTTTACGGGAGTGTGAGAATTTAAAAATTCAGTACCAGGAAAAAGAAAACATGAGGAAAATTAAGAAGATGGAAAATGAAGTTAATATACGCCTAAGAGAAAAAATGGAGGAAGTTAAAGCTAAAAAAGATGAAGTGCATTAAATTTTTAAAAAGTAAGAAGTGTAATGTTTTTCAATAACGATCGAATTGAACCCAGGTCATCACACCACATTCTAAAACGCAACTAATTCTGTGAGCAAAAACACGTAAAAGCAAAATATCGTTTTTTTTTTCGAAACCAGGGGCGATAAACTGCTCAACTTTTGTTGCACTTAACGCAATGCTTTTGCATTGCGGAGCCTATTTCTAACATGTAGCGTTTAAGCAACACACCTTTGAACTCCAAAGAAACATCGCAGCGGTGGCAAGCCGGTGGCGAGTCCTACCCTGACCACTTGTCCAGTTCAATTGGGTCCGAAAGCCCACGGGCTTTCTGCGTCACAATTGAATTTTTCATGTCATAATCACTTATTTCAGCAAATTGCCTGAGAATCAGAAAATAGTTATGATGCCGCAAGCCCGTCGGTCACTGGAACCACTCAAACTGGACATGTGGACAGGGTAATTACGTCCGATTTGGTAGTCCGGAAATTGAACCCTAAACCTCCCGCGTCGATAGCAAGTCTTTAGTCATTTAGTCAACCGACTAGTATTGTTTTTTTGCCATAATCAAATCAGCCATAAATTTTTTTCTGAACCTTCTGCAAATAATGAAGTTGTCTTACTGGACCAATTCTGATTATAGTTGGGTAGCCCTGGTCTAGAACCTTCTACAGTAGACAAAGCATTGAAAACAAAACATATTAAACAGTTATATCGTTACTACTGTGGCGATTACATGCTCGTTGGACGTTGCTGGACGTCGTGCAATCTGTTTTCCATACGAAATCTGGCTGTTTCTCAACATGCTCCATCGATAGTGCAGTTTTTTATCTTTTTCCAATCTTTTCCCACGTTTTGTTATTTTGTTTATCATCTCCTCCTCAGTCCTGGAACAGGCAGGTTTTTCCGAAATAGAAGGTGTGATTTCCAGCAATCCAACGTGGCAATGCTTGAATTTTGTTTTTTTTTGCATTCATTTAAACTCGCGTGCTTGCTCGAAATAAACATTCATTCGCTCTCTTCTGGCTCACTTCGCTGTGTTACCTTTGAGATCGAGACGCGCTCAACCTAAAACAAACGCGAACTCCACCATTGGTGCCCCGATCAACTCTAACAACAACCCGAACTCCAACACTACCATCGAGACCTTTATATACGTAAAGATGATCTGATCATCGATCACTAGTGTCTCGTTGATCAAATAGCTTAGGGCCTTTCATTGTCTAAATCCTGCTCTGCGTGTAGTTCACTTTATGGTTTGTAAATCATGTTTGATATTATCAGTGCTTTTTATACTATTATTCAGCCAATTTTTGAGCTTGCTCTGTTCGATGTCATTTGTGTCGTTTTTTTTTAGCAAAATAAAAACCATCGACGAATGTGAAAAGGTTATTGTTGGTTGGTTTTGCTTTCTAACTTTTGATAGCTTTGTTCAAAGCTTTTGTTTTAAGAGATAATCAACGCACAGCTTGACGGAGGTTTCCAAATCCAAAATTTATAGAACTTGAATTAACTCAATCATGTATAACTTAAATGAACTGCAGTAATGACATTGTATTAGTTGTATTTAGTTGCACATCTATCCTCCTATCACGAGAAAGCGATCAATGCGCAATACGAGCTTGATTAGGAGTTGCCGGACATCTGTCTACCACACCAACATGGGGTAATCCCGTTAAGTGCCTTCACCAATGGCATAACAAGTAAACTTATCGGCTTGTTCTTCACACTATCCCCGTAATGCTGAGCGTCAAGCAGGGAAGCTGTAAATTTTAGGGTCATTGGTTTGACCCGACTTGGAATCAAACCCAAGTCTACAGCTCCCGAGGCGGAAGTTCTTACCACTCGCCCATCTGAGCATTAAACTATCACAAGAAAAAAATTCATATGGCTATGTAATTCTTCTTTTAAGAAACGCATTGTTCCAAACTTTATCTAATGGGTAATACTATCTCAACTGAAGGCCATTGGCTGACCTAAGGGTCCACAGGAAACTTACCAGGGGGCCACAAAGGCAAAATTTATGAACCTATTAACGGTAATTAAACATTTTTGATCAGCGGGCGGCTGTGCCACTGCCAATGAAATACCGACAGAAAAATTTTATTGCTGAGCAAGGGGCCACTGGAATTGAAATTCTCTAAAAAAGGGCCACAAACCATCAAAGGTTGAGAAGTACTGGACTATCTTATGTTTAAAGTTATAAGCGATCAACCTCCGAGAAAAAGACAGCAGAGATAAATGATGGTGTAAAATACGAAATATTACTTTGGACGTACAAATTTTTTCTTCCGCAAAACAAGCGAGACTTATGCCAATGCGAAATTATGTGTTGTTTCTTTCACTTTTTTCAAAATATTGTATAAAAGCGGGATTTAAATTCTTGCTGCTGAGGCCGATGTAATCCTTTTTATCGCCAAGGGATATGATAGAAGCTTTATAAATGATTGCATTTTCTCGGCACTTGCCATCTAGCGGGCAGTTTAGCTTGTTTCTGCAATTACAAGGTGGCGCTTTGTCCAACTGCCCGCTAGACGGCAAGTTTCGAAAGAAAGCAATCATTTATAAAGCTACCATCACATCCCTTGGCGATAAGAAGGATTGCATAGGCCTCAGCAGCACGGAATCTAAATCCCGCTTTTATAACCACAACCAGTCCTTTGAGCACAGGGAGAAGCGAAAAGCCACAGAACTGTCCAAAGCAGTTTAGAGAGACAAGGACGCCGGAATCAGACCTCGCATTGAATGGTGTATTGCCTCCAAGGTACAGCCAAGGAGCTAAAGCTTGCAATCCATGCCTAAAAGAAAAGCTGACAATTCTAGAATCGGACCCGACATCAACTTTAAACAAGCGCTTGGAGTGAATTGGAAAATGCCGCCACAAAGTCAAATTCAAATTGAAAAGTTTAAAACAATTTGACCTAATAATCAATGCTGTATTTCGTTTCTTTAATTACCCGATGGTAATTTGTTAATTAATTTTCATTTCATTTATGGGCTTAAGGTTTCTGCATTTTTACATCCTTTTATACGCCTTAGCAGCTGCACTTCCACAAATTTATTGACCCGTACATTGCCAGTAAATTGTCTATTATAACCCGAAAGATTGCACTGCGCCTGCACAGTCACTCAGTTTGCGCAGCTGATAGAGCTTTCAGGGTATACAGCAGCAGCATTGTCAACACACAACTGTAACATTTTGTTGATCACGTTTTGAGAGTTTTTAAAGGGTTATTTTATTTATTTATATTGTATTTAGATACTTTATAATACTACCTAAAGAGCCGACAAAGGCGAAACAGGCTGTTGCTAGTGGTTTTTACGTTTTTTATAGTGATTTTATTTAATAAAATGTTTATTTCTAAATTTAGAAAAACGATACTGAAATTTGATCCCCTAACAACACGAACTAGAGATTCAAACTTTTAAGTGTTTTAACCTGAATAAAATTTACTTCACAGATATCAGTCAAGGCAATAATACTCATTTACTAAATGCTTTAATTAACTTTAATCAAATGTAAGTTTCCTTACATGGAAAATATATTTCTTTTTCAGGCTTTTCGTTGCCGACATGTAAGTGCTTGATTAAAAAAATTATTTCTCGGAAACATTTTAAATAAACTTTCTATAGCATCTAACCACAAGGAAGTGAAAAAAAAAAAAAGCAAAACTGATAATGATAGTTGAATTTGTGTTGTCGAAACGTTCAGTTTCAAGAAACATTGTGGTTTTATTTTTCCTGCTTAAGCTATATTCCTCTTTTATTTTTTGTATTCCGGCAAATTTTTACCGGAAAAGAAAGCTGTACAATTGCTTAGGCTTAACCTGCATCCATTGGTAAAGCTCTACAGTATATCCAAGGTTCTGAAGAGAGTAGAGCAGCCCCTAGAACAGACGTCATGCTGGTGAAGCTGTCGAAACAAACTTTGG
The DNA here is from genome assembly GCA_964006365.1 of Trididemnum miniatum. Taxonomy (NCBI): domain Eukaryota; kingdom Metazoa; phylum Chordata; class Ascidiacea; order Aplousobranchia; family Didemnidae; genus Trididemnum; species Trididemnum miniatum. Next base: position 7,401,352 of record OZ023232.1, on the reverse strand, counting down.
GTACTGCCTACAGAATTTCTTGTGGTGTTGTGCTGGTCGGTAGAATGGTCTATTCCACGTGAAAACAATAACATCATTTAAGTGTAAGCTTTGAGAGTAATTGGCTCTATATCTGTATTTGTATTATTGTATTTCTATTTAGTTGCCTATTTTCCTCCTATCACGAAAAAGCAATCAAAGCGCTATAACGAGCTCGCTTAGGAACTGCTGGCCACCTGTCTACCACAACAAGATGGGAAGATCCCGCTAAGTGCCTTTCCCAACGGTACAACAAGTAAACTTGACTGCTTGCAGTTGTTCTATATACTGTCCACTTAATGCTTAGCGTCAAACAGGGAAGCTGTGAATGCCGATTTTAAAGTTATTGGGTTGACATGACTCGGAATCTAACCCCAGTGCACAGGTCCAGAAGCGGACGCTCTATTCACTCAGCCATGTAAGTTGTCAAAAACAAAGCACTACACAACTTGCTTACACTGCTGATAATGACATCTAAATCGATGTAGTCGAAACATCTAGTTTTAAGAATTACTGTGCCTTTATTATTCCTATTTAATTAGAATGTTATTGCTGGAAGTAACTGCATAGATAGCCGAGTGGTAGAGCGTCCCTCTCGGGAAGCTGTAGACTAGGGTTTGATTCCAAGTCGGGTCAAACCAATGACCCTAAAATTGGTATTCACAGCTTCCCTGCTTGACGCTAAGCATTGAGTGGACAGTATGTAGAACAAGTAGAACTGAACGTTAAGCAGAGAAGCTCTGCTATGGGTAAAGGTAAAGGTACGGGACAGCGGGTGAAAGCACACATTGTTTAGGCCATTTTCAATGGGCGGCCCATTACAATTATCAATCACCAATGATTGAACGCTGTTAAAGGACATGCATGACGAACAACACATACACAAAACCCTTCGCACTTCCGCTTGTGCCAAGCGACTGGCGCGAAAGCTGTGAATATTATTTTTAAAGTCTTTAGTGTGACCCGACCGGGAATAAAACCCCAGTCTCCCGGCTACTAAGAGGACGCTCTCAACCAATACACCAAGCGCCAGTTCTCTCCGCCGTAATAGTTCAGTCTGACGAAACTGCTTACATGGCCGAGTGGTAAGAACGTCCGTCTCGGGGAGCTGTAGACTTGGGTTTGATTCCAAGTTGGGTCAAATCAATGACCCTAAAATTGGTATTCACAGCTTCCCTGCTTGACACTAAGCATTAAGTGGACAGTAGGTAGAATAAGTAGAACTGAACGTTAAGCAGAGAAGCACTGCTACGGCCGTTGTGAAAAAAAAACGATTTAGCAAATTTTGTACGAATTTTCAGCAACATTTACACAGTTATTTGGTTAAAGTGAAGTGGACTGCATCCAAAACGCTTCGAAAAAATGCAATAACAGCCAAAGTGTAACGACTTTAAATAAATAGCAGCGATATTTATTGAATAGCGGCGATATTTAATAAATAACGTGACATTCATTAAATAGCGGCGACATTTAATAAACGGCAGCAACATTCAATAAATTGCAGTGATATTTAATAAACAGCAGCGACGTTTAATAAAGAACAGCGACGTCAAAGAAATAACAGCGACGACTAGCTAAAGTGCAGCAAAAAATTAAAGTGCTGCGGTAATATGCTAATGAGATCAACAGTGTTTTCATCTTGTATAATCTTGAAATCGATTTTGAAAAGTTTAATATTTATTTATCCAAATTTCAATTACTACCGGCACAGTGTATCCATATTACTAATGGTGGAACCACTCTCTGTGCTCAGTGTCCGGAACGAAAACCAGAGCTTAGGTGTTGTGTTGCCATTTTTTCATTTTTGTTTTCAAATTTTTTTATGAAATTTACAAGGAGTTGCAAGTCCATGTTATTAGACTAATTTGGCAATGGATGAGAAAAGTGAGAAATTTTGGTATGAGGTAAATGACAAAGTATGGGGAGTATGGGGAAGTGTTGGAGGAGGCGTGGGAGTTGTGAGGAAATATGAGGAGTGAGTGTGGGGGAGGGGTGTGGGGTAGGTGAGGAAAGGTGTGGGAAAGTGTGCGAGAGTTTGGGAAAATGTGTAGAGATTTGTCAGGTTAGTGTCGGGGAGAGGTGTTGGGTGAGTGTGGGGAAGAGGTGTCGGGTGAAAGTGGAAGATGTGGGGAGAGGCGCAGAAGAGTGTGTGGACTTCCCCCACACTTTCCCACATATCTACACACACTTTCCCCCATTTCCCCACAATCTCCACACTCACCCTATACACTCTTTCGAACCACCCCCCCACACCTCCTCCATACTTCCCCACATTCCCGACACTTCCCCCACACCCCAACACACTTCCCCATTCCTCTCCCACATTTCCCACTCCTTCCATATTTCCCCCATACTTGACTCAACTCCTAAAACTACCATAAATTCCCCAAATCCTCCACTACCCATACTCTACCAAATTCTCTATACTCCCCCATTCTCTCTCAATTCCTTCCCATACTCCTGCATATTTTATCATTAATCCCATTCCAAAATTTCTCACTTTGCTCATTTATCGCCAAATTTAGTCTAGCATTTAAGTACACTAAAAACTCCTGGTAAATTTTATAAAAAAATTTCAAAATAAAAATAAAAAAATGGCAACACAACATCTAAGCTTCTTAAAAAATTTAGCGTTTTTTGTGGACATACGTAACGTAACAACGCTTTTTTGTTGAGTGGGTCCACTGAAAGAATTTTATGTGCACTGTGACTGTACTCTAGAGACAGCCGCGATTTGTTGTTACGAAAAATGAAGAAATGGAAACACTGTTGATCTCATTAGCATATTACCGCAGCATTTTAATTTTTCGCTGCACTTTAGCTAATCGTCGCTGTTATTTATTAAACGTTGCTGTTATTTGTTAAACGTCGCTGCTGTTTATTAAATATTGCTGCTATTTATTGAATGTTGCTGCCGTTTATTAAATGTCGCCGCTATTTAATGAATGTCACGTTATTTATTAAATATCGCCGCTATTTATTTAAAGTCGTTACACTTTGGCTGTTATTGCATTTTTCGAAGTGTTTTAGCTGCAGTTTATCTCACTTTAACTAAATAGCAGTAAAACTGTGTAAATGTTGCTGAAAATTCGTACAAAATTTGCTAAATCGTTTCTTTTTTCATAATGGCGCCCCATAGCAGAGCTTCTCTGCTTAGCGCTCAGCATTAAAGGGACTGTGGGGAAGCAAGCTGGTAAGTTTACTAGTTGTGTCGTTGGTAAAGGCACTGAACGAGATTACCCCATCTTGGTGTGGTAGATAAATGGCCGGCAACTCCTGAACGAGCTCGCATAGCGCATTGATCGCTTTTTCTTGATTTTCATAAATAGGCAACTGAAAAAATCGTTTTCTTGTTACTGAAAAGACACGTAAAAGTTCGTTAAAACAGCGATATGAATTAAACACCATAGAGAAAAAATACAGGATAGATACATTCCAAATAATACTCCAACGTTCCAAAATGATCAGGGGTTTTAGTATATTTTTATTAATATTAGTGATTAAAACAAAAAAGTTCATTCTAAGCTTATCTAATCACTCTTTTTTATGGTTGCAAAAAGTATAAAATAACAACATCAAAATAATAATATCGTTACAAAATGATAAAATGATAACATACGATAACATCGTTACAAAATGATAACATAACATTCTACGGATTATCGAGACCACGTCTTAGAACATCGGACACAACTTTGGTCTGAAGGATAAGCAAAAGACCTTGATGAAATATGGGGTTGTATCTAGGTTAACGTGTTCTTGTGGTTCTAGCAGTATAGGACAGACTAGCCGAAATCTTATTAACAGGCTTAAGGAGCATTCCAGTTCGGATAAATCCGAGGTGTGCCTACACTTGACGGACAATCCTGATTATAAAGTTGACTTTGCCAAACCGGACATTTTTAGTAGCGCTGGTGATTCTGCACGCTTATTAATTCTTGAGTCACTTTTTATAAAAATATGAGCAATCGCTTAACGTTGATTTGAAATCCGCTCCCCTTTACTTGTTTAATTGTTAAATTTACTCCGTCAGTCTATTTATTAGCTTTTGGTTTATGACGTAGTAATTACACTGCTTATTTTGACGTGTTGCCTGGGTTATGCTATTACTTGCAGTTCGAATTGTAAAATCTAGTTCCTACAGTTTTGTGCTGCCTTGCATACAGTGCTGATGATGACAGCTGAATCTATGTCAGTTTTGAGAACTAAACATTTCATTTTCGAAAAGTTTATTTTAAATCACCATTACGTTTTGCAATCAAACGTTCTGATTTTATGAGCGAATTATAATTGTACTGATAAATAGTAAGACAAAGATCAGTGGTTTGACCTGTTATGGGTTCTGTTTTTTTCAAACGCTTATCTAGCTGATGTCCTCACTTATCACACTCTGAAGATGGCTTCTACTAACAAAATTTGGAATTTGGTTACTCTGCAATGCCTGAAAAATTGTACTTTAGTGAATATTTTATAAAAGACACGGTTTATTTACTTTCCTTTTATGTCTCTGTATTGAAAAAAATACAGGTATGAATGGTGAACTATTAAATAATAAACACTGAACTTTCTTGTCGAAGAGCAAAAATCACCCCAAAATTTTTGCATAGGCCTAAATAAAAATGTCTGGGTCTTAAGTATTTAAAATAAGACGGTAAGGAAATTTTCGCAACAATTTCACTCTGATTAAAGGATGAATCTGTCATTATGATAAAAGCCTGCAGGAAAAACGGGGTGCCTGCAGTAACTTCGCTTTAACAGGGGAGGACGAAGTAAATTTGCTAATAAACTTCTAAAACTTGTTTTAAAGATGTGAAATGTGAAAAAGAGGCTTATAGCGTTTGCCTTAAAACGTCTTGACTTTGCATATCATTTCACGTCTCATCGTCTTTGGAAATTGGAACTCAATTGATGAAAGAGGAAAAAAAATCAATAAGAATTCTTTCATATTAGCTCGAAGATTTTGTATGAAATCAATAAGGTTAGTGAAAACATTATTCTGGGTAGACGCTTTCAACGATAACATCACTTGCTATAGCTTAATAATTCAAACAGAATTAAAATTGTTCAATAAGTTACAAAATAATACGAAAGAAAGCAAGCACTGAAATCAAGGCGTCTCTGCCTGAAATGTTAAAGTTATTGCAAAAAAATATGAATCGTAACGTCATCAATCAAGAGATAGTGATTCGATAATGAGAAGTTATTATCCCGTCAAGTTTTAGAATTCTATTGTAAAACATAAATTTACGGGAAAAGACTTCAATTCGTCTGCCTGTTAGGTTAAGATATGAAAAATAGCTAGAGTAGTTTGATATCATAACATGCGAAAAATAGCGCAAAAATTAACAAAAAATACACTGTACAATAATCGGTAACGAAGTTAGGTGCTTATTGGCTGTGGCTGGTTATACCAGTGGACTATAGTATTTAACAAACCCACATATTGTTTGTTTTTGTAATTCTGTTATCCCCATTGCGCAAACATTACAGCGTGTAGTTTATTATTCATAGCAACTGCTGGAAAGCAGTTTGGCTAACAAAATCCTTTTGAATAATTCAAGCACATACATAACTAAACATGAGAAGGGCTTGTTGATCTAATGTTATTGACGGGGGATGATAACCATTCAACGGCCAAACAATGCCCATGTCCCAGAAATTTAAATAAATCATATTTTTCATGTTTCGAAAAACCGATCGCAAAATAACTTCAAAACGGTAAATGTTCCATTCAAATTTCCATTCAACAACATTCATGCTACGTATTAAGAACTTGGTTTGGGGAAATTTTTTTTGGTGCGAGAAAATTGCTCGTTTGATGCCTTTAAGTCTGTGAATAAATATACTTGGATGATAGTTAACTAAATGAGCTCCAATATTGAAAACCACGTAGACGTTAGGTCCACCAACTGGAATTCCGATTATAGAATCACTGATGTACGGTCGAGTGTTTGGTGGGCCAGGATTCTGTAAAGGTGGCCCATGGGCACGATAGTACAGCCTTGTATTGTAATTCCGTCCATAACCACGTGCTATTTTTGGTTGCTGCCATATAACACTGTTATCAGGTCCATCAACTTTTAGATTGGCTTTTGAAGCAATAAGGTAGAAGAATTGTCTGATTGTTGAGTCGCCAATAAAATACACAACTTTATTTTCTAGGCAGGTCTGTAAATTTGAAAACTCTCTGAATTCGTTAGCGCATGTGCGTGACTTCCAAAGGCCATTTTGAAAATAGCCTGTTATTGTATCATCGATATACGAATAGGATTGAGACGACTGATTTTCACAAGAAGATAAATGGGGTATTTGAGGCAATGGGTTTGCTGAACGTAAAACGACAACTATCTGTGAAGTTTTCAGGTTGCATAAATGTTTTCTACAAATTTCATCGAAATCGATTGTGCTTCCACGACCAAGGCCGGAGTAGGCAATGAAGGTTATTTTGGAGCAGGTCTGAGACGACGGTCTTACACAAAACCAAGGTTCTTGATTTCTTGGATTGCTGTAGTCGCAAATTGATAAACCTTTCAAACTAAAAACAATTGAAGTTGATATGAAACAGAAATTTGGACTAAGATGCTCTTCATGAATAATGATATCAAACGTTTAAAAAGTTATTTGGCAAGACTTTCACTTATAAGTTAAATCTTACCATTAGCTTTTCAGTAAGATAAAGCTACAGTTATTACGGAAAAGTTGTAAGTGGGAACGTTGTTCAAGGATGACCCAAAAATGATGACGGTAAACCAAAACTGCAGGTCGAAACTCGCCCGAAACTTCACTGTCAACTGAAAATCGACATTGGCTCAAACTTGAGTCCAAACCCGTCTCAACTTTCTTCTTATGACGTCACATTCTGATGATTTTTTTCAAAAATGTAAATACCATGCTTGGGCATGTTAATGCAGAACGTTAACTTCGTTAACTACAGTAATACTAGCCTACTTTGTTAACGAATTTCGTCCTCCGTTAAAATCAATTCGTTAAACTTAGCTCGAAATCACAGGAATAAAATATATCCGTTAAATTGTAAATTTTTGATTTTAAAATAAAATTTATTTCAAGAATACTTTAAATTTTAGTACTTTAACCGTCTGTGAAAGCAAATTTTCATTTACAAACAATATTTGTTGTTGCTTTTGTGTTTTTTTTTTTTTTTTGACAGCATTGTTGGAAAGTATTTTTGAAAAGTTTTCGACATCAAAGTAACATATAAGCCTATGGGTAATATGCATTAACAAAACGTTCATTTAATTGGCAAGTTAGCGGAATTTAGTTTTGTACGTTAATTTCAAAAAGCATTTTAATGAATGAATTAGTTGGTGAAAAAGCTAGCTTCCTTATTAACGCATGAACGAAATCGCGCCCACCTATGGTAAGCACCAGTGGTGAAAGTAAGCCGGAACGGTCCAGCACGCCGTTCCGGTAAAAGATTTGCAGCCGGAACGCCGTACTGGTCAAAGATTTAAAATCTAAATCCAGCCCATAGCACATTACACAAGTCAAATCACCACACAAAAAAAAAATAAATAAATTTATTTTTGTATAGAATTAATTTCAAAACTTTTCATCAAAATCAAAGTTCTTTAATGCGAACAGCTTTTTGTTCAAAGTGCCCGTAAGCTAAATAACCGGGTTCGTTTGAGGGTCTCGTCCGCAGCCCAAAAAATTTCCCAAAATTTTCTAGGACCTGCCTAAACTAGGCATTTTTTTTTACAAAGTTTGGCCACATTTACGTGGAAGTTAATCTTTTTATGAGAGGATTTAGGCCTATGTGGATGATGGCAGCACAGATGGAAAAGTTTACTCAGTAGTTAAAGCAAATCAGCACAAACTGTGACATCACAATTTAAAATTTTCCTTCGAGCAAATGATAGCCTCATTTTAACGACGATGTAATCAGTAGCCTACTAGCCCAGGAGTTCTTGAACTGGGGGGCGCGAAAAATTTTATCAAATGTTTTGTTTTACAAAGATATATGAGAAAATTGTGTTGCGCAGACAGATAAGCCGCCAAATGTTTTTACACTGAAACCATATTGCTATTGATAATATTCTCTCTCAGTGGAAGTTCGAAAGTTTAATTTGATGCTTCCGTCACCGAATGGTGAACCAGTTAGCAGTAATTGGTTTCTATTTACTGTGCGTGATATCCATCAGACAAAATATTTTAACAGCGTTTATTGACGCAACAGCTGCAGCTGATTTTTGCTGGTTAAGAGTGTAACATTATGACGTAGAACTGGGGCGGTATACTGCTCAACTTTTGCGCACTTAACGCAAGGCGTTAATTAAGTGAACAAATAAAGTTAACGCATTGCATTTAAGTGCAACAAAAATTGAGCAGTATACCGCCCCTGGTCACATCCAACATTGTGTAAAACTTACAATAGTAATAGGAGTATAGCATCAGCCAAAATTGCGTACTTTTTCAATTGAGGTTTGACCCCACGCGGGCTACAGTGTGAGTAGATTGTTGAGTTTTTGAAAATCAGATGTACGTATTTTCATGTAGATTGCACACAATGTTCTTACTGTGTGGTTCTAATCCTTCTTCACTTTTCGTCCACTTTTTTGCGTGAAAGTGGGTTTTCTACACTAGTCAACGTAAAAACAAAATGTCGGAGGAGATGAAATTGTGAAGCCGATATGCGTTGTGCTGTGGGCCCCCGCCTTCAACGAAGCTTCGCATTAAGCTGTCAGCATCTAAAAAACTAGATACATCCTTCTCATTGACATTAAGGAAATAACTGGCAAATAAACCACAGTCCTTTTTTGTTTGCTTTATACAATATTGAGATATAGGGGACGCGAATTACGATGAGTAATGTTAAGGGGGGCGCGGTTCAAAAAGTTTAGGAACTCCTGTACTAGCTTATTTAAAAGGAGTAATCTAAGGAGACTGTCTGTCCGCCGTGCGACATATTTCGACCGCAAAAAGCAAAAGCCGAAAGACAAGTTTTTACGCACAAGTTATCGATTCCTGATGAACGAATGTAACCGATAAAAAGGAACGAGTATTACAATTTAAAAGGTTGATTTTGAGGAATATTTCTAGCCTAAATAATATACATTCATAAAATGCAAAGAAAAATTAATCATTATTGGAAGAGAAAAGAGACTAGTGATGAGACTTACCCCCCTCCCCCAAACAGCTGTTTCAAATTTGGTGTCAAAATAGTTCCAGGCAAACCTTTTACTCTCCAATATGCAGGCAACAGTACCACAGGACATTGTTTCAAGTCTCTGATTAGTGATTCATTCTAATCCAGCGACAAATTAGTTATTTGCGTTTTAGCCATTCTCGGATTATCTGATATTTCATAGTTCGTTAAAATTTAAAGTTTGGATATAATTAAGGCGTTTAGGATTTTGTGACTAAATATATGGATACCTAAGACTCATTTGTTTCTTTTTATCAGCAACTACGAATTTTTTTTTTACTTTCACCATTGCTCGTCTGGGCTTCTAGCGCAGTACCGGTAAGAAAAAATTTCTACTTCCACCACTGGTAAGCACATTGGACACCAGTAGCTCAGCTGATAAGAAAGTAAAGTTTTAGTTCGACAACAGCAATGCCAATCTTAATTCTGGGAAAGACGCTTTTAAGTTTGGCAGTTTCACGAAAACAACAGCAAATGTTTGCTGTTAACATTGCACATCACAATATGCGGAAACATAAACCCAAAACAGATGCTGCTCAAATAGCTTACAGTAGGTAAAAGCAATCTATAAAAAATTATGAAGGGACAATTTTTGTTCGATCATTTGTTCATGCAAGCATTTAGTAGGCTTATGGAGCAGTTTCTGGGAAATACCGAGTTACGTAAAAGTGATAGCCTATTTTCATAAGTATGCTTAATAAGGCTGGTTTTAATGTATAACGCTGATAAACTATACAGTATTTTGGAAACAGATGCATGAGGTTTCGTTTTAGTCGAGTCATTGGCCGATTTTTTATGTCCTCAATACTGAAACTATCAAGCAAAAACAGTTGCTATATGTGAATAAAATTATAAAAAATCGAATTGTACTTACTCGTCAAATTTGGATAAGTCAACGTTGCAAGGCATGATTTCTCCAGTTTCAAACTGACCGAAATACTGATGTCCCCAAGAATCCAAATTATCTGATTGTGCAATTATTTCAGCAATACCTTCTACTGAAATTACTAGTTTCACTTCCAGTAAAAATGCGCCTTGTAATACAAGGGGAGCTTTCACAGAGTAAGTCCCATCTTCATTATCAACTACTTTGCATGGAATCCCATCAGGGTAATCCCCATCACGACGGATCAATCGTGCGCGGTAGTAATCTCCTCCAAATAATTTTGCTCGTCCTTCACTGTCAAGTGATGTTACCGTTGCTTCTAGTTCTTCTCCAAATGAAAAAAACTTGGGGGGAACTTTAACAACAAAGGAATGTGTAAAAAAACTTTCGCTTTTCACAGAATTGCGTTGTTTGTAGTGACTGATGGCAGATATTGTTTTTGGAAAATAAACTTTCCAATCTTCGTTTATTTTTCGAAATGACTTGACATCAAATGAGCTCAAAGGCAATCCATAAGTGTTCCGATGATTCATGCCGTAAAATGGAGAGTATTTGTTCCACGTGGTCCACGGTTCACCAAACAACTTGTCCTCCACCCAGGGATAAATAAAGATTGAAAAAATTGCTAAAGCAATTAAAGAAAAAAATATTTGTCTTCGCTTAAGTTTGACTTTTTCGTTTTCTTTGCAAAGTAATGCAAGCACTATCACTTTTATGAAGTTTAACATTTTTTTACAGCAACAACAACAAACCAAGATTTACAGTCCAATTCATAAATTTGTCAAACTTTTCTGCATTTTTCAAATTTAAACATTTTTCAAACTTTTCTACGGGAGTACGAATAGAATATTAGATCTGATGTACAGTCAGTCGTTCTCTCTCTTTACAAGTATATATATGAACCATAACCGTAAGGGATACAAAAGTTTTGGAGATGCCTCATTTTCATCCACTTCTTATTTACAATATTTCCCGAATTCAGGTAATAAGCTGTATTTGTGGGAGAATGGTAATTGAATTGGGTGTAATCTTAACAATGCTTCTTACACCAAAATTTCAAGCATAGTGCACAAACTACCACTGCGCACTGTTTAGCAAGCATAGGCTGCTGAAGGATAGATGAAACAAGCATGTCTTTAGTAAACATCAGTTTTCAATTTTATCATATAGGTCTACAGCCAAATCTTGCCCAAACGATTGACACGACGCGACACGATAAACAAATTGAGGATGCAGCCGCTGCATCCCTTGCAACCCCATCTCATATGGCTATGATATGAAGATATTTTAACACCTCAGCAGAAATATACCACTTTCAATAAAAATACGTTGAAAGCATAAAATCGTAAAACGCAGCAGCCTACTTCACCCAGAACCGGGATGTTCAAGGGTGTTTAAAAAATAAAAGTACAAAGCACAACTAATCGAATCATAATCACTAATTGAAAACTGTCAGTACGGCCGGTTAGCACTGTTGCTAAGCACACGCTATCGGTGCGGGAGGTTTGGGGTTCGATTTCCCAGCCGGTTAAATTGACACAGTGTCGTCAACGGCTCGCCACCGCTGCGACGTTTCTTAGGACCTGTCGGTGTTGCCCAGGCGCTATGCTGCGGAGATGGGCCCCGCAATTCGTTACACCCTTCGGCGTAACAGCGCGAGTATAATGAAGAATTGATTTTTCTTTTTCAGTACGCTCTGCTTATATCAAGTAGACAGATTACGAATTAAGAAAACGGCTGAGATCAGTCTTGCAAAAAGCAAGTGACGCTTTGAAAGAAAGACCAGATTAGGTCAACAAACCTGTGGTAGTGTGAATGCACATGATAAAATAGGTAAATGCTGCGGCAACTGTTACGTAATTGATTAATTAAGACGACTTTACTTTGTATTTATTTTTATGGCTGCACTTGCTGATTAGTTCAGATCGTGTGTACAGAGTCGTGCTTGCATCAGCTGTCAATATGTGATATATATTTTTCAGCAAGACAGAGATTGCATTGACAACATGCAGGATAGTAAGGATCATACTAACACATTTTTAATAACATATTCAAACATATTACATTAACATATTTTTGTTTTTGGGATCTTCACTTCATACCACTCTGAGTTCTTCTGATGAGACCTACAAGGTGGAAACAGAGGCTTTCCGGAAATTGAACTATTTTATTTGATGAACAATGATAGGCCCATGTCATGGCAGGCCTATGAAGATTTTATTCTATAAAGATATGTTATGGCAGCCTTTAAAATACTTGTGATCAACCACAAGGTCCTGTAGGTTCGAACCTGAGTCTACCTGATGAGCGGTCAAACCGCGAAACTATTTGTAGGCTTTTTTTTCCACCGTTCATTAGCTGTTGTTAGCCTTTTGAGACCTACCATAATATCTCTTGAGCATTTGTTCAGGGAATAAAACAGTTAGTCGATACACAGCTGGCTGGTTGGCGTAGTAGTTCAACATCACTATTGGTGAAGGTAGTTACGAGTTCGATTCCCTGGCAGGCCAAATCAGACTCAGTATTGCCAACGGCGCGCCGCAGTTGCGATAGTTCTTCGGAACTGTGTTGCTCAGGCGCTAAGCCGCGATTATAAACCTGCCACTCGAAAACGCTTCTGCGCGATATCGCGAGTATATTGCAGCAGCGTCACAATGAAATTAGCCAAAGTGTAATAATAGTAACGTTAAAGTGAATCTTTGTTAACTTTTCTATTATTACTTCTATCTGTTCTCTATTGCTTACTTTTTATTAAGCAAGCCTAATCAAGAGTAAAAAAAAATTTGCAATTTATTTACGGTTTCGGCCGCTTGTGGCAAAATTCCAATCAAGTTTCCTGAAATCATTAGGCTTGCTTGTAGCACTCCTTTTTACTTTTTCTAAGCTATTCAGAACTTATCTTTTTTTTGCTGAAAGGTTGGGTGACATATAGCCTACCATAGCAATATTACTCTGCAGTTCTTGATATGTTGTTGGTGTGACGTATCTATACGCAGGCGCATTGCATTTGTGATGAAAATATTATCAAAATGTCAAAAAAAAGAACGTGAAGAAAACAACAAACCAACTAAGAACATGTGAATTGAAATAAAGAGCATGAACGAAAGATACTGAATAATAAAGAATATGTTTTGATGTTTTTGCAAAACAGTCTTTCTGCTACGCTGTACTTGATGTCAAGCCGATATAAACAGAACAGAACAGTACTGAAAAAAAAAAACACTTATGTCCAGTCACATTAGTCAAAGTCAAAATTCCGGCTCTGCCCGAAACTTTAAATACCAGTTCCGGTACATCCCTAAAAAAAAATCATGTGTACAAACGTACAACCGCCTAACGATTTATTATTTATTTTTTACTACACCAAAGTTGCATGAATCGGTTCCTAAAATCTCAGGCTCAGCTGAAGGCCACGGGAACGTCGTTTCTTTGCCAACACTCCACCTTTTCTCGAGCATTTTAAAAAAGACTTCATTTGTTTGAAACCACCTTTGAAATTATGCTCTTAAATATGTTGTTGCTCACCAAATTCCTATTGCTCGAAAATCTTTAAACTGAGCAAAATGTATTCAAACTCAGGTTTAAGATTGACTTCAATACCCTCACTACGCATTGCACTTACAAACACCTGATTAAGTTATCATCGCAGGTTTCGCAATTTTTTTATGCATGAACGTAACTTCTCCATTTTTTTTTACTTTCTAATTTGTGTTTAACCACTAACAACAGCTCCAAATACAACTTTCTGTAGTGGAGATAGATAGAATTCAAAACCAAAGAGGTTACTAGGATTGCTCTGGATTTTGTTCAAGGCGCAATCTTCGAGGTTCGAATAAATAATAAACGATTTATTGGACGATTAACAAATCAACAATAGCCATCTTGACTCAATGAATTGAATCTTGTCACACTTCGGTGAATGTATACAGTGCTTGCTTGACCGTTGGATGAATGCCTAAGAAGTTTTGTGTTTACACGAGTGAGCGGCTGTTGTAAAGCAAAAAAGACAAAAAGGAGAGGCCAGAATGGTCACTGCCCAAAAGCCTACAGTCGTCTTCGTCACATAAGACGTATGATGTTTTAAGTAAGCTCACTCAAACATATCGGATTATAATAATGCCGGTGTGTTTATTTGATAGATCAGTTAACAGCCAGACTACTTTTCACCATGAAACTGCACAAAATTTCAAATTGCGAAACTGCATTGATAAATATTATTGATTACCAGAGTTTGGCAGCCGACACTCAAGCAGTAGCGCCGCTGTCGCTGCCGCTATTTGACGAAAAAAGCAGCGGCGCTGCCGCTACCGCTACTTAAATTAAAAAAGTAGCGGCGTTTCCGCTGCCGCTACTGCACGCGAAAACAGCGGGCGTTGCCACTATTCGCTGCCGCTGCTTTAAAATTATGAAACTGCGAAAGTTTTCGTAAAAACTAAGAAGTCACGATTAACAATGACACACAAGTGAATTTCCTCAACCTCAGTCAATGATATTTTCATGAAAAACAAATACCGGGGATAAAAAACGCATATTTACAGGAATCTGATCAGAGACGTAGCTGGAGGGGGAAGGGGGCAAGAGAGAAAAAAATCAATTTTTTTTGCTATTTCTTTCCGTCTGATTACTTAACGAGCCAAAATAAATTAAGCTTAAGGCAAATTCTCGCATCATAAACAGTGATGAGAATACTTCCACCCAAATCAAAATGACTATCATTGGGTACTTTAAAACACGCAATCGGGAATAAGTACACCAAGTAAAATCAATTTGGCCTCCTTGAAATTTTCACCTGGCTACGCCACTGATTTGTTATAAATGAATTTAAATCATAATTATTATTTATTACACTTATCTTTACTAGGCCTACTGTTAGTTATGCCATACTGTCTTTACCATTTTTGGCATAAAATAAACAACCATTTTTCAATAACTATTTTACTAGTACTGAATTTGTTCAAATATCTCGAGTTAAACATTAAGTTTCGTATTTTTGTATACGATTTTTAGTCGTACCACCGCAAAGACTGATTACTGATTTTTTTCACATTATTGTCTCATCGAACAGACAATATTTTTGCTTTTTCTTTGTAAACTGGTCCTAGGATTCCTAGAGTTAATGAGGTAAAACGATCCAAGATACTCGAATCAAAGAAGTGAGAAGTCAAACTAGCGGGGGCTACTGAAACGTTGGATTTCTGATGGCGAGATGCAGCTGTGTTTATGAAGCAGCAACTGTCAATCAGGATTAGTGTCTTGCGATGAGAACCATAAAAATGGTGTTAATGAAAAAATGGAACATCGCTGGCGATCTCACGCTATCATTTCGCTTGACGTTTTTCATTTATTTGCATCATGGTCAAGGGTGGAAACCAAAACCTAAACCTAAACCTGAAAACCCGGTTTTGAAGAAAATTTTCAAACCCAAACTGAAACTGACACCTACTCAGCCAAATTTTTGAAAACCTAAACTTGAACCGAAACCGTTTTTCCTTGAAACGTCAAAACCGAAACTGAAACTAAAACCTGTTCAAAATTTTCTGAGGTTTTGGGTTTTAAAAATCGTCATCACCATCATTACCAGAACAGTTCCTTTGATGCTGAGCGTCAAATAAAGAAGCTGTGGATACTAATTTTTGAGTCTTTGGTTTACCGGACTCGTAATTATACCCAAGTCGACAACTTCTAAAGCAATTGCTCCCCTCACTCGGCCATCTGACTTGCTACTTATCATCGCAATACAACAAAAACGCTAAGAAGTAGAGCACTTAAAAAATCCTTATTCAAACCCAGATAGCACACAAACGTTTTTTTAACGTTGATATTTGGTTGACACCGTTGATTTATGGTTACGGTTCAAACAAAAACGTAATTTTAACGTTGTTTTACAGTTAGAAATGTTTGCATGGTTTGCTAGTTTTTACGTCAATGTTTTTAAAACGTTGAAATGCTAACCTCAAAACAATTATTGACATATAAATGTCATAATAACGTTTGTCTGCTAGCTAAAAATCAAACCTTAATATTTATTTATAAACAAACATTACATTAACGTCTCATTTCGGTTCAAAACGTTATTGTTGTGAAGAAGTTAGTTGGACAACGTTCTTTTATGGTTACTACGTTAACGTTAATGTTATGTTGACATTTCGACACAAAGTTAACGTTACTTGGATAACCAAAATGTAACCTTATCTAATGTTTGACGAAAAACGTTATATTAACGCTTTGTTTGGGTTTACAATGTCAACGTTATATGAAAGTTACTTAGACAACGTTATTTCTTGGTTATAACGTCAACGTTAATGTAAAGTTGACAATTTGACACAAAGTTAACGTTATATGGATAACCGAAATGTAACCTCATTTTATATTTGATGAAAAACGTTTTAGTAACGTTTTGTTTGGGTTTGCGATGCCAACGTTGTACAAAAGTTACTTAGACAACGTTCTCCTGTGGTTATAACGTTAACGTTAATGTTATGTTGACGTTTTGATACAAAGTTAACATCGCATGGATCCCAAAATGTAACCTTACTTAATGTTTGACGAAAAACGTTAAACTGAAGTTTTGTTTAGATTTGCAATGCCAACGTTGTTTAAAAGTTACTTTGCAGCGTTCTCCTGTGGTTATAACGTCAATGTTAATGTTATGTTGACATTTTGATCATTTCAAGACAGACCAGCGGTAAATTATCGGCAGCATTAAGCATATTCATTCATCACTATTTATTAGTCCAAAAGTATACACAATACACAAAAGGAAAATAAATACAATACAAAAAACAGGACAGGGAGACTGCGAAGGGACCGTGAGGTCTTCGAGTCAAGCAGCCACCCTAAAAACTAAATTATTGGTTTTTAATAGCTGGCAATTCAATGGTTGCAGTTCGTGGACAATCGTAGATAATTAATAACTGAATAATCTAGAAGATAAATTAATAAAAGATAAATTAATAAATGATCGTGGCATTTACAGCGACACTGCTGAGTGAAGGCTACTTCATAAAATGGAAACTGGCTAATAGCTCATCATAGGCCTTCGGGCAGTGAGTAACTTGCGGAAAACCTTCTTTTCAGTAAAGTGTTTTCCATTATAGTTTTAGTTCTGCGAAACGTTTTTTGTTGTCTTAATTTTTTCCTAGCCCAAAATGCAAGAAATTTGCTTAAGTAAAAAGAGAGATAAGATTAAAAAAAAAAGAAATATAGATAAGATTAGTTATGAATAAATGTTTTTCAAGAGGTTGGCTTTGGAAGCAACTAACTATAGCTCTGATAAATGAATTCGGTCAGAGTAAAAATTTTAGCTGAGAACCGGCGACGACAACTCCCTGTTGCTGAGGTTATTAGCGCCAATTCAAATTACTTTCGATGTGTTGTTTTGTACTCAGTGACAGTACGAATGAAAGAATGCATGTTTCTGAAAAGAAATATTGCTTAGAACATGTATGGGCGTCGAATATATGTCTATCATTATAAAGCAAAGTGCAAAAAAATTGATTTGGCCCAGAAGAGGCTATATGCAAGCGAAAACAATACTATATGCTACTTTAGTTTCATGACACGCAAACTCGATAGCATTCTAACTTTAGTTTCATGACACGCAAACTCGATAGCATTCTAAGAGTCTAAAAATTGCAAAAGAAAACCACTCTACAGGATAGCCTACTGTCCGCTTAAAAATTTACAGTTGATGCGCATGGATGCGGAAGCGGTTATATTTTAATGGAAGCTGAAGCGCGAAAAATATGCCGCTTCCACGTTATTCAAAAAAGCATAAACTTATCAGTAGGGCCTGCTAAAGTCAATAAAGTCAAAATTTTTTTAGGACCTTATTACATGATTAAACATGTACTAACGTTCGTTTTAGGCCTTCAGGAGTCTGTTTTGGTAGATTTTATAAGTCAAAATAAAGTGAAATTTATGTATAAAGTTAAAACTGGTCAAAATTCTCTTCATCAAAAATTTCCTAATTCTAACCCTTACAAAAATGAAAAAAACGTAAATTTTTTTGAATTTTTGAGCTGCTATTATAATTCTATGCGCAGTTTTATTTGATTATTCCGAAATAGTAACTTGCAATGGTAAAAGTGCGTGCGGTAATTGAGAAAGAAATGGCACTTACTATGCATGAAATGTTTGTAAATTGCGGATTATAAAGCATTTTTAATCAAAAAAGTGCAACAAGACATATAAGTAATTAGGCAAAAGCGGTTAGGTCAAAATAAAGTCAAAATTTTGCTAAAATAAAGTCAAAAATAAGTTTTTTTAGGTCAAAAAAAAAATGGCCTTACTTATCAGATATTATTTTATTCAATTCATTAGATATTATTTTACAATACTAGATTGGCATGGATGCCAGATCTCATTATAGGCCATTACTCTTCGCTTTACTTTCAGATAGTACTAACGTAAAATCGCTTTTTTTTCAGCTCTCTCTAAATTTTAAAATAAAGTAACTAATTTATCAATAGCGCTAAAAGCAATAGTTGACTCTTTTCCAATTATAATCATGTCACGAAATAGATGGAGTGCTCTCAAAAGCGTATTTAGGATGCATGCCCCCCCCACACTTATTCTCGGCCTTTTAGTTCACAAGAATAAAATTAATGGTGCCAAGCGACTGAAATATGCCAGACTCTTTTGATGATTTCTGTAGTTTATGGCCATACAGGGGCGGGTCTAGGGGGGTAGCATGAGGGGTGTGCATCCTCCCAAACGCCATTTTTGAAAATTTTTTGATGTATACAATTTTTCCATAATTTCGAACTTCTTCAATAACAATAAGCATTACTTCATAAGCACGCATAATCGAAAATGTGTGAACAAAATGCATCATATTTGGCAAAGCACTCAGAATTTGGCTAAAAAATTTGCGTGAAGATTATTCAAAAAACACAAAAATAGCCATTACAGCATGTAAATTTTCAATTTTTTTTCCGGGGGAGCATGCTCCCGGATCCCTAGAATATTTATTGTTTCTCAATCAGCTTCAAAGTAGTTCGGCCAAAAAAATACGCTTGAAAGAAATGTGGAAATTTTGCCCCCCCCCCTTTTAAATTTCTAGGTACGCCACTGAGTGCTCTGTATCAACATTTCTCTAATGCAGAGAGTAGGCTTCGGAGCAAAGTTGCTGTAAAAGACTCTCACAATTGTGACTCAATCATTCCTTTACACTTTCGTTTGTTTTTTGCAAATTATTTTTAAAAAAAGCTTGCTTAAGTTTGATCAAGAGCTTTCAGCGTGTTGGAAAAAAAGTTACGGTTTACGCTATCGGCTACCAACGCACTGGTCGTATTTTACCAGCGAAATTTCGGTGAATCTGTTTGGAAGCGGAAACACTGGAAGCGGAAGCGATAGGCGTGGAAGTGGAAGCTGCAGCAAATATACCGCTTCCACATCCCTGGTTCAACCCATGTGAAAATAGCTTTATATTGTTGACTTTTTGTGGGTAGCAAATTGAAAAATTAATCTATAGTGAATGTTTTTTTATTGTTTAAGCTGGGGCAGTAGTTGATTAGAGCAAGCTAGAGAAAAACGCATTTTAAAAGATACGGCTATTGTATTTAAGGATTAAACTCAGACAAGATTAGTACCGGTACTAAAAGTTTTGTTTTATCTTTAACCTACGTCGGTAAATAGTCTGCTGCGTAGGCTACCGGTGCTCAGTTATACATCCTTTCATTTTGACCTGTTTCTCATTTCCACCGGTACTCTACAGACAGTCAATTCTGTGCTGCTTTCAATAAAACATGCTAGACCTTAGGCCTGTTCATCTTGCTTTTGTGCCGCTGTTCATTGTTATTCTTATTTTAATGGAAAAATGGGCCAAGCATTAAGTTGAGGTTTCACCAAAAATTTTCCGTAATTTTCCGCAAAAATTATTGGAATGTTCCAAATAGAAGCAGTCTTTAAATTTTTTCGCCGCGGCCTTTTCAAAATGTAAAAAAAAGCAAAGAAAAAAGCAAATTATTTTTGTGAAAATTACAGAACGTGCGATTGATGATGTTAAAATGTGATGATTGGAAAATTTCGGTGGAGCAGGGTACAAAAAATTAACAATATTCAAAGTTGCGCTAATTTTCGAGAAAATTGCTGGAAAAATGTCGGTAGCAAAAGTTTGATTGAGCTGTTGCGGCTCCACCAACAATTTAATTTCGAGAAAATTCTGGTCTGAGCGCAGCAAATTTTCCTGCGAAATAGAAAATTATAGATTTCCCGGGGTAGCCTTAGCTTAACAAATCATTTAACACTCATTGGACAAGGAATCTACAATTTAAAGACTGGAAGTCACTGGATAGCAGAAAAAGAAAACAGAAAAAAAGCACATTGCACAATATGAAAAGATGGTTTAAGTGCTGTCAAATCTTTGTAGCACTGTTATTTTTTTATTATAAGATGTTTTTTAGGAAGTGTCCACTAAACGGCAAAATGCTACTTGGCTAATCTTTTAAAAACCGGGCGTGCATATAGATGCAAGTTAATCATGCATTTACCGTTCAGTTACATGCCCACATTTTTTAGCCAATCAGTATTTTGCCGTAAATGGCAAAATAGACACTGCCTTTTTTGTGTGCATATACTGTGTTCTTTACTGTAACACTTGCTTTTCACATTACACAGTTGTTTTTTACCACTATAAGCTGTTTTTTAAGCATACCGGTATGTTCTTTGCCACTTGCTTTTCACATTTTTTGTTTTTCTTTTTTTTACCACTGTGAGCTGTTTTTTTATGCATACGTTCTTTGCTAATTTGATTTTTGCGTACCTGTAGCTTTGTTCTTTTTCATCACTACGTTTTGTGTTTTTGTTACATGGTTCATTTTATGTTATGGAGGGAGGTGGCGCAAAATATTTGCTGAGTCGTAAAGCTTATTAGTTGTCTTTTTTTTTACCAGCACAAGGTATGGGGTAGATTGCAATTCTTTCTTTTAAGGTATATATTGGATTTAACAAACTCTTAGCTAATTTATTCTTAAGAATAAGTAGATGCATGCCAAGCGTAACTGGTGATGTGTTAGGCATCGATTCAACCACAGTTAATTCAATAAAAAGTATGTTTTTTAAGGAAGTGGAAAATTATTTAAATTATTTTTGTAAGACTATTCAATACTTTTATCAGGTAAGAAGCAAAATTGCAAAAAACGTGCCGTGAGATGGTGTTGGTTTAAGCTGCTCGGCTTATGCACAAACGCACTCAGCTTAGCATGGATTTTTGCTTTCATGACAAATAAGAAGGCTTAGAGCTCATTTTAATGCTTTTTAAAAAGCTTGCCTTACGAATTATCTGCATAATTTAGCAAAAATGTGATATGGTTACTAAAATTATGCCGTTTTTTTGGACTTCGTGGTTATGAAGTCTGCATCAAAAATTTTGTGCTACTTTTGAATGGAATTGGCTACTTTTGGGCTATTTGAAGTAAAAACAATCTGGCAATCCTGCTGGCAAGTCACATGAATTTTTGTAAGCTAAAATACTACGGTATGTTTGACGAAAAGCTGTTGTAATACTACGAAACGCCGAAATAAAAAAAGTCATAAAATTTGAAAACGATATTTCTTGTAGTTTTAGGATACCAAGCTTTCAAAAAATTTCACGTGCACATTTTGTCCTTTCCCATAATTTCCAAGCATAATAGGGCTAACTGTTTGCGTTTCGACGTACTGTGATTTTCTGCAAACGTCGACACTTGGCTACACTTAACACGTCGTGCTCGACCACGGACAGTCCCGACTTCTAAATGTAGCGCCTCGACCTATTTCTTTTGTTTACGAGTTTTCAAACTACAAGAGAAAATCATGAGTTGATTGAAGCAGATGCAGATCGCTTATAAGCAGGTTGCAAGCCAGTGTGAAGTTAAAATTCTAACGCAATGGTATTGGCTTAGAAGAAAATTTCCAGCTTTATGAAGGAAATTCGAAGAAAACACTTCAAAAGGTTATTGTGTTCATTTGCATTTACTGAGTTGAATAAAGCATGAATAGAATGAAGATGAGGATTCACCATTTGCCGATAACAAGAACACTCTGACAAGTTGACAACCAAGAATAGCGTGGAATTTTTCAATGAAGATTATCAGTATCCTGGCTGATTCAAGAAATTCCTTCGCCCGGTGAGTTTCGCCCAGCGAGTTAGTAATAAATTTTTAAGAATGGCGTTTGGTTTGGGTAGAAGAAATAGCGTTAGGGACGCAATGGTCCAACATAACCTACTAAATTTCGATCAGATGACCGTCAAAGCTACCGCTATATTTATGTTTAAGCAAAACGCTGGTTTAAGCCCTTCTGCATTTAACCATTTATTCCTCGCCAAATCATACCGATACAACACTAAAAATAAATCGCAAGTTATCCCTCGGTGTTACTCAACCAAATTAAATCAACAGTCAATTTCTTATCGCGGCCCATCCATTTGGAACTCTTTGCCCGTCAGCATCAAAGATAAAAAACAAAGTGTTAAAACATTTACCAAAAAGCTTACCAACTACTTAGCATGTAATCCAATTAGCGATTAATTTTTAAAACTAAGTTTCTGTCCATTCTTGCTGCTGCCCTTCTGTTTTTTTTTTTTCAGGTTTCTGAGCAAATCTTTACTCATCATCCAAGTCAAGTGTTGATTGCCAACGCTTCCTGTGTGATGCCTCCGTTTATCGACATGCAGTGTCACCTTCCGCAATCGTCAATAACTTCAATCTGCTGTTTTCTTTTTGTTGCCTTCCATACACTGAGGATTTCCTTTTTTCCTCCAAACACGTAGTACATTTTTAATAATAAGAAAACACTGAATAAATTCCACTGCTCTTTTTCTTTGATAATCATAGACTCAATTTTGACTAATGCGTGTTATTTATCTAAGCATAGGTTCTTTGTAGGCCTGTTCGGTCTCTTCAAGCTTTCCTAATTATGTTAACTCCACTAACTCTTGAGTGGCTTTAACTTTCACAAATTCCCTTTTGTTAAGCTTCAAGGTTGGCTGTTTTTGTGTTTATAACCTGCATACTCCACAGTCGTTCTTTGTGATGTGTCTATCATCCTCTCATCATCTTTCGCTCTGGTCGTGCGGGAAGAGGTTTTTAATTATGTTTAGTTGATTTAAAATGTGCTTTGGTTGATAAGTAATGACAATGTTTAAAATAACTACTGCAATGCTACGTGTTGTAATATATTAAAATCAGTATTAGGCAAAATCTTATCGAATTCTCTGAAAGTAATCTAAAATCTTGTCTTAAATCTCAAAAACTCAATAATCTGATTAATTTTGTGGTACTAAAAGCAAACTTTTTATTTTACCTTACTGGTGTTACAGGGAGCAGCAAAACTCGCTGTTCTTATCGTGTAAATAGTTTGTGTTACGCTTTTGCTTTGTATCGTTTTGTTGTTCATTATGATCTTGACCAGATGCAAATGACGCATACGTCCTGTCCACTTGTGTTATTTCTGGTTACTGCGTCGCAGAGGAGTTTTAGTGTCGCGATCACTACTGCGTTTAATCTGTTCGTGTCGTCGAAGGGTAGGTTGGTTGTGATGCTGAGGGTGGAACTTGGACCTATGGGGTTGCATATGTGGAAGGGGTAATACCACGGTAAGCTGACGCCCATTTGAAATCTGACAAACGCGCTCTTTAAAATTAAATTCCCCAATAATCTACGTTCTGTGATGTAAGCAGGGGAAAACAATGCGAATTTCTCTCTTTCAGTTCGATATCTGCCTCTGCCAAATGTATTAGACTTATACCATATGTAATCTCATTACAAACGCGAGTAATTCATGCAATTTTTGTTTGCATCTGGTCAGGTTTCTGTTTTCGGCGATACCGGTATCTGTCAACAGCGTATAGGAGCAAGTTTGCATTATTATTATTTTTCTGCGTACTCCCGTTCACTGTTGACGCTGAAGGCGGAAACTTTGTTTAGTTTGTTTATTCTTTGCTTTGCTTTTTTCGTGAAGGTACGATCACACTGACTGGGATGCTGGGGCCATTGTGGCGTTGTGCGGCTTTGTCTGGTTGCGACATCGCATATGTGCTGATGCGGTGTTGGAATGGGATGAGTCTGCGCGGCGTCTCGAGGGTCTCGGCGCCTCAGTTGGTGTGTTCGGGCCTTTATTCAGCAGGTGATTCTCTTTTTCCTTTTTTTTTTTTTTTAGGTGTCACGACCATGCGTGTTGCTCTTGTTTTTTTTTTTTTTTTTGTGTGTGTGTGTACTACTATCTTCATATCGCATGTTTTAACGCTTTGTCGTTGTGTCGTTTCCTCCTTTTCTTGAGTTTCTCTTTCTATTAATGTGTTCGACGGTACCTTCTTTTTTTTTCAAGAATAAAAAGCTTGATTGATTGATTGATTGTTTATACCGTGTCAAATTCACATTAAAAATATTTTTTTGCTTAGTCGTTAGTGCTTGTTTCCTGTTGAAACCAGGTTTATGCTTTAGATTTTAAAAAATAATAAAATGCTTGTATTGTGCATTCATAATTTTCAGTTGATTATTAATGTGTTCCTAGCAACTTGGCTCATGGGTCCCACGTGGTAAAAACCAGCTTGCCTACTTCATGCTGGCTGATTGGCTGTACCAGATCTCAAAGTTTTAAAAATTCCGTTCAAAAGAGAAAAATCAAATTTCGCGCCGTTTAGGAGTCAACGCGCCAAAATTAAATGAGCGGTTAATCAAAACGAAGCTTTAACAATTCTTTGCTGTTGCTACAGTTTTTAGATTTAGACTGTCGAAATTATTGTAAAAATGGATAATCTTGTAAGCAGTTGATTTCTCTTATATGATTTGTTGCAAACGGGATTCTATTTCATTCTTCCGTATTATAAATAATAAATATCGTTGCAATAGAGAACAGCTTTAACTAAAGAAAACTACATGACCAGAGCTGCGAAAGGTAAGATCTTAATGGCCGAATTTAATTTTTCGTTTTTTTTTTTTTCAAAAGAACTTTAATACTGTATTAGAAGAAAAAAATGTGGTCAGACTACAACCTACTTGCGGCTGACTTTTAGCGTTTTCATATTATATTTGTTAGTTGAAAATTCATCAAGGCAGATGATTGTTGTAGTGAAGCATATGATTTCAGTCTTCTTAATGTCGCAATTTTTTTGACTATCATAATCTTGTACGGTGCAATAACAGTAAAGATATGAATTAGGACGTTAAGGATAAAGCGTGTTATTATTGATAAGTTTCCGTTCTTGGTTTCTGCGATATCCTAATTTTGTGGTAGGTGTTTTGAAAACTTTGAAATGTACTTGGTGTTGGACTTAAATTTCCGATTTTGTGAACCAGTTTTGATTTCAGTGGTTCTCAAACTTTTTTACTTGACGGACACTTTTTGCTTCTTTGAAATATTGGCGGGCCCCATCAATGTTTGAAACAAAAGAAATTAATAAAGCATGTTACAAAATTTAATAAAGAAAATTAAATCGGCCCAGCGTCGCCAACGGCTTGCCACCGCTGCGACGTTTCTTCGGAGCTGTGTAGGCCAGGCGCTAAGCCGCGAAGATAGGTCCCGCCACTCGATCATTACACGCTTCGGCGTAATACCGCAAGTATAATCAAGATTAGATTTAGATTAGGCAAAGAAAATTGTCAACCGATTATTGTGATCAAAAGTTAATGGGAAGGATGTGCTTACAATTCAGCACATAGTCTTTTTTATTCTAGGTTGTGCATGACAAAAAACTTCGGACCCCTTGAAAGATGCTCACGGACCCCTAAGGGTCCGCAGACCCTAGTTTGAGAACCACTGATTTTGTGAACCACTTGCTCCTCCCTTGAAAGTTATGTAGACAGGACTGTTGTGGGGCATTCACGAATAATCGTTTGGGTTAGAATAAGCACTTAAGATATTTTGAATTTAACGCTAACAATCCTTTGATCTACAAACTTTATTGTAAGCTTTTATTACCTACCAACAGATTGAGTGCTCTCATTACAGGTTGTTTTTATCAATGGCGGTTAATGTTAATCACCGATTTCTGAAATATTGGTACCGATACTTCATTTTTTTTCATTATCAAAATTGTTGGAACAATAATTAATTGTTCTCTCATAATTCGCGTTAAAGCTCTTTTAAGAATATTTGATTGCATCGAATGCTGAAACTTAACGAAACTATTTGGCGTGATGACCATTTTAGAAGGTTGCTTAAGTTAAACGCTGCGACAGCTGCAGACCATTTTAGAAGGTTGCTTGAGGCTGACGCTTTTGCCGCATGTTCCTTTTTCCATGCCAATTTTATTTAACTTAAGATGTAAATATTTTCTTGGACGTTTCTGGCAGTACGGAAATAAAATAAAAATTGAATTGAATTGAATTGAATTGACGCTGTGACAGCTGATATTGCAAACAGTTTGCTTTGTTGAATAGTATTTTCATGAAATTTGCCGCGTACAACAGTACGTGCAACCGCATGACTAAAAAATAATCGTGATAAATCCTGCAAGATGTGTAATTATTTAGTACCAATTATCATAAGTCGATTGGTTACGACCAGTACTCTAGTTGCGGAGATATGTCATCCCCCCATAAAACATTTCAGCGTAAACCATTCCCACACTAGTATAATGACCATCCCTTCTTACGTCTGCATGAAAAGTTGTACCATCCCCCCAGCGATGGCGGAAGCATTTCTAAAGTAAGGGGGGGGGGGGGCAAAAGCAATGACCAGATTGGCCGGCAGTGGTGTAGCGAGAAATTTTAAAAGGGAAGGGGCATAATTTCCACATTTTTTTCCTGCGCATTTTTTTGCGCAGGAAAAAAATGTGGAAATTATCAAAAACATTTTTAAAAATGGCTTTAGAAGCATGCATACCCCTCATTCTATCCCCCTGGATCCGCCCCTGACCATAAGCTACACAAACCATCAAAAGAATATGGCATATTTTAGTCACTTGGCACCGTTAGTATAGTTCTTGTTTACTAAAAGGCAGAGTCAAAACGGGGGGGGGGGGGGGGGGGGTATGGCACAATGGCCCCGCCCCTAAATACGCTCGTGAGAGGCCATGGGCTATTTGATCATTGGAAGAGCAAAAAAAGGTCTTCACGTCCTCAGATGTGCTTTTTTCACTGAAAATATCAGTACAGCGAAGAGCAAAAAAGATAAGGCATGCACGTCCTCAGATGTTCAGTTTTCCACTGAAAGTATCTGTGAAGAGAAAAAAAAAGATCTTCATTGTTCGTGATGAGGCCCCCCATTTTCTCCGAGGCCCTAGGTTTCAGTCTGCTTAGCCTATACGTAAATCCAGCCCTATGCCTACAATCCATATTTAAGCCTGTCCACATGTGGTATGTCCAATTTATGTGGGCTTCAAACCCACGGTTCTTGCTTCTAATTTCTGTTCCCCACCCCACTAACAAATTTTTAAAGAAAACATCTCTGGATTTAAGCTCTTTCCTGGGTTTTTATTTCGATGGTAAGCCTTTTAAGTTTCAAATACACTCATGCAAAGACAATATTGTAGAAATTAACGCGTAAATTAGGGCCCCCCTTGAAAAAAGGGGGATTCCGCCACCTATGGATCCCCCCTAATTGTTTTTACAACTCGAGCGCTGATTACAACATTATTTTGTTGGTTCTAAAGTGAGTTCTAAAAACATTATTTTGCTAGTTCCTGCCTTAATAAATTGATTAAATTTGAAATAGCTAAGTTTGTCTACGAGCAGATCAATAACAAATTACCTTCCATATTGAATGATGACTACTTGGTGAAAACCAACTGCTAACATGATCGTGAGACGAAATTTGCTATCAATAAGCAGTTGCATATCCCGTTGTATAAAACTAAAAGGACTCAATTCTCGATAAAATTTATTGGTGCTAAGGTTGGAACTCAATCCCTATAATGATTAGAAACCTTTCAATAAGTAAATTTAAAAAACAGTAAAAACTTACGACTAAATGAAGTGACCTAAGTTGGAATCAGTTGATAATGATTGCTTCTTTGGGCAGGGTTCACCTTCAGACAGTCTTCGATCATTGTGTTTTTGTTTTTATCTTTTTACATATATGAACAAAAAGAAGAGGAAAAAAAGAAGGAATAACGCTATACCTTACTAAAAACAATTTTATGTTTTCGTATGCAGTATGCTTGACTCAGTGGTTGGCCTATGTCGCATGCTCTTATGTGACGCCGCAGGGTGGCTGCTTGACTCGAAGACCTCACAGACACTTTGCAATCACCTAGTTGTTACTATTTCACTCTGCATTGCATATGTTATTTAATTGCTGTAGGTTGTGTTATTAGTAGCGACGAATAAACAAAATGAAACTAATGTTTCGACTATAACCAAAGTCTCGTCAGCCTTGCTACGCACAGCCAATCCAGGCTAAACTCATTCCAGACTGTAAAGACTCTTTTTTGCATTGCTTTACCTGGACATCTCGACTTCATCTCTTTTCTAGGTTGTGCCCTATTTTTAGGTAAAATGAAACTGTTTTCTAGGTAAAATGAAACTGAAAATGACTCTGTTTTGCGCTTTCTGCTTGTTTGATATTTAGTAACAATATGTATATTTACTTCCAGAAAAATTCTTCTGAAGGGAGAAGGGATATTAATGTTCTGATGAAAACCTGACAGCCTACGAAGTTGATGAAGTTAATGACCATCATTGAACTCCACATAACCATGGCATTTACCGAACTCAAATCATACAACTTGAGATCAGTACCAAAAGTAGAGGACGTTTAGATTGAGAATTCACGTGTTACAAAAATTTGCTTAATTTGAAATTTTACTATTATTTTGAAAGCCATTTTGTGGGATAAACTATGACAGCTTAATATGAAGCTTTACTTCTCAAGCTCCTTAAAATTGTGCAGCAGTTACTTTTTGTATTGTTTAGCTTATTTACGTAGAAATCATTGACGTTTTCGTACTGTTTTTGTTTCTATTTAATACCAAACATATAATGCTGAGCTTTTGGAAATCAGAACTTTTTAACATGAAGTAAACGAAGTTTCAGCATTTTCACCCTCAATGTTGATAAAACTCTTACAAACTATTATACTAGCATGAGTGAAAGTGATTTTATTGCTGCGAGCTCGTCAGTTTGAATTGCTTTTTTATCCATCCATGTATTCATAGCATAGTAGATTATGAATTGAGTTTTATTTGTGATGTGTCAAGCATAATTTTGTGATGAGTAGTCAAAGCTTTCAATAAATTACATTTAATTTTGACGAAACATGTATGGATGCGTGAGTGGGAATCGTTTAGATCAGTGGTTCTTAAACTGGGTTCGACCGAACCCCAGGGGTTCGGTGAGGCTGTAGCAGGGGTTCGGCTAAGATTAGAATAAGTTTTTGCAAAAAGGCATGCAGTTGTAGTAAATGACTATCTCTGCGAGGAATGATGCATCCCCCCACCATACTCTTTCAACGCTGATTTTGATGAATACAATTTTTCCATAATTTCAAACCTATTTGATAACAATCATCTTTACGCCTTAAGCACGCATAAATCAAAAATGTGCGAACAAAATGTATCATATTTAGTGAAGGACTTAGAGATAGAGGCAAAAAAATTAAACAGAATTTGCCATAAAAATTGTTCAAAAAGCGCTAAAATGGCCATTACAGTGTCTAAATTTTTGAAAACTTTCCGGGGAAGCATATACCCCCGGACCCCCCTAGAGCCATATTTTTGTTCCTCAATTTGCTTCAAATTAACTTTCCGGAAAAAAATATGCTTAAAAAATGTAAAAATTTTATGCCATTCTCCACCGCCTTAAGAATATTCTGAATACGCCCCTGACGTGAAACATTTTCAAAGAGCTTATGCCCTTTTCCGGTTTAGACGTCTAACGTTTTTGCACTCGTTTAACATTCAACCTAATTCAAAACTGCATCCCCCCTCTAAAATTTTCTGGATCCGCTTCTGGTTATAATTAAGGGTTCGATGTATGCTTGCATGACATCTGTTGGGTTCGATACTTCCGACAAGTTTGAAAACCACTGGTCTAGATATTCATTTGCCAAAGTGCTGCCACAAAGTTGCCCAAGCGATTTTTTTTCCTTTTACTTTGAATTAGCCATTATACCAACTTCACGTTCTTTTCGTTTTGTTTAGCTGGACAGTGTTTTAAGGACGCTGCATAATGTGTATGAAATAATACTTTGTCCTTGACATATAGAAATACCAAGCTACATGATGATTAGTAGTGATTGCTGGATTTGATTTGTTCACTCAAAATATTCACTTGTATTTTACAGTTAAAATTGTGATTCAATTTGACCGTTTAATATTTGGCTTTAATAGAAACGTTAGAAATACCAAGTAATTAGTTTAAAGTGACCAATTCAATTGATTAACTTAAGCAAACATTAACTCATTGTTTCGTTGTGTATAAACTGCTTCATTAGTTGCCAACCAATTTTTTTTATAAGTATACTTCTACTGCAAATAGAAAAATCAAAAAATTACGTAGTTTGAAACGTTCAATAAACTCTGAATGTTAATGCAACCGACTTGGGCAAACATTTAAGTACTGTATCTAAAGCTGTCAAACGTCAGAACAACTTGATTTATAATTAGACAATCTTTTTGATGCAAACGTTAAAAATTGTTTAACCCTGTATCATTTTATAAACGTTTATTGCGAACGTAATAGCAACTAAGTTTGTAAACGTTAAAACTATGTTTTACGGAACACGTTAAAGCAACTTTGACAGGCGAACGTTTAGGAATTGTTTTGCTTCAACGTTTTTCAGACGTTTTATATCGTACGTTAAAGCAACCAAGTTTGCAAAACGTCATAACTACATTTAACGGATCACGTTAGGGCAGCGTTGGCAGGCATACGTTTAGAAAATGTTTTACTTTAACGTCATAAGAACGTTTCATAATGAACGTTAAAGCAATCAAGTTTGCAAAACGTTAAAAATGCGTTTTAGAGATCACGTTAAAGCAACGTTGACAGGCAAACGTTAAGAACGTTTTATAACGAACGTTAAAGCAACCAAGTTTGCGAAACGTTAAAAACGCATTTTACCGCACACGTTAAGGCAATGTTAGCACGTAAACGTTGAAGAAACGTTCTAACCCAAACGTAAAAACAACTATTTTGGCTAACGTTAATAAAACGTTTATTCAACAACAAATTAATGTTGCATATACAACGTTAAATTAACATTAAACAGATGAGCAAACAAACCAAAA
The DNA here is from genome assembly GCA_964006365.1 of Trididemnum miniatum. NCBI lineage: Eukaryota > Metazoa > Chordata > Ascidiacea > Aplousobranchia > Didemnidae > Trididemnum > Trididemnum miniatum. Next base: position 7,370,128 of record OZ023232.1, on the reverse strand, counting down.
ACCAACGTTGGTATTTAAACGTTAAAACAACGTAACGGTGAACCTTAAACTAACGTTACCCCAACGTAAAAACAACTATTTTGGCTAACGTTAACAAAACGTTTATTCAAGAACAAATTAACGTTGCATTTACAACGTTAAATTAACATTAAACAGATGAGCAAACAAACCAAAAACCAACGTTGGTATTTAAACGTTAAAACAACGTAACGGTGAACCTTAAACTAACGTTACCCCAACGTAAAAACAACTATTTTGGCTGACGTTAACAAAACGTTTATTCAAGAACAAATTAACGTTGCATTTACAACGTTAATTAACATTAAACAGATGAGCAAACAAACCAAAAACCAACGTTGGCATTTTAACGTTGAATCTATACGTAACGGTGAACCTTAAATCAACGTTAAAAAAACGTTTCTGTGTTATCTGGGAAATAAAATAGCTTTTTTGGATGAAACTTAAACCGAAACTGAAACCCAGAAACCAAAGCTGTGCGTAAGCAAAACTGAAACCCAAATAGGAACCTATTTTTCAATAGCCGTGAAACCAAACCAAAACTGAAACCTGACATCTGAATTTTAACACACCGAAACTGAAACTGACACCCCAACGCCAAGTAGAAAGGTTTCCACCCTTGATCATGGTATTAATTTCAAGCAAAGCAAGTCTAGATTTAAGTTGCGATTTTATTGTTAGATTGCTGCATAACACACACTCTTCAAAATCAAAAAGTTTTTTGCAGCAGCCGTAGCGGTAATTCAATTATCTTCACAGAAGCGCTGATGCGCTGGTCGCTACTCCACCTTAAAAAACGCGGCGCTGACGCTTTTCGCTGTTGACAGAAAAAAAACAGCGGCGCTGTTCAATAGCTCAGCTGTGCCCACCTCTGTTGATTAGGCCTACCTCTATAAAGCATTTTCAATTTTTATTAACAACTGTGCCTTTAACAGAAGCTTTCACTGTTTTCAAAATAGTGTTGTGGAATCAGAGGCTAGCTGCATTTTACTTGAAAAAGAAAAGAGTATAAAATTGTAAATTTCACATAAACCACAGTTGGGAGCACAAAACTTGGAATTTCTGACTCGTTAGCAAAAAACATGCAGCCAGAATAACTGAAAACATTTTTTAACTACTTGACGTTTCAAGATGTTACTCATCCCGTTGTCAAAAGTAAAAGATGGGTAACACCTTGAAACGTCAAGTAATTAAAAGTGTTTTCAGTTATTTTGGCTGGATGCTTTTTGCTAAAACTACATATTTGCCTACGCTATCAGCTATTGGCCAAACCTCGTAGGTTACATCTAGGACTCGATGTCTAACTAGTGAGGAGAAACTGGCAAACGGCAGATATTCCTTTCATTGTTAATAATGCATTACAAAGCCTTCAAAACAAAAGTAAAAAGTGTTAAATATAGTCCCCTGAAAAAGTGTAAGTTGAGAGAATAGAGAGGTTAATACCCTTTTGTTCTGCTGCGTTTATCCATGTGGGGCGAAGATCAGGATCTCAACTACTGCAGAGAACACGCATAGATGATTATAAAATACAGTACTAGGCATTAGTGCAGGGATACAATACACAGACGTGGCACGACATATTAAGCCCTAACGAGGCATGCGAACAGTAAGATGAATAGTAATTCTTGTAAAATAACTCGTAATAACTCAGGTTCACAGTAATAAACTCAAATTACAATTAATTGCGTCAGTAAATACTTCTTTGTTATATTTTGTTGTAATTTTGAAGTTTAATGTTTTCTGTACCGGTATGTATTCGACGGAAATTCGTAAACATTATCAGCTATTATTCGAAAGTAATGTGACACGCGACAATACTATTTCGAATACTTTGGTACGAAGCCTGATATGAGTTGCACACCCCTGCCATAAAGAGCGCCGAGTCACCCCAAATGAAACTTCAACTCATGGCTGGGAAAGGGGTCAATTGACATAGACGAGACAAAGGCCCACACCGCACATGTGCTATTGCTGAGTACGGCAACCTCTTCTTGTCTCAAAATAGTTTAAAAAGTACCGGTACACATGTTGCTATGGCGAAAACTGAACTTAGCATTCGTTGCTTTCCCTTCTATGCGCTAAGCACCGAGTAATTCTTTTTTGAGATCAAACTATTTTTTTGGGCCACCAAAATAAAATTTTGGCGAAACATTTCTGCTACACCAATGTTGAAATTGTGCATCAGCACTTTTCTAAAAGCGCAATGTACATCATTTGGAGAATGCAGAAACGACCGCGAAGTAAAAGAGCAAAAAGTGTGTTGTTGTTTTTCAGACAATACGACACAGAGTGGTGAGGGATTTGCAAGTTTTTTACGTCCGTAATTTGCAATATCGCAAGCGCGTTCAAAAGGTTTTATTCCGCAACCGCGCATTTACAGCTTTTAACCGCTGTCACTAAGCACGGTTTCAACCTTGCAGGTTTCGTCAAAAGATCGAACAGTGTTCACTTTTCAGTTTTGTATTTATATTTGTTCTTTTGCAATTGTAATATTCTTGACCAGTTTTCAAAGTCATGTAGCACTTGATATCAAATTCAAATATTATAATTGAAAATAGTCTTGTGTGCCTTGCTACGCACAGCCTATCCAGGCTAGACTCACTCCACACTGCAGGGGATCTTTGTTACATTGCTCATCCTAAACCTCTCAACCACGTTTTTTTGTAGTGTGTTCCCTTCGTTTAGCAGGCAACCAGCTACAAACAAAATGCCCAGTAAAAAACCTTTAAGTTCTAACCGACCACTAAGTTACCGGTAGTCTAACTACTGTACCTCAGTACAGGCCCCAAGGGTAACCCACTTATTTGCTGCTGCAGACGCGTTTCGACCTTATTATGGTCTCATCAGCGCACCATAGCAATCTCCCACCCTCCTTAAAAGCAAAAAATCCTAACCTTCAAAACTACTGCAAACCCAAACAACTGCAGACCCCACATTAGCCTCAAGGGTCCCCCTAATAAAATAATTGAAGATTTAAAACGATCGCTAGGTTCAAACTCAGTTCTCCCCTTAAGTTAAAAAAAAAAGACCAAAAGAATGCCAAAGCTCCATCCAAATTTTTAGTTTCAGGATCAAGCAAGAGGATACAATCTACAGAACTTTCAAAACAAAAATCCAACGTCATGATGAAGAATGTGTATTTCAATTGAAATGCTTCTATCTTGCACGTCTTTGATAGGCAATTGCAAAGCCAGCCAACAACCAAGCCCATTGTGTCAAGTACGGATACCTTTATTTGTCCGATCATATGCGGTGAACAAAACACAGAAAAAATAAATAAATACAGTAAGCACACACACAAAACTGTTAAACCATATACAGCCAAGCTAGGAAGCACCGAAGAACCCTAAAGTTATATCTAGTCCAGATGCTTCGTAATGAAATCTACGATGTCTGAACTATCCCGCTACGCAGAAGCAAAAGCACACAAAACAGACAGGAACATACGAATCGTAGCCCAAGCTTACACAAAAGAACAAAACCACTTACTTCTAACATGTAACCGAAGGTCACATGCAGGGGCGTAGCCAGGTGGGGGGGCAAAGGGGGCAATTGCCCCCCCCCCGAAATATTTTCAGTTACCACTAGCCTACTTAAGTTATGTCATTCGCTCGTCTCGGTGTAGGCAGACAAGGGCTCACCCAGGGGGACCCTTTGCCATGGCCCTACGCCCCTACTACCCTTTGACCATAGCAGGCAGCAAAATTGACTATCATCAACAAAATTAAAGCTTTTTTCATAAATTGTAGTCTTAATTGTGTCCGACTGACGATGGTCCGTTGTAGCCTACTTGTCATTGCTTGTCATTGCTAGAGTAGGCCTATTTATCATCATAGAACAAGCCAGATGGATTAACCGCATAACTAAGTTCCAAGTTTCTGTTACATGCTGAAGGTATTTTTGCAATAAATAAAGAAATAGGCTATTTTTTATATAAAGTGCGAAAAATTACAGGTTTTTTGTTGAAAAACCGCGAATATTCGTCAGCGGCTGGGGGCTTCACATCAAAAAAGAGCATGCAGTGAGTGCACTTACTATAGACAATTCAAAAATATTTTCCCAGCAGGAGCGTATTTGGGGGGGGGGAACATTGTGCCATGCCCCCCTTTTGACTCTGCCTTTAGAAAAAAGAACAAAATTAATGGTGCCAAGTGACTGAAATATGCCAAACTCTTTTGATGGTTTCCGTAGATTATGGCCAGTGACGGATTCAGGGGGTTAAGATGAGGAGTATGTGTCCTCCCACTAAACATTTTCAAAAATGTTTTTGATGTATATCCTACAATTTTTTCCGTAGTTTCAAACCTCTTCAATAGCGGTAATTCTTCAATAGCGTTTGTCAGCGACATGGCGTAGCGGTACCGCGCGCAGGTGACAAATCCTACGTGACGGGTTTGATTTGCGGCTGGAGCCGGTCTCCTTTGACATATGTAACGGGTGGCTGCTGACTTGAAGAGCGCAAGCTCATTTCGCAGTCTCCCTCAATTACCGTTGAATTTTCAGTTCAATAAAATTTGAAAATAACCTCAGTTATTTATTTAAGCAGTGGTGTAAAAAGTATTTTGAAACTGTACTTAAATAAAAGTATTGTTAGTGACAGCAAAACTACTCGAAGTAAAGTAGAAAGTATAGACTAAAAAAAGCACTTAGGTAAAAGTAAAAAAGTAGTCATTGTAAAACTACTCAAGTAAAAGTATAGCGTTCTCAATCGTTATAGTGTCAATAGCTGCGCACTTGCCGATGAGCTCTGAAGATGGCAAAGAGGTAAACCAAAAGAAATTATTACAGCTCAGATGGCCGAGTGGATAGAGCGTCTGCAACTGGAACGGTAGACTCGGAGTTCGATTCAGAGTAGGGTTAAACCAACGACTTAAAAGTTGGTATTTATAGCTTCCCTGCATGACACTTAGCATCGAGGGCGACTGCGTGAAGAACAAGCCGGCAAGTTCATTTGTTATGCCGTTCGGAACCACGCTTAGCGAGATTTCCTGATCTCGCAGTGGCAGACAGGTGGCTCGCAACTCCTAAGCGAGCTCGTTATAGCGTCTCCATCGCACAGAAGGATAAACGTATGAATATAAGAAAGATAAGCATTTACTCAGAAGCGGAAATCTGCTTATTTCTGTTAACACTTCAATTTTAGCTTTGCGATGTGCTTTTTTCCATAATTAAGATTGGAAGAGAAATACGATAGTTTTACTGCTAGGCCTACAGTTTTATGGAATGAGTACATTATTGTGGACATTTTAAGCATTTTCTGCAACTTGCGGTTACGGTCATGCAGTAGAGTAATTACAAACAACAGTGACATTGCATGCGACGCAACTTTACAATGCAAGATTTTAGGTGCAACAAGGGATTTCAATTGAGACTTGTAACTCAAGGACTACTTTGTACTTTTCTGAAATAAAAGCTACCCGAGTAGTGTCACTTTATATTAAAAGTACTTGAGTAATAAACGTAAAAGTAGCCCAAAAAAACTACTCCAAAAAGTACTCGTAAGAGTCGTTACTGAAAAAAACTACTCAAGTAATCTACTCGAGTAAAAGTACTTCGCTACTTTACACCACTGGCCTTAAGCACGATTAATCGAAAATGTGCAAACAAAATGCATCATATTTGGAGAAGCACTAAGAATTAGGGTCAAAAAATTTAAACAAAATTTGCGTGAAAATTTTACAAAATGTACTAAAATAGCCATTACAGCATGTAAATTTTCAAAAATTTTTCGGGGTGGCATGCCCCAGGACCCCCCTAGAGCCTTTCTTCTTTTTCAATCAGCTTCAAATTAGTTCCGCGAAAAAAAATGCGCTTGAAAAAAATGTGAAAATTATGCCCCCCCCCCTTTTTCTAAATTCCTCGCTACGCCCCTGTTTCGCAGCTCGTGTGTACAAGCAGAAGCTCGGCTAAAATAAGTGAAACGAGGCTGCAGCCATTATTAGTTTGAGATATTATAGACTGAAAATTAGGTTTAGCACCTTGTTACAGGACCAAGGGAGGGGGCATCGCACCGTAGCCCCCCTGCGTGCGCCTATGCCTCCAGACCTCCACTACTGGGACAAGCCTATGAAGTTTTGCCCCCCCCGAAATTTTTGGCTGGGTACACCACTGGTCACATAGTATCTTGGTCATTCTAGAAAATCAAGGTAACCTGATGGTTGCGTCAAACGTGCTTGGAAAAATGTGGTCGAAACATGGAATTTGCACCTTTTAAAATATTAGCAGCCAATGTTAGTCATAGCTTTTGATCAACATCTCTTTATACCGTTTTTAAAGGAACACCAATTTAGGTCTTTGGTTGATTTATGAATTTCTTCCCATAGCTTACAGCCTCTATGACTTATTAATTCTTATCCTACAAGGTTGTATTTACCGGTGGTCTAAAGACATTTTGTACCGGTGTGGTTTTATGTATAGGCACGTCAGTTATTTTTACAAAGGATTCATTCAGAGACTTCGGTGCTAGGTGATGATGGAGTCGATACATGAATTTTGCTAATGCTAATTTATACACATGTCCAAATTTCAGCAAATTCAGGTTCTTATATAAGACAATCATATGGCAATATTTGCTGCAAAATGTTATCGTTCGAATTAAATTGTTAAGGTGGACTATTAGTTCTTGAATACATTTTTTAGCAGCGTTGTCCCAAATAATTATTCGTCTTCTTGAACAAATTAGAGAAAAAATTAGAATAGGTCAGAGTTAGAATAGGTCCTACAATCGATTAATTCACATAAGGAAAAACCAATTTCCGTCTTCTAAGATGCACTTGCCAAGCCAACCATCCTTAAGAAGCCTTAATGGCTTGAAGGATCTTCTACAATGAATTCATTCTTCAATGCAACATTAGAGTGCAGTCTTTCAATGGAATGGAAAATAGTACTGCCCCATACAGGTGGTAATTGAACCATCCAGTTCGTAACATTAATTATTGTAAGTTACTGTAGATGAAAAAGTTGCTTGGGACAACTTAATATTTGGACTATGTAAGTTGTTGTTTTCAGCTGGTGTTGTTGTGTGAAGCTGGTGTTGTTTTGAGTGGCTGGTGTTGTTGTGAGTGGCTTTGTGTTGTTGTATCTTGTTGTGTGTAGCTGGTCGCTTGCTAATGGGAAGGAACAATCTAGAAAAGAAATGAAGCTGAGAGGTTTAGGATGAGCAATGTAACAAAGAGTCCCTGCGGTCTGGAATGAGTCTAGCCTGGAGAGGCTGTGCGCAGCATGGCTGATAACACCTTTCTTACAATAGAAATATCAAGTTGTTCCTTAAAGATGATAGCTGTTAAAAAAAATCACCATGTAATCACACTTGAAACTAGCGAAGAGAAATTCATTTGCAATTAATTTATTCATGTTTTTGCAAATATAATCAAATTTACAACAATGAGGAGCTCAGTTCATGAGTTGAAAAGAATAAATAAAACAAACAAAAATTAAAACAAAGACATTGAATAAACTTAAGTCAAAGCAGCTTTGACAAAACAGACACAAAAACTTTTCGGAAGCAAAAATTGCTTCTAATTACAGCATTTCACCAGGCACAACATATTTATAAAAAAAATCTGTTTCATAATGTAGAGTATATTATGAAACCAACATCAGCAAACATTAAAACCTCACATAATATTCAAAAAATTATAGCAATGCTTGAGCATGAAACCGATTACAAGATGAAGAGAACTAAACTGAATTTTTACAATGGTGTTAAAATGCAATATCATTTGTGCCTTCACCGTTCTACTGACTTTTTTCGTACCAAAACAGGCTTTTGCTGGGGTCCATTAATTTCATTTATCCCCCAGGGCATATCTTGCTCGCTCAGTTGGAAACTATTGTTTTTGATAGGTTTTATGCCTACAATTATTAACAGCTTATTACAGGAATATCTTCATGATTTGCCATTCAAATCAATAGTTAACACTACCGTCGTAAAAAGCTAAGATGAATAAAAAGTTGCTGTAAATTAAAAACAAGAAAATAAACGCAAATAAATGAACACAAATACAATAATTCGCAATCATACCAATAAAAAGAATACAAAAATCAAATCGTCGGGTATATTTTATCATTTTTTGACATTTAGTTCACTAGCTTTCTAGCATTGTGGATGGTGCTTTAAAAATAAATCATCACCTGGTCGGCGGAGAGTAAATCGCCTGCGTAATTTTCTTTTTACTTAAAACTACTGCTTCTGACTGAGTAATTAATCCAAGGAAAAGGTTTACAAGCAAAACAAACTGCCGGAGAGATTAAATTCAACCTAATTCACAATTGTTTTAGGAATTGTACGCATGCATCAAAACACAGTCAACGAACCATTTTCAACTGCTGTTCTCAAGAATTGCAAACACAGAATAATGGGATCAAAGTTTTTCCACTTTGAAATAATCTACGGTGATGTTCTTAAATATTGTTATCATAAATGTATAAATAACTTTTCCTCTCATGCATGCGTCCATCAGTCGTCAACTTTTACATCTTTTCTTTCATCGCAAGAAACCACTCATCTCGCTTCTGCTTCACTCAAACTTGTTGCACTCGTCACTGATGACATCATCACTCAGCTGCTGCAGCTTTGACAACACAATTTCCTCAAACGAGCGTTACACTGCCGACCTTGTAACGCTTTCGAACACCACCGGTGATCTGTACACGAACCTGGTAAAACAATTCTTTTTAAAATACGTCGTGCAACATCAGTTTCTCCTTTGAAATGCAATAAATATGGGACGAAACTAGCTTATGGAGAAAAATAAAAGACACCGTAATTCTTAACACTGGACGTTTCGACAATTTACGTAACTGAAGGAAATTTCAGCTTCGCATTGCGTTTTTCTCACTGCTGATGAGGACAGATGAATCTATGTTGTCAAAACGTCCAGTTTTTAAAATTACCGTGGCTTATTTTCTTCAGCTAGTTTCTTCTTTGTTTCAAGATTGTGAACAAAACTTCGCAGTTTCTTCCGTTCAACAACAAAAAAGTCGATATTACTGTATTTTTACTCTGGTCGGCGATTTAGTATTAGCTTATAAAACCCGTTTAGTTTTTGGTCAAGTCATAATAAAAACATAAAAAAGTAATTCCTAAGGTCTACCGTCCGCTGCTTGCCCCAAGCAAAAATCATTAAGAGAATTAACTGTCTATAACAGACTCTACAGTTATCCTGTCCACATGTCCACTTTTTGGGGGTTTTAGGCCTGTCGCCGCAGTCCTTGCTTCTAGTTCCAGCATCATAATCAATTTTTTGATGTCATAATAATTATGACATCAAAAAATTGACTTATCATGCAAAATCAGAACCAAGAATCGCGGGCCTAAAACAAAAGAAAATTGAACTTGTGGACAGGATACGCACGTCTCGCAAAAATATTTTCTTCATGATAAAACGGGCAAAGTTTGGTTAGTTTTTAAAAGATATATCGAGGAGTTAAAATACTTCAACGTACAACTTATCAACAATAGGTTCACTTCATACTTTTTCAAATCTTTTTTCACGAGCAACGCAACGTTTTAAAATTACAGTAATTGCCACGTTTTAATGTTAACTAAAATACGAAGCGCTGCGCTGTTGAGAAGTTTGGCATCAAAATGAATTCAATATTAATCTCCCTGCTTAATGGGCAATTTTATTATGAAGGCTGCGAACTCCGACTTAAACTCAGTCTGTTTTGTAGATTTCAAACTCCGAATATTAAAAAAGAAGTTCCCAACTCGTACTTGCAAATTTTTGGTGAACTAGATCACAAATGCTTCAAGTTTTTAATCCTGCTAGAAACGCTTGAAATTGTTTAACATCAATCTGCAAAGAATTTTTCTCAACTTTTTAATTTCCTTGGCATTTGTTTCTTTACAGCACAACATTATTTCTACTTTAAAAATAACACGAATTTCTTAAGTTCGTTCGCTTAACAATGACTTACCTTCTTGGCATTCTACTCTGTTACAAGCGAGAGAGGTTATTGGTCTTTTTCTATCGGAACATTGGTTGGTGGCTATTTGGTGCCTTCTTCCTTTGTAAACGCATCTGGAAATTCTAGTTCGAAGCCCGTTCGTTCCACAAGACCTTGTACAGCTTGACCATCGCCCCACTAACCAAAGTGGATAACATTGGCTGCTTCTGCAGTAAGCTTTGCTGCGATATTAAACACAGTTTACGATACGGTAAGCGAAATTTAAAAAATCTTTTAACATCCTGAATTTAAACGAAAAGAGCCAAGAACAAACGCATTTTACTGTAACTACCAGCTCAGACACTTATGCCACAAAAATTTATTTTCCTGTGATTGGATTTTATTCTACTATCGGGATAGAGCAATGCAAGCTTTTAGGAAGAATGAGCACCTATCCATCACTCAACTAAGAAGAAAATCCCGTTAAGTGCTTTTCTAAATCTGCAAAAATTGAGCTGTCTACGTTGTAGTACAACCTCTCCCTTCAATGCTGAACGTCAAGCAGAGAAGCTGCGAATACCAATTTTGATTCTACGTTTTAAAACGACTTGGAAATGAACCCAGGTCTACCGCTTTAGTAGAGGCAGACGTTATATCCAAGCGGCTATCGGACTGCGAAAATTAAACGGAAAAATGTTAAGTAATTGAAAACGAGATACTGTACTTTCGTAATATGCTAATGCACCAATCTTTTCTGAAGTTGCACAACAAGAAATACAGTAAAAGAACACTCAGCTTTGTCAATTTGCTGTAATACCTTCTAGGTGAAGTTAATTGAGAGCAGTGCTTCTTGTGAAGCTTAGTTCCATTCGCACTGACGCATCGCACATGACGTGATTTCATTGATAATCCTCGTTTCACACATTTTCGATCACACTGTACGTAAACTAACAATTAGTGATTTACAGAAAAATGATTGAAAATACAAAAAATAACAGAATTACAAAACAATACTTTATAAACATACTTCCGTACTGATGTTGATGTAATCTTCTACACACACATTTTTGAAAGAAAATATCTGCACATCGCTTAGCCTTAGAGCAGGGTTTCCCAAACTTTTTGTTCATAGGTACCCTCGGACATAAGGGACAATTTATGGATTCGCTCGTGCTCTCCCCAAAGTATATCTTAAAAAAAAGAAATCGCGTCCGCAGACGTCCAGTGTTCCTCTCACATCAAGTGAAGACCAAAAAAAAAAGATCATCGCGTCCGCAGAAGTTCAAACTTCCACCATTTTTTGCTCTTCCAATCGGTACGGCCTTAATCTTGGCCCTAATTATTAACATCAGGTAATAAAAAATATAACCTAATGTATCTCTTGAAAAGTCGAAATGTACCCCTGAAGGTACGTGTACCCCAGTTTGGGAACCCCTGGCTTAGAGCGAACTGGTTTCTCTACGGAGACTAAAAAGAGCTGCGCACTCAATATCTAAGCAATATGCAGATAATTGTTTTCTTTCTTCAAAAACCTAAGACAGTTTTGCAAGATTTTACTTTCATCAGCAATCATAGGAATAACGAACAAATAGTTCAGTTGCTGAAGCAGCCGTTCGGTATCGCGGTGAGGAGCGCTTGCGTTGTGGTTGAAAGACCCGGTTACATATTCGTCGAATTACACCAAATACTTTAAAACAGCAGCCACTCTGCTGGTGACTTAGTATTACTGTAAAAGCATCCTAGGCTCGGGCTGTCTCGAGATTGAGAAAATCGTCACTTCAAACTCGTGCGACAAACCTACCACATTTAGTTACGCTACAATTTCGTGCAATGCTTACCAAGCTCCATGGACCACTCTGCCATCTTGGGCATAAACGCTCCTCGCAAGATTCTAGTTCATGCACCACGGAGTTCGGAGAACACTCAACATTGCCGACTTTTCGCGTGCTTCCATTTGACATTACAACAACACAAGCGGGCGCTCGTGAGCGAGTACCGTTGCCGCAATTTGTAGAGCAAGCACTCCAGCGTCCAAGGACAAATCTGAAAAATGGAAACAGCGGTTAAAGTTAAAGATTACTTAAAGCAACATTTAACTTCGTTCCTTAAAAGTTAATATTGAAATTGCATCAAATAAAACCGGTTAGACCAACTAGTAGGAAGATTCTGTACAAGGTACAAGCTATCATTTTTCTTAATACAGTACGAATGCTACATTCTTGGTCAGAGTTGGAAAAAATCGATTGTAATCGATATTCGATTGCGATATTCTTTACTTTTTGTTCATCGAATGCACTCAGCTTTTACTTTTTTGAATGAGTATCGAATTATGGCCTTGCCTTTACTTTATTTTCGGCGCAATTCGATATTCCATATTCGATTCTTTTTGTCCAGGTTACTTTATATCACTTTGGAAAATTTACAATAATCGTCGGTATGTCATTACCTTATTTTTGCTAATAATTTTTTTTGTGCCAAAAAAAACAAAAAAAAAAGATTTTTAATAGTAAAGTTGCTTGGCATATACTATGTCCGTTGTTTGTCTGTACGTTACCGCATGAATGTGAGGACATCACAAAAAATGCTTGGCGTACACCGTTAAATGCTCAGAGTAATATCGAATGTCGATTACCATATTCTTTATTCTTTACTTTTAAATTACCATCGAAATCGATTATTTCTTTACTTTTTGATGAACTATCAAATATCGATTATTTCTTTACTTTTTTGGGTATCGATTTCCCACCCTGTTCTTGGTCATGGTTTTTATCTGAGCATTACTATAGCTTAAAGTGTAGTTTTTGCAACGGTTATAGTTGCAAGGCCACTGGTTCAATTCTCATTCAACTTTCATCGTTGTCAGTATTCTAACAAACACATCTCCTGGAGTATCTCCACTATACAGATTTTGACAAAGCAGCAAATTGAAGATGAAAAATCAAGATCTTAACAGAACACCCGAAAGCAACGACAATTATAAAACGAGTCCATACTAGTTTTATACATAACACTTCTATTGCTTTGTTGTCAGAGCGCGTAAACGAAAAATCATAACCAAGTACAAAAATTGAACAAAAAATTTCCAAAAAGTCAGCAATTAAGCTACTAAAAGCATAGCATGTTTTTACCTTGGAGGGCAATCGACACGATTGCAGGGCAAAACTTTGGGAGCTGGCTTTTCTAACCCTTCGCAGAACCAATTATTAACAACAATTCTGCCATCTCGTGTACACTTCACACGCTTGAATTGAATACCATTGCCACCACACGAAGCGCTGCACTCAGAGTATTCGCCATATTCATAAGTGTATACTGTAAACAAAAATGTTGTCAATCGTGAAAATATTGACATATGTTAGCACAGGATAGCACAAAGACACCAATCTATCTTTAATTCAACGCATAACTTGGCCAATGAACAACAGCTTAGTTTTTAACTTTCATTTAACGCTATGGACTTCATGTCAACCATTTTTTTGCGTCGTAGTTAAACTCTTGATACTTTATTCACTCATTTTTCAAAGATGATGCGAACAGCTCACTAGGTTTTTTGGCCCACAAAAGTTTTACGGCGGCATGGTCATGCTGGCAAATAATACTTGTAGATACAGTACAGCAAATATACTAATTGGTCAATAGCTATCTTGCGAAGGTTTAAGCTTTAAGCTTATTCCACTTAAAAATAATAAATTACAGTAAGAATTTGGTTGCGTGCACCGCACTTTTTGGAAGGATTTTTTGAAGCAGTGCAGATGCACTTGAAATGTCATAGTGCTGCCTCAGTAAAACTAAAACCTTCTCACTTGTCGAGCCACAAACTCAATCAGAAGGATAATTTGCGACATTGAACTCACAAGAGTAACACTTCCGTTATTATTACTATTATCTTTCAGTGGCATACTTATCCTCCTGTCACGAGAAAGCGACCAAAGCGTTATGACGAGCTCGCTTAGGTGTTGCGAGCCATCTGTCTACAACACCAAGATGGTGTAATTCTGCTAAGAGATCTGCCCAATGGCATAACAAGGAAACTTGCCGGCTTGTTCTTCATGCGTCAAGCAGGGTCAAGCAGGAAGCTGTGAATGCCAATTTTAAAGTCATTGGTGTGACCCGAATCGGAATTAAACCCGAGTCTACAGCTTCAGGGCAGACGCACTTACCACTCGGCTATCCGAACTGTTTAATTAATTTACATCGTCAGATGAAACAAAAATCATCGCTTTTACCCAAAATATCAAGTCGAAGACTGGCAGTTAGACTTCCAGCATCGTTATCCGCATGACAAGTATAAATTCCAACCGTTTCCTCGCCAGAATTGGGAATCTGCAGCACTCTGCCTTGCTTCATCAATTGGTAGTCCAAAATTGGTCCCAAATTAACCAACGACTGGTTGTTGAACGACCATACGATACGTGGTTGTGGAAAGCCGGTAACCGGACAACCTTTAATACAAATGCAATAAGATTGTAATAGCTGCAAATTACAATAACTGTAAACATTCAACAAGTTTATTCGATTCGAAGAGCATAGCCAACCTTCAAGTTTTAAAAAGACTGATGAGTACTATTAATGCAAAGCCTACGTCTCATTGAAATTGATGAAAAGCAGCAAGACTGATTGACCGATTGGATGGCTCATGACCGATCAGATGGTCCTTGACCGATCAGATGGCCCAGTGGGATAGAACGTCTGCTTCTGGATCGGTAGACTTGGGTCTGATTCCGAGTCGGGTCAAATCAATGACTTTAAAATTGGTATTCACAGCTTCCCTGCTTGACGTTCAGCATTAAAGGGACAGTGTGGAGAGCAAGCCGGCAAGTTTACTTGTTGTGCCGTTGGGAAAGGCACTTAACGGAATTCCCCCATCTTAGTGTGGTAGACAGATGGCCGGCAACTCCTGAGCGAGCTCGTACAGCGCACTGATCGCTTTCTCATGATAGGAGGATAAGTATGCCGATAATAATAATAAAAGTAAGGCATTGAAAGTGATCTTTCGCTGCTTAGAGGAGCTCAAGTGATACGATAGAGCAGTGGTATTCAACCTGGGGTCCGCGGACCACCAAGTGGTCCGCGAATGATTTTGAAGGGGCCGCAAAGGCTAAAGGGTCCTCAAGGGGGCAGCACCTTCTTTTTGCACTGCACTGCTCTGCACTTGATTTCGGGGGAAAAATTGGACGTGTGCGGACGGGTTGACCTTTTTTTTGGTCTTCACTTGCTTTTGGGCGGAAATTTGGACGTGTGCGGACGTGTTGACCCTTTTTTTTTACGTGTGCGGACTGGGGTTATGACATTTTTACAACCTCATATCCCTGTACCATAATTCACTGAACTTTTGCTTAAAAACAAAGAAAAGAACCTTTATTTTAACTTATTTTTAAAAAAACGTCACCCCGAGATAAGAAAATTGATTTTTCGAGTTTTCTATATTTGATCACAAAACGAAAAAATGAATTGAATACAATCGGTATGCTAATCTAGCTTCAAAACTCAAGCAAATCCTATATTTATGACCTGTACGAGGTATGTAAGTTGTTTTCATGTAAATACAAGTTCATGAAGAGAGTTCGCAAAAGAGTGTTGCTAAATTTTACATAATACAACAATTCAATTTTTAGCCCTTATTGCTTAAAATAAAACGAAGTGGCAGTTTGTCTTTGTTTCTGCAGGAAGTATAGAGCTGCTGCATTAATTTAATTGCACGTTCTGCGCACTGATTGCTCCTTGGAATGTTGAGTGGCGATGGTTCCTGCTTCCAGTGATTATGCAATGACTTTATTGCTTTTTTGTATGGTTTCAATATTTCAGCCAATTTCTTGTAATCATTTTCATTGTACATTTGATTAGTAAACCAATAATCTGCCCAGTCATAAGAAATGAATCTGCATACTTTTTCCAGTATTTTTCTTGCTGATGGAATAAGAATGAATGAAAGTAATACCAGAATGGCTCTTGAATTCCACCTTGCATTGCTTATGTTTGGAATTGCCTGAAAGTTAATCTCAGGAAAGTGCCCTTTTTCTTCAAAGAATTTAAAGACCCTTGTTAGATGGTACAAAAACTTCATATCGTCTCTCCATCCTGAGTTATCAAGAATCACTTCAGTACCATTAACAAACTGAGCTTTCAATTCCTCATAATTTTTTATCAGTTGGGACACAAACGGGTACTGAATGTTGGGAGAACTGCTGTTTGACCCAAGCTCTTCATCCATAACCAGACGGAGCATTCGGTCCAAAACGTGGTGCTGACAACTTATAAATTGAGGTTTGAACCAACCTTTTTTAAAAACCTTTGTTGCAGTTGAATAACTACTCCATTCTTTTTACCAATGTTTACGCTAGTTGTGTCAGCAGTGATCATCTTTATTGCATTCCATAAATTGTATTCATCAATAACTTTTGTTATAGCTTGAGCAATAGCATCAGCCTTGCCATCCTTTAAACGCAATGCATCCAATTTTACTTCTGTTCTTTCGTTTTCAAGCACAACTACTTGATACTCATCCTCTTCAATGTGTTTCCCATCAAAATGCAAGGAACAGTTTTCCACCTGCAAATCCTCCTTCATTTGTTCCTTTAGTTTAACAGCTTCCTTAAATGTTGCTTTATAAATGGCAGATTGACTTGGTGGAGGAGTAGCAAGACCGCCATCTGTCAAGTGCTTGAATATTTTGGAGGCCTTATTTGTTGACACTCCTGTAGATATCACCAAGTCTGCTGCCAATTTGCTGCTGTTGTATTTTCTTGTTGGTTTACGTGCGCTTTCTTCTTCCTCATTATACTCACTGTTTTCCGATTCACTACTACTAAAGGCATGACAATCAAATGCAAAATCACGAGATGTTGAGGGCAATTCAGCTTGAGAATATCCAACTTCTCCTTTACTTTCTACTTGAAGGTAATACAACCGCTTGTCCTCTGAAGATAACCAAAAACCTTTTTGCTTAGGTAATATCAAAAAGCTCGTTCAAAGCGTCATACTTTCCTCTCCTGACGCATTCATCATACACTTTCATCGCCTTTTCAAGCTTTGCTTGAATAACCTGATTAGAGACGTGAGCAAAACTCAACTTCTTCTTTCACAAGTTTGTGATCTCTTTTGAAATTTGTGCTTTTCGTTCTTTCCTACCTTTTATTTCGGTCCCAAGATATTGGTACCGTCCAACAATTTGTATTTTCTTCAACAGTCTACATTTTTCTTCCAAAGGTATTGCTCCCCGTTTTCTCTGTGTCTTCTGGAATCTTGCTAAGTTGATGGTCCAAATGCCCTTATTTCTCTCACATTCATTACCGCTTTTTTTATGTGACATGTTAAACCTAGCTTACTTTTTCTGAAAAAAACGTTAATGTAAGAAGAACGCTCAGCAATTTAAGTAAGTTTGTCAGCTTATGAATAATACAAGCTTAAGACATGGCCGTAAAATGTCAGGAAAAGGAGAAAATGTGCATAATGAATTGTTTGTAACAAAATAAACAGAACACAACGAGTAGCTATGAAATAACGCTGCTCCTGCTTACGGATTACCGATCACCCATATTATAAGGCTTTAGCACGCATACAATTTGAATTTTTGGTTTGGGGGTGACCTTTTTTAAACATTGAGACGAATTAAGTTTTTGTTCACTGTTTTTAAACAAAAGTTCATCACATTTATGATACAGGAAACCTTTTTTGTAAAAAAAAGTATAAAATGTCATAACCCTAGTGCGGATGTGTTGACCTATTTTTTTCTTTTTTTCTTTGGTCTTCACTGATTTTAGGCAGAAATTGGATGTTGGTATCAGGAGCGGATCCAAAAAGTTTTGGTGGGGAGTATGTAACTTTGAATTAGGTTGAATGTTAATTAAATACAAAGACGTTTGTACCCGGAAACGGAGGTAAATAAGTTCTTTGAAAACGCTTCATGTCAGGGGCGTATTCAGAATTTTTTTTACTTAAAGCGAAGAGTTTCGACATTATGGAAAAATTTTATTCACCCAAAGCGTTGTTGAAAATGGCTGATGGGATGCATCCCCCATGATCGGTACTCTAAAATCGTGTTTATTTGCGTTGGTTTATGTGACGTCCCTAACAACAGATCGCGTAACTTAAGAGGTCGGCGACTTGAAAAAGGTTGAAAACCACTGCGATAGAGAACCTGGGGTTTTAGCATGTTTGCTTATGCTGTTTGTAGTTCACGTTTATGGTAAGCTGCACTATTCAAACCTACAAAAAGATTTAGAATATGCCGCCGTCCTCGCGAAAAAATAATCTGTGAAGTTTCAAAAACAACTATCGGTCTGCAGTATGCCAGTGGTTTTCAACCGGGGTCCCGCGGAACCCTAGGGTTCCACCAGTACAGTCCGGGGATTCCGCAAGTTTACAATTTAGAGCTGGGTTCAAGTCAACTAGTGAGTTAAATTAATGCACAGGGATTCCTTAAGTCTCTGGAATGTTTCATTGGGTTCCGCTCCGCCAGAAAGGTTAAATACCACTGATCTATACAGCACATTTTGAAGCAAAAACTTACCCATAATAACACTTGTATTAGCTTTAACACGATAACTTTCCAAGGGAGCACCAGTTTGTAAAAGCTGTGGCAGACCTACAACTCCTTCAGTGTCAGAGAATAAAACAGAATCCTCACTTATGTGAGGAGCATCTAAAAAAAATGTACAAAATCAAAGCATTGCTATGAAGTCGTAGATTGTTACATTACTAAAACAAACAACTAGTTAATATCCATCCACACACACAGTTAATATCCATTTAAAAAGCTTCGAAATAAGAGTGTAATCGCTACTTCGGGACTTTATCAGTGGATAAAAAGGTTCAATCTGGAACTTGCTGGTTTGTTTTTGGAAAGACCTTAAGCTCTACTAACAAACCTGCGCTATCCAGCACTAACTTTGTAGAGAATCAGCAGGTAGACAACCAGCTTTCTAGTAAAGAACAGCAAGATTTAACGTCATTTACTCACCAAGAAGTACTAGAGATGAGGCTTGATAGTCACTTCCAGCAGGGTTGCTCGCTTCACAACCAAACAAGCCCTGGTAAGCCGCAGTGGCTGGATAGATCTGCAATGAGTTATCAGCCAGTACCATAGTGTTTTGTCCTAGCCCAGGACCATCTTTACTCCAAACAACAAAGGGATCCGGAGTGCCTGTAAAGCAATATTAACTAAGTCCAAGTTTGAATTGGATACGATTACAGCAGAAACAAATTGATGAAATAACAATTACAACGCCTAAAACTGAACAGAAGTTCCACAAAAATTTTTATCACTAAACTTTGAAATGGTAAAATGTCACCAATCACTCACATTCTACCGTAGAACCTGCAATATAACAAAATGTGCGAAAATTGGAAGATAAAACACACAGAAACCAATAGTAATGGTTACTGGTACACACTAGACATGATGCCAATCTTAAAACACATTGTACTCCAATTAGTGATACACACTACTACTTTTAGAACTGCCAAAGTATCCTACAGTATTTAACAACCTAAAAATTCATTTTTGGTGCGGCATTTTAAGGTCTATGTATTTCAAAAACCGTTTTACGATTCGAGAAATTAACTGGCGTAGAAAAAAATACATGCATCCAAAAGGACCAAGTGGGCTGAAACTAACCTTCAGTAGGACATTCAATTATGATTCTTGCTCCTAATTTAGCTTGAATATCTGAACCAACAGTAACATGAACAACGTCGGATAATATGTCCTCATATGATGTCGTGGTGGAACGAATACGAGGCTTCTGCATCACACTCAGCAATGTTGATTTGGAGTCGCTTCCGTGATCATTTGATGCAACGCATGTATATGTTCCGGTGTCGGTGTACTGAGGATGCATTATCCGAAGTGAGCTTTCTTGCAAGACGAAAAACCTAAACACAGAAAATGCTTAATGAAAATCAAAGACATCTGAAAGCAACCAAGGGATTGCAATTTTTTTTAATTTATTGAACTGAAAGTTTAGTTTTACGATAAGGAAGACTAAACGCCTAGTTAGCTGGTTAGCCCAGTTGCTAAGAGATTATTTCTGTCGGTGCGGGAGGTCTGGGGTTCAAATACTGGGTCGGTCAAATCGGACACAATGTTGTCAACAATCCGCCACCGCTGCGACCGTTTATCGAGGATGTGTTGCTCATGCGCTAAGTCGCGAGAAGGGCCCGCCACTCGCTACACGCTTCGACGCAATGCCGCGAGTATAATGAAGTTTTGATTTTTTTGAGAAATGAGCTTGAAGTTTTCGAAACGGCAGTCACTCGAAATAAGTGTCAAATGCGATCGGTTCCAGCTTGTGTGTCGACAGATTGGCATTCTAACGTCACTAATGCGCAAGACTGTTATAATATTTAAGATCAAAATTTGTGATATCTTGCAGCAATGATCTTTATTAAAGTAGAAAAGAAAAAGAAGAAAAGCTTCAGCAGTGTAAGACAGAAAATGTTCAATTATTTCCAATATTGTAAATTGTGCGATAAGAAGTAATGATGCGCTTACAAAAATTTTTCTTTCTTGAAGGCGAGAAATTCAACTACGAAAAATAACATTACTAAAAAGGTTCATCAAAAATACAAAGCAATTACATGACAAAGAATACTCGTATTAAATGCACTGCAGCTGATAATTCGCATTTTGTGGTAGTATTGCTTTGTACCAGCCGGTTAGCTTAGTTGCAATCGCAATCGGTCCGGGAGGTCGAGGGCTGGTCAGGTTGGACACTGTGTCACCGCTGCGATGTTTCTTCGGAGCTATGTTGCTCAGGAGCTAACCAGCGGAAATGGACCCTGACACTCGTAGCATGCTTCGACGTAATAAACCTACTACGAGTATAATAAGGATTTGATTTTTTTGAGTGTCTTCATTGGGAAGCTATCAGCACAAGAGCAAGGTACTAAGGACAGGGTAAGGAAACATCAAGCGATTAAAAAAAACAGCAATAAACGCACAACAATGTAGCAGCAAATGATATTGAGGAGGAAAAGGTGCATCAATATTTTTGTTTGCAACACACAAGGTTTAAAGCAAGCTTAAGTAGAAAGAAAACGGCGGTCAGAAACAAGAAACAAATTCTTTACCTAGGATTATCCGGAAGTTCGTTTTCATCACGATACCACGTGATTTCCGGTTGCACAGCACCAAATGTTTCGCACAAAATCGTCACTCTTTCTGCATGTGTGATTGTCAAACTTCCACCTACGTAAGCAGTGACGTCACGATCTTGTTGTACAGGATCTTCAAGAGTGGGATGGTGGGTGATCAAAGGAGCAGTCAAGACGGTTTCATTCCTGATTTGCTCTGCATAAATTGATAGTTCACACAACACACATGTCTAAAGCAGCAATCATATTTAAGCAACAACCAACACGCCTGATGTTGGAAAAATGTGCAGTCATCCAGACAATCAACCATCTCCCATTTGTGCTTGTTTGGCGTTGTTTCGCCATTTATTATTTCTAAAAATGGCTGCTAGCCAAGTTTCTTGAAGTGCTTTCTTTGTCTAAATTTTATGGTACAGAAAGCTACGTTAGCTGCCCGGTCGGCGAAGTGGCTATAAACATCGCTATCGGCGCGAGAGGTCCTTGGATCGATTCCCGGGCCGGTCAAATCGGATACGGCGTCGTCAACTGCTCGTTACCACTGCAACGTTTCTTCACAGCTGGGCTGCCAAGGCACAAAGCCGCGGAGATGGGCCCCGGCACTCTTCACACTCTTCGGCGAAACACCGCGAATATAATGAAGGTTTTTGTTATTCAGAAAGCTACGCAGACGCAAGCCATCTAGTTATTACTTTAGTTACTACTTTTCATTTTTACATTCGTTATTTTTCAAAAAATGTGTCAAGCAAAAGGTATTACCAGAGTGAAACATCAGGTGGACTTCTCAATACATGGCAAGTTTTACGTAGGCAGAAACAGCAAGCATTTGAAAATATTGAACAAAAAGTAATACTATAGTAAATAAATTTTCCAAAACTGAAAAAGTATTAAATAATTTTTCCGATATGCAGCCAAGTCTCACCTTCTAAAAGCCGAACTATTCGAAGGGGAAGCACCGTTTCGGTACTCCTAGCTATGTTCAACCTTGACCCTCTGATATCATCGCCAATTAAAAGGCTGTTCAATTGCTCATATACTTCAACTCTTTGCCGAATATACTCGTTAGCACTTATCTTTCCTTGATGGAAGTCATCAGTGATTGATATATAATCTTCCAAAACTTCGTTGATCTAAAAGCAAGTGAAACTATTCACAAAAATCAAAAATTTAGTTCTTTGTTTAATTTCGCCAGAGCTTAGTGTTTCTAGTTAAAATATTATAGTCCACGTTGGGTCATCTAATCATTTTTTCTGCTATGATGCAGAAAACCGGCGGTATTCGGTCCGAGAAGAATATCTATTTTAATATCTGGTTAAAGCATTTACTTGGCTGTGAGGTCTCTCCAACCCAGTGTCTTCCAAATACTGCTCAACGATTGCAACCAGTTCTGAATCTCTTTTGTTTAGCTGTACACTAACGGAACCGTTTCCACTAGGGTCAAAAGTTGTCAAATCTGTTTCTAATCTTGATGAAGAATCAATAGTCTTGCTCTCCACTACACGGGAGGCTTGCGCATATGAAATATCTGGATGAAGAACTTGACGAGGAGCTTCGGCAAATTTCACGGGTGGGCGGTGATAAGGTCTGACAAGCCTGTAGGAATCAAAATTTTCATCAACGCGTTCAAAAGTGCGTGCATCGTCATCAGGAATTTCATTGTTTCGTGGAATTTGAATGACTGACGATGACAGAAGAGTTTTGGAAGCACCTAAAAAAGAAACTAATGGTCAGGAGGATCGCTGGTGAGATTTTTAAACTTATACTTTACGCTTACAGCGTTATCAACCGTCAAACTTATTCTTACTTTTACGAATCATAGAATTGCAATGCTCAAGAGTTCAAAGACACGATCTCTAGAATGATTGAGATACATGCAATGTGTTCACTGGTTTTCACTCTCCTTGCAACACTCCATGAACTAGATCTATCTTGTTCAACAGCTAATGGACTGGTTACCTGGCATTTGCCTTATTAATTACTCTGTTTTCTACAAAGTAATTCATTACTAATAGCTTCCAAGGTGCGTTTAAAGATAGAGGACAGGCGACGACGCGACAATTTTTTGTCGCTCTTTTTAGATGTATTTCACTGTTTGGCGATCACGCGAAAACCGGCGAAAGCCTTTCACATTCACATACATTATAATTTCTGTCGCACTTCGCCTGTCGCGTATCGGTAAACGCACCTCAAGCCAGCAAGCTCTTTCGTTCAAACACCGAAGCAATCAAAATACAAGAAGCGTAATGGCTCGAAGTTTTTCACCTGCACCGTTTGATGATTTTACACGAATAACTGATCTTGCAAGAGAAGGACCAGCTTTACAAGCATACACTCCGTTATCAGATGAAGTAGCTCGAAATATTCGCAAACTTCCATCGGAAAGCATGGCGAGATGTCTTCCATTTCTAGAAACTTTTGTTGGTACAAATCTTATGAGAGAACGATTATGAAACCAATAGATTTTTCCATTTGAAAATCTAAAAACCAAAAACAACTTCTAAAAGATGAAAGCAAATCGCATTTATAACTGCTTTATAGGCCAATTAATGCGTGTGATGAGTTAACGGTGATCAGTAAACTTCTGAGAATAAAAGCTGAGCGATACGGGCGTAATAACTTCGTAATCAATCAGGAAAAATGCTGATCGGGCCGAGAATCGAACCTACTCCTCAAACGCATAACACGGCGAAGATCAAGCATAAAGGCAAGTTTCGGGTTGGATGCTTCCGAAACGATTCATCCGCTCGCCTCCCCATCGACCCTATTTATCTTGGTTGCAGATTATATTTCCTATTTTTTGTTATTCCGATCCTAACCAAAAACAAAGCCTCGAACGATCTGCTCCGAAAGCAAAATTGTTACGAGTCTGAAATTATCCGTGCCTAAGTATTTCCTACAGTAAGAATCCATTCTGCGGATTTAATAAACGTACACTAGTGTTTTCATTTTTTATTTTCAGATCTTGGAAAAATGCAAAAAAAAATTAGCTCGTGAAGCAAAACAATTGAAAAACATACTGTGCTTCAAGTACAGGTATAAGACTATCAGAAATTCTTCTGCATGACATTTCATGCCAAAATAATTACGATTATTTGTAAAATTCTATATTTTTGACGGATTGATATCAAGCTTATACGCACTTATCTACTTTACATCTAATGATTATGGTGGTTCCACGAAATACTACTGCTTTTTGACCAATGAAAATCCGAACTTTGGACTGGGGATGTCGTTGAATGAATGTGTGGTACTTGGTGTGGATTTTGGGCCAGTTTGCAGAAGCTGAAATTGAAACCAAATTAACAAAACTTGTTGTTACTGTAAATCTAAAATCAGCACGAGAATTTAATTATTAATTCCCTGCAGCACTGTAAAACACTGAGTAATTTTGTCACTACAGGCGGGCCGCTTTTATGATTAATTAAAGCGCTATTTGTGAATAATATTTTTCAGCAGTACCGTAACGCAGATATTCAGGTCGGAAACATTCCCATTATTATCACAGTTCAAAGTTCGGAAACATGCAGTTGCAGGGGCTTGAGTATGTATAGCTGAAAATTGCATTGAAAACGCTGTCAGCTCGGTGGCCGAGTGGTTAGAGAGGTAAAACTCACAATCGCAAGGTCCTGGGTTCAAAACCTGAGTCTACCTGATGAGCGATCAAACCGCGAAACTAGTCGTAGAATTGGCTTACTACTTTAGTAAGTCTTCAAGGCCAACCATTTATCCCGTTGTATTTCATATATATAGGCTTATAACGGCTCCATTATATATTTCATATAGGCTTACATCGGTTCCATTACTTCAATTCCCATTAGTGTTTCACAAAACTCAGTGCTGCAGGTATGCAATGCTGACAATTTTTTTTCAGCAACAATTAAAAATAAGGGTCGTGTTAAGTTCCTTCAATACAGTAATAAAAAAGTACTGGTGCGTTGTTATTATTTGCATCTTTTCAGCAAAGCAGCTTCAACCTATAGAATTAGATTTGTTTATTCTTCACCATCTCTCAATAAAACAGCAAAATAGTGCACATAATTAAGTGCATAACGGTATAATGGTCATTGACAATCAACAGTCGAAGAAAAACAGGCAAACATAGTTTTACCGCAGTGTGAATATTTATTGTTTTCAATAGTTACTGCATAATAAATACCAGATCAAAATGGAGGAAGTACTTACAAGGAAAAAATTATCAAGTTAACTTACGAGAGAGCAACAGGGCGACTGCGAAGGGACACACAGAGCATTTTTGTTAGATTAACTCCATGAAACCAAAATTAACTTACAGCATCTTTTTCTTCTGCACATATTGGAGCTTCTTCTCTTTAAAATTTCACATTTTCTAAGAAGGTTTCTGGAAGCAATTTTATTTGAACGGATGCTGTTCACACATTTCCTGTATCGCCGCAGCACATTGGACTGACATAAAACTTGGCACTAAACAATAACATGTAATTATAACACTTAAAAAACAACAAACCCAAACAAAACAAATATTATCATTACAGTCACTAAAACATCTTAAAGCAAATTAAGTAATTTTTCAGAAGAATCATTGTCTGTGATGTCCACTTCTTTTAAAATGGTTTATCTTTTTTGTATTACATTAATGGCTGTTAGTCTACGATTTTCCAGATCCCTCGAAAAAATACCTAGCCATGAATAATGTTTTTTTCAAATATTTTTTATCGGTTAATACAGCTCAGATGGCCGAGTGGTAAAAGCGTCCGCCTCTGGAGCTATAGACTCGGGTTTGCTTCGAGTCGGAGCTTTCCTGCTTCACGTTTAAGCATTAAAGGGACAGTGTGGAGAACAAGCCATCAAGTTTACTTGTTGTGCCGTTGGGAAAGGCACTTAGCGGGATTACCCCATCTTGGTGTGGTAGACAGGTGGCCGGCAACTCCTAGAGCTCGTTATAGTGCTTTGATCGCTTTCACGTGATTAGAGGATAAATATGCAACTAAATACAAAATAATACAGGGCAGGATACAGATAAGTTATAAAACGTCTCACATAAACATTAACTCGCAACATTTCAAAGGCGATTCAAACCTGTTTAAACAATATGAAAACAAATTGGTCATTGTGTGAAAACTGAAAACGAAGCCTTGTTGAGGGAAGACATTTCTTAAAACTGCAGATATGATAAGCATAAAACAGAGCGATTTATCCCCATGTTTTATTGTACCTGAATATATTTATCTTGCGGAGTTTTTAGTAGACATAAATGTCATTCTCAAGCTGTATTAGTTGTTAAGTAGTAAACTGATTAGTGTAGATATAGGCTGAGCAAACATTGATCGCTTTGCTTATGTAAATATAGCGGTGATGCTAGCCGGAAAATCTCTGGTGGTTACACTGGTTTATGAGGCCCAAATACTTTTGTTTTTATCAAACTTTGTCTCGTATTTTTTTCCGAGGTTTAAGGAGAATTGAAAAGAGAGTTTGGGTTTGTTCTTATTTTATGCAATAAATATTGCCAAGGGTCCAAAAAGGCAGCACAACATGGAAAAAATGACCTATCACCAAAAGTTTCTTCAAAAACTTAATTTAAAGTTCATACCTTATGAAAATGAAGAAATAAACACCCTACAGATTATGTGATGAAACGATGCAATACTCAACGACATAAGAATAACCAAGCCCATCAATCAACAAAAAATGTGATGGATGAATATTTTCGAAAATACGCTGTGCGGTTGCAAAATTTCATTTCGCGGTCAGAGTAAATTCAATCAACTAACTTCTTTGACTCACCTTAAAATCCTGCATACTATTATATTACGCAGCAGGAAATTAAAGAACTGTGCGCTACGTAACGGTTAAGAAAAAGTTTAGTTATTATTGTTTCATCTTCAATATTCAATTTTCTTCTAAACATTCAATCAAGGCAGCAATCATCTTAATTCAGTCAGCAGCAGCAGTTACAAATTGGTTATTGTGTGAAAGCGACAAAACGCGACGAAACATTGAACTTTTGGGTGTAGCTGGGGTAGGAATTAACTAGGGTAGGAATTAACAATCTTAACCTTACTAGAAAGGAACTTACTGGTTTTTGTGATCGATTTTTGAGTCGCTGAGGACAATTTCTAGATGAAGTGCAAACTTGCTGCAGTGTTGGTCGTAAACCTCTCAAGCAGTACATGGGAGAAACTTGCACCATTCCGCCACTGCCTAGTTTTTGCGTGCATGTCACACTACGATTCTGGAAACCACGGCCACATTGAGTTGAACACTGAAAATATTGAAGCAAAGATCAGAGATTCTCAACCTTTTCTGAGTTGTGGCCCCCTTGACTGTGACATTGAAAGACCGTAGTCGCTTGAGTTTAATTTTAGAAGTACCGTTCCACAAATAAAAATGCACCAAGGTTCATGGCCACGCATAAAACACTCCGTGGCCCTTTTGGGGGTCGAGGGCCCGGTTGCGAATCCCTGATATAGATTAACACTGGCTCTGTTATCTGCAAAAATGCATTGAATTGCATAATTCCAATAGTTGCCGTTTTAAACTATAAGCTGCGAACTCGTATCTGTTTTTTAACAAACCAAAATTATAATAATTCGAGAGCGGAAAACAAATTCAGTCACAAAAAATAAACAGACCTATACAACTGCGTTTTACAAAATGCATACAGCCAGACACAGCATGTAAAAAGTTGAATTAAAAAGTCCCGGCGGTACCTTAAGTGTTTCATCACTAACCTTGCTCCAACTTGACGACTGCCACTGCGGAGAGCACGAGCTTTGTGCACAAGCTTGTACTTCAAGTGGTTTGGGAGCAGGACACATGATGTCGGGTAACCTCCTTCCGGGTAGAACAGAGTAGAATGAGCCGGAGTGATTGAGACCTTCAGGCATCTCTCTGCACACCACAGAGCGGTTTTGCGTTCCTCTTCCGCATGAAACGGAGCAAGGACTGAATGCTCCGAGATCCCACCTGCAAAAGCAAAACACTTAAATAAATTATGTCTAACACTTTTGCACGGCCAATGATGACAACTGAAGGTATGTTGTCAAAACTCATTACAAAAAAATTGCCCGAAGTATTTTTTTCATTGCTACTACAGTATCTTAATTATTTAAATCTTTGTGGGGTTTTAAAAATATGCAATGTTTTCTTCTTTACAAAAACTCGGTTTGCAAGGTCTACATTTTAAATTTGAATGTAACAAGAACGAAAAATGTTTTGGAGTAAAGCTATGATTAAAAAAAATTATTGATAGTATAACACGAAAAGCAAAGACGGCAAGTGTAAATAGCTTATGCTAAAAACCTTTTAAAACGATACAACAGGGTAAAATGACAAATTTTTAGTGATTTTAATTTCATAAAACTTGTGTCTTGTAAATAATTAGCGGTTTTTAACTGCTGCTTTTACGCAAAATTGCGTCAAGCAACAATATTCTGTCAAATTTACGTGATTAGTGCCACAAACGCTCAAAATGACTGACTGTAAGCTTTAAAAAATTGTCGGTTCATTGCACGGTCAAATAGTAGAGACGTGGTTACAACCACGCTTAAATCTGTCCACGCTAGTCCGTCAACGTGCCTGAGGTCACGTGGTGCATTCAAAAAGTAAACAACAAATCAGTGAAAAGAAAAGTTCAAAATTAGCAAATCAACACTTGACTGGAGATAAATTAGACAAGAGAAATCAAAAATCAAACACGAAAAACAAACGTCCTCTATTTTTCTAGTGACATAAAACAATAAAAAGATATCACGACGACGTAACCCTGACGTCAAAACTTCTTCTTTCATGTTTTAAATCATTAAAAATCTTTTGTGTGGACATTAAAACAACATTTTAGCAGATCAAAAACTAATTAAAAACATAAAATATAAATGTTGTTAGATTTATATTTCTCCGAAAAAAGTATTCACAGCTGCGAAAACTGAAAATTTTTGAATCGTTTTCAGTTTTGGAAAAATCTTACTGTTTGGGGCAGCCAATTGAAGGCAGAAATCATAAAATTCTTGACTATGTTGTCAAATTTTAGAAACTATTAATCAAATAACTGTTTCAAAATTTTATATTTCGTTAAACCATAAAAATATGTTACGAGGCAAATGTTTTACGGTCAAGTACAGAGAGCGCCTATTCATGGGCCGGCACACTCGGAGTACCATTTCGATTCGGGTAAAACCAAAAAAATGGTATTCACAGCTTCTCCGCTTGACGTTCGGCATTGACGGAATAGTGTGTGAAACAAGCCAAGTTTAATGGTGCCAAGGAAAAGGCACTTCAAACGATAGATAAATGGCTGTACCTTCCTGAGCGAGTTCGCTTTTTACAATCCAAAATTTTCACTACTTGTTCACAACAGAAAGATAAACATGCAATCGCAAATAATAAAATATAAATGAAAAACAATTGGATTCTAGTTTATGAGACTAGCGATTAATTGTTTTTCTTTTATAATTTTGTTGATAAGTATAGGAGATCCAAGAAAAAATTGGAGATCCGTTACTGATTCGACACATCCATAATAAAATGCAGTGATAACTGATAATATAGCTTTACTTTACAGAAAAAAATTATTCGAAGAATCAAGCTTTAAAATTAAAACGACTTTTATTTGAACCAGCAAAAACTAAGCTGCGAGGTCTCATCGTTACGTCATCAGCTGTGACGTCAATTGTAAGTGACGTAAAACAGATAAGAACTAGTGCAAAGAAGAACCAAGCGGATCAACAGTAGGTTTAACCGGTTGAAAATAAAACAACTGTACTTGGTATGATAAAAACCAATAAGATGTAGTAATTCGTTAGGCTTACTGTACTCTATTACACAAGATGAAATATCCATAGCAAATCAAATTAAAAAAACTATTGGTACTGGTAGGCCTATATACAAACTATGCCCATTGCCTACTAAACCATTAATTGGTTTAAGCAGCAAAGATATTGCTACAGAATTTATTGAATATTTAACACAGAAACAAACACCTTAAAATTCATCAAATTAATTGAAAAAAGCAAAAAATTAATACAGCATTTGTCAAATCCGAAAAAGATAATGTCGTTTTTACACAGGGTTAAATTCACGCAGAGCTAATCAAAGCAATTCTTTTTAAGTGCATAAAATGAAAAATTTTTGGTTGTTGTAGTTTCATCCACTTGAGTTTAATTGTCATTTCTTTAAAGCATCAAATTGCTTTAATTGCCAGCATACATTTGTGAAAGAATTTAACTGCAAGTGGATGACACGCTTATATGACAATGTAAATAAGATACAGCATATAATTTAACGTAAATAGCCAGCAATCTAACACAACGTAAAGTAATTTAGCAGTTCGCAAAGGCTAATGACAGTAGCCTACGCAGTTCGCATTCTTGCTTAAAAGTTTATGCCGGGAATTAATTTAGCAGCTTCACTTTGGATTTATTCGCTGCGATTGTGATGAAAACCAGAAAATATGTGAACAGATTGAAGGACGTCAGGAAAGTCTGATTCAGACTAACCTTAAATAGAGCACAAAGATCAGTCGGATCTGTCAGGGTGTTAACTCGAAGCTCGAATTAATGGCGCTGACATTTACCACGAAATATTGCAAAATTTTATAAGCTTATTTACCCAAAACTTTTACACATTATAACTGGCTTTAATTTTGTTTAAGGTAAATATTGTAGCCGAAATTATGATGTTTTTTCAAAGTACTGTTTCCAATAATATGTATTCTGGCATTCAAGAATATTAAGTAGAGCTAAAAATAATTGCGAAGAGAGAAAATCAACTAGAATGAGAAAAATAAATTTTTTTTAAATAGCTTTGGAAAATAAGTAAATTTAACATCGATTACCACTTATCACTAGGTTCGAGTTGATTCATTAGTTGGTTTACGGTCGTAATCATACAGATAGCGTCAAAATAAAAAAAACTCCTGGTGATATTTGATCTATTCTGAGCTTGTTTTTATACTTGCTTGAAATTAAAATGTTCTTCTTCAAATTAACAACATTGTAACTTCTACAAACGTTTCTCACCTTATAGGAATCGCAGAAACTAATTGAAGTTGAAAGCCTGAGAGCAATATGATAATCAAGGTCTTACTGAATAATTTAAAAAAATGCATACATTGAAAAAGCGATGAGCAAATAAATTTAGATGATCTTTCTGGAAACTGGAGGCTTGGTTGGGCATGAAAAACAATTTTTTTCAAATAGACAAAAATCAAACTAATGTCTGTCCAAATCCCATCGTACGTGGTAGACAACATTTTAAGACTTCAATGCACATTTAATCATTCTTCATCTTCCAGTATGTCATCATATTCACCGACTAAAAATTACTGCCATGCCGCTGTTTTCTCCACTTAAACTGTAGTGACTTAGTGGCGAGATGCGTTTATATATGCTTACGCATACCAGCACATCTTGAGTTGTTACAGTACGTGAGGCGTCGACGCAAACGTTGCGTGAACCCACAGCAACCTAAACATTAAACAATAACCTGTGTAACGTCATTACGTAGTCTCAAGACGTTGGCCTTATTCAAGCATCAATTCACAATTGTTAACCACCCAATATTGGGAAATCAGAAAAAAGTTTAAAACCTTAACTTTTCAATAAGAGATTTCTTGATCGAAAGTTTACGATCAAGCCCAGAAAATTACAGTTTATTGCAAAAAAAATACAAACTTTAAAAATTTCATGAGCGTTTTTATCCTTTTTATGGTTGTTGGAGCTTCCAATTTATAAATACTGTACTTATTAGCGCTATGGTAATATTTGCATAGCAAAAATAAAATATTTTGTCACCCAGCAGGTCTTAGGTCATCCCAGCTAACCTTTCAGCACCAGCACTTCACATTTAATCCATGAATTAAATCGAGTTCAACCTGGCCAGAGAGATTAACGCACACGTGATAGATAGGAAATCTTTTAAATGCTTTTCAACGACTTGCTTCGAAGTTCTTAGTGAATAGATTTTTGTTGCATGACACAAAATTTGATTAAGTGATATGCAATGACTAAAGGTTTCGTATTTGTGTTTAGTTGCATATTTATCACTCTATGACGAGAACGTGGTGAAAGCGCTACAACGAGCTCGCTTAGGAGTTGCCGACCATCTGTATACCACATTAAGATAGGAAATTCCGCCAAGTGCCTTTCCCAACGGAACAACAAATAAACTTGCCGGCTAGGACTCCATACTGTCCCTTTAATTTAATGCTAGGGTTGGGATCCTGGGAAATCACGGGATTTTCACCTACCTTTACCAATCCCGAACCCGGAATTTTTAGAGGTGGAATCCCGGGATTGCAGGCGCACTGTACAATTACCATTACGTTGGGACTGAATTCATTTATTTTGTTTAGAACAGTATGACGTCGGCCGGTTGGAATACAGTGGTAACGATATCGCTATAAGTGCAAAAGGTCTGGGGTTCAATTCCCAGGCAATTTATTCCCATATCCAGTTCAATTCCCAGGCTGGCCAGCCAACTTACACACAGTGTCGTCGACGTCTCACTACAGTTGCAACGTTTCTTTGGATTTTGAAGTTGTGTTGCCCAGC
Organism: Trididemnum miniatum; assembly: GCA_964006365.1. NCBI lineage: Eukaryota > Metazoa > Chordata > Ascidiacea > Aplousobranchia > Didemnidae > Trididemnum > Trididemnum miniatum. The sequence goes on along the minus strand of OZ023232.1, from coordinate 7,337,603 downwards.
GCTGAGCTGTGGATATGGGCCCCGCACTCGTCACACGCTTCGGCATATAACCGCAAGAAAAAGCAAGATTGATTTGACTTTTTAAAACGTTTTTTGTATTATTTGCTGTCGATAGAACTCGTGTTTTCCAGCGAATGCTTATGTGATGAATGCTGACATCAGCGCTCAAATTATTATTAGCTAAAGTATATATATGATTTGTAAATCAGAACAATGTTCAAACAATTTCCTTTTATTGCCCCTAGAGTTGGATTGAACTTGATTTCGCCCTCAAGTTATTGATGAATTTTAATTTCACTGAAATTAAATTGTAACGCCATCAAAATTCATATTCAAAACTTATGAATTTGAATCCGCTCATTAGTTGTTGACGAATCTGAACTATTTAGTTTTCCCAAGTCAATGAATTTCAACGTAGTTTTTCAAAATCAATGCATTTTGAACCTTAGTTTGAAAAAGGAAAAAAATGAATGGATGCAACTCTTATCAGACTTTTAAAATTCTTACCAACCCCGAACAAAAAATCGGAATCAGTTTGCAGTAACAGCAGCGCAAAAGCGACAGTCAAATCTTTTATTAATGCTGGTAGGTTGAGTTTTCATAAAGCTTACGTAGTCTTGTCAAAATGGCAAATTACAATATATTGTGTATTTTCTTTCTCGGTCAATCGCGAAAAATCCCGCGAAAAAAATAATGGCAATCCCGGGAAAACCTCGAGCCCGGGATTACTAAATCAATCCCGAAATCCCATCTCTATTTAATGCTGAGCAGGGAACCTATGAATGCCAATTTTACAGTCATTGGTTTTACCCGACTCGGAATCAAACTCGAGTCTGCAGCACCAAAGGCGTACGCTTTTGCTACTCGGCTATCTGTGATGTAAAATTAATAAAAAATAATGTCTTCTAATCAAAAAAAATGAAGCATTTCAGGATGTGCGGAAATTACTGTAAGGTGCAACCTATTGGTTATGTAGTAACAATACCAGCTACTGTGGTTTAGAAATTGCTCAAACCTTGTACGAAAAAAAGCAATGAGTTCAAAAGAAATAGTTTTCTTATGTATCTCATACCTTTCATTAGTAAAATAAATAATTTCTATTCCAGCACTTGGCTGCTTTCAAGTTTGTTATTTGATATTTTTTAAGATTTGCTTCGTTTCAATTCAACAAAGCATCACTTAAAACGCAAGTTAAATACGCGTCAATAAATAGTAGCAATTGTACAGCAGTATTATTGCGAATATAGTTGATTTTTACAAGTGTCTGTTTGAATTATGCTTAATGCGCGCAGTAGGTGAAGTCTTGATAGCCGCTGCTTTTGAAATATTTTTGCAAAAAAAACTGAACAAGCGAAACACTCGACGTACGAAACAAAAACACAAAGGTCAGTTGTTCAGACATTGCTATCGGTGCGAGAACGGTTCGAATCCCGAGTAGGTCAAACTGGACACAGTGTCGCCAACGACTTGCCACCGCTGTAACGTGTTTTTGGAGCTGCGTTGCCTCGCGCAAAACCGCAGAGATGGGCCCCTCCACTCGTGACACGCTTCGGCATAATTACGTGAGCATAATGAAGATTTTGATTTGAAACACAAAGATACGCAAAAGTGTAGGGTCTAAATATTTTATTTATCATTTGTTGGAAGTATTTGCAAGAAATGATTGAACCAGTTTATAGTGAGGTACCAAGAAATGAATGAAAATGAATGCACAGAAACATACTGCTGGGCCTACTAAAAAAATGTAAAGATGACTTGTGGGTGGGTCACAGGCATGAAAATCCTCCCGCACTAACTGGTTGTCAAATGACAATCTGTTCCAATAGGTTTTCCTTCTGCAGAAAGTTAAAGTTAACTTAAAAATATGTACCTTCGCTTCGCCAAAGCTTTTAAAGTGGCCCGTTGAGCTTTCTACATTGGTTAGTTAATTCGTTCTTAAACTCTGACACGATATTGTGAGTCCTTAAATAGCATGAGGTGGTCCATCAATGATACAGAAATATTGTTTCGATTGATTAGTTGCATTAAACCTGCACTTATGTCGTAATCAGGGCTGCGAACTCGAACTCGCTGAATTCGGTCATTTTCGCCGAACTCGAACTTGAACTCGAAAAAATATTTTTTCTGAACTCGAACTCGCATAAAACTATTCGAGTTCATTAGAAAGATATTTAAATTGTTGAAATGAAATAAAAGATCACCACGAAATATAGTTTGTTGTTCAAGTAGTCACAATCCGTGTAAATTGAAGTTATGATTTTACCGAAAGAAACGCTGCATGTCGTTTATTTGTTCATGCCATTGCAACCTATAAAGTCCAGGGCTGCGAACTCGAACTTGAACTCGGACTTGCAAATAGCTCTTGAACTCGAACTTGAACGCGGTTAAATATCGATCGAGTTCGCAATCCTGGTCATAATATTGAAAAATGCCGTCACACATAAGTGATTACGCTTTCATATTTCCGCGCGCTTTGCACGTGCATTGGCGTAGCGAGAAATTTCAAAAGGAGGGAGGGGGCAGGAGCAACAACAGCCATCAAAAGAGTCTGGCATATTTCAGTCACTTGCTGACATTTGTTCTTTTTTACTGAATTGCAGAGTCAAAGGAAGGAGGGGGACATGGCACAATGCCCCCCTAAATACGCTCCTGTGCACGTGCTATGATATTCTGCTTTCATTTTATATTTAGCATTAAGTATGGCAAGCAAAAAGCAAGAATAAAAAAACATGATTTTTCAAATTATTTTTATAATCGCTTAGTATCGCCATGGTACCAAATTTTGGCATGCGAAAATTTTCGAAAAGCAGATATGGCCCGTTATTCAAAAAAGTTAGATGCCCCGGTTTACTCCGTAATGCATCCGCACTATAAATCAGCTGTACCAGCAATTTAACACCTAAGCAGTGCAACTACAGAAGTTGCAGCAATGGCGACGGATTACTTATTTTAACTATCCGGTGTGATACAAAAGATTATCAAACTGGGTCTACAAGTGACAAAGCAAAAAGGTTAAAAAACTTGGCTGGAACACCTTTTTTGTGGAAGTATTAAGTATACTTAATTACTTAAGTTTAATAACTAAAAGCTTTCCCATATACTCGTATGTGCTGGGAAAGTTGAAAGGAAAAGTTTGAGCGTGGAATCCTTTACCAATTACACACTGACAAACTTTCCATCAAAAGTAATGTAATGGTTTCGTGAAATTATGACTCTTCGCCTTCACCAATCCTTAAAAATTCGCCTTTGATTGTTCAAGACAAGTTGCATGGACCAGATTGTCTCATACATCAACACCATCGTTATAGTTCAGTTGCAAATGGTTTTCGCATCCTCACCGAACAATACAACCATTTAAATAAAACAAAAAAGACATTAAGTTGCCGGAGAGTGCAAGCAGGTATGCAATACTTTTTATCCACAACACTTCGCTATTCGAAACTTAAATCAAATTAACTTTATCCCCTCACGTAGCGGTGTAAAGTTAAGGTATTTGTAAGCTGTCAAACACTGTCACCACAAAAGTCATTTAAAAACATGCTCTTTTGTTCTGCCACCAAAATATTTAACTTCTATCGCATAAAATTGTCAGAAACTGTCAATCACTCAATCAACGCGAAGTTAGAAGTAAGTAAAAGACAGTGCTGGCCAAATGCATTAAGCTGTCCGGTACTACGAAGGATTAACAAAAAGTTAAAAATTGCTGCTGTAGCCCATTTCGTGTTTATTTTTGCAGGTCAGTTTGGTCTGTACCAACAGATTGTCCGCTCAAACAAATTCTTCAGCATCTAACTTCAGAAAATCCAAGTTTGGAAAGCTATAAAATGAAATGGAAATGGTCATTGCGCATTCGTTCCATTAAACTAACGGCTGAGTTTGCAGAAGATCTTAAAGCTTCCTAAAAGTTAGATCGCAGTGTAGGTAAAATATTTTCCCCAACAAACTATTTTTGAATGGTAACGGTGTAGTCAAAACCTTTCAAAAATATTATCAATGCATTAAACAAAGAATCAAGCGAATTTACCCCGCAGAAATGGATCAATTACAGCAGGAAGGTCCGGGCCACGATAGGTTTTTCTATATTGAAAAGCATCTAACATCGACAAACACAAAAACCACCAGGCAATTCGTCAAACTTCAAAATTACAAAACAACCTTTAGTGGAAAAAGAAATACCCGAAAAAGTAGTTGGTTGGATAAATGAGTCCCTGAGTCCCATTTATGAACTGAGACAGCACACTATCGGATAAAAAAGTGTAAAATTATGAGTCGACTTATTACCTTAGACTCTATCTTTCCAACACTACGTGTTATAGGCAATAACGCATCGCTCCTAAGAATAATTTAGTGGAATAATTTTGCGGAACTACAAATAAAGTTTAACAGTGCTAAAAATAATTTTTACACAACGTAGGCTTCGATAGGTGTAATTTCAGAAAAATTTCAAGCTTTTAATATTACACAGCCACACAAGCATCATAGCAAATATCAAGAACGAAGCTTAGCGTTCAAGTTCATTCCAACCAAAAAGGATCAAACAAAATAAAAAAATTACAGCTTTCAAGCACAGTTTGTTTACATTCACAGAGCATAGGATAAAATCAACAAAGTCCATGTTTTTCGCAGCAATGCATTCATCATTTTGGAAGTAAATAAAACTTTGTGAGATTAGCACCAGAAAAAATCTTTTTCAAATTAGAAGTTTCATACAAACATTTATCTCAACCACATGTTCATAACAGTTTTTATGACAACCCAGTTAGGAAGAAAATTGGACATTCTTTGAAAAATGAATTGACTTAGCGGAAAATCAGATCATGAGTGCGCTTAACCTTCAAAGAAAGTTGAGACAAAATTATCCTAGTCAATTACCCCTGAATCAACAACAACAATATTCTTTGAGTAATTGTGGTGCAACTGTCATTTTTAGAGCTCGCCATTCTACAACGAACGCAAGCGAGAAGCATGAAAACCCTAGTTTCTTTTGTACGCTACATCTCAATCCCTTTCAGCCCAAAAGTTTTAAAAAATATATTTTTTATTTCAAAACTGTGTTTTACCTCTTAAACTCATATAAAACCCAATCGAGCAAACTGTAGCGAAATGCAGCAGGTGTTACGTCACACGAAAACATTACCGGTACGTCATAGGCGGTAAAAAAGTTGGCGCGGATAACGAAAAACAGTGGATGGTTGCGAATTAAAAATTTTAGAAACGCTAGAGGTAGAGTCGTGAATTACATGAAATAAATCATTAATCAAGTAAAAAAAGTCAAATAAAAATAGTAACAACGGTTTTACAATTTTGCAGTTTATAAGTTTATGCAATTTTGAGTTTTAAATTTATGTTTATTGCTTAGATATCCCTGATGAACCCTCCAGGTGAAACAGGCTGTCGGATTTTAAGATTTTAATTTTTTTAACTGACGTGCTAAAGTGAATATAATTAAGGAAAACAGCAACTTTTAAAGTCTGTTGAGAGAAAATTTTTTGTAATGCCATCTTCATTTTAACTTCTGAAGCTTGTTGTGTAACGAAAATTGGTGATTAGGGTGCCTTGCTCGTTTATTTCTATACCCAACCTTTTATGAAGCATTTCTTGTAACAACTTATACCAAATGAGACATGAACAAGACGTCAAACCAAATTGATACAAACTGAAAAGGGTTGTCTTCAGGGCTTCTTTCTGTATAGATATTCATTCGTTAAATATTTATTAACGGAACCAACCACCACAGTGACATTTTAATGCGTCTTATATCTACGCTGTGCTCTGGTTATGCAAAACGCTTAAAAAACTTCACGCTATTGATGATTCTGGCGTTAATTTAAAGCAACAGTTACCGGGCTATGTTGTAAAGCACAATAAGCAACTATTTTAATCCTGATAAAAGTAGGTGTAAAAACTCTTGAAAAAGCTCTTCAGTTTTTTTGCTTTCTCTTCATTTAAGCTGTGCAGTTCTTAATTACTCTATTGTTTGAGCATTGTTTGTTTTGCCGTATCTGTGGCAGTTTGATAGGAAGTGTCACTTGGTAGCATTGACTTTCTGTGTTTTGTTTCCAAAACTAACAACATGAAACTCTTTCACAGCAAAAACAATCAAGCAATAAAATTCCATAGCTACATTATAAATAACTGTGGAAAACACAAAAAAACAGCTTTTTGTGGGGGATTCAACCTGAGTTTGATAAAGACTTTAATTCATTGCCATATTACGATTAGACACCCACCACTAAAAATCTTACCCAAAATATTTGCATGACATCAATATTTTGCATACTTAGTTGCACATTTATCCTCCTATCACGAGAAAACGATCAAAGCCCTATAACCAGCTCATTTAGGAGTTGCCGGCCACCTGTCTATTACACCAAGATGGGGGAATCCCGCTAAATGCTTTTCCCAACGGCACTAGTAAACTTGCCGGCATGTTCTCCACACTGTCCCTTTACTGCCGAGCGTCAGGCAGGGAAACTGTAAATCCCAATTTTACAGACATTCATTGGTTTGACCCGACTCGGAATCAAACCCCTGCTCCTGAGGCGGACGCTCTTACCACTCGGCCATCTAATTTTGAACAGGTTGTGGCCCCAAGTAACCACAGTTTTGCAGAAGTAGGCTATAAAAACTGTATATGGCTATAAAAACATATGGCAAGGTCATTCATTCTGAACAGTGAATGTACTTTACCTGAGTGCGGCTGATGAGGCTAAAAGCCCGAAACAGCGCTGTCCCGCTCGCATATTTATATAATGTACTCAACACCAGCAGAACCAACAATCTTATTTTATTCTATTATCTTGACGAACCCAATTGTTAAAAACATGTCACAAGCGAAGCCGCGACGAGAATCGAACCCAAAACTAGTGCAGCGCTTCCCTCTGTACGCTGCGCCCCAAGCCACTGCTCCATCGCAATCTTGCACAAAATGGCGTTTATAAACCCACGCTTTGTCAGAAAAAAGCAAAATTCTGCTGGTGCTGGGTACATTACATAAAAATGCGTCCCGCTCTTCGGTTAAGTAGGTTATACGTTATTAAGTAGTATTAAGCTGAGGCATTGTCAAGTTTTACTGTATAATGTAATTAGCTTATTTACAACTTGGTTGAAAAAATTGAAAATTCAAGGATGTCAAAGCAGTTCAATTGAAATAGCAGTGTACAATATCCTGGTTATTGTCATTTTCCACCTGAACATTTTATCTTTTTACTAATAACGAAGTGGCGCCAATAACACCAATCAATTAAAGCATAACAACGGTTAGTAACTACTGTAAGAGCGGTGAGAAAATAGCCACCAAATTGTTGTTGTTCAAACAATACATTAATCAAAATATTGCAAAGGTTGCTGTTTCAGTCGGAATAAAAAGAACCAGAAAAGAAGTAGGTGAAAAACTTTAGCCAGAAATTTAACACCACAATAAAATATTCAGCAATTTCCGACGTTTTGACAACTTTTATGCATCTGTCATCATCAAAAATGCATGCCAAATGTTGTTGAAACTAGTTGCTGATGATGACAGTTATACCAAATCTTTTCGAAGCGTCAGCAATCTTTATAGAAAAAAAATTTTAACGAGGACATACTTTTAGAATGTTAATACACCTTTGCAAAAACCGATTTAACAGTTTCAAATATCAACTACCGGTAATGGAATTAAGTTATATCCTTCAAAACAGAGACATTTTTATAAATTTATTAGAGGTAAAAAGCGAAAAGCCTATCTAGATTGCCTGATGCGTACCATGCGCAACCTACAAATCACACTTGTGAGACTGAAAAACCAAAGAAAGAAGTTTAAATGTCGATTAAATCTAAGCTGTTCAAGTACCCAACAATCTGGCCAGCATTTCATTAAACATGTAGTTTATAGTTTAAGTGTGAAAAAAACAACAGCAAAAAAAAAACGTTAACCCATATTAAAATGTGTAGTGAAATGTTTACCTTCCTCTGCCGTCTAGCGGTGATTGTACGCATGATGTATTGTCGCATGAAGGATTGAACTTCAAGCTTGGATCGCAGTTTTCAGGTGAAGTCACTTGAAAAGTCGACTTGTGATAGCAAAACCATCGAACGGTACGATTTCCTGTTACGAAAATTAGTACAAGTTTTCACTTGCGATCCATTTTTTCAAACTTGCATCGAAACGGAAGGATGTATCAGCCAGTCAAATGGCTGAATAATTAAAGAGCATCAAGGCTCTACAAAAAAGACTTGGGTTTGATTCCCGGTTTGGTCAAATTTAGATCTGAAAATTTGTAATCTCTGCTTGACGTTCAGCACTACAAGGACGGGTGTGGAGAACAACCCGGCAAGTTTACTGACATGTTGAACCGTTTGGAAAGACACTTAACAGGATTGGCAGTCTTTGGTCGCTTTCTCAAGACATACAAATAAATAGTATTAAAAAACGTAAATTCGAATCTAAAATTAACTGCAGTAGACACATTAAATCGAAACTAGTTTAGCACACGTACGCTGAAGAGTTGCTAGACCTAATTCAGTAAATGCGACAAGCTAGCATTATTTTAAATTCAGGGTAGTTACTGTCAATGTAAGAAAAATTGAAAACTCTTTTTTTTGCAAATCCAAACAATGATCACCGCAATAAAACGTGAATGCAAGTGACAGCAGAAGCTAGGGGTACAAATTGTGTAGACCATTGTTAAGTTGTGGTTCAATGCACATAAGATGATGTTTAAATAATACGTGCAAGGTATATTTTCTTCTTTCGTTTGACTCCAGCTCATCCGACAGCGCTGGCCAGATGTTGCAGCCAATTCTTCATATCATCATTAATTGTTGAAAGGTCTTGTACTGTGCTGAAGGACGAAGGAGACTGCACTCGTATATTACGTACTCTGCAGTTTGGGCTCTTGCTCTACACGTGCATGTTGGTGTTGGTTTCAGACCCCAACGGTGCATGTCTGCACCAAAACGGCCTACTCCAGATCTGAGGCGATTTAGAGTGACCCACAGTTCTCGGGGTAGGTCAGAGCCTAACGGTGTAGTGGTGTTAGGATTTAACTGGAATTGGCTGGGACGGTGGCTCTGTACCCATTCCTCGTTCCAGGCCTCCTTGATGTTGCATTCATTGCTTTGATGTTGACCTAGGTGCCGGTAGAAGGGGCGACGTGATTTCAAACGTTGCAGGTCTAGGCTTTCGGAGTCTTGCACGAGATTGTGCAGAGGGTGTTCGTCACTAGCCCATGCTTGGCGAGATATTTTGCATGTAGCACTCTCCCTTTTCAGTTTTGCGGGAGCAATTCCAGATAGGACTGGGAGGAGATGTGTGGGGGTGGGTTTCAGACAGCCAGTTATGATACGCATTGTGTCATTTAGCGACACATCCAGCTTCTTAGTGTGGGTGCTTCTCTCCCATACTGGGGCAGCATATTCCGCCGTACTGAACACTATGGCAAGGGCTGCAGTGCGGAGAGTGGTGGCTTTAGCACCCCATGTTGAGCCTGCCAAGCATCGAATCAGGTTGTTTCGAGCCGTCACTTTCCCACGAAGGTCTTCGATGTACTGCCTATACGTTAGTTGTCTTTCCAATTTCACTCCAAGGTATTTCGGATGTGGACTGTGTGGGAGGGTGTTTCCGTTGACTCCAATAACAAGTTGGCGTTGTGCTTTCCGATTGCTCAAGTGGAAAAGAGTTGAGGTGTTTTTTCGGCGCCATGTACGTAGGAAGTTAGCAAGGGTTTCCATGTCTCTTGACAAGCTTTCTTTCACCCTTTCCCAGTTCTTATTGGAATAGAATAGAGCCAGATCATCAGCGTAACCGTACTGATGGAGATGGTAGTCGGAGGGTCGCTAATGTATATGTTAAAGAGGAGCGGTGACAGCGTCGATCCTTGTGGTACATCGTTCTTGAGTGGACGTAGACGGATTGTTTGTCCAAAACTGGTTTGAGCTTGAAGCTGCGGTTTGATAAAATGGTGATGATGAACCGCACAAGGTGGCGATCGGGAATATCGCGTAGTAGCTTTAGCGCTAGCCCTTGCTGCCATATGGTGTCATAAGCTGCCGATAGGTCTACTAGTACAACTCCACGTTTGTGTCCCAGCTCAAAACTTTTCTCGATGTCACTGGTCAGTTTGAGTATTTGTTGTACAGTAGAACGCCCTTGTCTGAACCCTGCCTGCTCGTTTGGCAATTGGGGGTTCACCACTGGATTAAGTCGAGCCAGCAGAAGGCTTTCCAAGACCTTGTAGGGGACGCACAGCAAAGATATGGGCCGGTAACTCTTGGGATCTTCCGCCGGTTTGTTGGGTTTTAGGATCGCCACTACACTACAGATCTTTGGGACAGTTACATATCGAAGGCAGAGCGAGTAAAATTCCCGCATTCAGTTTAGCCATTTGGAGCCACGGTGCATCAGGAATTCGGGAGAGATGTTGTCAGGGCCTTGAGCTTTCCCGCTTTTTAATTATTTGATGGCGGTGGAGAGTTCTTGACTTGTAAATGGTGTTGACAGGTGTCCGTCCACTCCAGGTTGTTTCGACAACATGCTGCATTGCTTTTTAACAGAGAGCGTGTTCTTTATCTGCTCCTTTAATGCGGCCATTTGCTAACACCTGCGTAGCAATGGAGTTGGCTGTAACAGGGCATTGCTTCTGATCGGGTTTGCGCCCAGTAAGGTGGTTAGAGGTTCTCCACCCCTTCCTACTGGACTGCATGAAGTCAATTTCTTGTACAGTTTCTTCCCAACGCTGGTTTCAGTTCTTGTTGAGGCAGTCCATCAAGTCAGCAGCCTTGGCTTTCTTCTGCTTGGAGAAACCCTGCATAGTGTTGGTTACATTCATTGTTTCAGGTCGGTATGTATTGCTGGCGGCAGCCACGTGGGATAGTTTGTTTAGCTGATTTAATAAGTAGGTGACAGAGCGCTGTGTACGCTGCCTCTACGTTTGAGGTTTGTGGAGTAGGCAGAGTGCTGACTTTGGACTCGACCAGTTCTGTGAATTGTTCCCATCTGGCCTCGCGGAAGTTCCATCTTTTAACAGGTTTTGTTGGCCTTGGTTCCATACAGGGTTGTTAGGGACAGTCAAAGAGGGTCGGTGTTGGGACTTAGGGAAGGGTTCCAAGACCTTGCGTTGGGGTGAGGGGCCAGCAAGGTTTGAGAAAGCAAGGTCGGGATTTGAGGTAGTGTTCCACCTGCCGGATCGGAAACTGTCTGGTTGTTTGGGGTCATATAGCAGTAGCACATCTGCGGCAGATGCCCAGTCCTCCAAGGTGGCACCATCAGGACTAGTTGCTTGATATCCCCATGCAGTGCTGTGACAGTTGAAATCTTCCGCATAGATAGATGGTGAGGTAAAACTGAGTACGTCATTTTTGCATAGTTGGCTGGGTGGGGGTTTGTATATGTTAATAACGTTTACACCTTCAACCTCTACTGCTGTCCATTCCAGTAGTAAGTTCAATGGGCAGACTCCAATAAGACTCCATTTGGCAGCATTAATCACAAACGTAACAGTCCCGTGGATGTTGCTTTCGGTATGGGCTGCTAGTTGGTTTCCGCATATCTTAAGGCGGGAGGTGTTGCTTACGTGGATCTCTTGAAGTAAAATGGCAGTTGGATTGTGCTTTTTGCACCAGGTGTTCGATAGCGCTTATCTTCCCCTTTGTAAGACCTTCTACATTCAGTTGTAACAAAGTGACACCTTCCTTTGCGACAAGGATTCCTGCCTGCCTTGATAAAGGCACATGCTCAAGGTTAGTGTCAGACTATGGCAACTGCTTTGTCACTGGATCTTCAGTAAAGATGATATAGTAGATGATGCTTTCCTCAGATTGTCAATATTCGCCCAGAAATTTCTCTCTGGTTACCAGGGTACACCGCGAGGAGGTTATTGACACCGCAAGGAGGTTATTGACATGCACGATATATAAGAGATATTCAATTCACTTTCCTCTCGTGCACAGTGCAGGATAGTTGTTAAGGCCAGACCATGAATAAAACCTCAGTTTCATACTAAGCCACTCGTAAACGTTACTGTAACTGAGCACGTGGGATCAATGATAATGGTAGCCTGCGTATAGGTAAATCGCAATGTTTAAGTTGAAGTGCTCTTTTCACTAAATATACCATGATTGTTTGGCGAATACTGCATTTACTAAACAATCAAAACTAAAAAATCAACTACTTCGACAAACTCAAGTTCATTCTTTCTCTGCATAGCATCTTGATCAATTTTCTAAGCAGGTAAAAAGGAGAAATCATCATTTTCAACTTTTGATCTTTCTTAGGTATGTTACCCATTGTGGTGTTTTGTAAAAGTTGACTTAACAACATCATTGCTAGCTTCTGATTTGTCGTGTTCGACGAGCTGGGGTGGTAAAAGATTATGGACATGTGCTAGGAGCTTGATTAATTCAACCGAAAAAAATCAGAAGATGCAATGAACTTACTTTGATCACAAGGTGGAGCACAAGAACTATTTTCGTATTTCCATTTGTAAAAGCTTGGTATGATTGCAACTTTAGATGATTGAATTCTAGATTTAGTGAAATCTGTCGTGGGTATACGCAGTTGGGTGTTTCCAATTGAAGAATGTTCAGTGGAGGCAACTTGGAGAACAGTTGAAGTTGGCCCCGCACCAACGCATTCTCCAAGGGAACAAATCTAAATATTACTTTTGTCAGAAATGCGTGAACACAAATAGAATTTCTCTTTTTTTTTTTCAACTTGCTTAGTGTGTCAACTTCCAAACCCATAACAAGACGCTCAATATCATTTCTTTAATCAGATATATTTTGAGTCGCTACCTAAATGCAGCTTCGTAAAAGTGGTTCTAGCAGCATCGATTCACAAACTGGGACCTCCAATCTTGGCAATATCTCGATCTAAATGTCACTGTCAAGCCGTCTCTTTCGGTCATGCCCAACCCAGTTTATTGACCCAAATCGTCTAAATATATAATTGTAGAATTGCCTAAACAAAGCCTACTCTTTTTGATTATCAGGTCCTTCATGGCGAGTTCGATTTGCGGTTGGAACTGCTTGTATTTCACATTTATTTGTGATGACGGCCGATTCAAAAGTTCAAGATCTTTTTGAGGTCTTTTTCACAGTACTGTTGAAGCTTGAATTTGCAGCTTAGAAAACAACCTATTTTATTCATTGAGCAATTTTCCAACGTAATAAGACATTGCTCTCGTACTTACTTGTGTGACATTGGGTTTTGTTTCATTGCAATGCGAATCATTCAAAATTTCTAACAATCCAGTAAACTCCAGAATCACATGGCATTTCACATCTCTCTTCATGATTCCAACCCCGCAACTTCTGGAGCAATCTCCCCAATGACCAGGAACCCAGCTAAATGATGCAAAAATGATTTTGAATCTCTATAACTCCATATTCTGACTTGTACATTACACCCTGATGTTGTGCTCAGAGTAACTTTATGATTCACCAAACACACTCGTGCAACTGCGTGAACTAAAAATTAAATCTCCATTATACTGTACTAGCGGTATTACGCCGAAGCGTGTCACAAATGGTGCGGCTCATCTCCATGGCTTAGCGCCTGGCCTGCACAGCTACGAAGAAACGTCCCAGCGGTGGCGAGCAGTTGGGGACGCTGTAACCGATTTTGACCGGCCCGGGAATTGAACACTAGATCTCTAGCACCGATCGCGATGTGCTTAAAACCTGAGCGCACTGGCCAGCTCTCTATGCACAACTAGTACTGAAGAATATGCAATCTACAACAGAAGTATAGATGGAATTGGTAGTTTTTACATTCAAGAACCTTAGCACCAGAAAAGCTTTAAGTGACCCAACGCTTTTGCTTAAAACAGCTCTATTACGCGAATTTATTTTTCTGCAATAACAAGTCCAAAAAAGTGAATACAGATTGACAACAAAGTACAAGAAAATTGGTCGGTAGCACTTTACGTTATGGCAAAAAAACAGCTGCTGGCCAACTTTTACAAAAATAAAAGACAATTACGCTCGCACAACATCCTGGTCCTAAATTTAATCATGTTAGTCAGACCTAATCCTATTTATTTCACTGCATTCTTACTCGCACCACAATGCACCTCTACATACCTAGGTTGCAATGAAACTGTCTTCACAGTTCCTCGAAATGCTGCATTCCGTGGTCCAAACTTTTCTTCCGATTCATAAACGGGTGACATCACTGCATCAAATAAATTTTATCTACCGATATTCTTGTATCAATGCAATTATATTGTGAGATGCGACAGTAGTTAGGGTTAACATTAGTTTCTTGTGTAACGTATCGGTCAGAGTGGCGACAATGCGTATTAAGTTTTAATTTTCAGTAACTTCTTAAATTGTGCCTATGGTAACGTATAATTTTTTTGACTGCTTGTTTTCTCAAGCTATCTTATTTTAGGTTATGAAAACTATGAAAAGGTTTTAGGCTTAGGCGATCTTGTTTTAGGCTATCTCCCTTAGGCTATCTTGCTTTTTTGCCCGTGGCTATTATTTCAAATTACTGTAAAGGATTAAAATGGTTGCCCAATGCCCATCTATGCCCCATTCAGCAATTGCGATCATATAATCTGCCACATTCAGCTATTGAGATTACATAATGTGGCGCTAGCGCTAAGTACTTACTCCCCTAAAAAACAAGCTGCGTTGGCATAAAGGTTTGTATTTTGCACGAATTACAAAATAAAGCGGTTAAAATTCGATAGTAAGTTGCTATTTGACCAACTTACTTTTCCGCAGGCATGTTCTAGGCACCAAGCATGGTTGTTGTATATCTGGTTTCTTCTTTACGTCACAACCATAACCTGCTTTCCCATCATGAGCAAGGCATATTACCACTCTGTACTGCCATCCCTGGCCACAAGTTACACTGCACTAGATCAAAACGTAGTCATCAGACAATTTGCTTTAATATTTATACAGATAATGCAGCACCAAAATTCTGCTATCATATGGTGAATGCATCAGATTTAACCGAGTACCGGTGATTAATTTCGTTAATTCGACCGAAAATTGAACCCAAGCAACGGGACTTCATTTAATTTAGATTTTGATCTGATGTAATCGATCAGCAGTAACCAGCAGCTTCCGTTACCTAACGTTTGTGCATTCTACTCTGGAAGTGAAATTGATAAATAAAAGAATACAGAGTACCGACTTTAATGTTTGCAGCTCGGATTGTACAATATTTCAGTCCAACTTTACAAAGAAAGTGACTTAACGCTTGTTTCTACCATAAAAATGTCATATTGACTTCTGCAGTTGGTTCAAATAAAAGTATCAAGTTGCCATAAGGAACACTGTGCTTGTAGTGACAGAGATACAATCACCAGTTTACGTATATCGAAGTCACTAGTTTTTGACTCACGAAAATTGGAAGAGAGAAAAACATTAAGCCCGATACTGAACTGCTGAGGGGGCACAGTTGCTGCTGATCAAATACTTTTTGTCGTTCACTGTTTTTGCCAACGACATATATTTAGCCCTGTAATCGCACACACCGTCACTGCCCTAATGCAAGCATGATGTAATGTGCTAAATAACTAATATTCATACTAGACTGTTTTGTGTTTTAAGTTAAAATTAGAAATAAGATGCAGGTTTAGAGAAGAAATTATAGATGCTACTTAGGTTTAGAGATTAAAACCATAATCTTACAACAAAAGAAATTTTTTGCATTTATTTCGCAATTGTACACTATCAATCCTTTATTTAAGGATCCTGCGAACGGAGTGTTATTTTGAGTTTATTCGAAATGCGATATCTTAATAAGCGAGAGAAAGCATTTGAACAACTGCATTTTTTTCTAAAAGCAGGTATAAAGCCATTGATCACTACCAAATATAGAAGTCTACAAACGTACAAAGAGCGATTAAGTCACTTTGTGGTAACCAACCACCACGTGTAATATTATTTCAAAGTTCAAAGAGATTAATTGTGAGAGCAAAAAGGAGCTTGCGCCGAATTGCATTATCGAAAGCCAAGTTGCACTAAGGGAGTATGCGTCATAGCAAAAGTTAAAAAAAAAATTCAAAACTACGAATTTGTTACATAATACCGTAAATTTAAAAACCACGATGTTTATTAATACCGAATTTATTAAAAACCACGAATTTATTAGTACACAGCGATGTCTTAACGCATCAAAAACATTGTCAAAAAAACAATGCAGGCATGTTATCAGAGTAAATTCTGTCGAAGTAAACATAAAGCAAAATTTTAGTAGGCCGTCAGGCAGATACAGGGCCAAGAAAATTTGATCTTCCTATAGTTACATAGACTTGGCGCACTTTCACTCTGTAGTAAAGTATTCGTTACGAAAATTGCGCCGACCACACTAATAAAAACACTAACTCTAACATAGGCCTACTACAATCTGCTTTGCTTAAAAACTTTGTTCTTCCGATTAGACATTAGTCATTACACATAAATACCTCAACTAAGATTTAGTCAGGTTTATTATTGACGTTTCGTTGGTCCTGGCGACCAACACCATCAGAGTGATGAAGCGCTACTAATTAAAATACTACACTGCAGTTCATGACACTACTATAATACTGCAAACACAACAACAATATGTAAGTATTTCGCTGACGCTTTTAATTTGTCATAACACAGCACCATGTGTTTTTAATCAAATGCAATAACAAATTATGTCTGTAGCTGGCACGAGCTTATCTTTGCGTAAGCAAAAAACTACCACGGCTGTCAATGAGTATGCCTAATTATTTGCAATAATCACAATATTTCGATACTTTACGATTTTGCTTCATGAGAGCTAATTTTTACAAAGTTTTGTGACTGGCAGCAATAGACAACAACATCCAAATTGCGACTTACCGCTGACCATGTTTGATGAATCCATTTCGGGCAAGGTTGTTCATTACATTTCCTCCTCGTCAGAGGCTGAGGAAGTCCTGCCCTTCGACAAGGAGAAGAATCAACCGAAATAAAAGTCCTACCATCTTCATCATCTTCTGTGCAGGAGAGAGATCGAGTTTGAAATCCTCCGTTACATGATTTGGAACAACGTGTCCAAGGATCAGGTTGCCAGCTAAATGTGCATGAATATCAAGTCAAATTTTGACCTACTCATCGCAGCAGCGTATTTAGAAATGGACCATTTTGGCTAAAGTCATACCCACTCTGGCATGAAGCAAATCAAAAAAAGTATAGCTGCAACTGTACTTATTTCTCGAAATTTCAGTCATGTTTTCTGTAAAACCCTTAAAATTTTTATTTTACGAGAAAGCACAACGAGACAACCATAATCATTACAAAAACGTATATCAACTAAAATTATAGGCTACCAACGAAAATTATCTCATATAAAAATAGTTGTCTCCTTTCATTTTTTTTTTTTGCTTCAACTCCATACCATGACTCCCCAGACTCCTTAAAGTAATCTCGACTCTTACGACAGTAACTGCATAACTTTCCTTTTTTGATCTCAACTTCGACTCCCCTATCCTGGTTCGCCTAGAAATTGCCTCATTATTTCGAAAAGAAAACAATATTATCAACTCTTGGAAGACGCAGTTACACAAATATTCAGAGGTGGGCACAATTTCGTTAATCGTTAATTCGTTAACAACGAAGCTAACTTTTTCATTAACTAGTTCATTCGTTGAATTTCTTTTTGAAATTAACGCACTAAATTAACTTCCGTTAGTGCTTGATAACTTACGTTAAATTTTTGTAAACGCTGATTTCTCTTATTGTTGGCTGAGTTTGACATCGATAAGCTAACAAAATACGACCAATGAGGTCAAAAAGCGAGATAAAAACAACAAAACATATTGTTTGTGAGTAGAAAAATTGCTTAAATGCTTACGCAAACATTGATATTAAAAAAAATTAAGCTTTTTTGTAAAAAGAAATGCCGTTTTAAGTCAAAACCAACAATTTAACGAATTTAATTAACTTCCGTGAATTGGAGCTGAATTGAACGAATCAACGTTAACCGAAGTACATAACTGTGTTAACGAAGTAGTGGTTAACGAAGCTAACGTTTTGCATTAACTTGCCCATCTATGCAAATATTCAGTCTAGCTTTCAATCACAGTAGCAACTTTCTTGCCGTGTTTTACAAATCGTTTCAGCATTTGTCAACGACTTGCCTAGCGGTACTGCACGCAGGAAACAGATCCTACGTGACAGGTTCGATTAGCGGATGGAGCCGATTGCATTTAACACATTTACCGGGTGGCTGCTGACTCGAAAAGGACAAGCTCACTTCGCAGTCTCCCTTCAATTAGTGTTAAATTTTGGTTCAATATAATTTGAAAATAACCAGTTATCTATTTACAGTATTGCAGCAATGCTAAAATCCATAACTTTAAAAAACGTGTCACCCGCATTGGGTCCGTTTCGAATTCACAAGAATTCAGTTTAATGAGGAAATAACATTGTTTCTTGTCTTATTTTCCTCCACTTTCACGAAGTAGCCAACCTGATTTTTAGCTCAGATGTTTGTACAAGCGTTAACTGTTACACATGTGCCTTTACACCTCAACTTGATAAAATTAACAAGCCAATTTTCAACAGCAGATCAACACTAAAATGTACACACTAACAAAATATTTTAAAACAGCTAACAGGAAGCGACTCAAATAGCAACTCCACAACTCCGCGTGCGAGTAGAAAAAGTTCGTGTACAGTAATTGCAACGTGAAAAAACATTGTGCTTTGGAAAGTGGCTAAACCATTTGAAAAAAGATTGGTTTAATCGAAGAATAGTGTTTTTTAGCAAATGTGCACAACTTTCTAGCTGCAGCAGCAATTAGTTGTTTCTTTTATAGCACGACAATGAACACAAAAACAAATCAACAACACAGTAGATGAAAGGGAAGGAGCAACATATTGATAAAATTATGGCAGATAGTGATAACTACAATAGGAAGTAAAAAGCGAAAGCGAGCACTGCAACATCCAGAAGCTCTGACACCGTCAACGACACTTTTCAATAACGGAGTAATTTTACGAAAAAAATGCGTAAAAAGTCGTAAATATCAAATTTATTTACTTACCGTGGACCTCTGACTGACTCAAAAGAGAAATCTAGTCTCTCGTTGATGGAACTGTGCTAGACAAAAACAGAAAAAAAGAAACCAATCAAAAACTATATACAGATATGCAAGCGCTTCATCTTACGTGAGTAAGACTGATAGCGGTTACCGTAATTTACCGAAAATGTCTTGTATGAATATGTGTCAATTTGATGTGGCTCTACTATTATTAGTGGTAAAAAAGTTAAAGCATACAAATAAAAAGTATAACTTCATCAAAAAGCATGCTTTAAAATTGACATAATTCCTGCCTACCAAACAAACCAAAAACATTATTTTGCTTTAATATGCGAATGATCACCAAAAAATGTAAGTAGTTAGAAGTTGAAGCAAAGTGAAAACCACCAGTATTTTGCATAGAAACTAGGAAGTAAAATTAGTTATGGTGCAGGCTTAAGTTATGGTGCCGCCCATAAACAAAACGAGGTGTTATTGATCAGCCTCACCAAACAAGAAGTTCTAAAAACGCTTTGGTTTAATTTTAACAGCTTCCATATAACCTAGTTCAACATAGAATAAGATTTACGTACTCAGTAGGACAAGGATTAGTATTGCATCTGTAAACTTTCGGAGCAGGAGCAGTAATCCCTTCATTATGGCAAAGTTTGTCGTCTTGTCTCTCTGCGTTTAGAACGCTCACACAAACAGGTCTGATAAATCGAAGTCCTGCGTTAACAATCAATTATTCATGAAAAGCTCGTTCAAAAATGAAGAAAATTAACACAGAATTTTATTTTAAAATAAAATTGACAACATCATGCAACGATAGGATGACCCAATCAAAAAAAATCACGGTGGCTTAAAAGAGTCTTCAAAGGTAGCTTATGCTCTTCGATTTAACAGCCATCCAAAATAAATTTTAACCAATAAAGATAAAAAAGCAGTTTATATCGGAGTATCAATGCTGGTTGTCACCAGCAACAATGACATTGTTGACTAGCAAGCGGCTCTGAGACATAGCGCTGGTTGGCTGGAGCGTAGTTTTAACGACGGATATGATCGTAAGGTCATATGGGCGAATTCACCTAACATTGCTGTTACATCCCCAGATAAGATGCTTTACGATAATAATATTAAGTTTGAAATAGTCCAAGATTGATATTTACAGTTTCTCCACCTGACCTGACGCACCAGAACGGCAGTTTGGAAAGTAAACCTGCAAACATACTTGTGTCGATGTTTCAAGGTGCGAGCTTACTCCCGCCTCAAATAGTAAACAGATCAATAGGAACTCCTTAACGAGCATGTTACACGTCATTTTTCAGCAACAGGAGAATAAAAACCCAACTAAAAATGTAAAAAATTCTTGAAATCCAAATTCAACAAAAAAATTTGAACACACAAACCTGCCTTAAATCATATTTAACCCACTGTTTTTTGTGACAGGGGGTAAAAAATATAGTCATTATTATGAAATTACAAAAATGAAACCTTACCGTTTCCGCACGATTTCGTGCAAATAACCGACTTTTCGTCATGGATCCACATCACCGTTAGAGGGCGATAGAACTCATATCGAATGTATTTCCATACAATGTCGTCATATAAAGCCTAAAAGACAATATTACATCAAACTAGGCACATTTTTTTCCTGGATAAAGCTGAACTGTGTTCTAGTTGTAAAAAGTGTACCGTGCTGTTCAAAGACCATTAATTAGAACCCGAACAAGGACTCCTAGCTTAATAATTACCAAGTAAAACGAACTTGTATTAAGTTTTTTAAACGTTTTGATATTTAAAGTAGCTTCTACAGAAAAAGTTATCGATAATAAATCAATTAAGCAATGAATTTAAACCACGCGTTAAAAAACAACTTTCGTTTTTTTTTCGCAAGCTACAAACATTAAGTTTCTTGCACCCAAAGTAACGTAATCGATACAAATACAGCTAGATAGGCAAAGATGATGATAAAAAGTCTCCACAATATCAATTTTTGCTAGATTGTAGATAGCAAGCAACGTACCACTACTTGTAAATCTTCAGGCACCGGACCCGGCAGAGCAAAATATTCTTTTCCATAAGAAAGCTTCGTATAGTTGATGCTCAGTTTAGAATGATCAAAAGGAACCCGATTAGTTGTTAATGTCATATTGGGGGCTACCATGTTCAATGTGTTTGACTCATCCAACTTTAAACCTTAAAAATCGTAATTTTGAAAATATGCCGCATACTGAAACTTTGGAAAAATCTTAGGAGTGCTATAATCGTATTCAGACAACAATCACGTTGTACTAGGATACGTCAATTACTTATGACGCTAGCTTTGCAGTTGGCGGCCCAAAAGAATTTGCAATTAACTCAACCCCAGCTACAATTCTAACTCAAATAAACAATTTAAAAAAACATGAGACAACCGTAAACTAAACATTGAAACGCGAACGTGAGCAACGTTCAAAAACATTCATGCCACATAAGAGTATTCTTTGCGACATCTCAAAATGAAAGACGATTTAGAATAGTTAAAACATCTTCATCGCATATGCTTTGGCAACGAGAATTAAAGAAAAAGGCTAACTAAAACATTTAAATTTCAAAAAGGCAGAGTGGATGAGAAAATACGAAGCAACCAGTTCTTGGATATTCGGGTAGAGCAGATCCAACATGTACAGAGAAACGCTTACACATTAAAAAGCAACGTTTTGTGATACTGAAAATCTGGTTAAAATACTATAATTATTCAGGCATTTTATGCACAAATAAAATGGGTTACTACAAACCAACACAAACGGATGCAAACAAGCTATACGTGATAAACCCATAGATGGACAAGTTAATGCAAAACGTTAGCTTCGTTAACCACTACTTCGTTAGCACAGTTACGTACCTCCATTAACGTTAATTTGTTAAACTCAGCTCCAATTAACGGAAGTTAATTAAATTCGTTAAATCGTTAGTTTTGACTTTAAGCGGCGTTTGTTTTTAAAAAAAGGCTTGAAATTTTTTAATATTAATGTTTGCGTAAGCATTTAAGCAATTTTTCTGCTAACAAGCATTATGTTCTATTGTTTTTATCTCGCTTTTTGACCTCATTGGTCGTATTTTGCTAGCTTATCGATGTCAAACTTAGCCAACAATAAGAGAAATCAGCGTTTACAAAAATTTAACGTAAGTTATCAAGAACTAACGGAAGTTAATTTAGTGCGTTAATTTCAAAAAGAAATTCAACGAATGAACTAGTTAATGAAAAAGTTAGCTTCGTTGTTAAGGAGTTACGAAATTGTGCCCACCTCTGGATAAACCTTTCATCAGTAAAACTTACCGATATGTCCCACTCCTCTTGCTGACACACTGATGTGGCGGCTATTCTGAGGAACGGTAATAACAACTTCTGAGCCTAAAAATTCAAACAAAATATTGAAATCAAACGGAACGGCACATGAAGGTGATGTCAATCAAGGAAAACGTTTTAATTGTGGTACTGTAATAATTTGGTGAAAAAATAAACGTGAACACTAAACAGCGCAATGATGCAATATGAGTGGGTAACCACTTAGTAAGAATCTATACGAAACATAAGCCATTTGCGGTTGACCATTAAACTGGGTCAAATTGGACAAAGTTTTTTAATATTTCTTGAACTTCCCAGAAAGTTGTAGTTGACTATGAGAAACCAAAATGAGAATTTTTTTTATAAAATAATAATGCCTTACGGTCGGACTGGGCGTTTCTGAGGCAACCAATGCCGATTTTTTCCTAAATGATATTAAATCAAAAGTCACTGGTGCTAGTCAAAATAATCGCATTTATATCTGTCGTAAGAGAAAAGTTTGCACAATTTTTCACTTGAAATAGTTGTAGGCTAACCTAAAAAGCTGTATTTTTTTAGGTTTACAGGATGACCCAAAATGTATTTCACGTTGTTTTAATTATAGGGAGAAAGCATTCTTGAATAATGTTCTACTTTTCACAAGTAGAAAATTGGTAGTAAGTTTAATTAAGCATTAGAATCCTAATTTAAGCAACTCAATTAATATTATATTTTTAACCGATTATGATCTTACCTTACTTTTGTATCAGCCTTAGGATAAGGCCCAGTTCATGCCCAAAATTTCTGTATTATTATTATTGACTATCTATGATTAATAGATAGATAGTTTGTTAGGTTTCGAAAGATTTGACCATTATAGAACGATCAGCAGGAACAATTAAGACGGCAAGCAAGGTTGCTTTTTTTCAAATGTCTTTGGGGATCTTTGATTAAAAAAATATTGCTTAAGTTTGTTTGTTGTGTGGATGAAACGTAGTTTGGAGGCGGGAAGATGGTTGCTGTTGAATTGCTGCATATCTTTTTCGATTAGTGTGCATTATTGCCGAGATATGGTAGTTTGAAAATGATGTAGTTACAAAATTGCGTTTGAGTTATTGGACGTTGGTAAAATTTTTTGTTCAAGAATTGTGTAATGCACCTGTTTATAAAACTGGAAGGATATTCATTTCTCTTAAGGGTTACTTTAATTGATTACAACTCAGTATGGATTTGCACGTATGAAATCCAGATAACAAAAAAGAGTTAAAGGAGATTGTTGACTAGATTGTGTTTCTAGCGAATGGGAGAGAAACTAGAATATTTTAGGAGTTTGGTGTGGGTAGGCTTATGGTAAGTAGCCTACTGCTTTTAATTGCGGGGTAAGATTTTTCAACAAAAATGTCAAGAAAGGCTAGAGGGTTAATTTCGTGAATTGGATTTGTTTGTGTATGCTATTCAGGTTACTGAAGAAAAGATCGACAGAGGTCGGTTCTGTGAAGGTGGCAAAACAATCATCTACATATCAATTAAAGAAACTAGATCGGTGATCTAGTTCTAGGGCAGGAGTCGACAACCTTTTTGCATCCATGGGCCAAAAACAACCAATGCTGGTCATGGCGGGCAACACTTACTTTCCTAAGTGAACAGTATCAGCTGTTCATCGCGAAATATACAATAAACCTATGGAAGATTTATATTTTGGAAATTGAACTCCAAAAGCGTGCATTTACGGTTTACAATACAGCTTTTTCGTGAGATATGTCAACGTCTGGCAAGTTAGAAAGAATTTGGCCGGCGACCAGCTCCTCGATGTCTTAATCCACAAACACTTCATACGTTTGTGCAGGAAGAGACCGCGGGTTGGCTATGGTTCTAGGGGGTGATTTTAAGGGCTTTATCAGAATTTATTCGTACTGATCGAGAAAAGCTAAAAGCAAATGCAACCTCAAAAGAAAACGTCATCGAAAAACCATGAGCTGCAGAAAACCGCTATTAAAATTGAACTATAAGCTACTTAGCAATGCGTATTAAAACTCGTAGCAAAGTAGACGTTGTACTTTCTAATGAATTGCATGGTATAAATGTCAAAGCAAGGATATGCGTATTAGGTAAAGCTCACGTGAAATCCGTTAAGGCTACTGCTTTATTGCCAAGAAATTATAATGCAAAATAAAAGCCAGGAAGGACGTTGCTTTTGAACTTTTCATCTTCACCCTGGCCACACAAAGATTCAACTGGAGTGTGACGTGGCTGTCCACGTCCCGCAAAGGTTTAAACTCTCTAAAGGATATTCATCCGGAAGGATCATCACTCCTTTTCAAAGTCAGTCATTCGAAAGGATAAAGGTATCTTTTCCTGAGGGCGACTGAAGAGTGACTAATAGCCCGAAACAGAGCTGTCCCGCTCTATAGAACGTGCTGGAGGTGTTTTCACCTGCCGGTAATGGAGGCTGTTATAGCCCCCGACCCGGCATCAAGAAGTCGCCATGACTTCCCTCTCAGTAGGCCAGAAAGGACGTTGCTTTTTATCTTACGCAAATAAAAGCGGAGCGAAAAATTATCAATTTTTCGTTTTTTGCATATAACTTTTTTTATAAGGAACACAGAAGAAACGTTCCTTTTGGAGGAGATATAAACATGTCACTTCTGAACATTTTGATGTCAAATTTAGCATAGTAGCAACAGTGGTTTCCTAGTTATTTCGATATAATGAAACTTTGACAGCGTTTGAGCTGTGGAAACGCGCTGTACAACCGTAAAACGTTATTAATTTTTTAAAAAATCATGTTTTGGTTTCTCCTGACCACCTACAACTTTCTGGAAAGTTCAAAGGTTGTACCCAACAAAAATTTTTACCTCCATTTGGCCCAGTCTATTGACTATAGCCGAGAACGCACGATGCATGATCTGTACATTACCGACTCTGTGCACCTTTCTTGAAAGTTTAACATTTATACTTCGGATGAAAAGAGTTAGTATGAAGCAATGGTGTATATTTTCGCAACTACTCCGAATTTGAAAATACTGAAACTATCAACTCTGCATACTTGAATGCCCGGTACTAACTTAATTTCGCCTGATAAGGTGCAAAAACAATATACTTCAGCATTATAAGCTCAAGTGCAGTGCTGCCTCAATTTCAAAGAAAAAATGACAGATGACGTAACATAAACGTTCCACTATGCAGAAAAGGTAACATATTTTTAAGATTACGAGTTTTACCGGAAAACTTTTAATTATTTATAACTTGTTTTTGTCAGGTCTAGGAAGCCAAGATCAATAAAAACAAAGGCATTCAACGCAATGAAATTATCGTCACAACTTCTACTCAATAACCGGTGTTGAAATAACGAAGTGCGAAGAACAAATAAACCAAACAAATATTTAATCAAGTTATCAAACTAATTCAAATCAGATTATCATTAAGTTAAAGTTAAACTTCATATGCAGACAGATATGAAGATATTTGCTATAAACTCCACTACCCTTTACTTCAGCAACTCCAAAACCTATTTTACGACAAAGATTTGTATGAAGAATACTAACTGACGAGAAAACCAAGAGAATTGAATGAAAAAAATTCAAACCAGACAGACAAAGCAGATATTTGCTATAAACCCCACTACTCGTTGATTCGGCAACTCCAAAACATATAAATTTTTGTGAAAAATACTAAAAATTAAATATGAAAACCAAGAGAATTGATGTTTCGACTATAACAAAAGTCTCGTCAGCCTTGCTACGCACAGCCAATCCAGGCTAGACTCATTCCAGACTGTAAAGACTCTTTTTTTCGCATTGCTCATCCTAAAAATCTCGACTTCATTTCTTTTCTAGGTTGTTCCCTCCTTTTAGCAGACGACTGGTCTCAAACAACAGTGCCCAGTGAAAAATCCTATAACTTCTAACCTACAATTAAGTTACCAATAGCCTAAATAGCTCACATTACTAAATGCCCCCATGGCAACCCACTCATTTGCAGCTGCAGACGCGTTTCGACCACTGATGAGACTTTTGTTATAGTCGAAACATTAATATGTCCCTTGCAAGAGAATTAAGTGTTTCCAGTTATAGGGTTGATGGCACTTGAAATGTCATCATAGAGACTAAACTTCATGTCAACACTACTGCAGTATTTAATTTTAGGTTAGGTCATGGTTTTCTGATCAGGGGTGCGAGTATATGTTGCTGGGGAATCACCGAAGATGACAAAGTTTGTATGAGGTTGCATGATGCGAAAGTATGATTATGCACAAAGTGCAATATTGGCTTCATCAATTTAATGAAGTGCGAGGTGAAAAAAGAATCGGAAGCACTGGTTTAAATTAATGGGGATCACATGGTAAGCTAACAGGCCTGTAGGAGGTGCGGTCAAAAACATCGTTATCGGCGCGCAAGGTCTTGGGTTCGATTTCCGAGTCGGTCAAATTGGACACAATGTCACCAACGGCTCGTCACCCCTGTGATGTTTCTTCGAAGCTGCGCTGCCCAGGCGCTAAGCCGCGGAGATGGGCCTCTCCATTCGTCACACGCTTCGGCGTATTACCGAAAGCATAATGATTTAATTTTTCTTTTGGTACGCCAAACTAAGCCATCCTGGCTCTATACGCAAGACATTGTTTCGTTAATGACAATACGATTCAAATAGTAGAACTAATTTCTATTTTTCGGACAAACAGTGTACATACATTTGTACACCTTAGCACCACTCGGCTCCATTCTGACGCTAATTAGAGAAGAATAGTGAACATAATTATGGCAAATTCTATCGAATGCGATCCCAAGCAAAAACCTTGAATATTGGCGTAGATTGCCAAAAAACAAGTTCACACGTGATTAGCGATGAAAAACAATAAAGAAACAGATTGCTTCATTAATATTCAAAGCAGCTACCTTCACTTTTTTCTGGTTTGGACCGGTATAAGCCGGTTACAAGAGTGCAGGATGTGCCGTTGCCACCACAAACGCCACAAATGTCTTCTTTTTTTCGACTATTTAGCTGGCCGTCACACCCTATAACCTGAAATCAAACTGTTGCTAAAACAAGAACATTTGTTTGGAATTCAGTTGCTATTTAAACAAGTTCTGCTACCCAAGGAGAGTCAGCAAAAAACAATAGAACCAACAATATTACAAATATTTTTTATTTGCTGTGAGCTTTGAACAGTTACTTTGACTAATTTTCGAATAAGCTACGCCCTAACGCACTATTTTGAAATATCCAATTTCCCATTACAGTTTAGCATGCATTTTATATTGCTGATGCTAATAAATTGTCTTACTTAGTTTTACGAACTTATAACATGCTGCAGTTTATTCTCTTTTGCAGCTGCAGTCGCAAAGCACATCATTCTAAAATAAAATAATTACTCTACTAATATGCACATTTTACAGGGGCCAAAAGCTTACACTGTTTTTGTATCATCAAAGATTATATGTCAAATTCATTGTCTGGAATTACCGGCCGAATACCTCAGTTGTTAAGAACACCGTTATCGGTACCGGAGGTCTAGAGTTCCATTCCCGGGCTAGTCAAATCGAACACAGTGTTGCCAACAATTCGCCAGCGCTGCGACGTTTTTTCGGAGCTGTGTCGCCCAGGCGCTAAGCTGTGGAGTTGGACCACGCCACTCGTTACACGCTTTGGCGTAATACCGCGAGTATAATTGAATATTCATTTTGATTCTTGGTGTTGAGAGTATGATTGCGATGTAAAAAAGCTCACAACTAATGGCCCACAAAACATGGACATGTCAACGATTGTTGCTAACTTGACCAGTAACGAGTCGGTGGACGAATTGGTAACAATGCACACAACAGGTCAGACGGTTTTTAAGGGTGTCTTAGCGACCCATTTTGGGCGGTAAAATGAAACAAATGGGTTCTTAAAAAAATCACGTGGTCTATAATAAGCGACTTTACATCGGGCACTTAGAGCATTTGTCACAGCAAACACTTTGAAAAAAAAAAATCAAATCTTGATTATACTCGGGCTGTCACGCTAAAATGTTTGAGTGGCGGTTGGCGGTGTCCACTACCGCAGTTAGCGCCATGGCAACAGAGCTCCGAAGAAACGTCGAGGCTGTTTGTGACACTGAGTCCATTTGACCGATCAGGGATTCGAAACCCAGACCTCCCGCACTGACAGCATCGTCGTAACAAGTGAGTAAACCGGCCAGTTTATCTCCTATTTGCATTTATAACTTCAATAACAAAAAACTGATGATGAAAGCAATAGATTTGTGTGGGTTGCCAACATAACACACTGCGAGGAACTTAATATTTTATGAACTCAAAGCTGCTTGCTTGGCTTCAAGCTTTTATTTACAACCAAATAACTACAAAGAACGATTTAATTATACAAAAATTAATCGCATTAGCTAAACTAACTGAGCATCTTATATAGGCAGGAATGTAAAATATGATTTTAAATCACTGATTACGCTTGCTTTTGTTACGTCACATATGACGTAATAGGGAGTGGAACATTATAGTTGAAAGACATGCAGTAATCCTCAAAAGATGATTAATTGTAATTAGGGCGTGAACAAATGTGTATGGGCGTGTTTTGTGAGTTGATATATATAGAATCTTTGATTTACAACAAAAGCAAATATATAAAAGCGTAGAACTGTATAGCGATTAACGATTGGCTAAAAAACATATGTTTAGTGACTAACTATGGCAGAAAAGGGATAAGCAGCGTCAAAAATCTTTAAAGCATCACGATTGACATTAATTTTTTAAATTGTATATTTTAGAGTCAAAAAACTTATTTGCATAATGCGCGCAATCGAAAATTCGAAACCATCCCGCAAGTTTGTTCTCCGTTTCTTAAACTTATTGCCGCTACACGGCGTCTACTAAGAATTACCAAAACAAACAAAACTCTTCAAAAATGAACAATGGTAGCAAAACATTCTGCGGTACAGCGCAGATTTAAAATTTTTTCGTAGTTTTTCTCTTCCTGCAAGGTTAAATGGAACAAAAATGCTTCGTTGTACACTGCCTCTTTCTTTCCATCGCACGAAAACTTTTGTGTGATTTGCCATTTAGGCATTTACCCTGTCCACATGTCCAATTTGGGGGCTTTAGGCCCGTGGTTCTTGGTTTTACTTTGCGCATCATAATCAATTTTTTGATGTCATAATTAAAAATAGTGATTGTGACGTCAAAAAATTGATATGCAGGAATTTTCGCTGGCTTCAAGCCAACAAAAACTGGACTCGCGGACAGGAAAATAACTGCACAAAAATGTTAGTTATGCTTTTTTGTTATTACTACTTTATTCAATTTGCATTTAGGAAAAATGTAGTTCGTGTCCACTGTCCAATTGTTTTAGTTTCTTTTTACTATATTCGATTCTTTCTCAAAATTTATTGTAGTTTCACTATTGCTCAACGACATCTTGTGAAAACAGGTGATACATTTGTTAAATGATAATTTTTGTAATTCCGTTTTGAAATTTAAAAAAAAAATACAAGTCTTCTACTTAGTCATAAAAAAAACTTTCAGCGCTAGTTTAAAACTAAGTAAAACTAAAAAACATTAGTAGCAATTCAAACTTTGATTCCATAATTTCAGTTCTTGTTTTACTGTAAATATAAGGTAAATTTACACCTCCGACCGTAGCAGACAATTCCACTTCTGTCCGGGAGTACCTTCATCGTAGAAGTTGCCAATTTTACAATAATTTTTGCACAAGTTACAACTTTAGAATAACTTAAATTTTTCGGATTCGTTAAAATGTAAAAATTAGCAATTTTGTGTCTTATCTTGAGTTACATCGGCAATAACCGCAAAGCAAGCGCAAAAATAAAAAACGCGTATTAAGTATTTTGTCAAGTAAAGATAAGATATACAACGTTGTGGCTATTTCGCAGCAACTGAGTTGGAAAGGCGCAAAAAATTTTAAAAATATGCAGCAAAAAATCAAATGTAAAATATGCTCTGCCAACAAAGTTGATAAAACAAAAAAAATAACAGGATTTAGCAACGGTAAAAATTAAATTATTCAGCGTGAACCGTTAAATATTACATCGTGCTACAACTAGCTAAAATAATAAGGTACAGTTTTTGCTGAAACTGTTTTCCCGAAAAAAAAAAATGTCTTGGGTCATTAATTAGCAAAGGTATAGACCAACAAGTGGTTGTGCGCAAATTGATATGATGATGATATCATGTCTATTACAGTGTTTTCAAAGTTACCTGGCAATGACCGTCAATGCAAATGCCTTTAGAAGATTGATAACAACTTGTACCATCAACTACTTTTGACTTCACCAATTTCACAAAATTAGTGCCTTCTGCTTTGCAGTACAAGGTACATGGTAAAAGGTAGTCAGTGCTATCTGCTTTCCATGTATAGGTAGTATTGTGAGCCATCGCATCGGCACATTGCTTCGTTCTAAAATCGACTGTACCAAGTGGACAATCCTGAAAGAAGGTATTACGAAATGAAGAAGGTATAAGATATTATGCTGCAGCGAAAGCAATAACAGCATGGACTATTACAGTACGAAAGAGATATTGTAGCTGCACAGCTTAATCAGCGTGTGCTCAACTTCATTTACATTTTCCGCCAGAATTTCTGAGTCCTAATCAAATATACAGCATCATAGTGAAAAGGAGGAAGACAGTAGCTTAGAACACGAATAAGCCTACCAAAATGTATTGTACATGTGAACCGATTAACTTTGCAGAATTTATACGTTTAGATGATTAATATCTGCCATAATCAGTGTGCATGTTCGATATTTTTAAGTTTTTGATAGGTTTATATTCAAAAATAGTCATATACGCAACATCACTAAACGACAGAGTAAAATATGATGACAATAACAATAGATGATATATTAGATTAGTAATTTTGTAGCATTTTATTTTCGAATAGAGCGAAAAGAATGAATTACTTTATTATTCCGGCCTCACCTGTATGTTACATGCGCGATAACGAGTGTCTTTTCCGGAACAATTCTCTCTGCAAAACAAAAATAAAAAACAAATGATAATCAAGTAAGCCTAATTAATACAACTATATCGTAGAAATGATAAACAAACAACAATTTCTTATTACCACAACCGCAAACCGGCAGGATGGCGTTGTGGTTACAGACATTACTACATCGCTCTCGGTGCGGGAGGTGTTGGGTTCGATTCACAGG
The DNA here is from genome assembly GCA_964006365.1 of Trididemnum miniatum. NCBI lineage: Eukaryota > Metazoa > Chordata > Ascidiacea > Aplousobranchia > Didemnidae > Trididemnum > Trididemnum miniatum. Next base: position 7,306,156 of record OZ023232.1, on the reverse strand, counting down.
CCGGACAAACCAAACGCTGTCGCCAGTGGCTCGCAACCGCTGCGGTGTTGTTGGTTTGCACAGGCGCTGCGCCGTGGATATGGGCCGGCCACTTGTTACACGCTTCGGCGTAATACTATGAACATAATGAAGATTAGATCTGCTTTTACCACAACTGCGCGCATCGATTTGATATAACCGTATTTGTCCGTTCGTTCACTGGAGGATGGATACAAGCAAATACTAATCAAAACATACTTGACAGATCACCAGTTGTACAGTACATTACTGTAAGAAGTATGAACAACCGTGATGTTTACCAAAGCTTTCAACCTTAGAAACATACAGATAATGTTAATCGGCGAAAATTTTTGTTTGTATTGTTGCATTGTATGATGATTGTTACGCTATTACGTACACATTGCCCACACATTGACGTTTTGCGAAAGAAACTCCCACCCCGCATGTTCGGCTGCAGTCGCTCCAAAGTTCCCATCTTGACCAGGTAGCAGTAACAGCAGGTAGCACCTGTGTAAACATACATAGCGTTGAAGGAACACTCACAATATTTGCGACTCGGGGTTAGAAATTGCCACAAACAGCGTCCAATCTCATTTCCAACATACCGATATTTAATCTTTTCTTTATCTTACATTTTTACACGAAATCTACAAAGGATTTATTAAATTGTTATCAATAATGTTCATGGTGTGGCAGAGCGCGGATAGCACGATTTGTAACTATCTTTTCAAGTCGAAATATTGCCACCTGTTTAAGTACTAGGTGCAAAATTCCTTCTATCACTAAATTTTCGCACGTTTTTGGATGACATGGCAAAATTGTTATCGAAATTCAAATTTTACTCAGTTCCTACAAGAATTTTGATAGAGATTTCGATGAAAATTCAATTTAGCGTGGAGTTTACATCAACACTTAACCTAAGTGGTTCGACTGGTAAATTAACCAAAACAAAAACATATCTAGGCATAAACACAAACACTCCTATAATAGCAGGATTCTTATAACTCGGTAATTTTGTCATTAGTGTTCTACAGTTGTAGATTAAGAAAATTTTGATGAAAACACTATACATGATTTTTTGTACCGATAAACCTAACTACCGTAATCAACAAAATCAAAAGTTATCTTCCCTCACAGTATAACGACAAACGACATACATTAGCAAATATTTCAAATTCAACTGGTCATCGTTTCCAAAATTAAAATTATCATAATGCAGCACACTAATCTATGCGTCGAAACCGTAAGGTTCTGTTAGATTATACAATAATGTTTTGGCAAGAACATTTACATCTCACAAAACGCTAGATTTATCAGAGGTCGTTACGAGTTTTAAACAAGTTTTTGAGTCCATTTTTGTAAAATCCATCGAAGTATTTACAAATTACACAGAATTGTCCAAGCTATTTTTCTTGCTACATTATTCAAAAATGTCTGTCAAAAAGCATCTATATTTATGACTTTGTAACCACTAGTTTGAACTGCAAAAGGTGTCAGCATGTTAATCTTTTAATCCGTAACAAAACAGACAAGGTGTAAACATCAAAGAATGTAAATTCTTTCAAGCAACTACAATTTAAATCATTCATGGCAAAGATCAATAGCTGCATGACTTAACAAGTGTTCTTTTTGTGCGAGTCCTGATCTACCCATCATATATTGCTCATTTTAGTCTAGGTTATCGAAACTTCTTTCATTAATCGTTCAGTAACCTTGACATCGCATGTTTTACGATCGTATTAACACCATGTCTTTGTCATTTAAGGTTACATCAATAAAGAAAAAATTATTCTTTGAAATAACATCAGACAAAATTACAATCAACGTCTTGTCGAAACGATGTCACTACGAGCTGAAAATTCAGCAAAATTTGAACCAGCATTCAGCAACGACCCTTGAATGAATAATAATAGTAAGGAAGACTGGAATAAAGGTGAAAAACCTATTCGCATTCCCTTAGTATTTATAACTACACAACAGCATCTAATTCCTGTAATTCTAATGCAAAATCGATGTTTCAAACCCATTAGTGATCTCGTTCTTGAAACACAATATAAAATATTCATGCACGATAACAAGGCTGTGTTATAAAGTTTAGTTGGGTTGAGCTAGCACTGAATAAACTAGTAATAAGTTAAGTTATCAGAAAAACATGAACTTTATGGTTAGTAATATTTTAGAGAGTATTCGTGTGCTACTACTAATGTTAAAGTGTTTGCTTTATGCAGACAACTTTCTAAGTTTCTAAGTAAATTTTCTGATCTATTATCTCAAAAAAAAAAAAAATCCAAGCAATTTTGTCGTATAGTTTACAATAAGAACTAATGTCATAAATTAAAGTTTATAGGTCTCAGCCTCACTGGAACCATGTATACTTGGAGAAATGAATTAGTGTTCAATAGCATTTCCTTAAATCGTAAAAAAATCTTGAAAAAGCCATGAAATCATGGATTAACTAGGTGATGCAAAAGCTTAAACATAAACCTTTCTTTCAGTAAAACTAATAGTACAGCACATTAGGCATAGCTTACCTTTACATCCTATGCTGAGCAGCATTGCGTGATAAAAAGTAGAGTCCACTCAAAATATTGGTTTGAAAATTCAGCTTAATATGCTGATATGGACTTTGAATGGCAATGCTTTTAGCATTGTATGAACTACCGCAGGATTTTCAACCAACATTTTTGCATACTTATATGGTATTTATTATATTATCATTGGCATTGACCTGCCCAATTTAATGCACGGTTCTTCTGTTAGCAAAGGCAGGTTAAGCCAATGCAAATACAAATGGCCTTATCATTGAATTGTCAAAAGCGTGCGGATTTTCAAACGTTTGTGTGGGAGATTCTTGGCATATTTTCTTTTCCGTTGAAAGGTTAGAAGGACAAAGTACCTAGGCGATAAGTTTATCTTTCCAAGTGCATTACGACCACCTTACACGACCTACATTTAAAACCTTTTTCTCTTGTGAAAATATGCATAGACTAACAGTTGTCTAAAGCATGCAGCCATGCAGCAGAATACACCTAACACAATAGATCTTACTGAATCGTATAAACACGCTACAGCACTGCACGTGGTCTCACTTTACCAATTACCACAGATCTCGGGGAAAAAACGTTTCAATATTTTTAACTAAACGGCAAAAAAATACTCATCCAGGGCAAAGTTCTACGTTTTTGAAAATTGAACATTATTCTATTGATTCTATTGAACATTATTCTATTTAAATGAAAACATCAAAATGGATTTAAACACTTGCGATAGGTTCAAAACCTATAGGTGATGATGTAATTTACGTTTTCGACACTTTACGCAACTCTTGTAGGCAAACATAGCTTGTATTGAGAAATTGTTTTTTGGCGTTATTGTTTCGGATTCTTTCTGGAGAAATGTAAACATTACTCACTAACTCAATTATATCTTTAACATAAACTTCTAAGACAATTGTGAGTGTCTTCATGTGTAGTCCATGGATGAAAAGTTGTTTAAAACACTGGGGCATCAGGTCGTTGTTGCGTCTGCGTCAAATTATGACTGGAAATGAATCATTTGAACAAGTGTTTAACTATTAATTCTGAGTTTAAACAAAAACTAGTAACCCAGTGCTTCTTATCCGTTTACGTTCATTGTAATTAAGTATGACACAATGTTACTAAGGTTTTGTTTGATGTGTTTCAGCAATATCTGGGTGGCGCCGTAAGCGCTGGGATAGCTCAGAAAACCTTTGAATTTATTGCATTTTTATTTGACATTCCAACAATCTTGCTTGGGAAAATCACTCGGTAGTGCCGCCAATCTTGCTGATTCGATGAACAAGGCCTGATCTTTTGTTCCTTCTTGGATTAATTTATATCCGTAAATTTTTACACATGTTTGCAAAAAACATCACGATAATTTTTTTTGGTGATATTTAAAAACTCTGAAGCACGTAAGGCGGCAAGCCATAAAAGTTAAACTGTTTAAGGAAAGGGCCTGGAAGGAATTTGGAGAAAGGTTAGACGATGATTTCAAAACGGCAAACAAAGTGTTCTGGCAGACCATTCGCCGTTTGCGTGGAAAAAGATCTCAAGCCGCTTTCTTCATCGAGGATTCAAATGGTGTGACGCTGACAGATCAAGATGCTATTTTGTATCGGTGGAGCGACTACTTTAGTGATCTTTTAAACCCAGTTGATGCTACACCGACACAAATTCATGCGGAACAGATTGGGGAAGATATTCAGATAACCGAAGCAGATGTGAATGCAGTTATCAAATCATTGAAAACTGGAAAAGCACCTGGTGAGGATGATATCAGACTTGAAATGTTAAAAGCAATGAACATATATGGTGTTCGTTGGCTGACTCGTGTTTGTAAGGTGGCATGTAGGACTGGGCAAGCACCAAAGCAATGGCAAACTGGTGTGATAATATCTATCCACAAGAAAGGAGACTAAGAGAAAATGCACCTATTATAGGGGCATGTCTCTCATCAGTATCCCGGGTAACGCCTACGCAAAACGCCTTGAAAAGAAATGTCGTGAAATAGTCGAGCCTAAACTAACGGATGCTCAGTGTGGCATTTGTCCTGGCCAAAGCACAATGGATCAGATCTTTGCCTTGCAGCAAATCTTTGAGAAGTCGTGGGAATGTGCAAAAGAGGTCAATGCATGTTTTGTTGATTTTGAAAAAGCATATGATCGCATTTTCAGAGACAAGCTTTGGGCGGTGCTGTTGCAGTATGGCATTAGTGGCCAGTTACTAACTGCTACTAAGTCGCTATACATGCATTCCGAGGTCTGTGTTCGTGTTAACAGCGCAACGACAAAACCTTTCAGAGTGAGTGTGGGATTACAGCAAGGCTGCTTGCTCTGTTTCACCTATTCTGTTCCTTATTTATATGGATAGAATAGTTAAGAAAAGTGAGTCTTGTGGCGGAGCAAAGATCGGTGAATGCACAGTACAACGTCTGTTATTTGCAGATAATCTTGTGCTACTCGACTCTACCCAAACTGGCCTCCAGCAAGCTCTTGACAGGTTTTCGGATGCATGCTCAGTTGCCGAAATGAAAATCAGTACAACAAAAACAGAAAGCATGCGCCAGTCCAGACAACTAAAGCAGTGCTCTCTCCAAATTGATGGAGTACCACCAAAACAGTCAGAGATAATCAAGTACCTCGGCATCTCATTCACAAGTGACGGCAGACAAAATAGCGAATTGGATATCCGCATCGGAAAAGCAAGTGTAGTAATGCGCCAGCTCCACCGATCTGTGGTACTGAAACGGGAGCTTTGCACCAAGGCAAAGTTATCCATTTTGAGATCGGTCTATGTTCCTATTCTGACTTATGGCCATGAGTGTTGGATCATGAATGAAAAAGTGAGGTCTCAAGTTCAAGCAGCCGAAATGGGATTCTTGCGAAGAATTAGCGGTTTGACATTGTTGGACAAGGTTAAAAGTGCAGATATTTGTGAATTTCTACACATCGAAGCGCTGCTTCTCCGACTAGAAAGATCGCAACTGCGTTGGTATGGACATGTGACACGAATGTCCCAGGAAAGAACAGCCAAAAAACTGCTCTGTTCAACACCGATTGGTCGAAGACCTAGAGGCGGTCCCAGAACTCGATGGAGAGATTACGTAGATCTTAGTTGGTTTCGCTTTGGCATCCCAGCAGAGCATCTATCCTTTGTTGCAGAGGATTGAGATGCTTGGAGGATCCAACTAGAGCTGCTGCCCCCGCGACCCCCCAAGGATAAGCGGGTCCAAAAAATTGATTGATTGATTGATATTTAAAAACAATACGCTTGATTAACACAGGACGCCTCAATAAAGTGATGGGTGTTGACTTGAAACAAAAATTACGGTAAGTGAAAAATGCCAAACAAGAGTGTTATTCGGTATTATGATATAGGGATGGTATAATATCTACAAGCTTGCATGTCCCCTAAAACAACGAAACTCAAAACTGCTATATTGTGGATTTTTCAAAAATAAGCTCAGCCATCATTAATGACCAAACTGGAACGACGTCTAGGCAATACAATAAACTTCGCAGTAACGACATGCAGAAAGGCGTTAGACAACAATTACAAACCGCTACAACCAAGGGTCGCTGGAACAATCGAAGTTTACGTGAGCATTATGCTACTTTGACCTTTGCTGATATTATTGCATTCTTAACATAAATAGTGTAAACAATTAAATTTCAATCCGGTTGTTTAAAAGTAGGCATAGAACATGGTTGGTTTTGTTTGAACATTGATGTCGCGACCTGTGCACTGGCTGCATGATTGTATGTTTTTGAACAACTATACACAAACAAAAAAACGCAATTAGTTGCAAAAGCATGGTAGAATTGCACGTTATACAAGGTTTGTGGTGAAAGAATACTTTTCAAAACTTGCTTATCAGCAACCTTGATGATCATTGCGATTTAACGTGCAATGAATAGCAATGAGCCAAGTTCATAATGAGAACAATTTTTTTAACACTGTTTGGCTTTTAACAAAGTTACCATCAAGGGTCAACAGTTCTTTGCCTTTTCAAGAAAAAACAAAACATTTCGCTCATCTTAAGCCTATATTTTCCAGGTATTCTGGTAATATAACCTCAGTGTAAACAAACAAAAACCCATTCATCAAGATTAACAAAGTGTCAGGTTAACCTGGAAGCTGACCGACGCTGATAGGTTCTCACAACCGGTAGCAACCGTTATATTGTTAATTGGGAGCTCTTGCAAAATAGATAACACAATCACAGATTAAAGAAACAAGATCCGTCTGTACGAGAATACAACCAATGCCAAAAGCACTGGTAGGAGCTGGTATCTACGAAACACAACGAATAACAGGAAGTAATCACGAAAAGATTAAGTTACGTACAACATTTTTCAAGTTTCAAGAACATCTTGGGTCAGTTTTACAGCAAAACTTGTTTTAAAAAAAACTCAGAGTCATAATTCTTTAATAAAGTCTGCAAAAGCTTTCACCTTTGCTTAAATGAATCATAAAATCTTCAGCCATTTAATTTGAATGAAGATGAAGACAACGTTATATCGGCGCGAAAGGTTTTGGGAGCGATACCCGAGCCGGACAAATCGGACGAACACAACTTTACAACGGCTCACCTCCGCTGCGACTTTCTTCGGAATTGGGTTGCCCAGGCGCTAAACCGCGGAGATGAGCCCCGCCCTCGTTACACGTTTCTGCGTTGTACTAGCTGCGAGTATAATGAAGATTTAATTCATTCAATTTGAAAACGAAACTCGCAATCAATCAAAAGAAAGTTTGCCTGATTTGTTTTTCGCCAATGACGTAATTGCTTTGTGTAACAAGCTCACAAAGTTAATTGCAGCATAGACCTACTTGCTTCCATTGTAGCCTAACTCAAAACTGAAATTTTTGTGGATTGCGCAGAACAAAAGCGTTTTGCACTATTGCTTGCGTTGCTTTCCTAATATGGAGTCGATTTTTGGTGCGTGTAGTAATGCCCATTCATGGCAGAACTATTTGAGACCAAAGGCCGGAACAGGTGCCAAAAAGTGTCCTGTTAATTAAAAGCTGCTCCATCAACGATAACCACACTGACAGCGTAATACAAACCAACAAACATTTCTTTTGATGATATTTGATATGGTCATTATATATCATGGTCATGCCCAGGAATGTAAATGATTTTTAAGCAGAAAGAGGTAAATGACTAAGAAATTTATGTCTTAAAGACGGTAAAACGCCATGGATTTGTTTTAATCAACTATTTTCAACCACAAATCCTTTAAGAAAATAGGCAAAAATACTGCTACCTCTGGCAAGATATTTTCATCTAGAAAAATCAAAAATTCAAGTCAGTTTTTTAGTAACTGATTGCAACTCATCAAATATTTTTATTTGTTTCTTAAACACGTCGAAAAGTCTTAGGTCGAGGCTAAATCGAAACATGCACGAAAGCGATTCAACTTTGTACGCATTCAAGAACATTTTTAGTTGAAAATACTCTTTTAATGTCAATGCGATGCAGCAAATTGAAGCAGTTAATAATTTAAATACAAGCAGTACAGTAACTGTAAGAAATAACAACAACAGATTGCTGTTTTTTCATGTTTGATTCAGATTGCGAGAACTCGTATAAAAAGCTATACACATGGGGAACCTAGACAACAAAAACAGCTGTTTTTTTGAGCAACGACAAATTTATAGTAAGGTACTGTATGTCCTGCTAAATGAATACGCACTTATTCATTCAACCATGATGTCGAAAATACTATTAACTTAACATTTGGTAAGCTTTCATTTTAATTAAAAGAATACAATGTTTATAACCGAAACGTTTGAAACGAAAGCAAATGATTTCAGTAGCATGTTTACTTAGTTCATCAGATATTAAATCCCAAGCGAAAGCACTAAGTCAACTCTACCACCCCACACTAATGTTTGGCTATGTCTCAACTTTCAAAGGCCTGTTCTGGTAAACAAATTCAAGATTTCTCAACTGAGTTATGTTAGGCGAGAAATACATTGGTCATTAATCCACTTATAATATTAGGTTTAAGGCGTGAAATTGACAGGGCATTTACGCATGGCTGCATACGTGCAAGCCCTGTTTGTACAAGCTAACTGCGTGGCAAGCGAAAGTTGAGATCTATGAGAAATTGTGAAACGAATTAGGTAGGACAACTTGTTTGCTGTTCCATCATTGCAAAAAATTTCCGAGGATATTTACGACTTTGCTGAGACTAAAATTAATTCAAAACAATGGTACATGAAACACAAAGCGGTTGAACCGTTTGAATCATTTTCTTCATTTCTCGATAAAAGACATGTTTGAATTCTTACCTAGTCAATCTCACGAAATCAGATTATCAAAACTGGTTAATTGAGTTTAATTTCTGTTTCAGTGGAACACAGGCAATTGTTTTGCTGTGGTATTTTAAGCCACCGTCACTGCTCTTTTCAATAAAGATACATTGTGGAAATAGACTATAAATTGGCCAGGTGATGCGTACATTACCGTTTGAATCATTTTCTTCATTTCTTGATAAAATACATATTTGAATTCTTACCTAGTCAACCTCACAAAATCAGATTATCGAAGCTGGTTAATTGAGTTTAATTTCTGCTTCAGTGCAGCACAGGCAATCGTTTTGCTGGCGGTATTTTGAGCCACCGTCAATGCTCTTTTCAATAAAGATATATTGTGGAAATAAACCATAAATTGGCCAGGTGATGCGTACAACTATAAAAGATTGGAAACATTAAACTTGCAATATTTGGAATAAAATGGCTAAAAAATTAATAACGGCAACTTATCCACTAAAATTTCTTTTAAAACAAAAAAAGCAATGCAAAAGGCTTCCGTATTTTCCTTAACAAATTTTGCATGCATACTCCACCTTTCTGATAAAACATGACGTCAGCGCTGTTCACGGCAGCAGCAATCTTTACGATATAAATTTCATGGTACTAAGTCCAACAGGATGAGCTATAAACGGAAGCCGATGTAACCCTCTTATCAGTAAACTAACAAGCCTTAATAGTCAGAACACACGTAAGCAGGTGCCTAGCAGCAAGTGGATAAAGCTTAATTCGCTGTTTTTGGTTCATAAAGACGACGATAAATGTAGTTTATTCGAAAAATTGTAACATGATTCTCACGCAAAGCTGTGGACAGTGCGATGGAAAGAGGGAATATAAACAACCCTTGAAAGCCTTCACTAACTTCTTTTCTATTCACGCTTCACGTAATAATGTTTGCTCAGCAAATTAATAAATATTTAGCTAATTTTGATTTTATGAGTGATTTATCATTTCGTAGAGGACTTAACTATCAGCGCTTAATGAGCTGCATTTTGAGATTTAATTAAATTTTCATTTTGCAAGCAACGTACTGTACAGCACGTTCTGTTGATTTCAGACGCTGCCTGAAAGTCACGACTTCTTTGCATCAAAATAGCATGTTCAAAATAAACAAAACATCCACGTAATTAAAGTGAGTTACAAAAATGCCAACTAATTACTATAATACCAATACACATGTAAAGAAAAAAAAGAAAAAAAATTTATACGCACACTAAGTGGAGCAAAGCAAACAATAAGATGTTATAAAGTAGTCAGCGGGTCCAAAAGTTGGGGCTCAGTACGACCCTATTAAATGTTACTCCATAATCCAAACAGGATCCAACTTCAAAATTAACTTTGACAGCGTTATTTGACTATATAGCCGAATTCACAAGTCCAAGATAACGATACGAGCAATTAAAATGTTCCAGTCACCTCTTCGTTTTGGTATTGTCTTACACAGGCAATTATTCGAAAAACTTATGGTAAAAAACAGCGTTCAAGCTGTTAGGTGTTCCTCCTACAGCATGCCATGCACATTAGTTGCAACAAACGATATTTAAACTACAATATTTAAAATGCCTAATGTTCAATTAATTACTTTATCATGGCTCCAGCTCAATCAAAACCACATCATATTCATTTACTGGGTGCACAAATTGCACCCAGAGATATCCAAACGCACATTCCATAGTATACGTACCGCTGTAAGAGTGAGGATGATTTGCATAGAAATTTCCATGATATAATTCGTTTTCGTTTGAAATTCGACAATCAACACAACTACAAATAACTTGCAATGTTTTCACATAGCGCGTCTTGATCTTAAATTGCAAAACACCACTGTTCAAAAAATCACCAAGAGTGCTTACAAAGGCCTAAAACGCTTTTCACACTACTTATAAAGCTAAAGGCTACTGCAGGTAGCAAATGGAAATTCTGCTGATTGACCACCATTTGTGAATTGTGATATATTAAGATGACAAGTGCATCAGGATAACTTATTTGTGTAATACGTTTTTCATTGTACGCACCACGAAAGACAAATATTTTCGTCGAGTGACGTTACAATAAGTTCAAGATTTATGCTGTTTTTTAATTTCCGATGTAAAATCTAGACTATATAGCACTTGTCCTGCAAGCTATAACAATGCTTTTTAATGTTGCGTCTCGTTTTGCTTAATGGGCTACGCCAAAATGCCGCAATTTCTGAAGGTTGCAGCCTGAAGCACGGGGTTTTAGGAGACACCCAAAATCACTGCTATTGGTAAAAATTTCTTCACTTTCAATTTTAATGTCTCAATGCAAACTGCTGCCTTTTCGTTCATTATTTTGAATGTTTTTCTTCCAGATAATATTTTAATTTTTTTTGTATTTAGTTGCATATTTATCCTCCTATCACAAGAAAGCAATCAATGCGCTATACGAGCTCGTTCAGACGTTGCCGGCCACCTGTCTACCACACCAAAATGGGGGGATCCCGCTAAGTGCCTTTCCCAACGGCACAACAAGTAAATTTGCCGGCTTGTTGTCCACACTCTCCCTTCAATGCTGAACGTCAAGCAAGGATGCTATGAGTACCAATTTTACAGTCACTGGTTTGACCCGACTCGGAATCAAACCCGAGTTTACAGCTCTAGAGGAGGACGCTCTTACCACTCGGCCATCTGAGCTGTCAAAATGTGAGAAACAAACCATCAAAAAATACTGGTTAGTTGATTTTGCAGGAGCTGCGTGAGCACGTTTGCCCTAGTCTAGTTCTTGAGTTCGCAGAACTGTCACTAACAATAAAGTACCGGTAACTCAACTCTTCTGCTCTAGACCCATTGCGCGTAAAAACAATATTATTTTGTAGTATATTGTCCGCAATCTTGCTATATTTACGTTGCAGATTTAGTGTGTCTACATATTCCATCTGTCCACACACTTAGCTATCGCTAGCCACCCAGTTCAATTGAATCAACTCATTGAGAGATAGTTATATAAGCCAGCCAACTAGCTTTTTTTCAGCGACAGCGTTTTTCTTTTCTCTCATTTCGGTAAAGCCCTGGTCACACGAGCGAGTAAATCGGGCGATTGTCTCGCGCGTGATACGATGAGTGAAGACCACGAGAAGACACACAGTGGTATCATAAAAACGTCATTAAAAACGACAACAAAACTACCATCTCGATAAAAAGCAAAAACTCTATCAGCTTGATTCACCAGTGTTTTTAATTGCTGCAAAAGAGGCCTAATTATGAGAATTTTATTTCCGTTTTCACGTAATATTGGCTCACAGTATTGTTCTGAATCACTTAGAATTTTTTGTGAAATTCATTGGCAAGGTAGTAAGTGCTCTCGATAAACATTGATTAGTAAACACAATAAAATCACAAAGAAACTTTTGCATTTGTGATCAAAATGAAGTGATAGTAAAGTAATTAATTGAACAAAACATTTAAACCATCCATTGTCACATTCTATGCAAACACAGAAACTCGACTTGTGTAGAAATGCTTGCGAACTTTCTGGATCTTTGGATGACTGTGATCTCAACTTGCGAATGGTGGTCTCTTTTCAAACATTAATCGCATGACGTTCAAATTTTCAATTGAAAAAACATGTGATTTCCAAAAAAGTCATAGGTTGCATTTTTGAAATATTATGTTATTGAGATTATTTGTGATTATATCAGTCTATCATTTTGATTGTAAATATAGCATTCGACTATGGGACAGTAGTTAAGCCAAGTAAGAGGCACTCTGCTCACACATGAGAATCTCTTCCGAGGTACTTTCTGGTGAAGTGACACTTGGATGCTTACTCAAGCGTAACTGCCGTCCATCAACTGTTCAAACTTGAAAGAAAAAAACAGTTTCACTGCTTCACGTGACTTGGGCGCAAGTTAAACGTAACAAGAAATCCTGAATTGTAAATATAGGATATGATATAGGAAGCCGTTTAAAATAACTTATCTATACAGATATTTGGCCTATGTTTTTTCACCAAACTAGGCGCATTTTTTCTCCTTTTAAATTATTAAACAGTCTTTTATCTGTTTGGATAAATGAAAGCACAAATTTTTGAAAACTTTTCGGCAAATTAATCGCTTGACGGAGTCACCCAGAGTGGCTAAAAGCGCTTTGTTGATTGAAAACCGGTTCGGTTGTAGTCAGATACTCATCTCTTATCCCGATTCATGACAATTGAAACAAACTTTACTTAAGCTAGAAAAAAAAAGAACAAAATAGTATTTTAATCAACTGTTTCCGTATTTGTTTGCGCATATACTCCAAGTAGGGTCGATAAAGCTGCCTGGGGTCCTACTAAACACCGCAAAGGACTGAAACACCGCAAAGGACGACAAAGGACTTCAAATTGATGTACTAAACACTGCAAAGTACGACAAAGAACTGGATAACCCTAATCTAACCCTAACCCTAATCCTAGCTCTAACCTAACCCTAACCCTAAACCTAACCCTAATTTGAAGCCCTTTGCCGTTCTTTGTTATGGTATGATTTCAAGTCCTTTGTCGTTCTTTGCGGTGTTTGGTAGATCAATTTGAAGTCCTTTGTCGTTCTTTGCGGTGTTTAGTAGCCTACATCGATTTGAAGTCCTTTGTCGTCCTTTGCGGTGTTTAGTAGGACCGAGCTGCCTGTAATGGCTGAATTTTCTCGAATCAAACTAGTCTGTGTTGGTCTTTCCTATCAACTTTTTGCAGCTTAATAACGTAAGATAGCTACAAAAAGTTTGAGTTGCCACCAACAAAGTCATATAATATAACATTTTCTAATTTTTAAACACACAGAAAATTTTGAAAATGCTACGATGAAGTTTTCACCAAATATTTCGTATATATTTGGCATTTTTGAGAAAATAAGCCTACGTGGCTCTCCTACATTTGTGCGTATGAGCCAATGTGCAGCAAAACGTCAGCCATACGAGAATATTATTAAACGTGAAATGAAAATCGTTATGAATAAATAAAAGGATTATCAACATTGATGCGTAGACATTACTATTTATTTAGAAGTTGGTACGAAAAAAATGCTGGGAAAAGAGTATGATGTCATTGAAGTTCTGCTTTTTATTTCTTATTTGATTTTCAATGTCAAAGTCAGCTGAAAGTTGACTTTAACTGTGATTAAACACAAAATTTGCTATCGTAAAAACCGGAATTTAACACCTCCATCTTCACAAAACTGTCTGTTGTTAATCTCAATCAAAACATTGATTTCTTCCTCCTAAATAAAATGAGATGAAGCGATGCGGCATCTTTTTAACAATTTACACTTCGTGTAATTCCCACTGATATCAATAGCTTCGGAATCCTCGTTTTCGCAAGAAGATTTACTCAATCATATAATCTCATTTTTTCCGGCCAATTAACCGGCTCAAACGAAAACAAATTGACTACGTAACTTTAAACCAAACTCACTTAATCTCCCTACCTTTCTTCAGCTAATACGATAATTACTTGCTGTCATCATTACGCCTTACATCACATATTAGTTAGTTTTTACATTTTTTAAAAATTCTTGTAAAAATTTAAACCAGTATTTACTAGGTAAAGTTCAAGCAAAAGCCAACATTATTACAAATTTGAAAATTTGGGTTAGAATGATAGAAGTTCAGTGAATAAGCAAGCTACCAGGTGGATGCTACATCAAAATTAACACCTGAAGGCTCCTACCGGTATTCAATTTTGGTACCGGTATTCATCATGCTTTTTTAATGTCTGCTCATTATTTTTCAGGCAGTATTCACTGGCAGTAACTTGGACTCATTTAAAGCGAAGAGGATCATAGTGCCTTGTGTCAATACTCAATACATTAGTGAGTGATAAACTGCATGCGTTTAATCTTTTCGTATTTTTTCGTTGATAGTCAGCACGATGTAAATTAAGATAAAAACTCATCAATGCGATGCAAGAGATGCAAGAAACGTTACAGAATGATAGAGAAATATTGCATTTTACGAAAGCGTAGGATTTGGTAAGGTTGCAACATTGAGTCGCGGCTGCACAAGAAAACTATAAGACCAATTACAATTTTCAAAAACAAATACAATTTCAAAGTAAAAGAACCAAACCACAACTAAAAACCGATTAAGAAAAACAAAAACGTAGTACAGTCCCGTCAAATCACTAAACCAAAATTAACCAGCACACTTCAAATGGTACCGGTATCCAACATTATTTTGATGTGGTGGCAGCCGGCAAAGACTAAAAGCGAAAGGCTAAGAAGTCTCACGGTTCTAGTAAAAGCAGTCCCGCTAAAAACACGAAATAGAGCTAGTTTACGTGCTGTTAGTTAACGTATAAATGTAAACCTTCATGTTTATATTTAATAGCTCAGATAGCCGAGTGGTAGACCTAAGGGCGTCCGCCTCGGGAGCTGTGGACTTGGGTTTGATTCCGAGTCGGGTTAAACCAATGCCTTTAAAACTGGTATTCGCAGCTTCCCTGCTTGACGCTCAGCAGTAACGGGACAGTGTGGAGAACAAGCCGGCACGTTTACTTGTTGTGCGGTTGGGAAAAGGCATTTAGCGGGATTCCCCCATCTTGGTGTGGTAGACAGATGGCCGGCAACTCCTAAGCGAGCTCGTATAGCGCATTGATCGCTTTCTCGTGATAGGAGGATAAATACGCAAAAAAAAAGTTAAATTTAATTATAACAGAACTAGAGCATCGGCATCCCTAATAGCAACATATTTTCTCATCGAGCAATAAACAGCTGGACAACTTCATTTCTCACACTGCTGTTCCAACTATTTCACATCACCAACTAGCTACCTTGTAATCCGTTGAAAATGAAAAGTAAGTGTGAAAAGCTGTTAAATTTCTGACTGAGCTGACCTTGGGTAAAAGTAGAACAAAACATTTCGATCTGTCAGTATATTTTGACAAAATAAAGGCAAACCCGAAATAGCTGTGACCAATGACCTTATATGGTAAAAGCAAATTATTTTAATTACAAACAAAACTACCAGGCTTGTTCGCTAATCAGTCTTCAAAATTCCGCAGAAACTCAACAAAATCGTAACAACTCTTGACCTAGCAGTTCTCAGGGCAAAATCTATCAGTTCCTTTCCCAGCTGTTATAACTGTGCATTCTTGTGCCTTTAATTGCTACTAAGTCAACACTCAAGTTCGAGAATAACCATAAAGTACGTCACAAAACAAAAACAAAGTTGAAACAAGAGGCATTGATGACCCAACAATCGCAATTATTTATAGCTTCTGAACACTTGATTCTTACGAAGAAGGATGATTACGATATATATGGAGTGTTTATTTTCCAATTCGTTACAGTATAATTCAGCACCTGCCAGCCATCTCTCTGCTCATCTAAAAAAAAAAACATGCGAACAAAGCCATTTTTCTAAATATTTAAACAGGGATGAAGGTTGCAAATTCTGATATAAAGGTTAGCTGCGCCACCAAAGTTAAGGTAACATTAATTGGGTTTCAGATTTTTACAAAGGTTTTGTGCATGCGATGGTGTGAAAGATTATGGCGTTTCTGTTCGATATTTTTCCAAAACATCGAAAGTTTTCAAGATAAATAGAAAACCGAAAGAGAAAAAAGAAAACCTGCGCTTGCCCTATTCATCAAGTGAAGATGGAGGTCATTTGCGCAAGGCCATGGCCAAAACCGCCGACTCAAGTTCTACTACATCTCAGCAAATAAACGAAAAATACAACCAGATACTAATGATGACGTTTTAGCCGAAATTGATTTCATAATAAACCATAGACAATGCTAGCAACATTTTTGACGCACTTAGCATTTTATCATTGATTTGTTACAGTATTTTAAAGTCTCATGACACATCCTGATACTTGCGAAGAAGTAGCGGTTTGACCTCAATGGACAAGGTTAAAATCGCTAATATTCGCGAATCTCTAAATATCCCATCGCTGGTTCTCCGACTGGAAAGATCGCTACTGCGCTGGTATGAACATGGGCAGGGGTGGCGGAACAAAATTTTGCTGGGGGGCGGCGCATCAAAAGCTGATCGAGGAATTTTTGAAATGTGTTTTTTGCAGCAGTGAGGTACGGTAAGAACTTATCACTTGTGGAAGGATCTGTGGAGATTCTCCCAAGCAAAAAATTGAAAAGCAGAATGGATTAGGTGCAAAATTTACTCACAATAAAGATGCGAAACTAGTAAAAAAATGAGAGTAAGATCTTATCGAAAATTTGCATTATGTTTTTAAAACAAAGAGTTGACCAATATAATCTTGCAAGGAGTTGACAAATTTGTCAAACGATCTACGGACGAAACATGTGCTTACAAGGCGAAGCGATAGCCTGCATCCCATTGCTAGCCAGCTCAGCATGCTAAAATTATCGATTGTTTTACACTGCTTTTCATTGAAACAACCTATTGACTATCAAAAGTTTTGACTTCTATCTCCAGGAGCGAACCCAGAAAATTTTAGCGGGGGATGAGGTTTTAAATTAGGTTGAATGTTCACTAAATGTAAAGACGTTAGACGTTTAGACCCGGAAAAGGGCGTAAATAAGCTCTTTGAAAATGTTTTGTGCAAGTGGCGTATTCAGAAATTTTTTTAGATCAGTGGAAGGGGAGCACATTTAGACATTTCTTCCGGCAGAGTTACTTCAAAGCAAATCGAGAAACAAAAACAGCTCCAAGGGGGTAGGGAGGAATGCTACCCCGAAAATTTTTTTAAAATTTAGGCAGCGTAAATAGCCATTTTAGTGCTTTTTGTACAAATTTCAAGAAAAATTCTGTCTAAATTTTTTACCCCTAATTTTGAGCCCTTCACCAAAATGATGCATTTTGGTCGCACATTTCGATTTATGCTTGCTATAGGTGTAAGGATTTTTGTTATTGAAGAGGTTCAAAGTTATGGAAAAATTGTATTCATCAAAAACATTGATGAAAAGTGATTGGTGGGGGGATGCATAGCACACATCTCCCTCCTGGATCCGCCCTTGCTCATCTCTAGCTTAAACTAGTTGCCACAATTACCCTGTCCACATGTTCAATTTCTGTGGGTTTTAAGCCAGTGAGCGAAGTAGAACATTTTTAATGGGGGGATGTTTTTGTCTACAATTTTGCCTGAATTCTGAACTCAAATAACAAGACAGTGTTGCAAAATGGTATTTATTGTTCATGGGGCGATGTCATTGGTCAATGACCAAATCAAAATAGTGGCGGAGGGCGTACTGCGTGTTTGCATACCATGCACCAGGATGATGAACAAAAATTGTATTTCAACGGGAGAATTTCGAAAACTTTATTACCTTTGTTTTAGGCAGGTTTTTGTTTCATAAATGAAACAGGGTTTGGGGGGAGAGGAGTAAGCTACTCCAGCGAGGTCCGGGTCAAGGCCACGAAAGCTATAGCATTTTCTTAAATCATACTTTCAATCTCAAATAAGATTTTAAAAAAGTTTGGAACCGCTGCTTTAACACATTCTTAGTGGACTCACTAATGTTCATAAAAAGCTGCTGACATGTTTTACTGTTCATGAAAAACAAACTGTTCTGTTCTGTAATAGGCGCATTGAAAAGGTTGTCCTTGATTGGTTTGTGAAGGAAGTCATAGTGGCCACAAGATATGCTAGAAAGTATCGCCGCAGTCCGTAGACTACCGGTACCCACACTCCACAGGATACACGTAGCCTATAAAAAACAATTAACTTTTTACGGTACTTATCACTGGCAGGTACGTTTTGGCATTCCCCCAGGACAAATTTTTTCTATGCTGGGGGGACGACTATTGTTACTGGGAGGGACATGTCTCCTCGTCCCCCTCTCCTTCGCACACTGCTTTAAGCCCACATCGATGTGGGCGTTTTGCTCTAGGCTTGATGTCAAAGTCACTTTTTGAAACTATGACATCAAAAATTTAACTGTGATGCAGAAAGCCCACAGCAATAAGCCTACATCAATATAGACCTAAAGCCCACATAAATTGGACATGTGGACAGGGTAACTATGCAGCAGCTGGTCTATTTTTAAACAAATATTTTTTAAGGACAGGAAGACTGGCGGAATGGACGATTGTATCACCATAAACAAGTTATCAATACTCATTACAACTTGCGATTCTACTTTGTACAATCCTTACCTTATTAGTCCACGTAGAATAACGATTTACAAGACAAATTAATTTTGCTCGATTACTGAGTTCTTTTTCAATCAGCTATATGTAGGCCAACATTGTACGATACTGATTGAAGCTAGACGTTTTTTCACCTAAAAAGCGTCCCCCTGGAAATCTTCTGGGGGGGCACGCGTCCCCCCCAGTTCCACCGCCCATGAACATGGGACACAAATGTCCCAGGAAAAAACAGCCAAAAAACTGCTGTGCTCAACACCCATTGACTGAAGGAAGGTCTCACCAGAATCAATGGCAAGATTACGTTAAAGATTGATCTGGCCTTGGCATTTCACCACAGCATCTACCTTTTGTTGCGGAGAATCGAGATGCTTGAAGAATCGAACTCGTGTGAATGGCTGTGATTAGGAAATCATTGGGCCAATTTACAAGCAGCCAGCCACCCAATCGCTGTTCCACAAAAAACTCTTCTTCACTCGTCCGTTTAGTTTATACTATAGCATACCGCTGTATTTATCCATGTTTTTTGTGCTTCGTTCTTTGCAGATTAACAAAAAGTTTTGTGACTCGATGCTTTTCAACAGCCGTAAGATTGCAGCTTAATAGAGACTACTCTACTTTTTCAATCTTTACTGTAACATTCTTGGATAAGATGACTGTAACGAAAACACTCACACGCTTTTGAACTATACGCATATGAACATGTAGGCCTATGAACCGAACAATTCAAGGCCAGTCGTGACAGGGGGTTTGCACTTACGCGACAAATTATTGTGATATTACTGTAGTAAGCTATATCACTTTCAAGCATTTTGGTTAATCGATCATAAATCCATTGTACCTGAGATGTCAGTAAAAATAAATCGAAGTAGAAAGCAGAGATGAAAGTTTAAAAGCGGACATTATCGCGTGCGTAACAAGCAAAATCGAGAGAAAAACTTGATAAAGCACTTGAAACACATAAGATCGATGGTAATATTGCATGAGAGAGGTTGTGTTTACGTTAAGGTTTATATCCATAAAGTTTTGTTCAACACAAAGAACTTATTTCTATCCATTCAGCTTTTTTGATGGGGGAGTTCAAGGACAGATCAAATAGAATATTTGCAGGATATCTACAACGCAAAAATTGCTTGAAAGTTTTAAAAAAGGCGCTACAATAATAACAACCTCTTTCAAAAAATTACTCTTGTCGCCAAAAATTACTCTTGTCGCCAAAAATTTTTTTCTGTAGTAGTATCAATGCGCTGTCATCAATCTTCAAAAAATAAATTTCTTTTATTTCATATTTATACAAGCATAGCAAGCAATTACTTGTTTTTTTTTTTAATTTTTAGCCTGGCTATTTGAAAGCGGTCAGTGCAACGCGGCAAGGGTGATTTCGGATAGCTCTTTCTTGGCAACTCAAAAAGAAAAAATGAAAAGGAAACTATTTTTTTCGCTTTTTATTCAAAGTTTGGCAGTAATTTGGAAGAAAACAGAACGAACTTGCAATTAGGGTAAAGAAAGTTGCACCAGTTAAATGATCGAGTGAGCACCACACCCCATGTTTTGCTGAGGTTGAGAAGTCAAATTACACTAAATGCTTTTAACAATGATATTAGCAGCGCTGTCAATGACTTGTTGGTGCAACAGTTTGACGCTTACTGCCAGGATTGGTTGTTTAGTTAGGAAACAGTTAAAGCTAGTACTGAAAACAAAAAATGCAGAAAAGTAACTCTTTAGCCTGTGTAACAACGAACTTGTATTTTGTTTGCTATACGACAGTACCGCAAAGTTGCTCGTACGGGTTGAATAACTTGTGTTGGTTCTTTCTAAATATGAACAAAACACTTAAAAGAAATCAAATAAACAATATGTTATACGCTTACTAGCAATGTAACGCTTTGACTGACGATTTTCGATTATATTCACCTCGCACAATATTCAATTAAACAAGATATTAAATATAGTCCAAAGAATGTGATGAGGTTAGAAACGAAATGACATATACTATCTTGCCATGCAATAAGCAAATTTGTCACTCACTCGGATCTCATACTACGGGCGCTTGAGATGAACGTCATAACTCCTAACTAACCAGCTGGTTCGCATGTTCAAACAAACCTTCATAGCTGGAACAATGTGAGCAATTTGCGTAAGTTGTTGTAACAAAAAAAGGAAATCTCTTATTCTTAGGGCGATTTTTCGTGACCTAAAAAACCGGAAAATGTAACTTTATTTTTGCAAAAATGTAACCAAAATGTGACTTTCTTTAAAAAAAGGACAGACAACAAAAAAAAGCAGCAATGAAAGAGTTGTAATAGGTGCTCGAATTATGGTGCTCGCAAAGAAGAGTATTCAACATTCTTTGGTTAAAAAGTTTCTGTCTTTAGCAAGTAGTTTCAACATGGAAAAACTGCTTATTTTTGCAGCTTGTACCACTGAGAAGGGGAAAGCTGGTGCAAATACCCAGAGGCTCACGCCGGGAGTGGGTGATGACTTTTTTTTTTCTAAAAAAAGCTAGGTGCCTATTAAAGATTTGTTCATTTTTTTAGAGGATGCCTTTTGATTATACCTATTTGGTTTTTTGGCCTGAGGCCTCAAAACCATCTCAGTGGCCCTGACGCTTGTGCATTATGGGGAGTTTATATGTAGTGCATAAACACTTTGATGCAGCAAGCAGGCTGTAAATCTGTTTCAATTGAAGCAATAAAAGATGAAAAAGTTGGAAAATTAGACATAAAATAGGCTAAATAGCACAGAAACAATGTCACCTAAAAAACAAAATGCTAGCGAAAAACACGAAATGTAACTTTTTGTAACCTTATAACGTCTTAAACACTGGGCCCATACCTGTAAAACTTTGTTTCCACGCTTTTTACGTTAATTAGAGCCAGAAAAAAATTGTAACTTTTATGACCAAAAATGCCCTACTTATTATGTAAATGAGCTCCACACTGCAACGGCAAGTTGGCAGCACCGTATAGAGAGCATGGGGTCGATACGTGCTGAGTGAATCCATTAAATACGTTAAAAGCTTCGGCAGTAGCAGCCTGCATTCAATTTGTTGGCGATGCTACTAGGTATTCTACCTACGACAAACTCACAGTAGGACTTGGAATGTCAAAGTGAGACCCAAACCGCAAAACTCCACATACTAAGAATTTTTGCGGGTATGTAATGAGACTTCCAGTGCGTTTCACCTTCGAAAAGTTCAAAGTATTATCTCCAAGAATCGCAACTTACAGTATGCTAGAGTAACTCTGTAGAGGTATTCTGTTATAATTCAAACGGTTGAACAGTTTGATAAGTTGTAGCGTCATGATTATCAAGATTTAGATCTTGGTGGAATGAAAATATAAACATCGTTTGCTTGGACCTTGCTTGTAAAAGCTTCTCTATGTGAACATACCCCGGCACATCTCCATGTAACATCCTCGCAAAGTTGCTGTAGTGTAAACAACGCGAAATATGACTTGCTTTTGAATCAACAATTGTGAATTGGTAACAGAGAATCGTGCAGTAGTTAGCAATTTACAGTTTGTCAAAAATGCTCGGGTCGCTCGAAATGAGATGATCGTAGTATTTAAGCGATTTTCGTTCAAGAATGCATGAGGGATTATCGCAATTAAATTGCTTACCTCTCATAATGATACCTACTTTGTGTTGATCAATTACTTTACAAAAACGCAAAAAAGTTTTAGACTTTTATTGACGTTTTTGAATTTCCGTGGTCAAATTTGACAAAATTTTTTACTCAAAAAGGTTTTGAATTGAACTTGAACCATCTTTGGCGCAGCATCATCTAGTTTAACAAAGCCATGCGCTATCTGCGTCACTTTCAATATGACGCAATATTAGATTTAATCGAAAAAACGCGTCAAAGGAAAACACAAAAGGCTGCGCATAGTTGCAGTTCAGTATGCTAAAACGGTTTTCAATCTCAACAATATCTTGGTTATTTTTGATCAAATATTTACGCATCTTACCAGTTCCTTGGCTAAATGGTTGAGAATACTTGTAGTTAGGAGGCGCGGTTCGATCGTGGTAATCACAATCGCTGCAGAAATCTTCTATTTTTGAAGTTGCACTACCTGAGAATTAAGTCACGGATATAGGCATCAAGGACTGCAGACACGCATCAGCGTATCAACTGTGTGTAGACCTACTGAAAATTACCGTGGGAGTTATTTGATGTGAAGAACCACATCTTGCTTAAGTCGTAGAGCATCAAGCATGAATTCGACTCTTGACTAGGATCAAAATATTTTTTACGATGAAATCTTGATGTTTATGAAATCTTGATGTTTCTATTATTGTGTACGCACCGCCAGCATTAACAAACCTCAGATTTTCACATTAAACCAAATGTATTTACCGACGAGTAACATTTATGCAAATAATCACTTAAAACCAAACGTACAGCAATAACAAAAAACAGTTGACATGCTTGTAACCGTATTTTGTGTATTTTGGACAACAATGTGTATTTTAGATCAATAACAGTGTAACACAACAATGTGTATTTTGGATGTGAATACAACACACTTAAGTTTTATGGAGCGATAATATCGTGAACTTTTACCCAACTTTCAAAGAGAAATTAAGCACCTGTTACCCCTTACCTGAATTAGGAGAGTCAAATTATTACCTAATAGCTTTAAAGTGCAAACTTTAAATGCTGTTACTTATGTTGCTGTTTGTGATTCTAGTAAGAATCAACTTTGCTTAAATGAGCATGAGTTTTTTTGGAAAACATTTTGACGTCGCTCTCAACCGACTTCAAATTTTAATTTTTTCGGTTTAAGCCAGCCCTCTTCCCAATTACAAGACCATTTCGGCAAATATAAAGAAAAGTTTGTAGTTTGTTTAAAATTTTAAACTTAACAATCGACATCGCTTTAAATCATATTTT
Source organism: Trididemnum miniatum (assembly GCA_964006365.1). Taxonomy (NCBI): domain Eukaryota; kingdom Metazoa; phylum Chordata; class Ascidiacea; order Aplousobranchia; family Didemnidae; genus Trididemnum; species Trididemnum miniatum. The sequence goes on along the minus strand of OZ023232.1, from coordinate 7,282,359 downwards.
TTTTGGTGCAGTAGAAGAAACAGACATAGGATTGTTCTCTACATTCCATTCTCTGTCCACAGTTCTTAATTTTGGTAGTTGCTGTCGTTGATGGTTTTTAGGCCTCATTGTGAAAAATCCTTGTTCTTTCTGCTGGTTTATTTTTGCATGTGAAGTAATGCAGCTGTCATCCATTGAACGGATAGCCTCGTCATTCCGTGAAAAATAAGTAACTGTATCGTATTCGATTTCCTGCCACCCCTCTACAATTGGCACAACGGGATCTTCGTCATACGAAGGACTGAAAAATGTTTCCTCATTTTGGTTTTGTGGTTCCTTTACAGTTTTTTTACTTTTCTTCAGTTTTTTTGAAAAAGGAAACTTCCGAGATTTTTTTGGCTTTTGTCTAGTTGATTTTTCGCCTGGGGGTTTCTTTTTCATCGGATTTTTTTCATAATCTTTTTCTGCCTCATCAGACTCACAGACATATTCTGGACATGGATACTCCGAATTCTGATCATCTTGAAACGCTGATGTTGTTTCGCTTATTGACTGATACGAATCATGGTCCTCGAGTTCTGGAAATTCTTCAAAAACTTCATCGTATATATTTTCTGTAGCTAATTTTCTTTTAATGCTATCTGGTTTAGTTTGCTCGCTCTCCTGGAATATAGCTCGCAGTTTTTCATTAGAAGATGGGTGAATAGTAAAACTGGTATGAGGTGAAGAACTTATAAATCCACTACTGGCTGATTCAGCAGATACAGATGGAACAACTGTACTGTGTTTAGGATAAGAGAGAACTTCACTGGTTTCATTCTTGTGTAGGCCGAATTTTAGTAAAGTTATCTTTTCATCCGATTGTACTTGAGAGACTCTTTCGCTCAGTTTTGACAAAACGGCTGTAGTGTTTGCTTTCGAAAAAGTTTTTATTGTTTCGGAAGTAGAGGTGGTTAAACACGGTGGTGGTGGAAAAAAATCCTCAATGATCTTTCTAACACTTTGGTTAGCGTGAAGTTGTTGGTTAGGAGAAAAGGAGGTCGTAGTTTGTTGCGAGAATGGCGCAGCTTCATGAGAGATTGAGCCATTAGTTTCAAAAGCGTAATCTGTGTCAGCGGATGGTTTCACGAATGAGCAATTTAAGCTGTCGAGTGGTCGGTTGTGATCTGAAAACGTGGCGTTGCTTGGTTGAGCTTCATTTTCTGCATTGGAATTTGGAGAATTTGTTGCATTTCTGTAAAGTCTGGAAGGCGGTTGTTGAAGAAATGTAGGTTTTACCACCTGCGACAATTTAGCGCAGCTTTGTTTGATCGGATGCGCCACTCCAACTGCTCGAGTGTGGCTAAATAACGGTGTAGATATATCTCTGCTGCCACATTGTGGCAGTTGGTTTACAATATGGCTCGTCGTTACTTGTGTAATGGGCATAGAGCTTTCACTTTCAAACGCATCTTCACTCCACGAAGTGTCATCAAAGCTACTTTGTTGCATATCTTGAGCCATGTTCAAAACAACTTGGACTTTTTTGCGGTGAACCATGGCATGTCTGCAATGGTGTGAGTTTAAAGGAACTGCGTAGCTTGCGTCTTTGCAATTATTCACGCTGAATTTTGTTTCTCGACTGGAATCACAAATATTTTCATTCATACGACTTGAAAAAGAAAGTTGACGGTTAATCAAGCGAGCTGATTGTTGACCATTCCCGTCCTCTGATTCCTGCAACGGTGCAACAACTTATTATAATAAACCTTTTCGTAATATTTAATGTTTATCGGCAGCGTAGCCGAGTGGTTTGGAGCGTCGTTTTTACGACGACCATGATCGCAAGGTTGATGGTTCAACTCCCACCCAAGCTTCGTTGTTGCGTCCTTGGATAAGATGCTTCACGATAATCATCTCTGCTTGGTGAAATTTAACAAGCAGCAAATTGAAGAAGTCAGAAGCAAAATTTAAGCGGAAAACTCGGAAACAAGGGCAACTCCTAAGCGAGTCTGGATTCGCCCCATGCATAGCGCCTCCGTAGCTTTCTCGTGACGGGAGGATAAACATAAAAAATCAAATCATCAGAAATCAAAATGCAGTCCTTTTAAAATTAAAGAATTTTCTGACCTGTAACTACTCATAGTACAGGTAGCCAACTAAAACCTTGCTTTGCACGATTTAGAGCGGCTGATTCATTGCTAAAGACATTAGATCAGGGGTCGGCAACCCCTGGCACGCGAGCCAAAAGTGGCACGCCAGAAGGTTTTGCATGGCACGCGAAGCGATTCCATGCGCAAGCAAATTTTAAGCTCATAACGTTATAAGTAGGGCGATTTCTTTGTGACCTAAAAGACTTGAAAACGTGACTTTATTTTTGCAAAAAGTATCCAAAAAGTGACTTTATTTAAAGAACAGCGCAAACTGAAAAATAGCAGTTTATGCAAAAAAGCAATGAAATAGTCTCAATTAGTGCTCAAGTTATAGTGCACGCACATATTGCGCCATTCTTCGGTAAAAAGTTACAGTCTTTGGCTAGTAGCTTGTTCAGCATGGAAAAACTGCGTTCTTCTGCAGCCGTAGTTGGTTGGCATCTTTGAAGCAAGCAAAATACAGCAGGAGCAACTTCTCGACGACTCATTTTAGTAATATTCATCATATATATTATTTTTTGAAAAAACTCAAGCAATGCAATTGCAGTTGCTCCATACTATTGGCGCACCCAAGATTTGGCAAAAGAATTGGCCAAAACCGGTGAGCCACCGATGTCTAAAGGGCTTAATTGGTGCTCCGCTCCTACCAGCCAACGGATTTTTACGATTTTCACATAAAAACACTCATTTTAGCACACTTTTTGCTGATATAATTTACCACTGATACGTCTTCTAGATCAAAAATATATCAGAATTAGCTCAGTTAATTCTGATAATTTTGGTCTAGGCCTGCCTGAAATACCTTTTTTTTTTTCAATCGTTGTTGAAAACCAGTATTCCAACTATACTCATCTACGATGTTCATTTTAACCCTTCAGTTTTAAAATAGACAAAAGTTGGTATAGGAGACTCTAGGTGTTATTACCCCCCTGGGTACGCCCCTGACTTTGATGCATTATGCAGATTGTAAATCCATTCCAATTGCAGCAAGAAAAGACTAAAAAAAAAAGAAAATTGGGCGAAAAATAGCACAAAAAACTTTGTAATCTAAAAAATTAAATGTAACCTAAAAACACAAAAAGTAACTTTCGTAACTTTACAACTTCTTAAATGCTGGCCCCACACCCGTAAAGTTTTGTTTCCACGCTTTTTGTATTAATTGGAGCCAGCAAAAAAAGTAACTTTTGTGACCTAAAATCGCCTTAGTCATAAGATTTAGCAAATTTGTTTTTGAATTTATAAGCGATTTTCCGTGCTGTAGGCTCAAAAGTCACTCAATTAAGATATTTTTTTTTTGCAAATAGATAGGACGTCTACCGACGTGAAGACCTTTAGGTTTTTATTTTAATTTTTGGTCTGCACTGGTATTTTCAGAGGTAAGTGGGGACATCTACAGAAGTGAAGGCTTTTTTTTTGGGTCTGCACTGATATTTTTACAGGAAAGTGGGGTCATGGAGATATCTACAGAGGTGAAGAGTTTTTTTTTTTGGTCTGCACTGATATTTTCAGAGGAAAGTGGGGACTTTTTTCTCTTCACTGATATTTTCAGAGGAAAATAGGACAAAATGGCAAAATCTACATCAAGTAAGGAAACACAACAGATTGGCAAGCGAAGAAGTTTCTATGTTGGCACTATCAAAAAATGACAAGCTGCGCTCAAAAGGTTGCCGACCCCTGCATTAGATCAATACATGCGAGAGCATTCAACTTTGAATACAACAGGCCTTGCTTAATTTGACTATAAATGTTTTTAACTTTTATTGGTCGGTAGAGTAAAGCTAGCAATCGAAGCGTATCTAGAAATTTCCTCAAATGGAGAATGCCAAGTTTTGAGAACTTTTTTTAGACGCAGTTTCTTCCGGTGCGTGGCAACAGCTGAGTTGATTTGAATCAAAATGTAAAACAAAAACGATTGTAGGGGGGCGGGGTATGCTCTTCCGGAAATTATTCAAAAAATTTACATCCTGTAGTTGATGCATATATTGTATAGTATGTGGTCGTGAAACTTGCGAAGTGCAAACCCTATGTTGCTACCGCCTGTTGAGCTCTTTTCCTGGCATCAACCTGCAATTCAAATCATCAAAACCAGTCAGCTAGATCAACAGAAGATTAAGAACCTAATTTTTGTTTTGCCCCCCCCCCCTCTGCGCACTGATCGCTAGGTCTCTGATGCTCGTAGAGAAAGGTAACAAGTATTTTCGCAAAAAAATTAAAGTTGGGCAAACTCAAGATTGCCTTTGGATACTGGATACCATGGATACGCCTTGAAACTCTTGGATTCCTTGGGTAGGCTTTTACTCTCAAGGAAGAAAAGAAAACTGCAGAAAATCAGCTGCTGAAAGACAAACGCATAATAAATATTCTGCATACATTTTTGTTTAGGCTCGGTTTACGACGTCTTCCATTGCGTGATGGAAAAAAGTTTCTGAAATGTAAAAGTAAAAATCATAAGGTCAAGATATCAAAGATTTATTATGACGTATGAATTTCACCGCTGCTATGTTATTATCATGCTATTGATATTGCTAATAACATTAGTAAGTATGAGAGTTAAACAGAAATCCACGAGAACATATTAATCAATACAGCCGGTGACTAAAGGCGAATCTCACTGACTGAGACGCCTCAATGTTAAGGAAACGTTATGTATTTATTTTATTGTCTCATCATCATGCAACATAATTATGTGATGCAATAATACAACAAACCAAAAAATTCTCAAAGACATTGAGAAGTCGCAGTTGATGTGATAGCGCCTTAACTATTGCTTGGCTCATGTACGTGGTGTCTGGGTGCTAAGTCGCGAAAAAAGTGATACCAACAAGGGACATGCATGGGCATAAAGCCAGTACCGGTATAAAAATATTTTTATCGGACATGCTTAGCATAGCCATTAACTTCACATCAGGTCAATTCAATCGTGAACCGTTTAGTTACAGCATAGAATGTCTTTGTACATGTTTATACCTGTTATTGCATTGAAAAATGAGTAGAAGCACAAGAATCACAATGATTACTAATGACGCTGCAAGACTCCCAATTAAAATGTAACCAAAAACATTGGTGAAGATGCAATCTTGGAATTGTGGTGACATATCTGCAGACATAATCGTTGATAATAAGGATGCTTCACATTATCGGACTGTGGAATCGTTGTAAATATGGTAGAAAGCACTGTGCTGTAAACCACTGAGCGTGGATATGAATTTTCTTGGTAATATAGGTGATAGCAGAAATATTTCAGCCAAGAACAAATTAATCTTCTTTAATGTTTCGCAATATGAAATTTTATCGCTTGCACGCAAGTTTTGCAATTATTTTTATGGGAACAAAGTTTTGCTTAGCGAAAAATACTCTTTGTAAACGGCGCTTTTTGTAGCGAAAACTGCAGTCACAAAATTAGCGATTCACGTTCGAATAATGCTCACGCCTTGTTGTCACATGTGCTATTGCAAGGTTAAAATCTTACCCGATAAATGGGTTTCATTGTCATTCTGTGCTTTACATACATGGGAATAGGGAGATCTCCCAAATACATTTTGTTTTAAATCGATTCGATTTTTGGATGAAACCGGAACACAATACTTAGAATTCCAACCGCAGTAAGGATTACCAGAACTGATACAAGATCTGAAATACCGATTCCAAGTTTACTTAGATTAAAAAAATATTAGAAACGGCATTTAGTGCAGCTTGCTTACTAAGTGAATAGATTGGCATAGAGGTTAAAGACATAGTTGTCGGTGCGGCAATTCTGGGATTTGATTCCCGGGCTGGTCAAATCGGGCACAGTGCTTGCCAGCTGCTCGTTTGCTCGTTACTGCTGCGACATTTTCTCTGTTGCCAGCCGCTAAGACGCGGAGATAGCACCCGCCACTCGTTACCCGCATCGGTGTCATAGCCTAGCGAGAGTATGACAACGATTTAATTTTTTTATTTTCATTGTGCTCATGATTGTGCTCAGTGGTTTATTTATTTGTGCAATTACAATTGGTGCGGAGACAGTTGGCCATTGTCTACCTTTTTGCAATTTGATTGCGCAAAGATTGTATTCAAAATTATTTAGTGGTGACACAATAACATATATTTTTTTATTGTTAGGGTAGAGAGTCACAAGAGTGAAGCTGCCTATGCTATCTTTTCGTATGACTTTTGCATTTTCAAACCCAAAACTGCCTTTTTGATATTAATACATTGTTAACGCTTTGCACAAGGAGGCATTTACTCCTAATTTCAAAACGATGGAATGTAAAATAAAATGTTGCAGTATAAGATTTAAAACTAAAAAGTTTAAAACAACAAACAAGCATTTAAAACTAAAAAGTTATTTGATTTTACAAGTGAAAAACTAGCCTTACTTAAAGTTTAGAACATCATTGCTTTATCCGCAAAACTCCGGTTAGACCTACTGTAATGTGCAGTGTATCTGCACAATCATGTCTTACTTGGACTTACTTAACAATCTCATCAAAAAGCTTGCTCGCTAGCCGACTCGAGAATATATACATGAGAAAGCTATCGTTTTGCTGCCTCTGACAATGATACATACTTAAAACGAATTCATTTTATGAGATATTTAAATATTCACAAACCTCTCGCATCTGTAGAACCAACATGCTTTCTTTGGCACGCTGATGATGCAATGTTGGAACGAAACGATCACAAAATCAATTTTTGGTGCCAATGTTACTCGAATAACATGCTTTTGTTCTGAAATAACAGCGCTTTTTGTGGCTGACTGTTTAGCAGGAGAACAAATTTCCGATCTATAAATTTCCCATTCTTCACTGAAAACCGCTGAGTGGTTGGTCAGAGGAAATTTTGAATCGACCACAACTTTCAGCAGCTTTCCATCTTGAGTACCTGAGTAATTTGTCATTGGCGGATTGTATAGGCAGTGAAGAAATCACAACCATAATGTTTTAAAACAACAAATTTATCTTTTGCTACAGCATTTTACCTTTTGTAAAGGTACTATTTTTGTATTGACACAGAAAGAAGTGGGCCTATCTGTGCGGCGCTGGCCATAAACCTCAGAACAAAATCATGAACAAGCAGTGGTGTAACGAAAAATTTTAAAAAGCGGAGGCCGGAGAGCACAAATTACAAAATCCATCAAAAAAGTCCGGAATATTTCAGTCACTTAGTAACATCTATCTTTTTTTACTAAAAGCAAAGGCAACAAGGAGGAAGGGGGCATGGCTTAATGTCCTCTTCGAATACGCTGCTGTAAACAAGGCTTATAAGATCTCGTTACTCAGAACAGACACTTAATGATGTTGCAAAGTTGTTGCAGTAAATAGGTGATTCAGAGCTTATAATAAAAAACAAAATTATTTTATAGCACATGACTCACCCACGTAAAATAAAGTTACTTTGTACCCGGCAGTGCTGGGTACACTATTTTCAACAGCAAGGCTTGAAAATCTTGAATTAGTTTGAGTTAAAACAAATAAAGGGCGACCTCCGAGTGATTGTACAGCTTCAGACATATAAGAATGTTCTCGAATAAATTGCAAAGTTTCATCACCTGCGTAAAATGAAAAACATCAAACTCAGTTTTGGGCAGTATTGTTTTTCTGATTAATCAATATTGCGAATCACCTCTTTCTCTTTATTTATACTCCGAAGAAGGTGCGAATTGCGAATCCATAACAAAAAATGTTTAAGAATGAGAGACAGGGTAATTGCGAAAGATCACATTTTATTGATTAGTTAGAAGAGCTTTGAGAAGGATATGAGTAGGCAAAATGACCAACTTTTTATTACTAGAAGGTGGACGTGGAGTTGCAACTTAGTTCACTTCAGCTTGAGCTTACTAGAGGTAAGTGACTTTGGTGTTTGGATTTCCGAAGAAAGAAACTTCACGTGTCAAAAGAGAACGTAATTTCGTGAACCTCTCATTTAGAAACTTGGGTACAAGTAACTGAAAAACTAGCATATAGAACAAAACAGCGGATGTAATTTTTTTAAGTTGCCGGTGGCAGAAGAGAGTTATGGATGTGACCAAATGCTCTGATGAAATAGACAGGTTTTGAGCTTGACCAGGATATGTTTGTCCAAGTTTTGGCAGGCCATATCATGTTCAGTGCGTTGCCTGCACTGACAAATTCCTCTACAACTCTACTGAACTTGTACATGCCGATTGTTATCATCGGCCATTAGAAAAGAATAAGATAGCAGATTAAGTGATGGTCAGTTTTTGCACCGGTATTTTTGTATTATTTGTATTTAGTTGCATACTTATCCTCCTATCACGAAAAAGCGATCAATGCGCTGTATGAGCTCGCTTAGGAGTTGCCAGCCATCTGTCTACCACACCAAGATGGTGGAATCCCGCTAAGTGCCTTCCCAACGGCACAACAAGTAAACTTGCCGGCTTGTTCTCCACACTGTCCCTTTACTGCTGAGCGTCAAGCAGGAAAGTTGTGAATACCAATTTTAAAGTCATTGGTTTGATCCGACTTGGAATCAAACCCGAGTCTACAGCTCCTGAGGCGGACGCCCTTAGGTCTACCACTCGGCCATCTGAGCTGTTAATGCTACTATGTCGTACATGGTATGTGATTGGCCTGCCAATTATCAGATTAATTTATTGTGCAAGTGGCAATTTACATCATGTAGTGCATTTATTGTTTTACACTTACTTTTATCGACATTTTTTGTGCATATGGATGGATGAGGTTTAGGATAATTAGGAATTCGGTTTCTCCAGTATAAATCTTTTTGTTCTTTAAAATTTCCAGCAAATGCAGCTGCTATGTCATACATGGTGAAAGCACATATGGCCGATCCTGGTATAGCCGTCCTGTTAAATTCAGCATTAGAAAAAAGCATTCATGCAACGCTATGTCAAGAAGCAGTGGCGTAGCAAGGGGGGGGGGGGGGGGAGGGGCGGCATTTTGGATCAGCTTTATGTAATAATTATTTTTCTTAATTATTTTGAACAACCGTTACTTGGCTATATTGCTTATTTGCTAATCGTAAATCATCTTACAGTGTTGCCCAGTGCCCAGGCGCAAAGTTGCGGAAATGGGCCCCGTCATCTCGTTTACGCTCTGGTGCATTTTCCGCGAGTATAAAAAAGGTTTGATTTTGATGTGTTTTATGTCACAATTGCGCTCTGTTTTCTTCTTCGTATTTGCATTATTTGAAACGCTCACACTCAGCGTGCGAATGCAGTATAGGCACTAGGCAGTATTACGCAAGTAACATGGGCGCACGCAGGGGGGGGGGGGCACGGTGCCATGGCCCACTCCTTTGGCTCTGTAATAAGGTGATAAAACCTAACTTTCTGTCTATCATTTCTCATTCTGATAACGGCTGCAGCCTCCTTTCACTTATTTTAGCCAAGCTTCTGCTTTTAGACATAAGCTGCGAAAATGTTTTTGCATTGTCTATAGTGACTGCCAGTGGCGTAGCCACGGAGGGGTTAGGGGGTTACAACCCCCCTCCCATTTAGCTTCAAATGACGTCATACATATATGAAACTGTGAGAACATAATGCATCATTGGTGAAGCACTCAAAGTTAGGGGCCAAAAATATGACGAACTTTCCTTAAAAATTGTTCAAAAAGCACTAAAATGGCCATTGCAGTATGCAAATTTTCAAAAAATTTCCGAGTAAGCATGCCTCCGGACCCCCGTGGAGTCGTTCTTGGCACTTAAGTTGCTTAAAAATAACTCTGCCGGAAAAAATGCGCTTGAAAAAAGCGACGAAAATTGATACCCCCTCCCTCAAAAAATTTTTGAATACGCCCGTGACATGAAACATTTTCAAAAGGCTTATTTACGCCTAACTCAAAATTACATGCACCCCACCAAAACTTTCTGGATCCGCTCCTGTGTACAACGTATAATTAAATGTGATGTCATTCTCAAATCTCCTCATTGCAAAATCCTGGCTACGACAGTGGTGACTGCACTCACTGCATGCCCTTTTTCGATATAAAAGTGTGTTAAAAAGACTGTTTTTTTATGTGAAAACCTCAAAAATTCGTTGGCGGCTGGTGGCTTAGCCTCCAGACCCCCGGCTATGCACCCCCTTTGCCCTATTCCTGGGTACACCACTGCACTTGAGGGCGGCAATTTCTTGAACCGCCCCGGGCGACAGAACCTCCAGCTACTCCACTACTGTCAAGAAGACTCAAGATATCGCATCAAGATGTTGCGCTGGTGCATACCAGAAAAAAATATGTCTTACTTCTTTGTTCTTGTTCAACTGAAGCAGTGTGGTTGAACATGAAATCAATCAGTGGTTGCTAGCCCTTTTTGACTTTTAAAAAGATATTAAGTGTATAACGCATCCCTGAACTTTCAAACTGTTCCTGTTTAACAATTTTGCAAATCACAGTATATATACTTGAGCATAATGTAATTAATTTTTATTCACCTTGCAACTGCAATGATGAGCTAGGTTCTAATAAAAGAATTTTAATTTTGCAGGTGCAATGTTTCGATGATCAGCATTTGGAAACAGTTACTGCTGGCTTAAAAAAACGAAAACAAATCACAACTTAATCAAACGTGAAACAACTTAAATAGTGGCGTAGGAATACGCTATTGTTTTACCAACAATTTTTAGAATATGGTTACAGCACGTGAAATAAATAAATAAATAAAAGGGCTTAAACTTATTTAGTTTACTCTAATTTCCAGTGCGCTTGCGAGTCCCCTGCTATTTTCGGCAGTCCAAACATCTCTAGTTGTGAACCACTGAAAGAGATAATTATTTACTCAGCCTTGAACTGAAAATTCAAAACTGCATTGTGTGAGACTGCTACGTGAACTAACTTGATATCTTCAAATCATCAACCACACAAAATTGGCGTTAAAATGAAATCAATTCCAACTCATCACGCAAGAAAATTGCTTGATAATGTTTTGATAAGTGTGTTCTATAACTGAAGAAACGCATATTGCGCTCAAGTTATGAATCATATTTTACCATATTACAACGGTAGAACAATATACAAAACTCTATTTAACCTATCGCAATCTTAATGCCAGAGTTGCTATAAATAACTTGAAAAATTTCACCAGAGTCCCACTCAGGCCTTATTTTACACTTGTTCACCATAGACCTAATAAATTATTTATGAATGGTGCAAGAGTTAGAACGAGTGTAAAACGTTTCCGTTCATTATATATACTTGATAGGAAACAATTTATTCTGCATTTCTGAAAATCGACTCCACCAACACCAACACTTACTCTGGTGTGGTAAACGTTGCAAAAACCGTCATCCGTCCGTTGAAATCAATTGGTCCTACAACATCTTGAATTTCATTGAAATATAAAGGTTGCTTTCCAGGTATTGAGCAATTAAGTCTAAATAACAATCGAACTCTGTGAAATATTGTAGCTAGCTATACCAAATCTAACAATAGGCAATGAATGATAGTCAAGACACAACCAAATGAAAGGGGTTCAACTAAGTATCCTGTCTACTACATGTCCAACTTGAGTGGTTCCAACGACCCACGTGTTTCTGCATCATAACCATTTTTTTGATGTCATATATATAACAAGGGATTGTGAAATCAAAAATTTAATTGTGATGCAAAAAGCCCGTGAGCCTTTGGAATAACTTACACTGGGCATGTGAACAAGATAAAAAACATTATACTACCGTACCATTAATTCTGAAAATTTTCAGTTCTTTTTTAATTTTTTTACACTTCAAACCAAAAATTGCACCTAACATTCAATTAATCTACTTTTGAAAAAAATAAGCCACCAAAATATTTATGAATTTAGCATGGAAAAACAGGAGGTTTTCTGCCCAACATCTTTCATTTGTTTAACGTACGTAAAATGGACGTTGTAAAAGTGATGTTGGAGTACGGTAAACGATTATTTCGCAATTTCAAATTTTAATGGTTTGTAAAATAATTGTAAAATGGTTTGTAATTATTCACCGTATTACCCCAGCAGGGTAAGTAGAGATGACAAAAAGAAAAGACGCACTGCCACAAAACAAGTGATAATTACTCTTAATAAAGCTTTCAATAACATCTTCGCACCTAAGATTGAATCACTGTGGTAGTTCCTACACCCAGAAATATTAAGCAGGACGAAATCAATCACTTAGCAATTACACAATTTTTTTTGATATATGAAAGCATGATAAAGCAAAAAAACTTTTGTAACTGGACGTTTCAACACCACAGAATCATCCGTTACCATCAGCAGAGTATGCTGGACAGTAAGCTCTGCAAAACAAGACTGTAAAGCGCTACAGTTTTTGCGCTGCCTGGCATAAACTGAGCTACATATTTTCATCCAATATTTACCTGTATTTTGATAAAATATTTTCTTCCCATCTATGCACTAAGCAGCATGTCCGTAAACACGCTGAATAGTGCACTATACTGTAGGCCTACCTTGCTTTAAAAAATGAAGTCCATTTTTCTCTCAAGACGAATTCACTTCCTCCAACATCGTTTTTGCAAACTTGCGCCACTCGAGAAAACACCACCTTAAATACATTTACGATTTAATTACAGATCATGTGAAAATTTGCTCAAAAATTTTAAATACTCGAAACAGGGATTTCTATCCCTGGCTCGTAACAGTTTTTCACTATATCTTCTGCTATCTTTTAAGCCGTATATTTTATTGAATTTTATAATGTACGGACAATCACCGTTTCTGACTCGGAACTTTGTTCAACTGCTTCCTCACGAAAAAAGATGAAGATTTTTTCATCTGTTTCAATCATTCCAACAAAATAAGGATCTTTCAACCATGCTGGTCTTGCTTGAAGATCAATATTTAAAGAGCTGGAATCAGCAGTCACGTCATTGGCAGCAAGTAAATTAGTGGTGAAAGATCTTTGAAAAATATTCGGAGTTTTATGCCATCCAGAAGCATGAAATAGCTTCTTACCTGCACAAAAATGCAAAAAAAATTAAACACCACGTTTAGCTTTCCTTTACAAATTAGCAACTTTAGTCAAGTTCACTAATTGCTAAACAAAATGTTCTATCTTATACGAAACAGCACTCAGTTGAACAAAATGTTCATTCTTGATCTTCATTTTACACGCTTCTGCTTGTGAAAATCAATTTAAAATGCGAATAGCGGATTTGAGCATCGTTCTTACGAATGTCATGATTGCAAAGATGATAGTCTTTCTTTCTTATAATTACATGCAAGAATGATCTTGCTGATAATTTGCGCGTATTCTTACTTTCTGATCTGTCATATTCAACACCATTTTCAGATAATTTGTACACAAATGAGGTGGATGGATCAAGAGGCAGCAGATCATCTTCAGCAACAAACAAGTCATTATGTTTCTCCAGAAACGTAATTCCACTTCTCTGTAAAAAGACAACTTGCAAATTAATGAGAGTGGGACGATATGATGCCAACTGTCGTAAGAAGTAACGCAACTGTTTGAATGACGAATACGCTATATTTCTGCATTTTTATGCAACAGAAAAGTCGTTGATGATGTTGTATAGGAGAAGTACAAATTAGGTTTACAAAAAATTAATAAAGTATTTCGTTTTTGGACGACTTTTAATACTCGTAGCTAGAATTTTGCAAATTAAGTCTACTTTGTGGATTTGTGTTATATTTTGTTTAAAGATTTGATATTAAACTCCTGCCACTCAAATGAAACCCACTAAAACAGGAATTTTCTGTTGTGGTGCATTAGATACCTGTAGATCAAGGGTAGGCAATCAGGCATAGTGTTAATTTTGCGTTCATTTTCGAAGCAAGTTCAAGCAAAGAAATTCCTGTATGCTTGAAAAAAAGTTGTTGGAAGAGGGTTTGATTTTGATTTTATAAAATCTAAAATAATTTATTGGCAAGCTGAGCAATTTACTGACAGCAATTAGGCCTTAGCTATCTCAGCGATATTAAATTCACCTTATATATCCTGCATGCTTGATTTCCGGATATGGAGCCACATATTAATATTTTTTCCCGATTTACTTTTGATACAATTCGTATGATGTTGATGCAGTTCGATGCTGTTTCACATAATGACGTATTGCCAGGATGCCAGTTCAACGACTGAAACAACATTGTGACAACAAATCAAAAAACAATATCAAGTCAGTAAAACTGCGAGGATACAAAAGCAAAAAATATCGGTTACCTTGATTCACCAATATACCCTGTTAGTCTGTGGAATTTCCATATTCTTTTCACTTAGCTCAATGAGTATGTGTATTGCGTAGCGCGTACCATGGGGGACGAGCACCGTAATGCTACAACTCGATACCGGTATACCCAGGGGCGTAGCCAAGGGGGGCACGGGGGCCTTGCTCCCCAATCCATCCTGGACAAAAACAAGGATGTTGGTAATTATGATAAATACTTGCCATTGCGTGATTGTTTTCTTGCTGGGCTTTTAATAAGTGGGCTTACGAAGGAGAATTTAATACAACTTTGAATATAATCCAGTGTTGGTCGGTTTGCGAAATGTACTGGTTGTAACTGTCGTTGAACTGATATCTACTGAAACATCCGAAAAAATAATACATTTGTTATTTTGAATTTCAGTGGTAAACTTTATGTTAGGATGTACTTCATTTAAGCTGTCACAAAATATTTTAGTGGAATCAAAATGTATTAATTTTTTGGATGTTTTAGTAGATAACAGTTCAACGACAGTTACAACCAGTACATTTCGCAAACCGACCAACACTGGATTATAGTCGAAATGGAGCAGCTTTGTACCAGGCCGCAATACAACTTTGCTTTTTGCTTTGGCCAAAGTTATGATGGCGCAGCCGCAATGGCCAGCGAACGGTCAGGCGTCACTTCAATTGTTCAAAACGAATCTCCGTTAACATATTATTTTTACTGTGCTAAGCATTGCTTAAATTTGAGCGCTTTTGCAGCTGTAAAAGTTTCAGCAATACAAAATGCTGAAAACGTTGCACGAAAAGTGGTTAAATGTTTAAGACCAGTGCGAAGAAAACAGCGTTGTTGAAGTCCTGCATCAAAGAAGATGTCTCTTATGTGAAACCCAGTTTGTAGAACGCCAAGTATCAGTACCGGTGAAGCGTTTAAAATTAGGAGCAAAAAATTTCAATAAAGTTTGCCCGAAAACTGTTCAAAATGCACTAAAATGGCCATTACAGTACTTGAATTTTCAAACATTTTTCGGGGGAGCATGTCCCCGGACCCTCTGAAGCCTTGTTTTTATTCCTCAACTTGCCTCAGATTAATTCTGCCGGAAAAGATTACGCTTAAAAAAATGTCGAAATTTGGTGCCCTTTTCTTAAAAAAATTTCTGATTACGCCTCAGACATGACACATTTTCAAAGGGCTTATTTACGCCCTTTTCCGCATCTAGACGTCTACCATTTTTGTATTTACAGCAGTAAACATTCAACCTAATTCAAAATTGCATCCCCCCAGGGCCCCACCCAAATTTTTCGGATCCATTCCTGGCCTGAAGTAAGCACGCATAAATTGAAATATGCGAACAAAATGCATCATATTTGGTGAAGAACTCCGAATGAGGGGCAATAAGTTTGATCAAAATTTGTTCAAAAAGCATTACAAAGGCCTTTACACCACGTAAAATTTCAAAATTTTTCCGGTAGAGCATACCTCCGAACCCCCAGAGCCGTTTTTTCCTGAATTAGCTAAAAATTTAGCCTACTCTGCCGGAAAAACATACACTTATAAAAGATGAAACAATTTGGTGCCCTCCCTAAAAAAAACTCTGAATACGCCTCTGACATAAAACATTGACGCCATATCCCGGGTCAAAACTTCTGACGTCTTTGTATCTATAACACTCAACCTAATTCACATCTGCATCCCCCCCACCAAAATTTTCTGGATCCGTTCCTGCTGTTGGGTAAGACTTTTAAACTTTAGCCCAGTGCCGAAACTAGCGCCCCCCGAACCCCCCAACCGGGTGGGGGGGCGCACAAAAAGAGGGCCCCGTAAATAGTCAGTACGTAGTACTATTTAATCAACGTATGATAAAGGTGCCTTAAATAAGCCTATTCTAATATTCAATATATTTTTTGTCTTAACTCGCGCGATGTGGGGCCCCCATACCATATTTATGCTTTTGGCCATGGAGGGCCCCTGCAATTTTTTGAAAAATAACAGGCGCAAAACTAGCAAACAAACGTGTAGTGGCATACCAAGGACCAGGGGCGAATCCAGGGGAAGATGTGGGGGTGCACCCCTCACCAGCCATTTTCAACAATGCTTTGGATAAATAAAGTTTTTCTATAATTTCGAACCTCTTCATAACCATGGGTGCAAATCCATGGAGGGATGTATCCCCCCCAATTATCCGGCAGCATCCCCCCAATATTTTCATGTCCCAAAACTGGGCATCAGCGAATGTGATGACCTTTCTTTGATCTTCACTTCAATTTGGGCAAAAAATTAGGCATCTGGGAACGTTATGACCTGTTTTTGTGGTCTTCACTTCATTGTGGGCAAAAAATTGGACATTTGCAGACGTGTCAATTTTGCTAAATCATCCCCACCAATATCGAAAAATGGCAAAAAATAGTCGATTTTGCAAAATCATCTCCCCCAATGCTCAACATAGATTTGCACCCCTGTTCATAACAATAAATCTTAGTTGTCTTAAGCACGCATAATCGAAACTGTGCTTACAAAATGCATCATATTTGATAAAGCACTCAATGCTAGGGGCCAAAAATATGAACAAACTTTGCCTGAAAATTGTTCGAAAAGCGCTAAAATGACCATTACAGTATGCAAATTTTCAAAAAATTTCTCGGGGGAGCATGCCCCCAGACCCCCCTAGAGTCGTTTTTCTTACTTAAGTTGCTTAAAATTAACTCTGCCGGGAAAAGATTGCGCGTGAAAAAGTGACGAAATTTGGTGCTCTCTCCCTGAAAAAAATTCAAAATTCTAAAAGGACTTATTTTCGCCTTTTTCCGGGTCTACACGTCTTTGTATTTAGTTAACATTCAACCTAATTTAAAATCACACCCCCCCTCCACCAAAACTTTCCGGATCCGCTCCTGCCAAGGGCTCCTCATCCTCAAGTGAAAGGCGCAAAAATAAGTCTTGAAAACGTTTTTACGTCGCATAGATAGCGAAATGTTAGAGTAGGGTTTGCTTGCAGCAGTATTTTAATGGATTTGAAAGGGATCTAGTTAAACAGACTACTAAACCTTGTTAAAACTGAGGAATTTTAAAGGCTCAAAACGCACAAAAAGTCTCCAAAATAAGGTCAAATTCCGCAAAATTTTCTGGCAGGGTATGCCCCCAGACCCCCCTAGCTTGGCATCGCCCCTTCGGGGCTCGCTCTTTTGCATCACCATCCAAGAAAAAATTTTTAGGGGGCCCCGAAAGATGATTTCGGGGGGAGGAGGGCTCCGCATTGCCTAGTTTCGGACCTGCTTTAGCCCCCCCCCCAATTGAAAATCCTGGCTACGCCTATGGCTATACCATTAACTTTATTTCACGAAGAATGCGAGAAAAAATTACTGGTATTCTCCACCAAATTTTTTCGGCTTTTTGCTTTACTCTAGCAAGTTCGTAAGACTATTACAAACAATGAAAGTGAATATTTATCATACTGTTATTTTATTCATGATTACGCATCTTTAAAAACTATGTCTCACTTAGGTAAATTTTTGAATTTTTTGTATTAAAATTCCTTTTCAGAAAACATTTCCTGAATTGAGCTCAATGCTTAAAAGAGATAAGTTTGAAAAGTTCACGCAATTAAAGGTACCGGTACGCACTATCCTCGTTTTTATCTCTGTTTTCTTTAAAACAACATGTTTCAATCGTGTGTGTCAGTGAAGGTGGGACTAAAGGTTAGAGTCAATTTTCTTTCTTTAATACATTTTTTTAGAATATAGAGCTAAGAAGCAGACGCACCGTTGGGAGTCGCAATCTAAAAACAGCTACTTGCCTGATCACTTCTAATTCTTCCGGTGGTCTGTGCGAATGAATTGCTTGAGATGATATACACTCGATTTCTGTGGAATAAGATCACCGGTAAAGACTTGTGTTGGAAAATTAAACGACTAATAGATCTGTATGCAGTCATCTCGGTCCATAGCAGTGCATTGTAACTGCGTGTATTTGTACACCCGAGGTTTTCAAAATTTTTCATGGGTGCACCACTTTAATAGGGTGTGTTGAGGTATACGCAACGCACCACAAACAATAAAGCGAATTTCCTTTCCACCGGGTGTCACTGCATCATTAGCATGACCAGTGGTTCTCAAACCTTTTATGGTTTGAGGCCACTTTCAATACCTGGTACCCCTGCTCAGCAACAAAATTTTTGGTATTTCATTCGTAGTAGCTACAGCTGTCCGCTGGTCATAAGTGGTTAATTATAGTTAACAGGCTAATAAATTTTGTGCTAGTGGCTCCTTGGTTAATGTCTTCTAACCCCCTCGAAGAGCCAATGGCCCACAATTGAGAATTCCTGAATTAGACAGAACTATGCTTCTGACTAATTGTATTTAAAAACAATTTCAGTATATTGTGTTGTGAATATAGACCTTTTTAGAAGATGCCCGCCTAAGTCTTTCGTACATCAATCTATTAACGTGTCTCGAAATGGCAAAACAGCAAAGCGAAAGTTAAAAGTGCGTAGCATTTCAAAAAAGGTCGAGAAGCACTAGTCTAGAAGCTCTTGCAGTTTGGTGAATTTGCATCATGAAAGTATGACTTGTTTTTCAATTTTTATGTTAGTGCACCGTATTTTTTAAGACTGGTTTTCAGGGGCGGATCCAGAAAGTTTTGGTGGGGGGGATGTGATTTTAAATTGGGTTGAATGTTAACTAAATACAAAGACGTTAACTAAATACAAGGAAACGGGCGTAAATAAGCTCTTTCAAAATGTTTCATGTCAGGGGCGTATTCAGAATTTTTTTCAGGGGGAGAGCACCAAATTTCGTCACTTTTTCAAGCGCAATCTTTTCCCGGCAGAGTTAATTTTAAGCAACTTAAGTAAGAAAAACGACTCTAGGGGGGTCTGGGGGCATGCTCCCCCGAGAAATTTTTTGAAAATTTGCATACTGTAATGGTCATTTTAGCGCTTTTCGAACAATTTTCAGGCAAAGTTTGTTCATATTTTTGGCCCCTAGCATTGAGTGCTTTATCAAATATGATGCATTTTGTAAGCACAGTTTCGATTATGCGTGCTTAAGACAACTAAGATTTATTGTTATGAACAGGGGTGCAAATCTATGTTGAGCATTGGGGGAGATGATTTTGCAAAATCGACTATTTTTTGCCATTTTTCGATATTGGTGGGGATGATTTAGCAAAATTGACACGTCTGCAAATGTCCAATTTTTTGCCCACAATGAAGTGAAGACCACAAAAACAGGTCATAACGTTCCCAGATGCCTAATTTTTTGCCCAAATTGAAGTGAAGATCAAAGAAAGGTCATCACATTCGCTGATGCCCAGTTTTGGGACATGAAAATATTGGGGGGATGCTGCCGGATAATTGGGGGGGATACATCCCTCCATGGATTTGCAACCATGGTTATGAAGAGGTTCGAAATTATAGAAAAACTTTATTTATCCAAAGCATTGTTGAAAATGGCTGGTGGGGGGATGCATCCCTTACATCCCTGGATCCGCCCCTGCTGGTTTTACTGTAGTGTATGCGAAAAAAAACATTACAGAGTAGGCTACAGAACATATTATTTTGGGCTTAAAGCGTGACCGCAGTTACAGGTACATAACGTAGTTAACAATTTTTCAAAAAATATTTGTGGTTGTATTTTTTATTATTTAATTTTCACAGTTTCAAAGTTCGTTTTGAAAATTTATAATCTCAACAACGGCCAACGTACATGGATCCAACTAAAATCGTGAAGTCGATGCTCTTCACTTCTAGTATACGTGGCAAGGTTCCACCAGCCAACTCTTCACCGTTGAAGTAGGACAAACCTTTCGTGCCTGAACAAACGTAATATTATTCTTTATTGCACTTTCAATGTACAGGTGATAAAATTTTGACAAAAATTAGCGCATAAAACATAAAGAAAAACGCCACAAAAAGAAAAAAATGTTAAGGTATGCGAAACACCTTCCTATTAGTACAAACTGTCATCATCCATGGCGTCAAACAAGCACAAGTATTTTTTTTTGCGTAACCAAATAGAATGCTTCCATGTTCCAAAGATCGGAGTGTATTAAACCTACTCCCAGTCACTTGGCTATTTGCAGTATGTACAGCCAGGACCGAATTTATCAATGGACTAGGCAGGCTGAAGCCTAGGGCCTCGGAGAAATAAGGGGCCTCGTCAGTCGTCACGTACAATGAAGACCTTTATTTTTTTTGTTCGAACGACCATCTTTTAAGGAGCCTCGTCACGTAAGCTTACGGCGAAGCACTTTTTTTTGGTGATCGACCATCAAGACCTTTTACACACTTAAAAATGATTGATCACTAGGGCCTCATTGATTAAATAGCCTAGGGTCTCTCATTGTCTAAATCCGGCCCTGTATACAGTTCTACAGCAGTGGTTCTCAACCTCTGTTACGCGTACCACCGGTGGTACGCGAGAATTTTTCAGGTGATACGCGACCAAGGGCGTACATCCCGGGGGGATGCATCCCCTCTAATATTTTTCGAGGGGGGACGATAATGCATTTATCACCCCCAATATTGGAAGAAATTGTTACGCGATTGCTATAAAAGATTCAATGCCAGGTGACGGTTGGTAGAGGAGGGAGTAATCAGCGAGCAATCGCAGTAAGTGCACCGGTACTATTAAGCCAGTAAGGTATTGTGATCTAAGATTTTATTGATTGTCACTACACAGTACATGAATAATGACGTCGGACTATTTTACTACGTAGTAATAATTAGGTTATTACGTTTCCATTGGTTTGCTTTTTGTGAGGTAAAAGTTTCGTCACAATTAGTGACCATTTTAATTAATCAATATTATTTGCATCATCAGTTTTCGTAGCAGCTATCAGCATATTAGCTTTGTCTTTGCTATCGGCTCGCAGCCTAATATAACTTTGGGAGAGAGGAGATTTTTAATATCCATATTGTAGCAACAATCTAACTGTGTGAACCATTGTGGTGGTGAGAAGAATCGCCAGCAGTCCAGAGATATGCAATCGACGATTTTGCATCAAAATTCAAATAATGTTTGTGGAATACTAGGTAATACAAAATCAGTCAATAATGTTGCTTACAAATCATTTATTGTTAAATCGATTTCGATTAATAAACCATCTTCAGTACCTGCCGCGTTGAACACGCAATGAAAATTTAAATAAATAATAAGTGCTGAAAAAATTGGAATAGAAATGGATTGCTAAAAGCGGAAATTGAAGAAAATAAAGAGTCTAAAAAGTATTGTCTGTGATGCGGTCTTGAGTGGAAAAGGAAAAATAAGAAAAGAAGATATCTATAGAATCAATCGACATTAAATAGACAGTGTAATGAGACAAATAAATAAATAAAAATATAAATGGCGGGAAAAGTTATAATGAATCCGTAGTAAATCCGTAGAAAAGTACAGTGAATCCGTAGTAACAATTATAATAATGAAAGTACAGTCATTAGCAAAAGTTTAAGACCAGTCTTTCAGATTTAAGGTATTTGTAGATTTTATCATTATTATCGCATAGTGCAGTTTTATATGACGCAATATCCTAATGAAATTGCATCAGCCATCTGTCCATCACCAACACATGGGTTGTTTTCACGAAGAACCTATTTTACTTCATTTCGATTGGTTTTACAGCGTAATCAGTTGTGTACTAGCTGCTGTTTCAGTTCTTGAAAATGGGCAAAAAATCTTCTTTTTCCGAGACTAAAAGAGCCCAAATTGTGGTTTTAAGTGAAGAAGGCTACTCTGAACGAGAAATCAGTGCGAAGATGCAGTGCAGCAAGACTGCTGTGCACACAGCCCTTAAAAATTTCAATAATTACGGGAGTTACAAAGACTTGAAGAGAAGTGGGAGACCCAAAAAAACATCCCCTAGAGATGATCTGACAATAAAGCGAATTGCTGTACGTTCCCCAACAAGTTCTTTGAAGAAAATTCGTGCTGCGCTGCTTGGGAAAGGGACAGACGTTCACATCACCACAGTTTCTCGGCGTTTGAGGTTTAACTTTGGTCTTAAATCATATAAGCCAGCTCGCAAACCCAGGCTCACTCCTCTTATGAAATCAAAGTGTCTGGCATTTGCAAAAGAACATGCAGCATGGACATCTGAAGACTGGTCTAAGATCATGTTTTCCGATGAGTGTACTCTACAGCAGTTTGTGGTGAGAAAAAAGAACGTTAGAAGGCCTGTGGGTAAAAGGTTTGAGGAAAGATACACAGTTTCAACAATGAAACACCCACCGAGTCAAATGGTCTGGGGGGCATTTTCCAGGTCTGGTACTGCTGGATTGTATTTTTTGCCCCCAGGAAGTACAATGAACGGTTCCAGGTATGTGGATTTGCTAAAAGAAAAACTTGAAATGCATATGAACATTCATCAGTGCACAGTTTTCATGCACGACGGTGCTCCGTGTCATCGCTCGAAGATTGTGAAACAATTCCTTTCAGAAAAAAATGTGGCAACACTGGGCTGGCCTGGAAACAGCCCAGATTTAAACCCAATCGAGAATCTTTGGGAAATACTCAAAAACAAGGTTGCAGAAAAACAACCTTCAAGTGCTGGAGCATTAAACCATGCTATAAAAGAGGTATGGGTCAAAGAAATTTCAAGAGACTATTGTGAGAAACTGATATGCAGTATGCCAAAACGAATCCAGGCGGTGATAAAGAACAAAGGAGGACACACAAAGTACTAAAATTGCGTGTTACTGTTTTACAATTTGTAATTTGAGCATTCACAATGTGTTATACTAAATTTACGAGCAAAATATACCAGCAGTGGCAGTAATTTGTATTCTGGAGAGGATAGACAGCAAAAATACATAATTTCTGATAACTGGTCTTAAACTTTTGCTAATGACTGTAATTATCATGTTATAAAGCCCCCGAAACATGGACGGGTGAAGGTAAAGACAAAATTATTGTGATAATTAAAAATAATTCTGCCGTCATCTGGCAAAACCCATTAACTCCAAAATTTTGAAATTGCGTTTTTTTGCATTTTTTCAATCGTTGCTTCAATGTCCGTCTTGTGCGCAAATATCGAGTTTGTACACCAAACCGATTTTGAGTTATCTATGGTGGCAAAACCAATTAACTCCACTTCTGTACAAAAAGTTGTCAAAAATTTTAAAAATTATCTGGCAAAACCTGTTAACTTCACTTGTAATTGTTAATTTTGTTATTGCGTCATAAACAAAGTTTAATGCATTTCTCAAAAAAGTTCAGTTCACGAGTGAAAAAATTGTGCGTGACAATATGAAACAATAATAATGGTGACGTAATAGCTAATTGGGTTCAATGCAAATTTGGATAAAAATCGAACGCAAGATTCATACGCTGTTTATACATTCATTGATTAAAATTATTAACATTAAACTTTATTATTAAACTTTTATGATCAAGCACTTTTATTAAACCAAAAATTAAAAAAATCTACAATCGGGAACATTCTTAAAAAAACCTGAAAACTAAAACTTGATTTTCTCGAAAAGTGCAAAAATGGAGATAATGGGTTTTGCCAAATGACGGCAGAATTATTAATAACTTTGATCAGAGCTAAAAAATATATATTTTTGTATTAACCAGTATTCCACAAACAACAATCTGACAGATAATAAGTTCGGAATATAGAACGTCTTTAATTAGAAAATAACATCAAGAAAATATACTGAGCGTTTTCAAACAACTTGACCGTCCTTGATAATCATGATTTCTTCATTTTTATCCTCCTGTCACGAGAAAGCAACGGAGGGGCTGTGGGAGCGAACTTTATAACTGCAACAATAATATTCGCAAAACATGGGACATCATTGAAAGCTTGCTGCCTAAGAAAACTGCGAAACAAACGATTCAAATGACTGAAGCAAGCGATGGAACTGTTGTCCATAATCCAAAATTAATTGCAAAACACTTTGGTGATTATTTCAGTACTGTTGCCACTAAAGTCGTTGAAAATTTGAATATTTTGCCCGATTCATCAAGTTTTAACGAATTCCTTCACGATAGAGCGGTTGACTTGATCTTTCTGCAACTTACAGTTCCAACTGAAGTTTTCATATTAATTAACAACGCCCTTGTCAATAAAAAACTAGTGATCCAGACAATATTTCGCATTACTTTATAAAAGTTGCAACCGCTATAGTTTCTGAACCTCTTTCAGAATTTGTGAACTACTCACTTGCTTTCGGAATATTTCCTGACATTTTAAAATTGTCAAAGTGGTTCCTGTTTTTAAATCTGGCAATGAACGTGTAGTTACTAACTATCGTCCTATTTCCCTTCTTTCTAGTTTCTCCAACATTTTTGAAAAATTGTTACATCAGCGACTAGACACTTTTATCCGCAAGCACTCTATAATCTAACCGTTTCAATATGGCTTTCGAGCTGGGCATTTCACAAAGCATGCAGTTACTGATGTTATTACTATGGCCTATGATAATATCAACGATAAAAAATTCACTGGTGTTAGTTTTTTAGACATCAAGAAAGCATTTGATGCTGTTGACCATGATATATTAACTAATAAATTCGACCATTATGGGATTAGAGAAACTGCAAATGACCTTTTGAAATCTTATCTTTCGCAAAAAAAAACAGTTTATTATGATTGATGAACAATCCTCTAAACTCTACCCTATCAAATGGGGAGCCCCCAAGGGTCTACCCTTGGTCCTCTTCTTTTTATACTTTACATCAATGATCTGGGCAATTGCACTTTGGTGAAAGCTCGTTTGTTTGCGGATGACACGTGTCTAGTTCACGTGCTGATACAATTGATAATCTTTCAAAACTAATTAATCAAGATATCGTCAACGTCACTAATTGAATGCAAGCAAACCGGATATGCATCAACTCCGAAAAGTCAAACTTGTTAATCACCACCTAAATTCAATTCGCCATTAACTTCCCCTGAAATTAACATATTTTATGAAGGATCACCTATTACCATCTCCAAATCAGCTAAATATTTAGGCGTTTATATCGATGACGAGCTTAACTTCAAAACGCACATCAAACCTCTCAATACGAAGCTCTGTCGTTCATTGAGCATTTTGTACAAAGATAAAAATTATCTACAGTACCTAAGAAATCTCTTCTTCATACGTATTTTGCCCTATTCCACTCTCACTTGTTATACTGCGTCACAATTTGGTTTTCCACTTACCAAACTTACACGGCCCCATAAGTAAACTCCAAGATAGAGCAATAAAAGTAATAGTTTTATTCTGTTTTATACTGTCTTGCATACACTGCTGATGATGACAGCTGAATCTATATTGTCGAAACGTTCAGTTTTGAGATTTACAGCGGCTTTACTTTTCCTCCTTAAGTGCAATATAGCTTTACATAAAGTGAGGGTTCATAGCTGTTGAACAAAATGGAGAAGTTACCCTAAATCTCATTTTTCCTATCTACTGATGTATAGTTTACAGTTTGACATATTCTAGTCAGATGCAACTTAGGTGGTACGCGAACACCGTACAAAAGTTCAAAATGGTACGAGAGAAAGTATTCTGAGAATCACTGAACTGCAGACTTTTTAAGAGCATTTATCAGAAGCAAGATAAAACTTAATTCTATTTGATAAATACCTTCAGGCATAAAATAGTCAGTAGGCCTAAAGCTGTTAAATAAATAGGCCTGCTATTAATGATCAATTGACTGGTATTCAACTCATCTTCCAAGCTGTATATACCACAGAATTTTCTTCCCACTTTGTCACATGTTGTTTAATGTTGCATCTCAATTTTTTTTAGCTTTTACGTTAAATTTTGCGTAAGGTTAATTGATTTTGATTTTTTTTTTATCCTGTCATGATAAAGAGAGGGAGCCACTGTGATGTGCATGGCACTAATCTTGAGTAGGTTTAGAGTTATCTTTGTTTCTGAGTTTTGCTTCTGACTCAGTAGCGTAGCCAGCATTTGGCAATGGGAGGGGTTGAGAATGACGTCACATTTGACCATACGTTGTAAAGTAACAAAAGATGGCCTCAAATTTAAATGAGATGTTTTAAACTGAAAAACCGAAGGCAGTTAAGGCACAAAAAGGAAGTCCGTTGTAAAGTAACAAAAGATGGCCTCAGATTTAAAAGAGATGTTTTAAACTGAAAATATCGAAGGCAGTTAAGGTACAAAAAGGAAGTCAAAAGAATGCTTTTTGGTGAAACTGGTAACACGATATTTATATGTTAGCGATTTAGCTCATTTTTGAGCTACGTAAATCATTTTTGCTTGAAATCGCTACGGAAGGTCTGAGGTGCCAAGGGTAGTTGCGTGTACAGGAGCGGCACTGCCCTGCAAAGAAAATTGCGTCATTGCTTCATAAGCATAACGGCAAAGAACAAGATTCAGAAAACAGCGCTACACTGACACTGCTGCGTGCAGTGACGGATCCAGGGTTGGGAGATGAGACGATCACCCTCTCCTCTAAAAACGTCAGTATTTCTCTAATTTTCCTGAAAAATTTGGTTAATTTTGAACTATAACGATATACCGCTTTTTTGATCATATTCTTGGTAAATTTGGTACCTGTTTTTGTGTGCCGTTTATCACCCCTTAAATCGAGTTCTTGGGATCCGCCTCTGGCTACGCGTCCAATTAACATAAAATAACCGACTTACAGTAGATCTACAGTTACGGGTACTTGCTTAAAAAAGAGTAGCAAAAGTATCTAATGCTTCAAAAAGAAATTCAGAAAGAGTCGTAAGTATGACGTCACTTGAGGCTCATTGTGGGGGGGATAACCCCCAGTTGATCAATTAATCATGTATAAAATAGATTGATCGTAATATCATAATACAGTCGCGCTCAAAAGTTTAAGACCACATACATAAAAGTTGTCTTTTGTTGAAACATAAAAAAATTCGGGATAATGTTGCGCCACATTAGCTTTTTATGTTCCATGAGCATTAAATGATGCTTGTGAAGCCTAAATCATAAGATTTTTTGCGCATTTCTGGTTTTGGAAGCAAAAAATTTTAAATTTTACTCAAATTTTAGTGCTGAAAACATGGGCAAAAACAGGGGATTATCAGTTGCAGAACGGGCAAAAATTATTATTTTAAAAGAAGAGTGGTACTTAGGAAGACAAATTTCAAAAAAACTAAATCTTGGCAAAACAGAGATTCATCAAACAACTGTAAAATTTCGAAAGTTTGTTAGTTTTCAGGACTTGCACAGGTCTGAAAGTCCCAGGGTTATCTCCCAAAGGAATGATCACCTGAAAAGTGGATGGTAGTGAGTTCACTAATCAGTTCAAGCAAGAATATTGAATCGGCGTTGTAGCAACTGTACCTTTGAGCAACAAGGCTGACCCAATTTTCTTGGTTGAGCTGGTTAGTGAACTCACTACCATCCATTTTATCAGGTGGCCATTCCTTTGAGAGGTAACCCTGAGATTTGCAGGCCTGTGCAAGTCCTAAAAACCAACAAACTTTCGAAATTTTACAGTTGTTTGATGAATCTCTGTTTTGCCAAGTTTTAGTTTTTTTGAAATTTGTCTTCCTAAGTACCACTCTTCTTTTAAAGTAATAATTTTTGCCCTCTCTGCAACTGATAATCCCCTGTTTCTGTCCATATTTTCAGCATTAAAATTTGAGTAAAATCGAATATTTTTTGCTTCCAAAACCAGAAATGCGCAAAAAATCTTATGATTTAGGCTTCACAAGCATCATTTAATGCTCATGGAACATAAAAAGCTAATGTGGCGCAACATTATCCCGAATTTTTTTATGTTTCAACAAAAAACAACTTTTATCTGTGTGGTCTTAAACTTTTGAGCGCGACTGTAGATTGATCATAATAGACCAATTGATCAAATGAATACCAGTCAATTGATCATGTTATATTAGGATGAGTGTACCATAAGCCTGAGAGCGGCTGATGAGAGCTAATACCCTGAAACAGCGCTGTAGCGCTCTATAGTTACCATGGCTGGAGTTGCTCTTGCAACTGTTGGTGATGGAGGATGGTTTATCCTCCGACCCAACATGTGGAAGTCGTTCTGACTTCCCATTCAGCAGGCCAGGTAGGACGACGTTTTGTCTTATCAAATAATAATCTGTTATTAAATCATATGTTCCGCTCTGACTACGTCATAGAGCACTTTCTTCAACTGAAGACTCTCAAGCCTTCATTAAATTGTAAACTATGCATCAGTATAAAGAAAAAAGAGAAGTGGCGTATTCAAGCTTCTCCATTATATTCAATAGCTACGAACCCGTACTTTATGGAAGCTAGACTTTGCTTTCGTTTAGACATGCTCCCAGTCCCAATGCTTAAAATTAAACTAAATTTAGTTAATGCACTATTCCTTGTAATTCTTTCCAGCTTTTTTAAAATTTTTTGAAAAGTACAGTAAGATGTTATTCAATAAGATGGAAATCACTGCTACACTGCAGCAGCTGCCGTTGGTTCATTATTATAAACGAACTTGAACAAGATTGGTGTTACGTCATAAACGAGCCAAACCTCAAACTAAAGGTAACTAAACCGCAACATCGCAAATTAAGTTTTGCGTTGTTTGTTCTTCCGGTATGGTAACAAAACAAAGACAGAAAAATAATCTACTCTGCAATTTTATTTTTGACGTTTCGCTTGGCGATGAACGCCAAGCTTCATCAGAAAATACAGTGACCTGGGAAAGAATCAACCCAAGTCGAGAACAGTAAAACGTAGTAGCACTAACTTAACTGAACTGATTAAAAAATTACAAAGTGTAAATTGGATCAACCCGATTAACTATTGCGTCACAAAAAGGTGAAATGCGTGAATAATCATCTAATTGTTATGTGTAACACGTAAAAACCAGCATATAAACTACAGAAATAAAATTGCTTTAACATCATTTAGCCAATGAACGATAAACATTTGGGAGACTGTCGCCATCAGACCTGTTCATAACCTTAGGATGAGCATTGATGAACCAAGCTTCCGAGATGAGTCGCTTAGAATAATTGTTCTCCACTTTCAAAATTTCCGATTTCTCCCAATCAATGGTATTGTTAAAGCCCATCGCAAGTTCACAAAGTGCAGAAAGGTCCGGTCTCAGCTGGCTTGTGGCTCGCCTGTGATCGGCCAATCGTGACTTAAGGTCACGTTTGGTTTGACCAATATAAACATAGTTACAGTCAGAGCAAGGAATCCGGTAAACAACACAATTCTTATCTTCTGCGGTGTAGGATCTTTAGGGGAGGGCAAAATGTGGCGAATGGTTTTCACAGGTCTCATGGCAACACCGACTCCTGCCTCGTTCAGAACTCGTCTAATTCTTTCTGATGTACCTTGCACATACGAAATAGAAGTGAATTGTTTGAATTGAGAGTTGTGAGTTTGAGAGCGTGTGTTTTTGCGAGAGAGAAAAGTAGCTCTGGTAGGAAATCCGTTAAGTTGCAGAGTAGAATGTACGTTTCGTAACTCACCGCTTTTTTGGTTTTCATCAGTATGAGAGATGTGTGTTTCAACGCGGTTGAGTAGTGTCTTTGTCACAATGAGCCTCTGGTGTTTGGGATGATGTGAAGTGCACGGGAGGTATCTGTCCGTGTGGGTGGGTTTTTTGTAAATGGCTGTAGTGAGTGATGTGTTTGTGGTGTTGCTCTCTTTGCAGACATTACGGGATACCAGAACGTCAAGAAAAGAAAGAGAAAAATCGTGTTCGTTTTCCATAGTAAACTGAATGTGAGAGCAAATAGAATCAAGATGAGAGTGGAATCCAGAAATGTGTTTCTAGTCGAGAATACAAAACGTGTCATCCACATACCTCAACCAAAGGCTGGGAGGAGTATGAAACGTAGTGATGGCTGTGTGTTCAATGTGTTCCATGTAAAGATTAGCAATGATAGGAGAAATGCAAGAACCCTTGGGAGTACCGAAGGTTTGCTTGAAAAAAGACTTTTTGTATGAAAAAACAGTAGAATCCAAACATATTTGGAGACCTTGTTTGACGTCAGAGATACTGAGACGTGTACGAGAAGGCAAAGAATCATCAGATGCGAGAAGTTTCAACACGAGGGCAAGAGCCTTGTCAACCGGCACAGATGTGAACAAGCTAACGACATCAAACACCACTAAACATTCATTTTCTTCAACAGAATAGTTCCTAATACATTCAACAAATTCTCGAGAGTTGCGAACACTGTAATTATTTTTTAAAAAACTTGACAAAACACGAGATAAAAATTTAGACAAATTGTAAGTGGAGGAGCTTACAAACGAAACAATAGGGCGAAGAGGCACAGAAGATTTATAAATTTTCGGTAGACCATAAAACCGCGGAGTGATAGCATTAGAACAACGTAAATAGTGATAACATTTCTTATTAATATTTTCATTTCGATACAAATTCCACACATATTGATTAATTTTAGAAGTAATGTGATTAACAGAATTAGGTCTAGTTGGTAATTTTTCATAAGTGCACTCATCTGATAATAGAGAATTCACTTTTTCTTCGTAGTCCTCAGTATTCATTACAACTGTTGCATTGCCTTTGTCAGCTTTCAAAATACCAATTTTTTCGTTGTTTTTTAACTCTTTCAATGCCTCTTCTTCTTCACGGGTGACATTTCGGTTAGGCGGAGGGCTTGCGGTTTTCAAAATTTCAGCAACTTTAGAGCGGGCAATGGTAACTGCAGCTGCATTTCGGATTTTTCGCAGTCCAGTCTCAACACCGGTGACACTATCTAATTTTCTCTCTCGTTTTTCTCTCGCAAAAACACACGCTCTCAAACTCACAACTCTCAATTCAAACAATTCACTTCTATTCCGTATATGCAAGGTACATCAGAAAGAATTAGACGAGTTCTGAACGAGGCAGGAGTCGGTGTTGCCATGAGACCTGTGAAAACCATTCGCCACATTTTGCCCTCCCCTAAAGATCCGTACACCGCAGAAGATAAGAATTGTGTTGTTTACCGGATTCCTTGCTCTGACTGTGACTATGTTTATATTGGTCAAACCAAACGTGACCTTAAGTCACGATTGGCCGATCACAGGCGAGCCACAAGCCAGCTGAGACCGGACCTTTCTGCACTTTGTGAACTTGCGATGGGCTTTAACAATACCATTGATTGGGAGAAATCGGAAATTTTGAAAGTGGAGAACAATTATTCTAAGCGACTCATCTCGGAAGCTTGGTTCATCAATGCTCATCCTAAGGTTATGAACAGGTCTAATGGCGACAGTCTCCCAAATGTTTATCATTCATTGGCTAAATGATGTTAAAGCAATTTTATTTCTGTAGTTTATATGCTGGTTTTTACGTGTTACACATAACAATTAGATGATTATTCACGCATTTCACCTTTTTGTGACGCAATAGTTAATCGGGTTGATCCAATTTACACTTTGTAATTTTTTAATCAGTTCAGTTAAGTTAGTGCTACTACGTTTTACTGTTCTCGACTTGGGTTGATTCTTTCCCAGGTCACTGTATTTTCTGATGAAGCTTGGCGTTCATCGCCAAGCGAAACGTCAAAAATAAAATTGCAGAGTAGATTATTTTTCTGTCTTTGTTTTGTTACCATACCGGAAGAACAAACAACGCAGAACTTAAGTTAGCCAAGCTAGCCTAGACTACGATGCCCGGTAAACAAGTCCAACAAAATCTTCCCCAATATGCAGTGTTTAACTTGATTATGGCAAATACTCAATCTGGAAGTTTCAAACGTTGCTCAAAAGTTTTCGCAAATTTGCAAGTATGCTGAAGTTAATCACGTACCACCAGAACGACTACGGTTTGAGAACCACTGTTATGCATGTACGCAACAACGAGGCTTGGGTGGGAGCTGAAACGTCGACGGCGCTCCGAACCACTATACCACGCTGCCAAATAGTAATCTGTGTAGACTTAAATTTATCGTTACTCAGTGGCGTCACTAGGTGGGGGGGGGGACCCGCCCCGGGTGTCACCATTTTGGGGTGACACCATTTTATGATGAAAACAGTTTAAAACTGATGCTAAAAACATGTTAAGACGTTCTTGCAAGCGTCAACGTAAGAAAAGCATAAAAAACTTTCGCTGCCAAAAGCGACTTTTTTGCTTTGCAATTATAGGCCTCTTTCAATTGCTACGATTGATCGCATATCGCATTGTTCGCGAGAAGCTCGCGAAGAAATATGTGGGAGTTTTTATCGTTATACCGACGCTTTTATCTGTGATAGGAAATGGGAGGCCAAAAGGCGCATTTTAGGTGAAAACTTTTATTTATGTAAGCTACTTAGCAATATAACTTTATAGCGTCAGAATGCACATTCTTAAAATGAAGTGACATCCTCTTCACTCTTACCCTGTCCACATGTCCAACTTATGTGGGCTTGTTGCTGTGGGCTTTCTGCATCGCAATCAAATTTTTGATGTCATGACTAGGGCGATTTTTTTGTAACCTAAAAAACTTAAAAATGTAACTTTATTTTTGTAAAAAAGTAACCAAAAAGTAACTTTATTAAACGAATAAAAGTAAAACGAAAATAGTTGCAGCCAAACATGAATAAACGTAAAAAAGGCCCAATTCTACCTCGTGCTTAAGTTATAGTGAACACACATGTAGTGTTTTACATTTTGTGGTAGAAAGTTTCTGTCCTTTGCAAGTAATTTGTTAAGCATAGAAAAACTTCTTTCCACAGAAGCAGTTGTTGGCTGGCACCAAAGAGGCACCTTAGTGTTTGTGGATTATAAATTTATCTTTCTTGCATCAATCCAAGACAAAAAACTAGAAAAATTATGCAAAAAAGCACGACAACCAAAATGTAATCTAAAAGACAAAAAGTAACTTTTTGTAACCTTACAACTTTTTAAATACTGACCCTGTAGCTGTGAAATTTTGGTTAAACGCTTTTAACGTTAATTGAAGTTAGCAAAAAATAAGTAACTTTTGTAACCAAAAATCGCCCTAGTCATAACTTAAAAAAGTGATTATGACATCACGCCCGCATCAACTTGGGCCTAAAACAGAGCCGGCGCCAGAGCAGTCGACTTAGGAGGGCTAAGCGTTTATCAGGGGGGCCAAAGTTTGAAATTAAGCACAAAAGCCGCTCTCTTCAAAAGAGTAAGCTTGTTAATTGGGAGGGCCAAGCATGCCGATTGGGGGAGTGAGGCCCCCCTGGCCCCCCCTTGGCGCTGGCCTTACCCTAAAGTGGGCTTGTTGCTATGTGGGTTTGTTGTTGTGGGCTTTCTGCATCACAATAAAAATTTTGATGTCATAACTTAAAAAAGTAATTATGACATCAAGCCCACAGCAAAAAGCCCGAATCAAATTGGGCCTAAAGTCCACATAATTGATCATGTGGACAGGGTAACTAACTCGTAGAGAAGAAGTTATGAGGTAGGCCCTATCTAAGCGATAGGGATATCGTGTACGGATGGTAAGCGTTTACATTTATTAGCGATAACATTTATTAGCAACTAAAACATGCCAGACTCTTTTGATGGTTTCTGCAGCTTATGGCCAGGGGCGAATCCAGGGGAGTAGGATCTAGGATGAGAGGTGTGCATCCTCTTACCAGCCATTTTCAAACATGTTTTTGATGTAGCCTATACCATTTTTCCATAATTTCGAGCCTCTTCGATAGCGATAAGCCTTACGCGTTAAGCACGCGTAATCGAAATATGCGAACAAAATGCATCATACGTGGTGAAGTACTCAGAATTAGGGTCTCTCTCTCTCGTATGAACCAGGCACATAGCGTATGTCTGCCACACCAACGCTAAATTACCCTTTCTAAGGGTGAAAAAATTTAAACAAAATTTGCCTGAAAATTATTCAAAAAGCCCTAAAATAGCCATTACAGCATGTAAATTTTCACAAATTTTCCGCGGGAGCATGCTCCCGGACCTCCTGGAGCCTTTCTTGTTTCTCAATCAGCTTCAACTCAGTTGTGCCGAAAAATATACGCTTGAAAAAATGTTGAAATTACGACCCCCCCCTTTTAAAATTTCGCGCTACGTAACTGCTACCAGCGCTAATTAATTAGTCTATTATAACGAAACACAGCTTTTTTCAACTCGCCCCTACTTCGGGTTCTCAATGTCTGTCTTGCAATTCAAAATTCGATAAGCAAAATGGCTTATGCCCTCCACAGGCCTCCATCCTTTAAACGCCGAATAGTTTATTGCTTCTTGCAAGATGGGTGACACCATAAAGTTCCGCCCCGGGTGTCACCATTCCTAGCAACGCCACTGTCGTTACTCACGCCTTTTAGCAGCAGCGCCACTTATTTTAGTTAGAA
The DNA here is from genome assembly GCA_964006365.1 of Trididemnum miniatum. Classification (NCBI taxonomy): domain Eukaryota; kingdom Metazoa; phylum Chordata; class Ascidiacea; order Aplousobranchia; family Didemnidae; genus Trididemnum; species Trididemnum miniatum. Next base: position 7,247,943 of record OZ023232.1, on the reverse strand, counting down.
TATAACTGGTGGGTGTTATCAGTTTTCAAATATATTTGTTTAGACACTTTGGTTATAAGTACTGTAGCTCATTTTTTACTTAGGGAAGAATACTGCAGCTAAACTTACATAGCGTCATTACTGACTTTAGCCTTAAAACTCAGTACTCTCGCTCTGCACCACGAAGCTCAATAGCTCAGCTATAGGTTTCAGTATTTGTTCAGAAGCAGTTGTTACCTACCTTTTGAAGTTAGAATCAAATTGGCTTTAATGTCGCCAGGAAATCCAACACAGTGTTGCCACATTAAAATCAATAATTGGGTTATCGAAATTAAAGTCATGTTGATTGAAATTCTAACGAATCAGTCCTCAGCAAACTAAATAAATTTTCTTTAAAAAAATTGCAAGTAAGCTGAATAAGATGCTGCTAACATATTGGTCTATTTCCTGTTGGAAGTATCAGGCTGAAAATAAATTGTAGTCAATAACACACTTGGCAATATAACGGGGTGAAATCAACTAAAGAGTCCGATCCAGCGACTAGGATTGGTCCCTGGACCATGGTGTTGTTTAAAAAAAAAACTTGAGTAATTAAGTATGAAACCGATTAGCCTCAAAGTTAAATAGACCAAATTGAAAAGTATTTTACTGGGTTTAGGTTGGATGTTTTCCAAATTACCGTAGGCATACTCACATGTGTAAAAAGTATTTTGAAACTGTACTTAAGTAAAAGCAGGGGCGGATCCAGGGGGGGGGGTGTAAGGGATGCATCCCCCCCACCAGCCATTTTCATCAATGTTTTGGATAAATAAAGTTTTTCTATAATTTCGAACCTCTTCATAATCATGGTTGCAAATGTATCCCCCCAATAATCCGGCAGCATCCCCCCAAATATTTTCATGTCCCAAAACTGGGCATCAGCGAAGGTGATGACTTTTTTTTGGTCTTCACTTCAATTTGGGCAAAAAACTGGAATTCAGCGAACGTGATGACCATTTTTCTGGTCTTCACTTCATGTTGGGCAAAAAATTAGGCATCTGGGAACGTTATGACCTTTTTATTTTGGTCTTCACTTCATTTTGGGTAAAAAATTGGACATCTGCAGACGTGTCAATTTTGCTAAATCATCCCCCCAATATCAAAAAATGGTCGATTTTGCTAAATCATCTCCCCCAATGCTCAACATAGATTTGCACCCCTGTTCATAACAATAAACCTTAGTTGTCAGCACGCATAATCGAAACTGTGCTTACAAAATGCATCATATTTGATGAAGCTCTCAAAGCTAGGGGCCAAAAATATGAACAAATTGTACCTGAAAATTGTTCGAAAAGGGCTAAAATGACCATTACAGTATGCAAATTTACAAAAATTTTCCGGGGGAGCATGCCCTCGGACCCCCTAGAGTCGTTTTTGTTACTTAAGTTAAGTTGCTTGAAATTAACTATGCCGGGAAAAATTTGAGCTTGAAAAAGTGACGAAATTTGGTGCTCTCTCCCTGAAAAAAATTCTAAATACGCCCCTGAGATGAAGCATTTTTAAAGGGCTTATTTACGCCCGTTTCCGGGTCTAAACATCTTTGCATTTAGTTAACATTCAACCTAATTTGAAATCACATCCCCCCCCACCAAAACTTTTTGGATCCGCCTCTGAGTAAAAGTATTGTTACTGACGGCAAAACTACTCGAAGTAAAGCAGAAAGTATTGCCTAAAAAAAGCACTTGTGTAAAAGTAAAAAAGTAGTCAATTAAAAACTACTCAAGCAAAAGTATAGCGTTCTCAATCGTTAAAGCGTCAACTGCACGCTTGCCGATGATGACTTGCTCTGAAGGTGTCAAAAGCAAAAGAAATTATTACCGCTCAGATGACCGAGTGGATAGAGCGTCTGCTTCTTCTGAGTAGGTTAAACCAACGACTTAAAAGTTGGTATTTAGAGCTTCCCTGCATGACGCTTAGCATCAAAGGCGACAGCGTAAAGAGCTAGCTGGCAAGTTCGTTTGTTGTACCGTTCAGAACTACGCTTAGCGAGATTTCCCCATCTCGGAGTGGCAGACAGGTGGCTCAAAACTCCTAAGCGAGTTCGTTATAGCGCCTCTATCGCAAAGAAGGATAAACATAATATGAATAAATAAGCATTAACTCAAAATAAAAAACTTGCTTATCTCTGTTAACACTTCAATTTTAGCTTTGCAATGTGCTTTTTTCCTTAAGGTTGAAAGAGAAATACGATAGTTTTACGCTAGGCCTACAGGTTTATGGAATGAATACATTATCGTGAATATATTAAGCATTTCCTGCAACTTGCGGTCATGCGGTTACGGTCATGCAGTAATTACAGACAACAGTGACATTGCATGCGACGCAACTTTGCAACACAAGATTTTAGGTGCAACAAGGGATTTCAAGTGAGACTTGTAACTCAAGGACTACTTTGTACTTTTCTAAAATAGAAACTATTCAAGTAGTGTTACTTCGTTCTAAAAGTACTTAAGTAAACGTAAAAGTAGCCAAAAAAAAACTACTTAAAAAAGTACTCGTTACCGAAAAAAAATACTCAAGTAATCCACTTAAGTAAAAATATTTCGTTATTTTACACCACTGGGCTTACTAACGGTCGAAGTAGTTCAACTTGCTTGACCCTCGAGTCTAAAAAATCCGCAAAAATGAAACTTTTTTGTGCTTGCTGTGACTGACCATTTTTTGTGGGAAAATTAATGGCCTTGGCATATTTCGATACAATGATATAATTATCTCTCAGCAAATAGCAAATTTTCTACTCGGTTCTCGTATGTAAATGTTGGTTATAGTGGATGAAAACCGGCATTTCGGTTTCAGGAATTTGTGATATTTCACAACTTTTGAATTTATCATTACACGAAAAATTTTGTGGATGGTGACCGGTGAAGTGGCCTGAAAATCTACGCACTATAAATGTTTCACATGCTATACTCGCACATCCAGCGAATTCGAAGCAGAGTTGGTTATGATAAAGCTGAGTCCGCTCAGTTAACACGGTATTGAAGCGAAAAACAAAATCATGAACTTGTCGAAAAAAGAAAAAAGCTAAGCAAGTTTGAACACTTGTAGAGCTTTAGTGAGTACTCTACCATTGTCAGCTAAAGCAGACTGAAAAATTTTCTGCTGCGCGATTTTTCGCCGCAAAAGAAGCGAACACAATTAAAACAAATCTATCAACCATTTTTTGCTTTAGGACAAACAGTTCCAGGCATTTCGGATATATTTCAAATCAAAATTAGGTAACCCGGCCTGCTTGTTAGCATCAACAGACACCTCGCTGATAGGGTCTAATAATTTGAAACAGTGTGTACTGTCTGATGATTGTGATTCATACTCGCATTTTACATTTGTGATATTACTACCTCAACTGTACACGTATATACTGACATCTGCTGTTAGCAGTTGCCTCACCAACATGAGCGTGTGCAACACCTCCGAACAAAGGTTTAGCCAATAGCCGAGTTGCTACTTTTTGTAGTTGGGAAAGACTTCACATTTCTTACTGCCCAATATAATAATTGAAAACAACAGTTAAAATAAACTTTAGAATGTTAATTTGTAACCTCTAACTCATGGAAATTAGGAGTTAACAGTGAAAAATTTCAGATACCCAGAAGAAATGCCAAACTGTATTCATCATACACCTCTTTTGTAAGTTACGCAGAAAAGATGTCCTCAAGTCAATATCGTCAAGAATATGGGTCCAAGGGGTAAGAGAGTTTAAGAACCAATGCATTAGAACAGTGGCTCTCAACCTCTTTTAGTTCCAGAGCCAAATTTAAAGCCTTAAAGTTGAATGGAGCCGCATGCAAACAGCGCAAGCTGAAATAGCAGCAAAGCACTACTGAAACATGTAGGCTATTTTAAGATAACAACAACAACTAAACTCAGACATCACTAAACTCAGACATGTATTTTAAAACAAGAGTGCAAGCTTTCTTTGACGGTTTGCTTGACATTTTACCTTCACTTACTGCTAATTAATATTGTTTTCAAAACTACCTGAACTTCACGCAGTGTACGGGTTAGCCTGTTTGCGATTTCTGAATACAATTGTGAAAAAATAAAAGAGCATTATGGCATCATAAAAAAGAGCCGCGTACAGCTGAAAAGTTGAAGTCAAAAACACCTAACAGCGACCGACGAGACATCAATCCAACTACTGATTTCTGATCATAACCAAAGTCTCGTCAGCCTTGCTACGCACAGCCAATCCAGGCTAAACTCATTCCAGACTGTAAAGACTCTGTTTTTGCATTGCTTTACCTGTACATCTCGACTTCATCTCTTTTCTAGGTTGTGTCCCCCGCTTTTTCACGGGCGAACGGGTTGGGCAGAGAGGTTTTTTGTAGGTTTTGGTAACTGGTATAGTTACAAACCTGAAACAAAATATTCCTTCTCAGATTACCGGGAAAATAATCTTTAAACCATCCGGACTTTTCTATTCTTATCGATTGTTTACAGTGAATCTGTGACATCATAATCCAGCCTGTATTACTTTCTTGAAGGTTTTATTTCAAATGTTCTACCTTGAGCAGAACGAGAAGAGGCTTAGATTTGGAGTGTGTAGTTTTTTTGAAGGTTAGAATTTTTTTTTTTTTTAGGAAGGTGGGAGGTTGCTATGCTGCACTGATGAGACCATAATAAGGTCGAAACGCGTCTGCAGCTGCAAATGAGTGGGTTACCATGGGGGCTTCTAGTGATGTGGGCTAGTTAGGCTAACGGTAACTTGGTTGTGGGTTAGTGGTTATAGGTTCTTTCATTGGGTATCGTTGTTTGGGGCCAGTCGCCTGCCAAAAATAGGGCACAACCTAGAAAAGAGATGAAGTCGAGATGTACAGGTAAAGCAATGCAAAAACAGAGTCTTTACAGTCTGGAATGAGTTTAGCCTGGATTGGCTGTGCGTAGCAAGGCTGACGAGACTTTGGTTATAGTCGAAACATTAATTTGTCCCTTGCTGATTTCTGATCGTTTTTACGTTACTACAGTTTTTGATTTCAAGTCATTCATTAATTTTCAAAGAATTAATGAGAGCCTCAAAAAGAATAGCTCAGAGCCGCGGTCGAGAATCACTGCATTAGAAACTCACATAATACTACTTTTGTGTCTCCATTGTTTAAAAAATATCAGTTAATTATTGAACAGTAGCCCTACGCTGCTCTACGTGAGCTTGGCAACTAATTCTAACGTAATTGAAAACTGCTGTTAACACAATAACGTTTTCATGGTACCGTACTCCGTGGTACCGCAAGCCTTGCCAAATTTGTCTATTCTGTATCAATCCATACAAAAAATTTTCTGTCTGGTTGCCATAACATTTTTTTTGAAATTTGTTTTCATTTTCTGCAAAGAGACTTTAATGGAAGAATACAACAGCTGTTGCCACTGTGCTAAAAAATTAATTATTTAAGACATCTCATCTTGCGTCAGAATAGTTTACAAATCTAGTCTTCAAGATTCTTTTTATTAAAGAAGTTCCGCGCATTCATGTTTTGTTTATAAAAATACTATACTTATTTCTTCGTACGTAAAAGGAATTTAAAATTTACAATTAAATCGAGTCGAAACACATTGTAAATGTTAAGTTTAACGCAGTAACTTAAAACTCAATGAGCTCTCATCTCATGCAGAGCTAGAATGACACTTTTTTTTGAATTATTCATTACAACGCATATGGGCATAATATTCCGACTTAAAAATAGCTGCAACTGCAGCAGCGAGAAGTGTTCTTATAAGAATCATTCACAGATCGCAATCGAATTTCAAAGATCAATGAAATGCAAAAATGCTTAGATGTGAATTACGTACCGCAATGAACGGAATCGACCGGGTAGCTCAGTTGCTAATCGCATCGCTATCGGCGCGGAAGGTCTGGGCTCGATTCCCGGGCCGATCAAATCGGACACAGTGTCTCCAACTGCTCGCCATCGCTGTGCCGTTTCTTTCTAAGCTGTGTTGCTCAGGCGCTATGCCGTGGAGATGGACCCCACCACTCGCTACAAGCAGCTGCTCCAGCGAAATAATGCATGTAACGAAAGAAGAGATGATTTTTGATGAAAGGACTCAAGAAAAAACGTAAACTATTAAAAGAATGTCACGAAAAAATAAACAGATAGTGTGTTCGCTGCTTGTTGCAACACAAATTGTGTGCAAGTAAAGCATTTTCCGGCTCCACATCTTCGTCACAATGCCATATAAACCCTGTTAATGTAAAATGTAAGGCCTAAGTTAGCCTACGAGGCAGAAGTATTTAAATGATTACTGGTAGACTTGCTGCTTGCACCAACACCTGGCGGAAAGATGCACATAGTGATTGTATCTTTATCATGACCTGCTTACAATACAAAAGCGTCGCCTACCGGTTTTAAAGCAAACACTTCAACCGATGCAGATATACCTAGTCATGAACAAAAGTCTAGTCATGTCATGAACAAGTATACCTAGTCATGAACAAAACCTAGTCATGAACAAAAGTCATTCTATTTGAATAAGGTTGATGTAGGGATAAAATTTAATACGTTGTCTTACTGATAAATCTTAAATAAATTTCAAATTGCTACTGATTTTAAACTTGATCTTTGAATTTGAAAAAATGACTAGAAGAAAATCTACAAAGACCATTCAACTGGGGTTACAGCAGGGATCACCAAGAAGAAATCAAGACTATGATCCGGAGATTGTGAAAAGTATTATAAAATCTGTGTTAATTGACTCAGATATCCTTCTTGAAAGTCTCAATGAAAAACAGATCCCAACATCTACCATCATCGCAGATCAGGATAAACTTGATACTGGCACTGGCACATATACAGGCTTGGTAAATCAGTTGAAAGCAGATGGAAAATTCATTGATTCCCTTTCGAATAAAATATGTCTGAATTTGATTGAAAATGATACTTTCAAGCAAGCAATGCTGCTTGAATTTAAGCAAGATATGGAAGCTCTGGAGAAACAAGTCACTGCTTCAAAACAAGAAAACCAGGAACTGCAAACCAGACTTGAATTACAAGAACAATACAGTCGCCGAAATTGTTTGATTATTCATGGCTTATCACCACCAGCGGAAGGATATGAAAAGTCAAACACAAATGACATTGTGAAAACACTGCTGAAGGATCAACTTAACATTTCAGTAAGGGATTATGACATTGACCGCAGCCATTATTTGGGAAAACCTGGAGCACAATCCCCTATCATTGTAAAATTCGTCAGACATGATTTGAAAAATTTGATTTATAATTCGAAGAAGAAACTAAAAGGAAAAGGTGTAGTGATCACAGAAGCACTGACGCCTAGACGTTTACAGTGCATAAAAGGTCTGAAAAAACTACAAAATGATGGTGTAGTCTTGCAATACTGGACATTTGATGGAAAAATATATTACACCACTTCACGAAATCCAGGAAAAAAAGTGCATCTTGACTCCTTGAATGTTGATATGGTATAGTAATTTCCATGGACAGTAGATTAAATTTCTGAGTTATCAGTGACAAGGTTGAAATTTGGCTTTTGTATACTTATCTTTGCGAGACTTTTGAATTGAATTTTCAAGAAACTTTTTCTTGCCCATAACTGTGTTTTATTATTTTTGAACTTTGCTGTTTCATTTAAACCTGTTAGTTTGATTTAATTATTTTTATTCTATTTGCATTCAGTGCATGCCCTGTTGTAGGTATCCGTGCTCATTGTGCTGCAAACCATGCAAATCTAACCAAAATTCCATCCAATGTGACATCTGCAATAACTGGTGTCATCTAAAGTGCACCAATTTAACTAGTATTGAATTTATGTCTCTTGGAACTACAGATAGTCCGTATTACTGTACATTATGTTATACTTATCTATATCCGTTTCATCAAATAGATGATGACGAATTTATAAAACTATTCCTGGGGGATACAAAAATAAAAAATCTAGTCAATTATGCTAAGCTTCCTAAAGATGCTAAACTAGAAAATTACTACTTATCAGCTTCAGACTTTAAAGACGCTTATTCTTCATCTGATGATTTTTTTATTATGCATGTCAATACACGCAGTCTGAAAAAGAATCACTGTAATCTACATGAGCTATTGGTTGACTTGGGCAAAAAACCAGATGTACTAACTATAAGCGAAACAAAATTAAAAAATAGCTGCAACCCTAACGTAGATCTAGAGGGGTATGATTTTGTTCATAAAAATTCAGATACCAATGCCGGAGGTGTGGGAATATACATTAATCAAATTTATTCATATACTATAGTAAATGAATTTGACTTGCATGTAAATGGTTGTGAAGACATGTGGATAGAGTTAGAACAAGCTCACAATAAAAAATGCTTTATTGGGGCATTATATAGGCATCCAAATTTTAATTTCAAAGACTTCCAAGTTAGCTTGGAAAGAACAATTGAAAAGCTAAACTTACATAATTCAATTTTTTACATTTGTGGAGATGTGAATATTAATTTGCTGAAAGAAAACTCAAACACTTCAGTACAAGCTTATAAAAATTCTTTGCACAGCCTTGGTTGCTCTCAACTTATCAGATATGCCACAAGAATAAGTCCATCCTCTTCTACTTTACTGGATCACATATACACAAATAATACTTGCTCAGAAGTAGGTACCCATATTCTTCTCTCTGATATATCTGACCATTTACCTGTTACAGTTATGGTAAAAAATCTCAAACCCACTAAGGTAAACTTAAGGTTTAAGAAACGATCTTTAAAAAATTTTGTTCCTGAAGAGTTTCTTTCTGAACTTTCTATGAATTTTGATAGTTACAATGACGAAATAAATGAACACAAACCTGTAAACCTTTTATTTGAACAGTTTATTGGTATATTCAAATCAGTATTAAATAAACATGCACCATTGAAACAAATGACAAGAAAAGAACAAAAATTGGCCAACAAACCCTGGATTACTAAAGGTATCTTAGTCTCTATTAGAAAAAGAAATCAGCTATTTAAAAAAACATTACAAGACAAATCAAGGTCTGCTCAGTTGAACTACAAAAAATATAGAAATAAATTGACACATATAAAAGAATTTGCAAAACAGCAATACTATGGTGACATAATTAGGCAAAATCAGCACAATTCAGGACTAATGTGGAAAACAATAAATGACATCATCAAATTCAAAAAGAAAAGCTTGTCTATTCCATTAAGAATGAAAGATAATAATGATGAATGGGCAAACTCTCCCTTAACAATTAGTAATTCTTTTAATAAGTACTTCACAAACATTCCACAAATGCTAGCTGAAAAAATTGACCAGCCTCCAGTTAACCTTGATTTCTCTCCACCTAAATTGATACAAGGAGTCCAGCATTCATTTTTTCTGAAACCAATATTAGTTGAAGAAGTAGTTGCTCATATAAATAATTTGAATAGTTCTAAAAGTTCAGGACTAGATGGTGTTCCTATTAAATTTATTAAAATGTGTAACATAATAATAGCACCGATCCTCACTAAACTTTATAATATTTGCATATTGCAATCCACTTTTCCTTGTATTTTAAAAATAGCTGAAGTAATTCCTATTCATAAAAATGGATCAAAAAATGAGTGCTCAAATTATAGACCAATTTCGCTGTTGTCACCCTTTTCCAAATTATTTGAAAAATGTCTTTACGGTCAGTTGTACGACTACTTTAATAATAATAATATATTTTATATAAATCAATTTGGTTTTAGAGAAAATTTGTCCACTGAACTAGCTGTGGCCCAAATATATGAAGACTTCGTAACGTGTGTTGATAATAAAGAAATTGTCTGTTCGGTATTTATAGATCTAAAGAAAGCCTTTGATACTGTTGATCACAAAATTCTTTTAAATAAATTACATAGATACGGTATTCGAGGTTTGCCTTTGAACTTGTTAGAAAGCTTTTTATCAAATAGAAAGCAATGTGTTGTAACACACCAAACTAAATCTTCTATTCAACCAGTAACCTATGGAGTACCCCAGGGTTCTACCTTAGGACCTCTACTATTCTTGATATATATAAATGACTTACCATCTTCATGCACCCTGCGTGTTAGGCTGTTTGCAGATGATGCCAATCTTACATTTTCTTCTAAATCCATATCCGCCCTGGAACAAAAAATGAATGATGAACTGAAAAATGTAGATGCTTGGATAAAAACAAACAAGCTGTCCTTAAACCACAATAAAACTGAATACATGATAATAAACAAACCTAAGAAAGTAGGTAGTACATTTAAAATTCATATCAATGATATTGAAATTGCTCAAAAAACTCAAATCCGTTACTTGGGAGTCCTACTTGACAATGAGTTATCCTGGAAACCACATATTCTTAAACAATGTTCTAAAATCTCCAGTGGTATTTGGGCTCTCTCAAATCTACGAAAGTATGTGTCTGAAGATATCATGAAATCTGTCTATTACAGTCTTATCTATCCCCACCTTCAATACTGTATATCAACCTGGGGTCAAGCCTCAGCAACAGCATTGAAACCCTTAAAATCTCTTCAAAACAGAGCATTACGAATTATTACACGAACTCCCCTATATGTTTCTGCTAAACCGTTGTATAGCTCGCTTAAATTATTGAAGTTAGAAGATATTTTGAAATTACAGATTGCTAAAATTATTCATCGTTGTTATAAAAAAAAAGTGTCCAGAGATTATTTTGGACTTGTTCAAGTAAATCTGATTCACAAATATGAAACGAGATGTTCAGCAAACTTTAATTTTAAACAAATTTATGCTAGAACAGAACTAGCTAAAAAAACAATTACTTTTACTGGTCCTAAAATATGGAGAGCAGTTCCAAGAGACATAAAATGTTATGACATAACCAAGTTTAAGTCTGAATACAAAAAATTTTTGATTAATCAATATTGCAATTAAGGTAAATGTTTCTCTTAAAGTGTAAACAAAAACATAATAGTGTAGCCTGTAAGTTACAGGCTATATGACTTTTCTGATAGGTAATGGAAAAAATCTTTAATTTCATTTATGTCAATACCGCATTTCATTTCATTAAGTTGCGGATAGTGGTTTGTGTCAAAGAGCAGATAAGATTTTTTTTTTTTTTTTTTTTGTTTTTGTTTTTGTTCTGTTTTTGTTTTCATGTCAAAACAGTCATACCTGCTAAGTAAGCTATTTGTCTGGTGGTGGCAACTGACTTTGATGACCAACTGGTCTTTTCGTTGTCTCCAGTTTGCAAATCTTTCTGCGACATATTTTATATGCATCACTCGCTTGCAACGAATAAACATGATGATTGATTGTCTATGATCAAATCCATTTGTGCATTCGTTTTGCATAACGGAATAATTGGTAAAGTGAATAGCTTTATCTTCTGCACCTAGAGTCAGGAGCAGATCGAAAAAATTTTGGTGGGGGATGCAATTTTGAATTATGTGGAATGTTTACTAAACACAAACCCGTTAGACGTTTACACCCGGAAAAAGGCGTAAATAAGCACTTTGAAACTGTTTCACGTCAGGGGTGGGTTCAAATTTTTTCAGCGAGGGGGCAACAATTTTCGACATTTTTTCAAGCGTATTTTTTTCCTGCAAAATTAATTCAATGCAAATTGAGTATCAAAACAGGCTCTAAGGGGGTCTGGGGGCATGTTACCCTGGAAAATTTTTGAAAATTTACCTGCTGTAATGGCTATTTTGGGGCTTTTTGAATAATTTTCAAGCAAATTTTGTTTAAACTTTTTGACCCTAATTCTGAGTGCTTCGCCAAACATGATGCATTTTGTTCGCACATTTTCGATTATGCGTGCTTAAAGCGTAAGGCTTATAGCTGTTGAAGAGGTTCGAAATTATGAAAAATTGTATGCATCAAAAATGTTTTTGAAAATGGCTGGTGGAAGCATGTATATCACTCATCCTACCCCCCTGAATCCGCCCCTGGCCATAAGCTACAGAAACCATCAAAAGAATCTGACATATTTCAGTCACTTGGCACCATTAGTATTGTTCTTGTTTACTAAAGAGCAGAGTCAAAAGGGCATGGCACAATGGCCCCGCCCCTAATTACGCTCATGAGGGCCGGATTTAGACAATGAGAGGCCCTAGGCTATTTGATCACACTGATTGGAAGAGCAAAAAAAGTCTTCACGTCCTCAGGTTTTCACTAAAAATATCAGTATAGTGAAGAGCAAAAAAAGGTATAGGCCTACACGTCCTCAAATGTTCAGTTTTCCACTGAAAGTATCGGTGAAGAGAAAAAAAGGTCTTCATTGTCTGTGAAGAGGCCCCCATTTTCTCCGAGGCCCTAGGTTTCAGCGTGCTTAGCCTATACGTAAATCTGGCCCTATGCCTACAATCCATTCTATTGTATTTGAATACAGTATGACTGAGTAGGCTATAAAGGAAAACTTGTTAGAGTGGTTAAATTTTGCTTATGTAAATATTGTGATTAAAAATTATTGAAGAAAGCTATGACTACTCAAGAGCTAGAAGAAATCAAAGAGACACTGAAAAGACTGACACAACAGCAATATGACTTTCAGCAAATGGTGGATGCTAAGACTGCTAATTTAGCAGATATGGGTCCAAACAAATCAGCGGATTTGGATTTGGAACAAAAATGGCTGCAGTCGCAACCTTAAAACTGTCGAGTTATGCCCACTCTATTACATTGCAGAAATATCAATGTACTATATTCTGTTACAACCACTGACCAATTGAACAAGTCTACCAGTCGTTGTTTCTTTTTTTTGTACTTCATATACTTGCCCTTGGCTCGTATAGGTAAGCCCTATCTTTAAAGACTTTTATTGTTTCAGAATGCTAGTGAAAAAAAATTAAGTTGTGAATTTTGCCTTAAAACTATTCGATCTTACATAAATCCCAAGATGCACAGCGAGTGTTAACCGGTATTTCACAGAAAGTGTGCTAAACAACAAAATGGTTCAAATAATTTCATAATTATAGGTAATCAGTTGGAGTGGATGTGTGCTAATTGCAAAGAGTGTTCAAATTATCTTTTTCCTTTCGAAAATATGAGTGACGATGAATGTACTGTGGAATTTAGAACAGCTAGTACCAATTATAATGCAATCTTTGACGCTACGCAATTAAATAACTTGTTCTAATCTGGTACAGCAGATGATGATGATGATGATGTATTTGTGGGACTGGGCAGCAATAATAAGAGAAAACCATACTTAGAATCTAATCAGACAACTTATGATGAAAGCTTGAAAAATACTTTCTCAATGTTATGTGTAAATATAAGGTCATTAATAAATCCGCTAAATTTCAGCAAAGTCGAATCTCTTTTAGCCAGTTTAAAACTACAACCTGATATTATAGCCATTACAGAAACGTGGATCCAACCAGTTCATACACAAAATGTCTGTAATACTCTTAAAGGTTACACACTAATATCTAACAGTCGTAAGACTTGCAAAGGCGGCGGCGTTGGGTTCTTCATCAAGAAAAACATCGCCTTCACAGTCTGCTCTAAAAGGACCATTATGCAAGAAAAAATCTTTGAGTCTCTATTTGCGTCTTTTGAAATTGGTGGAAAAAATGCAATTTGTGGTGTTATATACAGATCACCTTCAATTAACCTTGAGTCACCTTGAGCCAAATGAATCTTTTTTACATCATCTAAACGAATGTCTAAGGAAGATTGACCCTAAGCAATCCTGCTTCATAATGGGTGATTTCAATTACGAATTGCTTGCATGTGAGCCAACAGACAGCTACAAGAATCAGTTTATTGATACTATGCTCGAAAACTCCTTCATATCTCTCATTAACCATCCTACGAGGATTACTGATACTTCAGCGTCAGCATTAGACCAAATATGGAGCGATGCTAATTTGCCAGCTGATATTAAATCTGTAATTATTTCCGATCCCATTTCAGACCACCTACCAATTATCGCTTGTGCCTCTACTGGAGCCCGAAAACTTCAGAATGAGCAGAAAAATAGAAACATTTCACCTGAAAACATTCCAAAATTTGTTGATACTTTAGCAAAGTTTGATATCAGAGAAGTGTTGAGTGAAACTGATCCAAACAATGCTTTAGAGTTTCTTAAGACCGAACTTAAAGCAACATTCAAGAAATGTTTCCCCATCATCAACAAAAAAATTAATTCCAAAAACACTTGGTATGATGATGAACTGCATGCAATGCATCACAAAATGCAACATCTTTATACGAAGTATAGAAGGAAAAAATCTGTTACTGCCAAAGCAAACTATAACGTCGCTAGAAATAAAAAAAAAAAATATTATTCACTGTTTTTTGATTAGCACAAACTAAACATAAGAGAAACATGGAAGATTATTAACTCCATCCTTGGCAAAAAGAAGCAATTAAATTGTCACTCATTAAAAATAAATAATGAATTAACCTCAGACGTTGATGATATTTTGAACCACTTCAACGAGTTTTTTACATCAGTGGCAAGCAAGCTTGTACAAGATTTACCTTTATCTTTATCACTATCTCAACCCCAATTTAAAACCAGTTCTTGTTCTTCTCAAAATTTCCTTTATGTCTTTCCTACTACTTTTCATGAAATTAACAAAATCATTTCTGAAATAAAACCAAAGAAAAGCAGTGGCCTAGACGAAATTTCAACTTTTCTACTCCACAAACTTCCTCCCAACATACTCATTGCCCTATCGCATATTTTTAACTTATCAATAGCTCAAGATGTGTATTTAGATGCATTCAAAACAGCAAAAGTCACTCCAATATTAAAAAAAGGTAGCGCATTAGATGTCAATAACTATAGGCCAATTAGCTTATAACCAGCACTATCAAAAATTCTTGAAAAAATTATGCATAGGCGATTGTATTCATTTTTAACAAAAAATAATTGCTTTCACTAGTTACAGTTTGGATTCAGAAAAAAATACTCCACAAACCATACAGCAACAGCTCTCATTGAATACATTCATAATGCTTTTGAAAGCAAGGAATTTGCAATTGGTGTCTTCATAGACTTGCCAAAGGCATTTGACACCATTGATCATGCGATTTTAGTGGATAAACTCTGCAAGTACGGGATTAGAGGCAACGCACATAACTGGTTTCACAGTTATTTGCATAACCGAACACAACAAGTGGAATGTGGTGGAGTTCTTTCTTCTACTAAATCAATAGTTTCAGGTGTACCGCAAGGCTCCATCTTGGAACCACTATTATTCTTGATCTATGTAAATGACTTTCCCTCTTGCCTGAATTGTGGACAAGCCTTGATGTTTGCAGATGACACAACCGTATTATTTTCAAGCAGGAGCTATGATTCTTTACTTAATATGGCTAATAGCAATTTAGATAATGTTCAAGAGTGGCTGATTGCAAACAAGCTTTCTCTTAATGTGGCAAAGACTAAATACATTGTATTTCATACTCCCCATAGTCGTGAACCACCATCTGATGCCTCTTTACGTATAAGAAATAAAGCAATAACTAAATCCACATCAGTAAAATTCCCGGCGATTGGTATTCAAGAACATTTGTGCTGGAAAGAGCATATGGGATGTATAATTCAAAAAGTTAGAGCTTGTATTGCGGCTGTTCGCAGAGTGAAAAATTACCTCGACATTAATGCTTTACTATTATTGTACCATACTCTTGTCATGAGCCACATTAGTTACTGTATTTCAGCCTGGTGCTATGGAAATAAAACAATGGTAAATACGATACAAAGGCAAGCAAACCAATTCATAAGAATAATATTTGGACTAAAAAAAAAAACGATAGTGTAAGGATTATTAGCAAACGTTATAACTTATTATCTGTCGACCAACCGTGTTACATTGAAACAGCTTTGTTTAAGTATAAATACAAAATGAAGCTACTACCGCAAGCCTTTGATAATATATTTCAAGCTAAAAACATCAATCACTCATATGGTTCGATTACAACAAGAACAAATTCTGACTTTCTTTCGAAATTTTGCCGAATATGTATAACGAAACAATCAATGCAGTACAAGGGGCCCTTGGCTTGGGCCCTAGTTCCTAACCATCTAAAACAGGGGTGTACAACCTTTTTCACTGGGGGGCCACTTTCGAAAATTTTTACAACGTCGAGGGCCAGTCACCGTCAAATATGTATTTACAACGTCGAGGGCCAGTCACCGTCAAAGAAAGTCAGAATTTGTTCTTGTTGTATAAAATTATAAAATGCTAAACACAACCCGTGTATTATAGACGGTACAAATAGCTAAATAAATCGATTTTTAAAAAAAAATTTTTTTGTTCTGCCATCGTCGAGGGCCACATTGACTGGCCTGGAGGGCCGGATTGTGGCCTGCGGGCCGTGGGTTGCACACCCCTGATCTAAAACATAGTAAACTCTTAAGTAAATCTTTTCTCTCGAAGTTACGAGCTCATGTTTTAAATGCTCCCATCAATTCTTCACCATCATAAGAGAAACATTGGCATAGGTATAAACCAACAACTTTTTCAATTGTTCTACATCATCATCATCATCAGTCCTATAAAATCCTCATTATCATTCACATATCGTTGGTATTTTTCATCGCTGTCATAATTTTATTTCACAAAACATATTTCTAACATTGCATCGCGCTGTTGCTGCTTCCACTTTCAATCTCACAATTTCGAGATGTATATTTAAACGATCTTCATAGTGTTAACGATTTGTGCTACTCGTGATCCAATTCTAAAGCAAGAAATCATACTCTGTGCGAAGTAGTTTGTATAGAAGTATGTAGATAGGCTTTTTGTGCATAATACCGTACTGCTTTTTTTTTTTGTGTGTATATACGTTCTTTCTCTGTAAAAAAAGTGTTAATTGCTTTTTCAAATTTCAGCTTTTTTTACTGAGGATGTTTTCTTTCCCTCTTGCAGGTGTAGCAACCATGTGCTAACTAATATCTAGACCGTGCGAAGTTTTGGTTCGAAATTGTCACGTGTTACAACCTTCTACGTTTTGTTGTTACTTCCTTTTTTCGGCTATTGCTAACCGTAGCATTAATTCTTCACCTGTTGTTATTCCCTAGTCGCAAAATAAAAAACAACTACTACTACTAAATATTTAGCCTGTCCACATGTGGTATGTCCAATTTATGTGGGCTTCAGATCCACGGTTCTTGCTTCTAATTTCTGTTCCCCCACCCCACAAACAAAATTTTAAAAAAGACGTCTATAGCTGGATGTATGGTCTTTCCTGGGTTTTAATTTCGATAGTAGTCCTATTAAGTTTCAAATACATTCATGCAGAAGCAATATTGTAGAAATAAACGCTTAAATTAAGGCCTCCTGAAAAAAAGATGGGGGGCCAGCCCCCCCCCGGTTCCGCCACCTATGCTAGAGCGGTAGATACAGTTTTCGATTGCTAGTCGGGTCAAACTAAAAACTTAAAAAGTGAGATTCGCGACCCTCCTTCTTGACATTCAGCATTAATGAAACACTATGGAAAACTAACCCGCGCGTTTATTTGTGGTGGTGTTGGGAAAGGCGCTTAGCAAGATACCTGTACCTTTCCTGTTGTGTACAGGTGGCTGGCAGCTTTTACGAAAGTAGTCACATCGTATCTGTCGCTATCTTGTGTAGAAAATCCTTACATTTTGTACTTTCGCAGTTGCGAAAGTACTGTAAAGTTCGAATACTCCCAATTTCGGTGCCTTTTTTTTTTCAAAACTTTGGTTGCCATTTAGCGAGATAGCAATAAGATTGTTTAGTGGTTGTTCGAACCTCTATAATTTGATAAGTTTTCAATTTACAGCTGATATTGCGGGAAGTTTAAGATGCGTCGACCGTGTTATCTTTTAAACATGCTGTGTTTTTCATTGTCTTTTCCCGCGTCTTAACGTATATCGCTTTGTCACTGTTTTCTCTTTTTTAGCTTTTCTGTTTCATGTGTTCGTATTACCTGTATTTGTTATTACGCGCCTGAAAAATAAAAATGCTGTACTACTGGTAGGGTAAATTGCTTCTACTGTAATCACAATTTTGCAAAAAAATGGTCTTTGATTTAGTTTATATCAAAAAATTCATAAATTTGACCTGTTTTTAGTCGAAATTATTCAAGAATGAGATAATTAAAGAATAAAAATTTTTGCTTTAGGTGATATCACAAAAAGCGAGTTCTGCTTACTCCAACCAGTC
The DNA here is from genome assembly GCA_964006365.1 of Trididemnum miniatum. Classification (NCBI taxonomy): domain Eukaryota; kingdom Metazoa; phylum Chordata; class Ascidiacea; order Aplousobranchia; family Didemnidae; genus Trididemnum; species Trididemnum miniatum. Next base: position 7,229,858 of record OZ023232.1, on the reverse strand, counting down.
GTGACGCTTTGCTGAAGATCGTTTTGGTTCCAAAATTGTAAGTTTAAAACTAGATTGTCTTTTGCATTTTTAACTTCAAATTTATCCCCAAAAATACCGGTAGCGTTTGCGAATATGGCAAAGTTCTTTTAAAACTGTAATAAATATTATTCCTGTGATAATAATCATTGATCAAACGTATTCATTGTAATCTGCTGTAGGTTCTGAACTATACGGACTGTAGATTGAGGATAGGAAATAAATCACAGAATCTACTAAAAATTATCAGAGCACTGTTATTTGTATGGAGTATGTCGACGCATATTGTATAATGCTGTGTTATCCCTTTAGTTTTGGCACAAAACAGTATCAATCAAGAATGATTAAACGGTGTTACAATGAGACGTATAAAAAGACATACGTTTCATAAGCACTTTGTCTCTTTGTGCTTGGGTCGAGCTTTTGATGAAGAAGCTATGCCTCCTATTTGGCCTACTATTAAAGTCTTTAGGAAAGCCCAGTCTCCTGGGTACAAATCAAGCCAATAACAGAACTTTCTTCACAATAAAAGCACCACAAGCATACAGCAGTAGGACAGGTCAATTTTGAAAATCAGTGTGGAATAAAAAGCCTGTAGTTGCATATGCATGAGGAACATCCGCTAAGCTTATTAATTCATTTTTAAATTAACTAACTGCTTGCGGAAATACATATAAATACAATTGCCTCCGCTCCTTTTTATTTTCTTGAAAAGCGTAAGTTGTTAGCGCCATTTGTGGAAATCGTTATAGCAATCGCGACGCGCAATGACTTTCTCCTTACTTGCACAACGCGGCAATTCGAAACAGATAATTCTGTTGACTGGAGATAACGCCAACGTAATAAATCAGACATTTTCATTTCGTTGGTCATTGAAATTTAGTAGCCCATCCACAAAGGCTACTTCATCCCAACATCATCAATAATAATTATTTCGAACTATACCTCAAATCGTCTAAATAGATCAATATAAGCACAATTTTATCAAAAAAACTTCGATGGAAGTTATCATTGAGGTTATCGGAAACGCCTTACCTCACTTCTTACTCCCAAATGCAACATAAAATGATCAAAATCATGTTTTTTAGTAATATTCTCAACACTTTTTGCATAAAATAGGATTAAACGCAATCTGATTGGTCTCAGAACAGCTGGCAATATCAAAATGTGAGATCAGCTTACGGATATTGAAGAATAAATATTATAGATTAAAACGTGACGTAACAGCACAGAAAATCATTTGAGATTTAAGTTTAACTGCAATAGCTCATCGCTTTAGCAAAAAATACCCTTAAGTATAACAAATTAAGTATATGATTTAACTAAAATATTGTAAATTGATTTCGGCCAAAGGTTTTTCGCGATACTTTTTGTTAATTCAGCGAAGTGTTTGTTTATAAATTATAACACTCCGCTACCGCAATCATTGATTAGTAAGTCAGTTGACTCATTTTTTTTTTTTTGAAATATGTTTCGGTTATTGCAGACTATTAATATTTTTGCTCTTTTTTTGGATTTGTTAAAAATTTTATTTTAGATATTATTTTATATTGCCTGGTTGAAAATGCCTAAAGATAAAGCAGCACGTTTAACCCGAAAACAAAGCGAGCAGCGATATTATGGAGGTTGCCCGAGCGATCTCTCAAAACCCGGACCCAGCACTTACTAACAATTTATTCAACTTTATTATTATCTTAAAATGACTGAAGTTGAACCATCCTTTTGGGATGTCATTTTATGCATCAGTGATGGCATAATTTCGATCTGACAGGCAGTAAATCTTCAACTTCCTTTCATTTCTATCAAAGCTATCCGCAGAAAAGTTAAAAAAAATACTGAATTTGGTGAAGGATATTAACCGTAAACACGCTAAAGTCCAAGCGATAAGTAACCTTGACAACAAATGAAACAAACTTTTTGATATATCTGCCTGTACTTAATTGTTTGTTAGAAACCGCGTCAGGCAATGATGCTCGAGTAGGCTGCAAACAAGAGCATATTCTTTGCCTTTGCCCTGCGAATCTAAAAGTCCCTCCAGAAGAAAGAGTTTGTCTTCGGGATCAACGATTAAAAGCTGGCCCGAAAGGCAGTTTTCAAATTCTTTCAATGATTTGTTTTTCGCTTGTGCATTTGTAATTCAAATGTGCTTGTGCATTCAAATGGCATTGGTTGATCACGCAGCGGTTAAAATGTTACAAGCTTTCGAATATCGACAACTAAGTCGCTACTCTCGAAAAACTAACAAACGCAACAGAATGGCAAGACATGGTGAATGTCAGCGATCTTAAAGGTGCCACCTCACCACTTATGCAGGAACTTTCAAACAAAGATATTTGAACTTTGATTGCCAATAATTTCAAACCAAATATTCCTAATCTTCCTTCACACTCCCAAAGTGTGAAGAGAAGTGTCAAACTCGTGTCGTAAGCTTCACGCATTTCATACGGCTTTGAAAGTCGTCACAAAGGAATAATTGCCAAAGTTTTGAGCCGCAATTTACGTCCGTCATTTTCTTCTAAAGGCAATTATTGCCAGTTTTACGAAGAACTGAACTGCGAGTTGTGATTTTGTTCTCTTTTTTTTTTTCATTTGTTTTATGTTTATTGATGTAGAATATTTTGTATTGCTCAATAATCCAATTGCCTGATACCACAATGAAATTTTACATTAATATTTACTGTTGACATTACGAAATGTAAACTCTTATTGTTTATTATTGTTTTTATGTATTTATTTTTCCAAGCCGCATAAATGCAGCTTAGGTTTTTTATGCTAATGAAGTATGCGCATTTTGGAAGATGACCTAGTTGCGCATCGAACTCACGAAGCCAGCTCCGGAGCCCAATGCACCAACCACTCGGCCAACTCCATGGAAAAAATAATAACTTTAAATTGTTTAAATAACTTAGAAAAATTAAAATTTAGACGAGCGCCATCTAACGGCAACAAGAATATTGCCAAAAATAATGTAAAATTAGTGATTAATTTCCGCAAGCGATTTTTCACTGAACATGGCTGATTTTTCATACAAGTGAGTTTTTATGCTGTATAAAGCTACTGGTACATTACTCACATCAATATTCAAAAATTAGTTGAAAATCGATCTTCCCTAATACAGCAGCATTCATTTTAAGAATGTCTCTTTTTCAACTTTTTGTCGTTGAATTGCTGCGAAATAATTTTTTGTGATTTGTTTGATAACAAAATTTGTTAGGAGGAAAAATAAAGTATTTCTTTATTTTTTTTAGTATTTGGTGGCATATTTATCCTCCTATCACGAGAAAGCGATCAATGCGCTATACGAGCTGGCTTAAGAGTTGCCAGCCATCTGTCTGCCACACCAAGATGGGGGAATCCCGCTAAATGCCTTTTCCCAACGGCACAACAAGTAAACTTGCCGGCTTGTTCTCCACACTGTCCCTTTAATACCGAGCGTCAAGCAGGGAAGCTGTGAATACCAATTTTAAAGTCGTTGGTTTGACCCGACTTGGAATCAAACCCAAGTCTACAGTTCCCGATGCGGACGCTCTTACCACTCGGCAATCCTAGCTGTTAACTCGGCCATCTGACTGATAAGCCACATTAAATCTCAAATCTGGACGTTTGGGCACCCTAGATTCAGCTGTCATCATCATCATCAGTACGAAACTTTATTTGTCCTGTACGGTATGGTCAAACAGAACTTCTCTACCGATCCTACATAACAAGTAATAATTTCAACTTTTTACCACTACGGCGATTTAAAAGATTTTCAACACTTTTTTTCATCTGAATAATTATGGATGCTGGTAAATGACGATCAAGCACTTGGGTCAATTTTTTGAGTTACTGCTTCGTAACGAAGTTTTCTACTCGAACCTTCATTATACAGGGCTATTCGCGGTATTACGCCGATGCGTGAAACGAGTATAGCGAGGCCCATCTTTGTGGCTTAGCGCCTGGGCAACATAGCTCCGAAGAAACACCGCAACGGTGGCGGGTGTGAGAAACATGTCTATAAGTCAGAGCGCGATGAGCTGATTTGTTGAAATATAATGATGCATAAACAGTCTTGCCAAAGACTTAAGTCTTACAGTACATGTTGATACTAGGATTAAATTTGAAAATACCTAAAGGAGCTCTAGTACTCAGAATAGTGCAGTAAAGTTTTAAAAACATTTTGGCAAAAGTTTAACGTTTAGCTATATTTAGTATTTAAGTATCGGTAAGGCAAACTTTGAAAAAGTTAGAAATAATCAAAGAAATGATATTTAATCTTTTATTGTGTAAATTTCACTGCATATGTGATACATGTATGTGACACATTGATTTAGCGTTATTGGGCTAAGGAAAAGCAAAAGTACTCATAGTTTATCGAAAATTTGCGAATTCAAAATAATAGCTTCCAGCTAGAGCAAGATGTGCACACGTGTCCAAAAATATTGTTTTATTGTACATATAATGCTGTAGATTTATTGTCAAAAGATGATGAACAAATTGGAGCATATTTTAATAAGCGCTTGGTGCTGTTGGCTACATTAATTGTCTGCCAAAAAAAAAAAAAAAAGAGATAGAATAACAAACGCTAGTTAACAATGACTGAAAATTTATTAGTCTCTTTATCAACAAATAAACAATTGGCAAAATAACCCTACAGACTGTTTCGCGCTAAACGCTCTTCAGGAGTTCTTATTCTATTTGAATAAGAACCCCCGGAGAGTGCTTACCTCGAAACAGTCTGAAGGGTTATTTCGCCAATCGTTTATTTGTTAACGATCTCTGGACCTGCAAGGTACATTGAGCACTTTTTTGGTTATGCTGACAACCCTTTTACCGGTTCTGTTAGTCTCTTTATTAATGTTTAGTGCTAGTTTCCATCCTTCAAAATGTTTAAGGTGAAACTATTTTGCAGTTATGTATATGTGAATCAATTACCCTGCCAAGTGATCCAATCTTCGCTAAAAAATAGGTGCTAGAAGTTTTTTGTTTTACTTATAGGTCTATTGAGATTTTGTAGCAAAGTAACGAGAGAATATTCTTCATTTATACAATGAAAAAACTGTATCACTTCTTTGTAATTAATTTTGTCGCAATACTGATGATGTCCTCCAAAGCACAAAATATTTCCCGAGTGAGTTGACATTTCTAATTTTTCTTCAGTTTCGAAATGGCGTGTGTAGGTAGGCTGCATTATAATTTCAACATGCAAGGATTAACAGCGCTGTAAGGAAATTGTTCATGACGATTGTTCACAACAAAAATTCGAGCGTTAACTGAAACCCTTTGCTAATTAAATGCTTTTGGATCAAAATCCTCAGAGATCAAAAACGATGATTTGACTTCACACCAGCCAGCTCCTTCAATCAAAACCGCTGCACACGTTGTTGTTTTGTACAGTCGCGCAGCATCGCACATCCAGACAAATTCGTATCCACAGACATGATAGTAGTAGCACTATCATTGCCAAATTATCGTTATCTTCAAAAACATTTCTTCCGTTGTGGATATTTTTAATTTTCAAATGTTGGCTTAGAACATAGTGATGTCTTCTAAAATACAGTAGCACTGCACGTGGCCGATAATGCTGGTTCAGTTGCTGCTTGGTGTTTGGTAAAATACAATAGTATCTTTGTTTGCCTATAGCTGGATGCTTGTAGCCGGATAGATAGAATACATATATAGACAGAATGAATAAAGTTTGTATTTAATTCAAAAGATGAAAAAAACTGATAAAATTATGATGTCTTTGTGCGTTAGCGAAGCTCGTCTTTATTTTTGAGAAATAACTTTGTTAATGAATTCACGCAATTATTTTAGATAGTTTTTCCTTTTCCGCTCGTACATTAAAGTATGAGCAATACACTGCGGTGCAATATATTAATATGCACTGCGTAAGTGTGTTCTGAATACCCTGAGCATCTATTATTTTGAGCGTTGAATGCGAGGCGCTGCATACATGTACGAGTGTATAGTGTATGCTGCTGTAGTGGTCGACAAATCATTTTTCAGGTGTAAAAGTACGTATACTACGTAATGTTACATCATCTTAATTGGGCAGCATTCTTTCGTGTTAGACTGTAACTCTCCATGTTCGAATGAATGAGGAGTTTGGTCACGCTAAATTAATTTTCCAGCTCATTAAGTCACCAAGTGTAATGTTGGAAGAACATCCGTTGATTAATAGAATTTTTTGCCTCGAAATACAAGTGCAAAGACAAGTGAGATTAACAGAAATTTCTCTTTGTCCACTTATGTTTTGCTAAAACCTAGCACCTTGATGACATATGTGAACATGCTAAGTTGTTGATTTATTCTGCTCAGCGGCGTAGCGAGAAATTGTGAAAGGGGGTGGGTGGACATAAACTATAAAAAGTGTGGCATATTTCAGTCGCTTAACAACACTTGTTCTTTCTTACTGAAAGGCACAGTCTAAAAGGAGGGGGCATGGCACAATGCCGCCCTCCCAAATACGGAAATACGCTCCTGATTCGGCTATATAGAAAAGAACTGCATGGCGTGTTGCGTTGGATACAAAATATCATTGAGATGAAGATTATAGACCTTAGTTTGTTCGGGTGCATTCATTCCCTTATTTGCAAAGAGCACGCACACGCAAAAAATTAAAACAAGGTAATTCACAGGAAATGGCATTATATATTTGAAGTTCATCGCGTATCTTCACCAAACTATCCTTGCCATTAATGCTTAATGTAATGGTTTGAATTTGCTTCAAGTCATAGCATAGAATTAAGCATCGAAGCTCTGTAAATATAAAATGAAATTGGCCCAAAAAGAATCTGCTGGTACATATTTTTTCAAAATTCATTCAAGTAAAGAATTTCAATTAACGAATTAAACTTCAGTCTAACCCTCAGTTTTTCTGATTCCGTTTGATTTAGCTTAAGATCTTTGCGGGTTAGATTCAACCTTGATTCATTAATTGAAATTCTTCATATTGATTTATACACTTGAATCACTGTCTTAGCCCATAGCTGTACTGAACTTTAGTAAAGCCTTCATTGCTTCAGTACTTGCATTTATTTTTCTGCTCAAGTTTCCTACAACAAAATGATGAAAATTGTAGAATTACATTAAGATGAATGTTTTTCTAGGAAGTGGGATGCAATGGAAAGCTGGGCTCTGGATTGAAGACTGATATTTGTGGAGTCTGTGGGGGAAATGAAAAAACATGCGATGTAGTAAAAGGTATGGGAAGGTCTGCTTGTCAACAGCTATGTTGTTGCCTAATATAATAGCGATATCAGAAAAGTTTTTCCTCCGTAGGATACCATACAGATGTCTGATTATACAATTTGATATTTTAGAATGCAATTACTGTGCGTAAACAAACTTTCCTGTGCGCTGTGATGTAAAGTAATTTAAAATAAATGGCCCCGAAAAATCGTGCATCATTATGAAATGCTCTCAAAAGACTCGAGAGAATTTACAATGTTGTAAAGTTGACGCGCAGTTGCAAACTTGTAGGATATCCAATACTTTTGCTTCTAACTGCTATATTTGAGATATAGATAACTACTACATATCATTGTGTTATGATGAATATTTGCGTAGGTCTGTTTCGCACTCAAAACCTCATCAATGGATTTCACTTGATTGTAAAGATTCCGGCTGGGGCAACCCGTATAAATGTGACTGAAGGAATTACACTGGGAAGGAGAAATTATTTGGGTGAGTTAATCATCAGAGTGAACAACATTTTAAATTTGCTTAAAACAATGTTCAATAAAATGGATAAAAGCGCAAAAAATTTCACCCAAGTTGCAGCCTACAATATTAATTTTTAAACAAACGACGCTTGGAAAACTGCGCAATGCTTGCTTATTCGTGTAAGATGCTAAAAAAAAACCGGAAAGAACTCTTTGACTCGAGATAAAGAATTACAGTAAAGTGATTACAGTTTTAGCCCGCTCTTGATCAATGAAATTCGTACTCTCAATGTTTAATTGACAAAGATCAAGCATCAATCAACCAAATGATTTTGGGGCATATTAAAAAGAAAAAAAAAAAAAAAGAGATCATCTTGTCCGATTAATTATTTGTCTTTTTTAAATGGATGCCAGCTTTTTTTGTTATAAGGAGCATCCTCATCAGAGAAAATATTCAAGCTGTAAAGGGTCCAGCAGACTTGTTTCTTTTTTCTTTTTGTTCTGAAATCTAAGTTCAACAGCCCTGGGACCCTGTGGCATGTAATTTGAAAAAACTGGCGACATTGTCGGGTGGCAGATTTCAAAATAGTTGAACTGTTTTGTCTATTTTACAATAGTACCAATAAACGAAACCTTGGGCGGTATACTGCTCAACTTTTGTTGCACTTTACGCAATGCGTTAACTTTGTTTGTTTATTGAGTGAACGCATTGCCTAAACTGCGCAAAAGTTGAGCAGTATACCGCCCCTGACTTTACATAAGAAGTAGAGTAGGACGAGAACAAAATGAAGTTTCAGGGCAATGGCTAACTCCGGAGCTTGGTACTTTTTTGTGCAATCTTTGTACCGGTGATTATTACTGTCACGACCGAGCATTACTGTTTAGCCTAGTACAGTAGAACCATCCTGTCCGAAATATGCTTTCGGTTCAAGCGCCTTGCATGTTCTCGTCTCGAATGTGAAAGTTATACCTGATGCAAAGTCGTTGATTATAGATTTGGAACTTTACTATGCCAAGACCCTGATTGAGTGATTAGGGCTGCCACTCGAAAACCAGAGACGACTTCAATGAAATAGCAAATTATGGGATTATTTCACTTTTTTACCCAACTTACTGTATCACAACAGACCCAAATTGATACCTTGAATCTGTTTAACACGGTGCCAAGAAGCTTTATAGCTATAGTTATTAGGCTGAGGAATGGTTTATTATATATAACAACTCTTGAAAATGCACGCGGAAAGAGTACGCTGTACTGCATTTGTCTTCAAAACAAATGCTATGTTTTAATGAAAATATGACTTTAGACTAATTATTATCAAGTCATATACTGCGTAGCTCAATACGTCTACTGCCGGAAATAAAAGTTAAATCGCTGTAAAAAGAACGTAAGCGGAGGCTTTGCATTATCCGCAGACGTCGAAACCATCTCCATTATTCCTTGTTCGCCCTCTAAATTTGACAACCAAAATTAAGTTGAACCCGGGATAATTCTGATTTACCTATTGATTTCTTCAGTTGAGCGCAGTGTTTTCAATTATATTTTATTTGCAACCTTAACTTTGGGACGGTTTTGTTGCTTTGTTCAAACAAAACGACGTAAAGGTGACAAAAATGAAGAAAATCAACTTTGTAGCAAATGTTTGGTTGTTATTTCAGAGTTAATTGAGTGAGGAAGATTTCACCTGCTTGCTCTTTACTGATAAATGAATGGATTAGTTTGAGCAAAGAAGCTTTATACTTGGTTAAACTTGAAATAACAAATGACATGCACAATTATGATTGAACATATAGCTATGCTGCAGTCCATTTCCAACAACATTGTGTTATAATTATTGAACATTGTGATGCGATACCTCGACACAACTGATGGTTAAGTTGAAAAGGACAGCATATCTCAATTCCAGTCTATCGGCTGTTTTATTTGCAAAATACTAACGGAGTGACAATCTAAGCATCAGTGATTAACGGCCACAAACTGTGGAGCGTTGGGGGTTGCTGCTGCTACCCATGCATATTACCGATTATTTTCCAGCATCCTAATTTCTACTCCTTGTTGCTACACTGTATCAACTCTGCAAGTGGTTGGGAGGGCATTGCCGTTAAGACTTAGGAGAACGGATGCAATATTTGGTCGAGCAGCCAGAGCTTCAGCAGTGATTTACCATCACTGCAGGAGTCCATGGCTGTGCTATCATGAAGTCAAGCGTGGAGATGAGCTGCGTAAAGTCGCAACACGTATCATTTGAATAACGAGAACATAAACACTTTTTGTTTCAGTTTTGCAATTCTCCACATGATTGCACAAAATAAACGACTTTGGTACTATTTGTGACTGATCTGATACGTCGTAATCAATTATTTGATACCGGTACACTTTTCCAATATTTAGTTATTTAACGTAGCGTTACTAAATTAGACTGTGACTGCTCTATTGATTTCGTGTTCACATCCAAACCGAATTGTGCCAGTTGCTACGACAACTTAATTATCATCTTCAATTTCAGAATTAAGAATCACTTTTTTTCAGTTGGCGACACAAGAATTAACTTTTTTCAAGAAATAGAAAACAGCATTTATTTCCTTATCTTCATATCATACAGGCAGTTTTTCTAGAAAGCAGGTGCGTTAACAACACAGACAACTCCACGTGCAAATAAACCAATTAATTGTCACAAACACTTTGATTAAAACCAGTAAACCTGGTAATGATGGTTTACTTTGCTGTCAGATGGTCTTAAATTTTGATGTAAAAAGCTAGTTTACTTATTGGACAATTAAATTTTGAGTAGGCGGTAACAATTTCTTCAAATTTTACGTACGAAAATCGCATTGTAATTCGTACAATCAAATTATCATATCCAGTACTCAAAATGTTATAATTCGTCGTTTATTATCATTTCATGGAATATTTTCTTTTGCAGCAATTTGATCCAGTGACACTGATGGCCAGTATTACATTAACGGATTGTTGAATTTGGGAATTCCTGACCCTGCAAAATCATATTCGATTGCAGGAACTGTTTTCGAGTATCAAAGACCCTATAGAGCTAGAAAAGGAGAAAAAATGATGGCAGCAGGGCCAACTAATCAAGACCTGGATCTCATGGTGAGTCATCCAACTGCATTTGCATAAGATAAACTTCATCAACGTCTAACCGAAACTAAATTTCTTTAATGCTATGTCATCAGCTGCTTGATGCATTTATGTTGCTTTCAAGCTGTTAAAGCATTTACAAAAGACTTCAAAACTAAAACTACATCAGCTGAAATAATTAACTAACGAAAACTTGTTTTTACCTGACACCAGCAAGCAAACATTAAGCTTCAAGTTGTCATTATTCTTTTTACTCGATTCCAAGACTCAAGCAGACTTAACCAAGAGCTAATGGTTAACTAATTGCGGTTAAGACTTAGCCGGTAGTTAAGTTAACCAACGTTGGCGCATTTGACCCTAAGACTATTACAAACATTATGAAATGAACAACATGATTCTTTTTATAATAAGATTTGTTGAATATGTCTGGAGCACGACGCTGAATGTTGCAGAAAAAGATTGCCTTGATCTCCCGCCCCCAAGAAGATTCTAAAGTGCATGTTCGAATAACAATGCATTTTTCTTCGTTCGGCAAATTCGATAATATCTAAAAAAGTAGTAGGCCTATTATGTATCGAAACATCACTCCGAACTTAAAACGGTACAAATTTGAAACACAGAAACAAAATATTTTTTGCAGGTTTTCTATCAAGGATACAGTCCTGAAATTTATTACGAATTTATGATTTCTCGGACGGGAGTACCGAGCCAAAAACCTGTTTCAATCGAAATCGGCAACTTCAGCCACCAACCCAGGAATCAAACAAGTGGAGTTTTTGTAGCGCCGAGCAGCATAAATGCTCATGCTTTGTTTGAACGTTTATCTCTCAATAATCTAACCACATCGGAAAGAGTTGGTCGGTTTTATTCACATTATGACAGTATCGTTGATTTGAAAGATGAAGGTGGCAAAAACCTATTCGATTTAAAAAATCACTCACTAGATAGCCAAAATAGAAATCTTGAAGGCAGATCGCCGTCACATCGAGAAGAGAAAAAGCGCTACTACGATGTGAGAAGAGAGGCAGATGATATCATCATCCATCGTCCTGAAATCTTTCATCACAATTCAGCTTGGAGGATAAGGGGATTTGGACCTTGCAGCAAGACCTGCGCTGGTGGTAAGTTCTTAGCAACAGTAAACAACTTTTATGATCTTGCACATAAAAAGATACGTTTGTGTAGGCCTATGCTGCGAACTTTTCCCAATGGTGATGATCGCAGTTCTGAATTATATTTTTCGGCATGGTGAATGCAATAACGGAAGCTTTAGAAGAAGATTGTAGCGGAATAGTCGGAGAAATTGGGTTCTTCCTGTAAAAACTTTCTTCCGGTTAAAACCTACCTAGCAAGTAGCTGTTAAAGTAATTCTTGTAAAGCATTGTATTTGAAGACCCAACTACAAAAACATAAAAAAGAAATGTAACTATGTTGTTTAATCCAAATAACTGAAATATGAATTATAAAGTCTTGTAATTATTCTAAATGAAAAATACTTGCAGCAATTACTGCAAGTTTTTTCGTGGGCTTCTTTTCAGTGTGAAGATGCTTTTTAAGATTTTGCATTCTCCTTTCGCTTTTGTGATGTAGTTGTGAATTGGCTAGAAATAATTTACTTGGGATTCAACAGATCGATATTTGTTTTTCGGGAAGTGAGATTGAAGCTATATCTGAGATTTCTTTCCCCGTCAGAAAATTTTTAATCTTTGGTGTTAGTTAGTCGTTTGGGTATTTCTTATAGACATGAGTTTTTCACTCCTCTTTTGTTATAATCTTGCTGTTTCGGGTGATCGTCATGATATGCATTAATGTAGGGCAAAAATAAAAGCAGAATAAGAAGACAATCTGATTCACACAAAGCCCTCATATTGAAAGCCTGTAGGCCCATAAAGCATTTACTGACCTACAAATGAGACTAATGACCTGGTTTATTCCTTTGACATTCTTGTGCATTCAAAAAATTAAATCGGTTAGAGAGTGCGCTCAAATCACAAGAATAAATTTTTTTGGTGTTTATTAGGCTAGCATCACATTGTAAATTAGGCTTTCTATAACTTTTATTCAGTTCTAATATTTTATCCAGGAATACGCTCTACGACAGTACTGTGAGATGCGTTCAAATTAAATCCAACGAAGAAGTCAACGCCAGTCTCTGCTCTGGTCCGCGCCCCAGGATTTCTTACAGAAAATGCAATCGTCACTCCTGCCCCGCCTAGTAAGTGAAATGCTCCAGAAGTATCCACTAATATGAATAAATCATAAAAACTCTGCTCCGTTAAAATCTGTTTCGAATCGTGGAAGATTGGGATTATGCTTGTAAACTTGCTCTCACGGTTAAACCAGAAATGTAGTGATAGGCCTTTGCGCAATCTAACAATTTTTATCAAACATGGATTGCACATATACAGTACTTTAGATTATTAGGATTATAATCAGCTTTTCAGAAAAAATCTTGTTTACAATTTTTTATTTATAAAAAACAAGGATCAGAGTATACACCAACACACCGGCCGTTTAAGGTTGAGGTGACAGACATCACTGTCGGTGAGATAGGACTTGGGTGCCATTCCTGGGCCGGTCTAACCAAACACGGTGTCACCAACGGCTCGCCACCGTCACGATATTTCTTCGAAGCTGTATTGCTCTGGCGCTAAGCCGCGGAGATGGGCCCCGCCACTTGTTATACGTTCCGGCGTAATACCGCGAGTATAATGAAGATTTGATTTTTTTATGCACGATAATAAAAAAGTTGTAGGAATAGAAAGAAAGATACTACACGACAAAAAGTATAATAAGCTTGCTGTAGTCCTGTGTGGTACGAAACATTTGATTAATTTAGTCTGTTCAGTTCACATTATTTATTCGCGCTAAAACAAGACTAAAATCTTTACACGCTGTTTCAACATGTACTGTGGCCTGTACTGTTTCAACATGTTTTGAGTTGATGCTGACTAAAAGATTCCAAGTTTTCTTCTCTGTGTATATCCTTGTACCATGGAATGTGTAATTTAACGCTTTGCAAATGGAGCTAACTATAAAACTTAAACTGGATATTTCTCGCAGTTACAAAGTTGGAGACTGGTCAGAATGTTCGAAAACTTGTGGGGCTGGACTGCGTTCCAGAACAGTTCTCTGTCAACAACTCTTTGTGGGAAATTTTACCACAACTGTGACACACAGAAAATGTCTGAGTTATCCGAAACCTTCAACTAAAGAGATATGCCGGATGCAAGAATGTGCAAGTTGGGATGTAATAGGAGCGTGGTCGGAGGTAAATTGTATTTTTAATTGAGCACGATTAATTGGGTTCGTTAAAAAGATGTTTTCATAATGTCTTTAACTGTTACCCTGTTACATATTCATTCATTTTCTAGACCCGCTTATCCTTGGGGGGTCGCGGGGGCAGCAGCTCGAGTTGCAGCTTCCAAGTATCTCCATCCTCTGCAACAAAGGACAGGTGCTCTGCTGGGATGCCAAGGCGAAACCACCTAAGATCTTCTACGTAATCTCGCCATCGAGTTCTGGGACGGCCTCTCGGCCTTCGACCGATCGGTGTTGAACCGAGAAATTTTTTAGTTGTTCTTTCCTGGGACATTCGTGCCACATGACCAACGCAGTTGCGATCTGTCTAACCGAGAAACAGCGATTCGATGTTTAGAGATACACGAATATCTGCACTTTTAACCTTGTCCAACAATGTCAAACCGCTTATTCTCGCAAGAATCCCATTTCCGCTGCTTGACCTTGAGACCTCACTTTTTCATTCATGATCCAACACTCTTGGCGATAAGTCAGAATAGGATGACAGACTGATCTGAAAATGGATAGCTTTGCCCTGTTGCAAAACTACCGTTTCAGTACCACAGATCGGTGGAGCAGGCACATTACTGCACTTGCTTTTCTGATGCGAATATCCCATTCGCTATTTTGTCTACCATCACTTGCGAATGAGACGCCGAGGTACTTGAATATCTCTGACTGTTTTAGTGGTGCTCCACCAATTTGGAGAGAGCACTGCTTTGGTTGTCTGGACAGGCACAAGGTTTCTGTTTTTGTTGTATTGATTTTCTTTCCGGCCACAGAGCATGCATCTGAAAACCTGTCAAGAGCTCTCTTGTCTCCTTTCTTCTGGATAGGTATTATCACACTGGTTTGCCATTGCTTTGGTGCTTGCCCAGTCCTACATGCCACCTCACAAACACGAGTCAACCAACGAACACCATACATGTTCATTGCTTTCAGACCATTGGCTGTTTGCCACTGTGAATCTGGTTATACTCTGTTTACTGAATTATTAAGCAATAATAATAAATACTTCAGTATCTCTAGTTCTTGTGACTGTTAGTGTTATAGTGTAGTTCAAAGCTTTTGCAATATTATGGAATAGATTCTCGTTTAAATTTTTATCGCATCGAAGTTAGTTTGTGTACTTAGCGCTTATATCCCTACTGTATTTTTTGTTTTTGATTTTTCCTTTTTTGTATTCTATAGCTTAGTGTAGAAGTGTGAAATTTTTATCATTATTAGACATTAGTTATATCGTTATTAAAAGTGAGAGGCTGCAGACTCGGCGACCGCGCCAGTTCCTCGGAGCAGGACACATGGTCGTTTCGCAGCCTCTCACCAGAAAGACATTGCGTAATTTTTCTTTTTAACATTTATCGTTTTTTTCATCGGTTTGTATCACGCGTTATGCCCTTTCTGTACAAAAATAAACTCTCTCTCTCTTTCAACATTTCAGGTATGATATCATCCTCACCAGGTGCTTTTCCAGTTTTCAATTATTTTATAACTGCATTCACATCTGCTTCGGTTATCTGAATATCTTTTCCAACCTGTAGCCTACCGCATGAATTTGTGTCGATGTAGCATCAACTGGGATTAAAAGATCACTGAAGTAGTCTCTCCACCGATTCAAAATAGCATCTTGATCTTTCAGAGTGACGTAATTTGAACCTTCAATGAAGAAAGCGGCTTGAGATCTTTTCCCATGCAAACAGCCAATGGTCTGCCAGAACACTTTGTTTGCCGTTTTGAAATCATCGTCTAACCTTTCTCCGAATTCCTTCCAGGCCCTTTTTACATAAAGTTTCTTAAAATTAACCTAGTTTATGCGACAAGGAAAGACGAAAAATTAAATTATATCGCTAGTACTTTTTCTAATGCTGTACTTACCATCAAAGTAGAATGGCTAATGTAGCTATGGAAGCGACATCACCACTAAAGCACTCGTAATTATTGGCTGGTCAAAAGCAATTTCAAGTGTCAAGCAAGTTTTATCTCATGCGTTTTAAGGGTAGAGGCAAAATTTTTGCTGGGGAAGCGAAGCATTACCCTTGCAGTCCTATTTGATTTAAGTTTAACGCCAAGAGATTCATTCTACAGAAAATTAGTAAAAGCTTGAGCCGCTTCGAAGCGACTTTTATTTTGATTGTCTATAGCGCTCCCGCCGCTTTTTTGCGGCAAAGAAAAAATAAATTAAGACCTAAGCTTGCTTATGGCGTATAAAACGATATAACTGCGTTGCATTTTATACCCGGTTAAGCGACGACGGCTAAAAACAATTTCGATTAATCGGTTATTCCCGTACACCTTAATTGCCAGTGAGTTTTGTTTTCAATTTTCTGATTGGCTCATGCTTTTTCAGTTTGACCGTTTGCTGAAAAAGTTGAAATGAAGAGATATATGCCTATTCATTCCGAACATCTTAATCAAATTCTAAAAATGTGGCAAAAAGGATAGGTAATGGCTTACTTAAATATATGATTTTGAAATCACTTATACGGTGAAGCGTTGCTCTGACGCTACCTACGAATTTGGACTGTTTACAAGAAATAATGTTCATATTCGCTCCAATCTCTGTTGACTCTTTCGAGTTTGTTGGGCTAATATCCGCCATTTTGCGTAAAAGTAGCTCAACTACAGTACTAGGTGAAGGCCGTTGCGTCGATGGTGAAACACTGACAGCATTGTGTAAGTAGGCTATAGCCCACCATTTTTTAATGTGTAGGCGTGGCTCGAGCAAGCAACGAAGAACCTAGTTCTCTGTCGCGAAATAGGAAATTGTATTACTTCGCTGACAGAACGATTGATAAGAATTGTAAGACAAACCGTAGGAATTAATTCGCTCTTAGATCTGACCTCACGCAAAAACCAAGACCTTCTTCACCAAACGAATATAATAATCGACCCTACTTAACTCACTTAGCCACGGTACTCACCGTACTGCTTTTCAATAACCACAAGCACCACTGATCACTTCAGTAACACCATACAACAAGGGCTATACCCTTCAGCATACACCAATATTGCTTACTCTACGCACACTAAATCTACACTCGAATGATTACGTTCGAAAATTCACGCCTATTTATACTCTAAACTCAGTTTCGAGAACGTTCTACGACATTCTCAAAAAGAAACAAGAATAGAAATCACATGACATGCAAAACTCACATCAAACCACAGTAAACACGATTGTGACGTCAAAGAGAAATTATATGACATGCAAAAATTTACTCCAGACTATAGTAAACAAGATTGTGACGTCACAAGCACAAATTTTGATCCAGTGAAATTACGTAATAGAGAGATCTGTCCAGAATATTCACGAAAAAATTACGTTAGTAGAAATTATGACTTCATAATGCAACCTTACGAAGCAATCCCACGAATAAAACTTCGGAAAACAACGCATCGGCCTAGAACAGGGATGGACAATTATTTCACACGAAGGGCCAGATTTGGAAAAACTGTTGCAGCCGCGGGCCGCACGCTAATTGGAAAAAAAGGTGAAGACCTTTTTTGGAGATCACGGTCCACGTATGAATGTGATCTCCGAAATAAGAGGTTTTCACCTCGTTTTTTATTCCAATTTTGCACCGTTGTGGCTTAACTTTTGAAAATCACTGCCATCCAGGATCTCTAAAGGAAAAAAGGTCATCCGCTAAAGTCACGGTGGGAATGAAAGTTTGTGCAAGTGCCGGCGGGCCAGAATGAAAGGACCGGCGGGCCGGACTTGGCCCGCGGGCCGTAGTTTGCCCATCTCTGGCCTAGAACCTACTACAGTGTACAAAGAATTTTAAACAAAACATATTAAACAGTTATATCGTTACACTCGCTTTGCAGTGGGAAAATCGGGTGTAATACTCAGTCAAATTTCATCAAAAACTTTAAAAAACAGAAAAAAATTGCTTATAGTTACTCACCTCTACCACAATAGCGCTTAAGACTGGGAGCCGTGCTACTTTGGTGCCAAGTTTTGGAAATGGACGGAGGCAACTCGTAACGCGCAGCAGCACATCAGGAGTAAGCAAAGTTTTTTTTGGAAATATAAGTAAAATATTTATAGTGCTCAGCAATTTGCGGAACTGGCTCGAGAAAGAGAAAAGTCATTTGCAAATCTGAAGAAGGTGAATCCGTTTCTAGTAACAGATGTCTGATGTCGAACAAGCCAGCAAGCAGCCAGCCATGCGAAGCAGGAATTTGCGTCACAAGATGGTACACTTCGGACTGGAAAAGGTGGTTCAAATAGTTGACGTTTTAGAATTTTAGATGCTGTGGAGTTGATACAACGCTCTTTTGGGTATTGGACCACGACATCAATATCGTTAGTTTGATGCTTAGCTATGACTTCTTCGATGAAGCATGTATTTCACTAATATGAAGTGTAATTTAACAGCTTGGAAAGGTGGATGTTTCAAACATCTCTTTGTGCTCACCAAACGACTTCATTGAAAGAACCATCAAACTTCAATCTCATTTCCTTAAGATTTTTTTTCATTCATTTTTTAATCTTCTTTTAGTCGTTTAACATTTTATAAACACAGGATTGATTGTCCCGTTGGCTTGTTGGACATTCGTGTAAATCATACGCAAGACAAGATTTAACTATCCATATGTCCAATTTATGTGGACTTTCTGCATCACAATGAAATTTTTGATGTCATAATTTGAAAAACATCAAGCCCACATCAACAAGCCCACAATAAATCGAACGTGTGGATAGGGTAACTATAACATAAGGCCTGTTGTTTAGGATTTTTTAATACGTATAGTTTTTTATGATTTTTCTATAATTCATCCGATGCAACTGCCTAATATGCACAGCAGCAGCATAGTTTATTGGCAAAAGTTCCTCTAACTTGTTTCGGTTTGGGGGCACATTTTTCAGTTTAACATTTCGTTTTTGAAAAGCACGCACAGATAAGAGTGACGAGCTTGATTGCTTTCCTCAAAACTACGAGAAACGTGATTAGCTAAATTGTTCATGTGACTGAAATCTTGAAATAAAATTATGTTACTGATCATATGTCCGAGTGGATAAAGCGTCTGCCTCATGAGCAGAGATGGGCACTCTTGACACGACTCCGCGTATTTTGCGAATATAAAGAAGAAGAAAGCTATAGTAACTGGTTCCAAAAACTGGAGAACTTATATTCGTTCGATATGTGTCGTATTGTAAGCATCACTTCGTTTGTTATATTTATGACTATTTTAGTGCTCAGCGTTGTGTGGTTCGGGATTTCAGCGAAGGAATGTGCACTGTGTGAATACAGCTCAGTCTTTATCTGGTTGTTCAATCGCGTTTAAACCAAGTTCCACAAGAATTTGTGCGAAGGAATCTTGTAGAACTACATTTGAGTGGTTTGCTGGCTCTTGGAGTTTAGTCTAAAACTTTCGTGTTAGTTAATATTTAGAGCTAAAGAAAAACTCAGACATTGCAGTTTATACCAAAAGGCCAAAAACTAGTGTTAACTTTTTAAAGTGCCTTTGCTCATTCTTTAATTTTGTCACTTTCTTGCAATTCCATTGCAAGGGCATAGCTTGTAAGTAACACATCAGTCCTAAACCAAAAACTTCTTGTAAGCTTATAAAATTTGCTCGTGCACATTCAAGCTTAAAACATTGATTAAATAAGTTGCAATTAATTGCCAACCAATTCTTACTTCTTAACCGATCAGATAGGCCAGTGGACAGAGCGTCTGTTTTTGTAGAGATAGGCTCTGGGTTTGATTTCGAGTCGGGTCAAACCAACGACTTTAAAATTGATATTTACAGATTACCCGCTTGACGTTCAGCTTTGAAGTGACAGAGTCAAGAACAAGCCGAAAAGTTCGCTCGCTGTGCCGCTGGGAAAAGCATTAACGGGATTCAGCATTATAGAGTCGAAGACAGATGATTGGCAACTATTGTGAGGCACGGTGAGGCTGTTTACAATGTTAATGCGCTTTATAAAACCTCAATTGAATTAAAGTTCTTATCAATGAATTTTGTTTTATACTGTTGATGTAAATTTCGTTGAAGCAGTGTCGCTCTGTGAAAGTACAATAGCTTTGTTGCAGTGGACCGACTATTTTTTCAGTGTTCCAGAGAATGTGGAAGCGGCGTAAGAAGAAGGGAAGTTGTTTGTTTGCGAGTTTCTTTATTTGGTTCACAAACTGTTGTTCATGAAGCTCATTGTAACGACCAAACTAAACCTGCCATCCAGCAACAATGCAACGAAAAACCTTGCGCCTCTAGATGGCACTACACTACTTGGAGTGAGGTATTTTCAACTCATTTGTTCTACAATTAGCGTTGTTTTACAGATGAGATGGCCGAGTGGTAAAAGCGTCCGCCTCGGGAGCTGTAGACTTAACAATGCAACGAAAAACCTTGCGCCTCTAGATGGCACTACACTACTTGGAGTGAGGTATTTTTAACTCATTTGTTCTACAATTAGCGTTGTTTTACAGATGAGATGGCCGAGTGGTAAAAGCGTCCGCCTCGGGAGCTGTAGACTTAACAATGCAACGAAAAACCTTGCGCCTCTAGATGGCACTACACTACTTGGAGTGAGGTATTTTTAACTCATTTGTTCTACAATTAGCGTTGTTTTACAGATGAGATGGCCGAGTGGTAAAAGCGTCCGCCTCGGGAGCTGTAGACTTGGGTTTGATTCCGAGTCGGGTCAAACCAACGACTGTAAAATCGGTATTCACAGCTTCCCTGCTTGACGCTCAGCATCAAAGGGAGAGTGTGGAGAGCAAGCCGGCAAGTTTACTTTTTGTGCCGTTGGGAAAGGCATTTAGCGGGATTCCCCCATCTTGGTGAGGTAGACAGATGGCTGGCAACTCTTAAGCGAGCTCGTATAGCGCATTGATCGCTTTCTCGTGGTAGGAGGATAAATGTGCTAAAAAAAGTTCTAATATAATTGTTTGTTATTCATTAACTTATTGTTTAACTCATTGTTCATAGTTCATTAACTCATTGTTCTATAATTAGTTCTATATTAGCTGAAGTGATAGAAAGCGGAATACTTGGAGGACAACAAGACTGGCAAAAAACAGCCGACAAGATACCGAGTATTGCAAGAATGGAACTTGGTGAAACATCCGGAAAGGTTAATACCTCAAATAAACGAGAGGCGTGGTGGTGGAATCAGGACGTCCAGGAGAAGTCGAAGAATAAGAGAAAGCTAAAAAAGTATGGGATACCACCAGAGGTGATGTAAGCAGGTTGGGTTATAGACTGCGAGAAAAAAGCTAAAAGAGAAGTGGCAAAGGCAAGGAAGATGGAGTATGAAAAACTGTACGAAAGTTTGGAAACAAGGGATGGTAGAACAAGTTGTTCAAGATAGCAAAGCAAAGAGACAGACAAAGCAAGGATTTGAATCACGTGAGAGTAATCAAAAGTAACAATGGGGAGATTTTGGTGGAAGAAACGAAAGTGAAACAGAGATGGAAAGCTTATTTCAAAAAGTTACTTAACCCAGAAAACCCTGGAGAAAGAAGGAAGATAAGAACAGAAGAGAGAGAGGGACGATGGTAATATCTCCGCGAAAGAACTGAGAAATGTGCTGAGGAAGATAAAAAAGGGAAAAGCTGAAAGTCCTGACGACATTCCAGTGGAAGCGTGGATAGCTCTAGTGACTAAAGGTGTGCAGTAGACTGGGCCAAAGTGGACAAAGTTTTTTAATATTTCTTGAACTTTCCAAAAAGTTGTAGTTGACTGCAAGAAACTAAAATGTGGAAAATTTTTTTAAAAATAATGATGCCTTACGGACGGACAGTGCGTTTCTATGGCAACCAAAGCCGATTTTTTTCCCTAAAATGATATTAAATTAAAAGTCACTGGTGCTGGTCAAAATGATCGCATTTATATCTGCCTTAAGAGAGAAGTTTGTCCAATTTTTTACTTGAAATAGTTGTAGGCTTGCCTAAAAAGCTGTATTTTTGTGTAGGCCTACAGGAAGACCATAAGTGTTTTTCACGCAGTTTTAATTATATGTATGCATACACATATACATAAGGAGAAAGCACAATAATATTCTACTTTTCACATGTAGAAAATTAGTAGTAAGTTTAGTTAAGCGTTAGAATCCTAATTCAAGCAACTCTAATAACACTATATTTTTAACTAATTATGCTCTTACCTTACTTTTGTATCAGTCTGTTAACAACGACGGGAATATTCAGATTGTCGGTGTCCACTGGGAGCCAGTGGACCTTCACCGCCTGGCAGTATATCTGACTTCTTCTTAAAGCACTTAACTTTTCAGACGAGACTTTATTGAATTAAAATCAGAGTAAAACTGAAAACTCGACCAGAATGGCGAGGCAATATAACGGTAGGGCGGCAAAAAATAACTGAAGGTTTCCCAACTAAAAATGAACTGAAAATAACCAAAGCAATTTCGCGTCTTACTTCGGCGTTACACGATTTGATCTAACACTTGACACGCCAGTCAGAACAACAAACAAATTAAAGAAACAAAAAAAAAAGGGGAAACTGCTTTAAGCAGCCGTGAAAAGGTGGTGGAATTCAGAGCAATCATCATAACAACGGAAAACCTGCAGTGCAGTTTGAAGCGCTCTGTCGCTAATCGACGAAGAAGCTAAATGATTACGCAACATCATAAAGACCTGAGAGCCGTTACAGGTACTCAGGTTCGATACCTCGTGAACACAAAGTTGGTGCTGTAACACAGTCTTAGGATTAGGCATAGGTTATGCCCAAAATTTCTATGA
This sequence comes from Trididemnum miniatum, assembly GCA_964006365.1. Classification (NCBI taxonomy): domain Eukaryota; kingdom Metazoa; phylum Chordata; class Ascidiacea; order Aplousobranchia; family Didemnidae; genus Trididemnum; species Trididemnum miniatum. The sequence goes on along the minus strand of OZ023232.1, from coordinate 7,207,086 downwards.
TTATTATTGTTATTGACTGTTTATTATTTACAGATAGATAGGTTTGATTGGTTTTGAAAGATTTAACCATAATAGAAGGATCCGCAGGTACAATTAAGACGGTATACAAGGTTGCTTTCTTTTAAGTGTCCTTGGGTATCTTTGATATAAAAATATTGCTTAAGTTTGTTTGTTGTGTGGATGAAACGCAGTTTGGAAGCGGGAAGATGCTTGTTGATGAACTGCTGCATTTCTTTTTCGATTAGTGTGAAATATTGCAGAGATATGGTAGTTTAAAGGTGATGTAGTTACGAAATTGCGTTTGAATTATTGGACGTTGGAAAACTTTTTTGATCAATAATTGTGTAATGCACCTGTTTATAACACTAGCACGATATTTCTCACAAGGATTGTTTGGATTGATTGCAATTCAGTATGGATTTGCATGTATGAAATCCAGATCACAAAAAAGAGTTGAAGAGGTTGTTGACTAGATTGTGTTTCTAGCGAATGGGAAAGAAACTAGAATATTTAAGAAGTTTGGTGTGGGTAGGTTTATGGTAGGTTGCCAACTGGTTTTACTTGCGGAGTGAGATTTTTCAACAAAAACGTCAAGAAAGGTTAGAAAGTTGTTTAATTCTATTTATTTCGTGAATTGGATTTGTCTGTGTATGCTATTCAGGTTATTGAGGAAGATATCGACAGAGGTCGGTTCTGTGAAGGTGACAAAGCAGTCATCTATGTGTTGGTAAAAGAAATTAGGTGGGTGATCTAGTTCTAGAGCAGTAATCGACGACGACAACCTTTCTGTATCCCTGGGTTAAAAACAACCAACGGTCATGGCGGGCCGCACGTTCTTTTGTCAGCCAGCACTGTCAGCTGGTCATCGCGAAAATTACAATAAACTTAAGGAAGATCTATTTTTTGGAAGTCGCACTCGAAAAGCGTGCATTTACGGTTTACAATCCAGCTTTTGGGTGAGATAGGATACGTCAACGTCTGGCAAGTTAAATGAATTCGGCCGGCAACCATCTCTTCCATGTCTTAAAATCTACAAATACTTCATACGTTTGTGCGGGAAGAGACCGCGGGCCGGATAAAATTGGCTACGGTAGCGGGCCATGAGTTGCTGACCCCTGTTCTAGGGGGTGATTTTGAGGGCTTTATCAATGGCGTAGTTCATGATAACGTAATCCATCAAATGCCAATTGGCGAGCCTATTGTTTCGCCGTTGAATAGTTTAATAGAAGTTGTTGTCAAATTGGAAAGCAGTATTTTGGATAGACCAGGTTAAAAACTTTTTAGTCAGTTTCTGTTGAGACCATTCCGTTCATTTCAACAATCTTTGAAGATGCCGACTAATATAGGTTGTATGGTAAATGTGGATGAGATATTATTGTTGAAAAGACTTTTGAAATCAAATGATGTGGTTGGCTAATATAGTTAGAAGGTTGAAAAAGTCAGTGGGGTTAGCAGGGTGCTGCCTAAGGTCACTAAGAAACTGGAATAGTTTAGCGAGCACGTTCGTAATGATAGGATCCGCAGCAGTAGAGTAGTGGTGTTATAGATACAGGGGTGCAAACATTCTCCCTGTATTTGTACTCATGAATAGATACCCCAGGTTTGTGGAGTTTGGGTACGCCGTATAATGAGGGGGTTGTTGTTGAAAGCAAATGCTACCTCAACAGAAAATGTCTCCGAAAAACCATTAGCTGCAGAAAACTGCTATTGAAATTGAATTATACGCTACTTCGCTATGCATGTTCAAGCTCGTAGCAGAGCGGACTTTGTACTTTCTAATGAATTGCATGGTATAAATGTCAAAGCAAGGAAATACTTATTATATTAGGTAAAACTCGCGTGAAATCCGTTAATAAGGCTACTGGTGTTTTATTGCCAAGAATTATAATTCAAAACAAAAGCCAGGAAGGATACTGTTTTGTAACTTTTTATCTTCACCCTGGCCACACAGAAATTTGACTGGAGTGTCACGTAGCTGTCCACGTCCCACAAAGGTTAAAATTTTCTTAAAGGGTATTTATCCGGAAGGATCACCACTGCTTTTCAAAGTCAGTCGTTGGAAAGGATAAATGTATCTTTTCCGGAAGGCAGCTGATGAGTGGCTAATAGCCTGAAACAGCGCTGTTCCGCTCTATGGAACGTGCTGGAGGTGTTTTCACCTTTCGGTAATGGAGGCTGTTATAGCTCCCGACCCGGCAGCGAGAAGTCGCCATGACTTCCCTTTTAAGTAGGCCAGAAAGGACGTTGCTTTACAGCCTACGCCAAATAAAAGCCCAATTTTTTCGTTTTTTGCATATAACTTTTTTTATAAGGAAAATAGAAGAAAAGTTCCTGTTAGAGCAGATATAAACATGTTGCTTCTGACCATTTTGATGTAAAATTTAGCATAGTAGCAACAGTGGTTTTTGAGTTATGTCGATATAATAAAAAATTGACTTCGGTTGCTATGGAAACGCGCTGTCCGACCGTAAAACGTTATTAATTTTGAAAAAAAAATTCATATTTTGATTTCGCTTGACCACCTACAACTTTCTGAAAAGTTAAAAGGTTCTAGCATAAAAAAATTTTTTAGCCCTCTATTTGGCCCAGTCTAGTGTGCAGTTTTGCAAGGAGTCTTGTAAGGTGAGAAGAACCCAAATGAATGGAGGAGAAGCGTGCTTGTGCCTTTGTACAAGGGGAAAGAACATGTCAAGGAGTGTGGAAATTTCGGAGGATCAAGTTGATGAGTCATACTATGAAACTGTGGGAGAGAGTAATAGATTTAAGGATAAGAAATGAGGTGGCAATTGCTGAACAACAGTTTAGGTTCATGCCAGGAAGAAGTGCAACTGATGCAATTTTTTGTTTGAGAATGCTGATGGAAAAGTGGAGAAAGGGCCAGAAGGCAGTACATTGTGTCTTCATTGATTTGGAGAAAGCATATGATAGAATACCTAGAGAGGAAATGTGGAAATGCTTGCGGTTAGCTGAAACATCGAAGTGCCACGTAAGGGTAATCAAGGATTTGTATGATGGAGCGACAACAACAGAAAGATGTGCTACAGAAATAACAGAGGAATTTAAGGTAGGGGTTGGACTTAACCAAGGCTCAGCTCCCAGCCCATTTCTTTTTGCCATCATTACGGACAAACTGACAGAGGACATCAGGAAGGACGCGCCATGGGATATGATGTTTGCAGATGACATAGTACTGTCCAGACAGAAATCATAGAGAACTAGAGGAGGACCTGGAGATATGGAGAAATGCATTAAATAGAAGAGGCCTGAAAGTGAGCCGGAGCAAGACCGAATCATTATAAGTTGGAGGTGCAGACGTTGGAGAAGAGTTGAAATTGCAAGGGAATGTAGTAAAGAGAGTGAAAAACTTCAAATATCTTGGTTCAACCGTTAGTAGTGATGGAAGATGAGAGGAAGAAGTAAGAAGGATCCAAGCAGGTTGGATGAGTTGGAAAAAGGTTTCTGGAGTTGTGTGTGACAGAAGGTTGTTAGCAAAGGTTAAAGCTAACAAAAGTCGACCGAAAATCAGGGGGGAAAGATAGAAGTGGCAGAGTTAAAAATGGTGAGGGGGGCAATGGGTGTTACAAGAAAGGACAAGATAAAGAACGAGCATGCGGGAAGGACAACAAAAATTGCAAAGCTGGGAGATAAGCTTCGGGGCACAAGGTTACGTTGGTATGGACACGTGAAGAGTAGAGAAGAAGGTTACGTTGGGGAAATAATAATAGATATGGCAAGACCTGGTAAAAGAAGGAGAGGAAGGCCAAAGAGAAGATGGATAGATTTGGTGAGAGAAGACATGGAAATGGAGCAAGGGAGGGAGACCTAGTTGACCGAGCTTTATGGTGAAGACTTTCGCGCTGGGCGACCCCAAATAGGGAAAAGCCGAAAGAAGAAGTTCTATAATTTGCGAAAGGAGTTGGCCGAGAGGTTAGTGCATTGGGCTGCGAATACGGTTTCGCTATTAATATAAAAACGTAAGCTGCAATTATGTGGCTTAAAAAAATCATCGTTCTAGAATTAAATCAAGTGTGAGATTTGTTAATGATTTGAATGCGAATAGACCGGCTGAAAATTTTTGAAGTGCCCTCTTTAATTATATTATCAAATTTTTTCTTGGTACAGAGAAACCTTGCGCTTTTAATTTCAGCGGTAAGTATTTATTGCCAGAAAAAAAAATCTTCTCCAACAATTCTAGAATATGATCCATAAATCTAACAATCGTTGTGTTCAGTCGTTTATTCCTTTTCATAAAAAGATGATTAAATTGAAACAAAATTGCATTCTTTGAAAAATAAGGAATTTAAAAAACTTGATCCACCGTTTCACGGAGTTGTCTGATAATATATTTAGAATTACAGTATGTACTAACTTCAATTAGTATTATGAAAATTAGCTTCATTATTTTTGCGTGATGATTTATTGATTTTAATGAAAGCGTTATTGCAGTGCTCAGTAACTTGTGGGGAAGGTATAAGGAGAAGAGATATCGAATGCTTGGATGAAAATGGTCGCCACAACTTCAACTGCGCTCAAATCAATAAACCCTTTCATGCTGAAGTGTGCAACACTATTATCTGTCCATCCATTGAAGGTAGATCATTTATTTTCAGCTTCTAAGTTTAGTGTTTTCGACTTATGTTTTGAAGCTATGAGCCCCGAAAGAGCAAAGCTAAACGCCAGTGTTGTCAAGTGGTTGGTTGTTGCACTATATTATCTGCTAATAATCCCTAGATAACTAGGCTATCATTTTCTTTGCAATAAGGAGTTAGTATTGTTATTTAGAATATTTCAAAGCATAACAATTATCAGCATGCTAAAGTAGTTTTTTTGCGTGGACGGAATATGGAGAATGCAGATAAATTGTTAAATTAAATACGAACCGTAAGTTGAAATTCCATGGAGCGGTCTTTGAAGCTGTCAGGACTTCGGGTTTGATCCCCGTGCATCCCTTTTCCCTTACAAAGCGCTGATAGTTAGTGAGAACACACTCTGTATAAACAGCAGCCACAGCTACATTGATAATAATTAATTACAGATGAAACACATTGTCCAGGCAACTCTTCAGTTTTGCTCGTGGTGACTCTACAACGGGTTTTAAGACGTATTTTTTCCTCAGCATAGTGCTCTGTATATCTGAGAGTTTTTTAGACAATTTTCTACGTTCACCTTCCTTAATCTCGTGACTCACAAATCAGAATGCGAAAAATCTTAAATTTAATAAAGTTTCTAGTTGAAAAGTGTTTTAGATATTAGTGGATTGAATAAACGAACAGCAAAGTAAGAAAACGCAAAGTTGTTAATTAGCCTTAAACATATTGTTTTCAGCTTCAGAATGCGAAGATCGATCAAGAAGTTGCAAGTTTGTACTTCAAGCTCGTTTTTGTGGTTACAAATATTATGAAAAAGTTTGTTGTCGGACATGTTTGTCATCTTCGAACCCGAACATCAAGTCTGCTATGCTTACTGCGAAGTGAAAAACAACTTGGAAAGGTCAAAAGACAATCGCTTAACTTTTGGAAAGCCGCGCTCTTGTAAACAGGAGCTCAATCAAACTTGTTCTAAAGACATGACTCAAGCGCAATATGCTTTATTACTAGTGAACAGCACGAACTTGTGGAAGATTAACGCAGAAACAAAACAATAGGTTTGCGCTATCATTAGCTTGATTAAAAACTTAGCAAATTATTCTGTTGCTCACGCTTCATAGCAATTTGGGATAGCAACGATGTGGAAACTTAATGCAGTTTTGATTAGTGTAACACCTTTGTAAGAATTTCCGCACTTTATGAGCTAAATTTTTCCTACGTCCTTCCTGGGTTTACTTCTCTCATGCCGCAACGTTAATGTGCTTCTAAGTTCGTGGATGCTCCTTTTTTGTTTTTCACTTCGTATCCGGTTGGAACTTATTTCCTACCCCAGTTGATTTGTATTTTTGATTGGCAACCCTGGTCACGTTGCTTAATCAGTGTGAAAAGGCGAGCGAGCCGAACGTGACTTGTTTTGAGGTTAAGTTTTATTGCAAGCGGATGTTTACAATCTTTTTTGTGTTCTTCGTCGTGCAACTGTACGAATTTGCCACCGATCAGTGAGTGATACTAAGTGTGCTTCTTCGAGATAGTAATTTCTTTGCCTGATAAATGTTTAAATTTCTGTTATTGTACGCTGAAAAAATGCGTTTTTCAAGTGCGTCCCCGCGCTTTATACATTTTTTGGAATGCATTTTGGATCTGCGCTTTCTTGGAAGTCTGGAATTACGTTACACTGTAAATCAAATTGGGTAACGTAGACCCAAAAAACTTGGGTTATCATTTTGGACTCGAAGGCTGAGAAACCCAATTTGCCAACTTGGGTAATAACGACCCAATTTACAAAGTTGGGTTTGTTAACCCAATATCCATAACCCAAGTACAGTGGGTAACTTGACCCAAACTACAAACTTGGGTCTTTAAACCTTATTGAAAATTTTGGGCTCGAAGGCTGAGAAACCCAATTTGTCAACTTGGGTAATAACGACCCAAATTTTTAATTTGGGTGTTTAACCTTAAATCTTGTAGATCAAGAAAATTGGGTAATTAATACCCAAGCTGAAAATTTGGGCGCTTTGTCCCAAAAGCTTTTAACTAAGGAAAAATGCCCAATTTTCAGATTTGGGTTTTCCGATTAATATTTGTGAATGCGTTTTTGCTTAACTCGTAATCACAACAGTCGTCATAATCACTTAATAATGGAGGGTTCACAAGAAATGCACAACAAAATATTGCAATAATGCTTTATATTGTCAAAAGAAATAGGTACAAATTAAATGTTCAACAAATAACAGCATTGATTATTTGAACATGTTTAGGTTCACATATGAAGCGATTATAAATAAAACTGATCCAAACGATGTAAATATTATGCGATTATGACCTCAATTTAAATGAGAATTGCAAGTAACCAAATTCCTGCAAGCACAAATAGAAATCTGCCACAACCATATGCAAACCCAAGCATTTTTAACTCACAAATGTATGTAAAAAAATAAACAATCATAGATACGGAGCAGTTACAGTATGCTACTCAAAGAATAAAAAATGAAGTGCATACGCAGAGACAATACAAAATAATGCTTTTGCAAAGATACAAAATAATGAAGTATTATGATACATAAAATTAATTAATTTCAGTTATTATCAACAATTTACTGTGCACTTTAAGTGCAAACTATTGTGCGCTCACAAAAACAAGGTTAGCAGCAATCAAGTTTAACAAGATGTTAAAAGGCAATTACAGTAGCTCTCAACCATAACCAAGAGCTTGCGTCACGAAGGTTTCGACTATGCCTAATTATATTTACGTTATGTCAGTCAGATATTCCGCTGAAGCAAAATTATGTCAATAAGCAACCAGCCACAGTCATGATGTTGCATAAAAAACTAACCAAACAAAATAGGCTAAAAAAACATGACACCCATACGTTAGAATAGAACACAGGAAACAAAGACGGGCAAACAATGTTTAGTGCAAATGTTATACAATCGGTAAGCAGCAACACACTTCTTTGGAATAAATTCGACAAGTTATCAGTTCAAAGTTTTCCCCCTAAAACGTCTGTTTTCGCATATTATGCATCTGAGAAGTTTTTATTTTACCATTTGTCTCAATTGTTTTTTCCGTTCGCTTTCATTCAAGCCTTTTGTGCTATTCAGGACGCATTAGATAGCATCAACTGTCTGCAGAATTTAGTGTTTCGATGCACATTCTTCGCAGAATTCCCTAAAAAGATGGAGCAATTGTAAGCCCAAATATTGTATATAAATAATGAGCCAGAAAAGCGCATGATGAAAATGAAAATTTCCATCAGATTATATAAATTGCAGTATTTGAGAGAAACCGTTTAAACTTGGGCTTATGTCCAGCAGTGCTTTTGTTAAATTTCAACTATGAAAAACAGTTTGGAATGACTGGGTAAGAAAAAGCAAACTGGAGAGCCCGCGTATCTGCTTTGGTAGGCTTTCATTTAAGGTCAAATCTTCAGCAGTTCGAGTGATGGGGTGTCTTAGATATAGAACAAAAGAGACAATTCGGTTTTATTGTAGCGTGAAGCAATATGGTAATCACAAGACATATAGCGTTTCAAACCAAATTATTATTTACTCCTATCTACAGTGCGAACAGGTCTTTTGGAACTGAACAGTTTTATGCGTTGATGAAAACCTTTGCGCGTTATAGACAGGCAAGTAAACCAATGCCATAGAGTTTGTCTTAAATAACAGACAAGCAAACAAGGACTCTAGCGCTTTATAATTTATGCTTTCTTAGCGTTAAGCACATAAAAACCTTAGCATGGGCTCCCATGGCAGTCTTTAGGTTGTTCACACCTTTGCATCCCAACTAAATAATTATCATTTATGTTTAACTGTACCAAACAATCAATTTCTGAAGCTTCACAAAAACGTTTAGCAATAAACCACTTGCTTGGAGCAGGCTTGCTTATGTGGAATTACATTTTTAATTTCTTTACCCAATAAAAACCATTGGATAAAAACTGCTAATTGAGGTTTGATCATTTTTAGTAACAGGAACAACAGCTACAAAAAATTTAGCCAGTCTATAGCCTTTTCAAATTTTAAACATTATTTCAAATTTCCAATCAACAAAGTTCATTAACGCCACATTACTTGATTTAATAATAATTTTTTATCAAAGACACAGAAAACAACATGCAACAGCTTGACTAGCATCAAATTATGCTGACCTGTAATTGTCACAAAATAAGTTTGCTGATTTTCATGAAAGAGGTTGATGCAAAAATAATCCACTGTGAATTATTTTATATGCATGTTGCCCATGTGTCATAACCACTGCTTTAACTTTACATAATAAAACTGAAAGAGTAGTATACTATCATAACAAGTTTCTAACACACAGCTGCAGGGAGCAATGCAGTGCATGTCAAGCCATATTTTTTGCACCAAGTTCTTTGATTTTACTGCTTATTGCATACGTAAAATCATGAAACCACTCACTACATAATCACGTGTCACTTTCTATGAGTTGCATACCGGGCCTATTGATTAAAGCGCCTTAGGTAGGCAAAAATTTATAAATAGCAGTATGAAGTAGAATAATCACAATGCACTTGATTGGTAACATACTCATATTCGTATTGATGTGCATGGCATATCGAGAAAAAGTTTGAACTGCTCTTCTGTCAATATTTTAAATATATGATGGCACATTTTTGACTGTTTCACAAAACAATTTAAATGTTTATCACTGCCACATGGATGCCTAACAAAACTGGGTATCATATACAATCAGTTATTAGTGTGAAGCATTACATAATGCCTTAGCACTTACAACACAACATGCATAATGTTTACTGTTTATCAGTCACTTACCTTGATTCGTTGCATGTCTGTTTTGGTTTCACACACAAAGGTAAATACATGTTATGATGAATTGATGATCAGAAACTTCAATGACAATTCGACACAGTAGTTGTACATACATCACATTAACAGCATGAAGCATCAGCTATATAACATGACTGCTAGGCCCATTCTCTAATTCTGAAATTTACTATGTTTTTACATCAATAAATGTACATTGCAAGCTATTTGATTGCTTATATATCCAGTCAACACTTTGGATAAGCAAGATCCATACCAGTATCAGTGTAATGGGTATTGTGGTACTTTAACATAAAATTGGGAAGTGGCAGCAGTGTCATTTCCAAATCGGTTTTCTCCACATGGAGGCTCATTTAAATTGACTCATTTTTCTCAGATCAACTCAGCTTCAGATTTCCCCAAAACTCTGATCAACTCCAACCTCTAATGGTCCAACTTGCAACTACTAATAGTGGGTTTACACGAACAAAAAAACGTCAATGGAGCAGAGCTGAGCTTTGTTCTTTGAAGCTTGCAATGAAGCTTGGCTCCACTTTGCTCAACTAGCAAAGCCAAGTTGCATGACATTAGGCCTATAAAATAAAAGCTCAGCTTCTCACCGTTTTGCACTATTTTTTTAGCTTATGTAAACCCAGCTTAACAACTCTAAATTTGAACTGTAGTCACTCCAATCTCCAGTTCTACCATTCCTCCGTACCTGTACTAGTGCACTCTGGGAGTTAAGAATCACTGAAAAGGGTCAGTACCAGTAGACCTTGAAATTTTTTTTGCCTTCTGATAAGCTTTTCCAAATTTAAATTATTTAAAAGTTCGTCAAAAAACAAGTTGTTTTAATTTTCTATCCCGCCATTAGCAGACCTAAAAGAAGCATGCGCAACCAGTAACTTACTGACATCTGACTAGGCAGCTAGGTCTTAAGTCTAGTAGCTAGTAATAAAAAGACCTGCGGACTACTAGTACTTGTGGTCTTCGCAGCATTTCCAAATCTGTAGATACTGCATACTATGATAGCTCACTTCAGCAAGTTGAACACATGAATCTGCAGATAACTTTAAAATCATTGTGTCTACATAGCCTACCTAAGTCGTTACCGGAACCTTTAGATTTTAAATTAGCTTTTTACTCCAGCGAGAAGCAGCAGCTTCAGTTCCGACGCATCATTTAATTCGAATTTCGATTATTTTGGCGCTCACTGATTGCGCTGATCACTAAACCGTAAAGTTTATTGAAGCGTAAAGTAAAATTTAATTAATTTCTGAAAAGTGCTATTTTATTGGAATGATGAATTACATCATGCACATTTAATTATTATTAAAGTCTGCCAGCAAAATTAATAAATTACGCTGACAAACGATGGTATACTGCAAGTTGAAAGCTTAGGTTGTTTGGTTTATGCGGTAGAGTGAAGGTTAGCCGCTTGCGCAACTGTCTATCATAATAATGTTGAACTTGAAATTAAAATGACTAGACACAGGTATGTAACTTAAAATTGCTATAGCATAAGTAGTGAGAAAAAAGACAACAATAGCTTATTAAATGACTTGTGAAATTGGGGTTGTCATCGGTTTTATTTCAAGTGGAAATATACTGCAAAATTTAACTAGGCCTATATCAATTTGGGGTAGATGACGCATTCTGTCTCATCAAGCAAAACAGCTACACAAATGCTAGTTTATAATGCTTAGCATTTACGTCTAAGCAAAATTTAAGCGCATGCGCGTGGTAAGGCCTTGAAAAGCAATAAATCGCAGACTACTATGGCTTCCGGCTTTCCGTTTTGCTAATGTAGCAACATTTACCAATGCCCGTAGATAAATGCTATAAAAATTTAAGATGGCTTGCCCAGCTCCAATATCTGCCAAACACGCAGATAAATCTCAGAAAATTTTTAGACGGCTCGATTATCCTACAGACCAAGTGATCAACTTAGATAAAGCATGTAAGGTTTTTGGTGGTTGGCCTTAGACCAGGGGCGCCAAAGTTTTCTCCAAGAGGAACAAATTTCATAATGTAAAGTACCCGAAGGTAATAGTCTTTTGTGGTTCTATGTGTTTTGCTGCTCTTCGTAACAAAAATGGTTTCTGTTGCAATTATGACGTAATAATGGTTTAAACTTTTCTCGCCGGTTTTTGTCGTCTCAATCAGATAGTCTTGTCGCATTTACAGCGTAAAAAAGCAACCTCCAGTTAGATTGGACAGGCTATCTAACTTTACATGTGCTTGTAGGCCAAAAATAATACATTTAGCAGCAACAAGCGCGGGCCGTATGAAAACTCATCGAGTGCTATATGAAACAACTGGGTTTTGCACTCAATGTTTCCTAAACTAAGAATTGCTTAAAGTGCAACCCGTTTTTTGAGTTTAAAACCAATCTTTTATCTAAAAATTTTCCCCAAAGATCTTAGTTTTAAAATTCACTTTCCCAAAATAAGTTATTTAACATTTTCCCAAAAATTTTTTTGGCTTTAAAAACAATATACACAAGTTATTATTTCAGGAATTATTTCCCAAAAAAAATTAATGGGTTTAAAATCCATTGACCCAAAACAATAGTCATAACACTCACCCAAAAATTTAATTTGGGTTTGCTACCACATTACCCAAATTAATATTTGCAAAAACGATTACCCAAAATTTATTTTTGGGTATAAAATTTTTAACCCAATTTACTTGGGTGATGTGCTTTGGGTTATGCAGAACCCAAAATCGACTTTGGGTTTTTGCTTATCATACCCAAAAAAATTTGGGTTTTTGACCGTTTTTTTTGGGTAATGCATACATTTGCCCAAAATTGGGCAATGCGATTACCCAAAATTTTTTACAGTGTACCTGTGTTAAAACTGTTAAATATTACTTGCAACCAAAAGCAGTTTTGCGTGTTTCCTGTTACGAGAGAACGCAGGTCAGTTTAAAGTCATCGTCCGTTATCATCGGTACAGCAAATAATTCAGAACAGAGTGCAATCGGTCGAACTTTACTCAGAAAATTGGACATTCGAACATTACTTTACAGATAAGACTTAATATAGTTTTACAACCTGAGTATTTGTTATTAACGCCTAACTGCGGTTGATTAAAAAATTAACTTCGTTATTATCGAATCAACAATTTTTTTCTTAACCGTGTTTATTCCAATACATGTAAATATCACCTCATTAATCAACACTCTACACCAGGGGTGGCCAACCTTTTGATTCCATGCGCCAATATTTTTCACCCTAGATGCGCCACATGAAGCATCCGTTTTTTTTCAGTCCTTTAGAGCAAGGGCGTGCAATATCGATGAAGAGCAAAAAATAGGGTCTGCACTTCTGTTCCCGCACAGTCAGGAAATTATAAACTTGATACATCATTGGGAACCGAACCTGGGTTTATTTTGTTAGCGCTTCCACCCTTCACAAGAATTTGCATTTCGCAATTTTGAATTGGCAGTAATCATTCGGCTTCCTGAATTACGCAACGGCTTGGCGTTTTTATTAGCTTGCACCGAAATCATTAAGCAATCGCACTCTTTCACAGTTTGGCAAATTTCCCCTAGAGCCACCCGTTTTTGTGTTTTCGATTAATTACTTCCAGTGTGTTTTACCGAATTGTAGGAGAATCGAATTGTTGGGCTTGGATAACAGACGTTATTTCTGCTGAGTTATTTTGATTTATTTGAGTGAACCTCGGTGAGTTTTTGCCTCTCAGTATATTTTTATGATTTATTTTATGAAGAATCAGCCTGAATATACTTCAGTTCCAAGTATATTTTATTTGTGAATATTGAGAGGTGAAGGTCTTAAGGGCTCCCCTGGACGCTTAGTGTTGGGGCGTGGTTTTTCCAACAACTTCACGCCCCCAGACAGTGGTGCACTCAGGATTTGGCAAAGAGAGGCCACAACCGAGGGTCTGGGGGTGAAACCCCCCGCCGCCAACGGATTTTTACGGTTTTCACATAAAAAAAATCTCATTTTAGCACACTTTTTTTTTTTTTTTTTATCGAAAAAAGGCGTGCAGTGAGCGCAGTCACTACGGATAAAGCAAAAATATTTTAGCAGCTTACGTCTAAAATCGCCCTCAGATGTTCTGTTTTCCACCGAAAAATATAGGTGGAGGGCAAATAAAAAAAAAATTAATAAACAAAAAATTAGTGAGTAGAAGCGGCTTGTCATCAAAAAGGCGCAATGGGCCACTTTTAAATAGCCATTGCGCCACGTATGGCGCATGCGCCATCGGTTGGCCACCCCTGCTCTACACCATATTGGCAGTCGTAACCGTATACATGGCCCAATTCCTTGCAAAAACAACCAGTCAATTTAGGATTATAGAAAAGACGCTAGGGGTTCCAGAGAAAAAGCTAAAAGGGCTCAAGACCCCCTAACTTAATAGTTATATACATATTAGTACTTCGACCGCCCGGTTGACGTAGTGGTTCAAAATTCGTTGTCGGTGGCGGAGATCTTGGTTACGATTCCCGGACAGACACGGTATCGCCAACGGCTCGCCACCGCCGCGATGCTTCTTCGAAGCTGTGTTGTCCAACGTCTAGGCGCTAAGCCGCGGAGATGGGCCTTACCGCTCGTTACACATTTCGGCGTAATACCGCGAGTATATGAAAATTTGATTTGATATTATAATATCTACAGAAGATGATTTTTCACGCACAAAATTGCGTAAAAAATATTTTCTGATTTCATAGCCCCTGGTCCCACAAAAAATGTTCTGGAACTGTCCCAGAAAACGTAAAACTATACGGAGTGGAAAAACTATTCTAACAATTTCTGGCAAATTTCTTTAATAAATATCATTTGGGATACGCACTTCACATTATCAAGATCTCAAAAGTGATACCAACAAATGTATTTCATCGTTTTTTTTTTTTGCTAATTGACTTTCTTGTGATAACTTCAAAGCTATACGGGGTCGGTAAATTTGGACGACTTGGCATGAGCGGAAAATGTTGCTGCAATAAGACAGTATTTGACGATTGTTATGACTCAGGGGAAACAAAACAAACTTTGTGGTGGGATAGACATTTATGTTATAGCCTAGATCAAGATCATTAAACTGTTTAGGAAGAAAATTTCTTGGTAAACTTGCTTTTCGTATTGCTAGTAGAACTGCCAAACCGAAAATCGTTCAAATTTTGATTGAAGTATTTTACTGACCCTGGGAACAATTGTGCCAAGTTTCACACTTTATTCAAAACCTGTTTTGATCAAAATTCTGATATTAGCAGTTCTGTAGATCTCTAATTTAGTGTGTTGACTTGCAAATTACAGTATTACCAGTACTTGATTGAACAAAAAGTTACCGCAAAAGCACAACGACAACATCTGCATCATCAACAATGCGAAACATAAAATAAACCACAAATTTTAGCAGATCGTTTTTTTCTGTAATTGATAGGATTTGGCAAAAAATAGAAGTCAGATAATTAGTCAATCCTTTGCTGCTCGTAATCCAAGACTGGAAATAACTTTTGAATCTCTTTTTTCCAGTGTTTCCATCCACGCACCCCGAGCGACTGTGTTGTACGGATCCAAAGTAATCCGTACACATTTCACCATTTGAGTGAGCAGAAATATAATCAAGAGAACCACAAAAAAATACATGATCACTTCTTCGATGTTGACCTGCCCCACATCAGCAGTGTCGTGATCATACAGCAGCAACTCCGCATTATGTTTTGCCAAAGCTTTCTTCAGTAAAAGTTCTTGTTTTCCATAAACGTCATGAGCACTTCGATGCGGAACCTCAATGTTGGGTTTCACGTGATGAAAATCGATCTCAGCTTCTGACGTCGTTGCTGACAACTCCGGACTAGTGCTAACGTTGCTCCAAATCACTTTGTAGCCTTCCGGCAAGTTATAACGTTCTTTAAAAGAATTCATAACAATCTTTCCAAGCCGTCAGCTCCGAAAACTAATCCAGAGAACACCTTTTACGGTGTCTTGTGATATTAAGAGTTAAAAAAATGATATTCAGTGAACTTCAGCCACATTTAAATATATTGCAAACTAGCTTTTTTGGATATTGCTTGCTCGTCTCTGCAAAACAAGTATTTTATCATTTGATTCGATACGATACATTTGATTTTTATCATTTGATATATTTTATCAAAAGAATGATTCGATACGCGCGCTCCATTATTCTGAGCGTTGATCTGCTCTTCATTTTTTGACGTGAATGCACGCTGAAAATTTGAGCATGTCTCGCATCTTGCCAGCGTCACTACCGAGTACATATTTAATCTTTTTTTTCACTCTATTATTATGAAAAATGTTTTCACAGCACTGTATAGCCAAAATATTAAGGAGTTAATTCAATAGTTTGTTGTAAATCTGCATTTGGTGATCTACAAGGTTTGTTCGATTTGAGAAGTTTTCTTTTCCGAAGTTGCAATGAAGAAGTGTTGGATTAATTACACTAATTTTGCCCTTATCATTTAGAATTCAGACAAATCGTTTTTAATTGCGTTGAACTTTATTTAAAGGATTAACGAAAAAGGCATTAACTCAGTAGGGCGACTGTAAAGGCAACGGTAAGAGGCGTAATTTTGTGGCAAAATTTAGTTTTTGCAAGCCTAAATGTTACTCATTCCCTTACTTCTCGGTCTTGCTAAGGTTTTATTTTTGTTATTCCCTAACCTCGAAAGTTAATTTAGATCAGCGTTGCAGATCATGCGCAAACTAGAATTCTTAAACTTCGATGTTCTAATTAAAGCTTATTTTGTATGAAAAAGTCTGTGGCATAGTGAATAAATGTCATAATTGACAGCGCATGAAAAAAAGTTCACAGTAAGTAATCAAAGATAAAATTTAACAATAATATCTATCAAGTGACAATGGTATTTCTGTTTAATTCTACAATTGAATTTCAATTGCATTTGCAGTATGCGCAGTTATAGATCAACTACCGATTGCTTGAAGCTCAGTCGCAGAATAGTCTGACGATAATTAAAGGTAAATCTTTGATTTCTAAAATCAGCAGCCTATGCATTCTTTAGCACTTCACATGCCAGTTATTTTATAATTGAAGCTCGCTCATCTTGTATAACTTGGCCCTTTACCGCACCTTTCTAAAAAAAATTGAAACCCTGTTAAATTCTGGTCTGCTGAAACTGTTTAAACTATGCAGAATTTTGCCCTGCTGCTGTGTAGCCATTGGAAATACCCTTTTTGCTTTTATTGTAGCCATGCGACCTTGAATTTGTCGACTGAATTGTTGCTCATCGTTTTTACGCTTTATTGTTTTTCAGATTTATCGAGAATAAGCTTTTAAAACCATCAGAATGATTGAAATCAGTTACATTATTAAACAAGAATTTCACTCCGAGCTTCACATTATAGTAAACGCGATTTGATATGCAAGCTTTTTCTGACATTAAAACCGTCTCCGTCATCAAGGTTACTAGCATTTAAATCACTTTCAGAACATGTATTAAATATTAAAAGCATTGAAGAACCCGGTCAACCTCACATTTCCATTTCTTTGTCATTTGTCATTGCGATTAGTTCAAGTCATGCTGCTGTGAAATCATAAATAAAATATTAATTAAGAAATAACAAATAAATGATTTGTATTAGCTTGAGTGCATGGACTATCAGTTAGTTTCTGCATCAAGGTTGTGTCATAAAATATCATGTATTTATCTATGTACAATAGTTGTTTTTTTCGCAACGTCTGGTAATACTGTACCACAGTAATTAAGTACCGGTAACTTAATAACTGCTTGCTGCTTATTACACAGCATCACCAATCAAACAAGGATTAACACTGCAACATATTTTTGCAGAACGATTTCTTCAACTTAGTAAAGTGGTAGACACCACGTATTAGTATTTGCATGAAGTCAATCTAGGCCGGGATGAGTGAGCAGAAATGGCGTCAGCTTCGGTAAAAAGGTTCGAAGAAGATTAAAAATAGTTTTATTACACTCGCGGTACTACACCGAAGCGTGTATAACGAGTGCCGGGGCTCATTTCCGCGGCTCAGCGCTTGTTATACACACAACTACGAAGAAACGTCGCATCGGTGCGAGCCGTTGGCGACAATGTTTCCGATTTGACCGGCTCGGGGATTGAAGTCCAAACCTTCCGTACTGATAGTGATGTGCTTGACAACCAAGCTACGGGCGATAGATCCGATTATTTTTGAAAATTTGAAAGCCTTCGACCTCCGGTATGAAGAAACAGCAGAGAAAGGAACAGTTAATATACTGTAGCTGCTGCTTGAATGAAGCCGAAACAACGCTTTTACACGAATTATAATGGGTTATTTTTTATGCATATATACATTTTTTTTTTGAAGCGTAACCAGTAAATAAAAACGATCAGTCTTCATTGTACTCTCAGTTTTAGGCTGAAGCGTGTAACGCGTGAAGAGTGGCGGGGCCCGTTTCCGGGACTCAACGTCTGTGCAACAGAACTCCGACGAAACGTGGCGGCGGTGACAAGCTGTTGACGCCACTGTGTCCGGTTTGACCAAACTAGGAATCGAACCCAAGACCTCTCGCGCCGATAAAGATGTTTTGACCACTACGCCAACCAAGGCGTAACAACATTACAAGTTTTTACAATTTGGAGCGTAAAAAGAAATCTTTCAACGTTTGAAAGTGCATGTCATAATATAGCAAGACTATAACAGAGACTCAAATAAGGTTTTAATTGACTAAACGTCTCCATATTACCTATGCAACTGCATTGATAGCTTATAACAGCAGCCAACAAATAACTTACAATTTGTATACAATATTATATTTCAGCTTCATAACAACGCCTGCGTTCACAAAATTACAACGCGTGGGTTTAAAACAAAAGTCAGCGAAGTACTCACCAGCGCTGTCATCGAGAACTACGTCAGGGTGTGAAATTAAAAAACGAAGTTACTGTGTGGATTTCTTCGTCAGATTGACTTAAAAGCGCCACAATGCATTGAAACTAAAAAAAGAAAACGCGTAAGTATGCATACATAACTGCAGACAGTGAACACTGTTTCAACTTTTCAGGTCTCATCAATGAAGTTGTTTTGACCGGCAGTTACACAAGGCAATAGACCTACAATACCCGAAAAAGATTTTTTTGCTTGTGGTTAGTAACTATACCAGTTACAAGAGCCCCCCAAAAAATACTCTCTGCCAAACCCGTTCCGAAATGGCAGAACTATGTCTGCTCATACAGACCAGAAAACATAGTAAATATCAGCGCTAAAATCAAAAAATGCTAGCATGCGTACATAACTGTAGGCAGTGAACACTGTTTTAACCTTTCAGGTCTCATTAGTGCAGTTGGTGAGACCGTTTGTTTACAGTTGGTGCTACTTCACGGGCAAACGGTTTCGGCTGAGACTTTTTTTGCAGTTTCTTGTAAACCACAAACAAAAAAATCCTTCTCGCCATATATTACCTTGAGTAAATGCCGGTCACACCAATTGCACTGATGAGACATGAAACGTCGAAATAGTGTTCACTGTCTGCAGTTCCAAATAAAAAAAGGATTACTAAACTTGTGATAAGCAATAGAACAAATTTCCTGTTTGTAGTGAGTCTAGAATCAGAACGTAATGACAAATTACCGCTTAAAAATCGACGTTTCATAGATGGTTAATCTAACTTTAAAGTATTGGTTTCAGCAACTTCAAAAATCCCTTCCTAAGATTCCAAAGCTTTCTCTGATTTTATTTGCAGCTGATGCGTCCTTGGGCCGAATTTCATTACTAAGATCACAAACTAGCCATCACGATAAAAATGCGCTTAGTTTCAGCTGTTGTTTATTTGAGATTAAAAATTGAGAATTGCTGCTGCACAAAACATTAAAGGAGAAGAGGTTGTCCGAGTAAATCATTAAAACGAAATGCGTTTCATAATAAAACTTGTAAGCCGGTATTTCTGCATCCCACGAGAACGATGGGTAGTCTCGCGAACTAATATTTTTTCACAAAAAGTTTTTTTGTCACAATAAAAATACTGAAAGTTTGAGGGTCTCTTCCAGACCTTTTTCCCTCAACTTCGCCTACGCCAATGGGATTATCTCGTCAGCTTTGTGATGGTACAATTTCTTTTACAACATGTACAGGCATATACGATGATTAGCTTGTATGCTACTTGCTTGAAGACTAGCGAGTAAGTAAGCGCAGATCCCAATCAGCAATTGAGTAACTGTTTATCACAGTCAATGATGAGCACCATAAATCTTTTTGAGCTGAAGCGGAACCAGCAACTATAATCGATAATTTCAAAAAAATTTTAAGCGATACCGAATCGATAAACCTCAAATTCCTGAAGCGAAATTGGTAATCCATAATTTATGGTTGATAAAGCTTTTGATAAATGTTGCGATGAATTTTGAATTTGTTTTGACCAAGTTTATCTTTTGAAAGCCTGTGCAAAAATATCTTTCACGTCGTTGTTGAGAAAAGAAAGCAGTTTACCGACCAGTGATGAAGGTCTTAAGACCGGTTTTGGTCTTACGACCGGTCTTAAGACCATTTTTTCCCGGTCTTGGTCTTGGCCAAGACGGTCTTGGTCTTGACCATTTGCGGTCTTGGTCTTGACCATTTAGTTTGGTCTTAAGACCGAAAGAACTAAAAAGCATCTAGTAAAAATTTAAGTGATCCTGCACAGCTAGAAAAAGTATGCAACAGCGTGTATGTGATTGTGTTGTTCTTTATTTCAGAGTTTTCCAAACCAGGGTCCGCGACAATCGCACAGGGGTCCGTGACAATGTCGCAAAAAGTGAAAACCTAGAACTTTTAAATAATTTTTGCAGGACATACACAGACCCAATAAATTCCTGTAGTGGTTAAAAATCTTATAGAATGTTTTTTTCTTCTACCATCTCTTGATTAATTATTGAGTAAATTTTAAAGTTAGTCATGGATTATGATACTCTTGCCTTTACTGTTTATGAATTGTAATGTTGTAATAGCCTAATTGCAATGTCAAGTGGAACGCACGAGCAGAGATGATAGACTAGGTCAGAGAGACCCCATGCAAGCTTATTAAGATATAAGTTTATAACAGGACAGGCGCCCCAATCAACATGCTTGGCCCCCCCAACTAACAAGCTTACACTTTTTAAGACAGCAACTTTTGTTTTTAATTTCAAACTTTGCCCCCCCCCCCTAATAAACGTTTGGCCCCTTTAAGTCGACTGCTCTGGCGCCGGCTCTGGTTTATAAGATACAAGATGCAAGTTTTAACGGTCTACTTTCTTTTACATCCTGTTGGTAGAGCTAAATAATAACTAAAAGTATTGTAATTGTGTAAATGTAAAATCAAATCAAGCCTTTATTATACTTTCGGTAATACGCAGAAGCGTGTAACGAGTGGCGGGACCCATCTCCGCGACTGTGACTTTATTAGCGCCCGTGCAATACAGCATTGACTCCCAAGAACCCTCGAAATGATGGCAAACTGCTGTTGGCAACTCTGTGTCTATTTGACCGGCCCGGGGATTGGACCCCAGACCTTGCGCACCGATATTGATGTATTTTACAAGTACGCCAGGGGTCGGAAACCTACTGCACTTAAAGAGCCATCTTAACCAATATCCTAAAATATTAAACACACTGTAAGCAACAAAAACTCTACGGCAATCAAAAAATTTAAAAAGATTTTTGTTTCTCCCTCTCCCGAAAAAGGTCTTCGTTTATCCCCACAAAAAGCCTCAACCTGAGGATCAAAGAATCGCAGGTTACCGACCGCACTACGCCAGTTGCTCGGTCTAAATGTACAATTTACGGACAAATATTTAAAACAAAAGTTGTGAGAAGCAACCCTATACGTCCCATTCATGTGGTTCATATGTGTTGGTAAAAATAGAATTACGATTAAGCACAATTTACTGTATTTTGGTGTTGCATTTTATGCTTTTATAGCTGTTGGGTGAAAAATTAACGCAGCTTAAAAGTGGGGTCCGCGGTAAACTTGATTCGCAAAAATAAGTCCGTGGCACAAGAAAGTTTGGGAAACCATGCTTTATTTCTTTCAATATTATGTATACATTTTGCCCATTTTTTTGTTGTTATAGAAAAATAGCGATAAATGATAAACTGTTAATTCTCTTCCCATTTTTAAGGTCTTGGTCTTGAAAAAAATCAAAGGTCTTGGTCTTGACCAAGACGGTCGTAGTCTTGGTCTTGAAAATTTACAAGGTCTTGGTCTTGTAGGTGATGGTCTTAGCTACATCACGGTTACCGACATTGTGGAGACATTAAGTAAAGTGATGTTTTGACTTTCACAATTAACCTAAACAAGTTTTTGAAATGTGGAAAAAGAGTTGCAGTTATTGGTGTAGAGCCGTGTTTATGTTTAACTTCTCGTTTGTGGAAAGTTGGATTATTTGGCTTTAGAATCTATTTCTTTGCTTTGGTCAACGCTATGACCACATTGACGGAATGTGTTCAATATACCGTCAATACAAGTTACCTTCAAAACTTTTTTCAGCTTGGCGGAAACGTTACACTATACCAATTACTACACAACTTCTTTTCAATTGCTGATGTTTTAATTAAAAAGTTTTGGTTGCTTGAAATGGCAGCATCCAAGCGCTTTCTGCGCTATTGAAAGCGAGCTCTAATAAAAATAACCGCACATCCGCACTCATTACAAAATGTGAAAGCAAGAGTAAAACATGGTATGCTAAAAAAACGATAAGGGAACGTGAATTGCATCAATCTCTTATAACAACGTGATCGATTTGACAGCAATTATTGTTTTGATCCAGTTTTACGGCTATAAAACTGTTTTGACCCAGTTTTAAGTTTTACAACTGTAAAACTGTGAAAATAACAAGTTGCAGTCAGCATTCTGTGAGAGTTTTGAGTCCGATTCTCGTCGCAGCTCCATCTTCTGTTTTTTTTTTGTTCTGTTATTTCAAGCCACATAATTGCACTTTCCAATTTTATATTAATGAACTCGGTGCTTCATAGAAAATTACCTAGTTGAGCATCGAAACTAGCGAAGCTAGCTCCGGAGCCCAATGCACCAACCGCTCGACCCACTCAATGTGCTCCATTTCTTGTCAAGAAGCAAGACTTGTGAAACAATTCAGCGTCATCATTACCTTGCGGTATATCGCGCGTGCTGGGTCGCTGATCCATCCCGACTGGTTCGATCCACAGCAGAAAGCGACTGTATTTGATATGTTTTAAGTTGCTTGCTGGCTTAAAGAGCGCAACATTATTCGCAGCATTGCTCTGATAAATTTTCTGTTCAAAACTAGTAAATTCGTGCCGGTTATTGCTTTTGCGTATGCTCAACTCTTTAGTTATTGATTGCCGATTAGTAGGTAACGGTAAGTTACATCAATATAAAATGATCGTTCAAGGAAACAACTTACGTCGGGCCGTTCTTTTGCAGAGCTATCAAAAATTTTTTGTAAAAGGTTTATTTTCAAGAAACAAAATACAAGCTTAACCTTCAAACAAAACACAAACTTTACTTAAAAGAAGCTTTTGAGCCTGTTTTACTGACTGAACCATAAGCAGAGTGCGACTTAATAAATAGTAAAAAAATGTAAAAAACTGCCCTAAAATTTAAGTGTATAGCTGCCTGTTTGATAGCACCCACACCCCAGTAATGCATCGCTGCTTTCACTAGTCTTGTCAGAGCATTATTTACAATCGTAATAGCAACAATTTCTTTTTTGATTGTGGGCTAGTGAAACCCAACGCAGAGTTTAGAACTTGTAGTACGCGAATACTGCGCAGTACTGGAGTTTATCGTGGATTATCTTTGTGCATCTATCTCCGAGTTCCAGGAGTACATGGTTGAAAATTCGCAAGTTCCCACTTTTGGGGGAGCTATTTTGAAATTGCTGTGGGGGAAAAGGGGTGTGTGGAATTGACAATAATCTTAGAATGGGGGTACTGTCAAATCCAATAACACCCAGCAATCTAAAAACAGCTTTTGGACCTTCTGGATGAAAACAACCTTCTGATCAACCTGCAGTAACAACGACACTTTCAATTTTGATCTAGACTCATTTTTTACCATGATGGAACGAGGGTTGTATGCATATCTATGATTGTATGTTGTGCTTCCATTTTACTCATTTCATGCTCGGACACCAAAACTGCTTCCAGAACTTCCTGTAAATGATTGTTAGAAAGAACCATGACCGGAAATATGTGTGAAGGAGTTCGTGAAATGCAAATAAATTTACACAAAAAAATTAAATAAAATTTTCGTTTCAGTCAGGCAAAAAAGTTTAGCAAAATTTATGCTTTAATGCGAAGATAAACAATCATCTAAGCGCAGGCTGTGACGACATTATGACCATTCATGTGGAACTCTTCCATACTAAAAAACAACAATGAAAATGATGAAGTCAACTGTCCGAGATGTAAGCAAGATAACTGTCAACTAGTGAGGTGTTGGTTAGCACAGTACCGGTAGCTATTTTATAGATTGCAATTCCATAATGCAAGTAGGCGATGAAAACGCTTCCGGGAGCTGCTGCCCAAAAGCCTACCACTGTAATGTGGCGGCATTTTGTTAGGTGATTTTCGCACCATCACAACTCAATGAATATGTTTTGATCAGCTCTAGCTTACGCCTCACATTTCAACAAGTGAGTTATGTTTTATGCCCAACAATTGGGCGTGAGTGAAAACGATACAACACATTAAATCACGCAATGATTCATAGTGATTCGCTAGTATGAGATTTAATTATTCCAAATGCATTGTTCCTATCAGTTAATTCCAAGCGCACAAAATCTCAATAGCCTTGTAGAAATACAAGACGAACCCCAACTCCCTAACCACGCATAAAACTTTCATTAGTTTTTATTCAATGAATCATTGAGGTATGAGAAAGAACTGCAAAAATGATGGATGAGTTTGAATAACCGCTCTCACGAAACTTTGGCAAGCATTCGTTAAAAACCGTTAAATCATGGACTTTTTGTCTTTCTGTTGCATATTCTGGAAACTAAAAAATTAAGCCTTTTTTCTCTCACGCTTCAGTTGTTCTGGGTCGACAGCGATGTCTTGACGATGTCGCACAACAAAAGCTATGCAGCTACAGCCTTTTGTGAGCGATTGCAAATGGGCAGCAGGAATTGCACATAAAATAATATCGTAAAATCAAAAATATGAAACTCTATTCAAGAATTTTGCGTTTAATAAACACAACACGCTTTATAAAAAAGTGAAAGTAATTAGCCTAAACAGCACGCAATATGACGGTTTTAAAAGATATAATGTGCGTATGCATGCGGATTGTGAGTTGCCCGTCACTTCTTCGTAATTTCCTTGAAACTGCAGCGTTTTGTTTTTTTTCAATGGTATTGATCTCAACAAAATTTTTTATTACTGCGATATATTATAATTTAAACCGCAAAATTCGAAAATTCAAGAATATATCGCCAGTCTCTGCTATGTATTTTTATCAAAAGTTCGTTGGGCAATAAAGCAAACGCTTTTATCATAAACCACATTTTGCACGAAAATGAAAACATAAAACGTCTATTCGATTGCATGTGGTGTACAAAACTTTCAGCGCCAATGAAAAGTTTAATTGCAACTGTAAAGAAAAGTTTTTATGCCTTAGTTGGGGTTGTCTTCTCGTCGATATTATTGAAGGTTCGGTGATGCGGCCATCATATCTTCATTTGGTAGCCAGCAACAAATATGGCTTGTTACATAAGAACTATAACTGAGCTTTATTAGTTTTGGTTCAGCTTATTTTAATTTGTAGTTATAATAAACCTACGATATTGCTATTTCTGAAATAGTCATAATTATTGTAATACGATTAATTATCTCCGCTTACAATAATTATTTATAAGCTCTCGTTGTTGGCACAGCAGGTGAGGTATTGCGGACTTTAGCATATGGTTTACGCTACAGCAATGATCAGAAAACTATTGGTTCAATAATTATTTAGCCTATTCTCCCCAAGCTTTGTTGTTGCATTTTTGGATATGATTTTCGCAATGGCTTAACAGAGTTACGGTACTAAAGCAAGATATGAACTTTATCAGATAGCTTGAATATGACAGAAATTTCTCGCAAGTCTGAATTTGTTCTATACACACAACGACAATGCTACCACTGAATTCTTGTCTCTACAATAAAAAATAATAAAAAAAAATGATCACCGTCCTCTTAGCTACAAAATTTATCTATACCGTAAATTCGTGATAGCAGGGCCGGCGCGAAAGGGAGCCAGGAGGGGCTTGCCCTCCTCCCCCAATCGACATGCTTGCCCCCCAAATAACAAGCTTACTCTTTTGAAGGCAGCGGCTTTTGTGCTTTATTTCAAACTTTGACCCCCTTAAGTCGACTGCTCTGGGGCCGGATCTCCATGATGGCATTCGCAGTCGCAGTGCTAAGCATATCGTTAAATCGCTTAGCATATCGTATGAGTAAATTAGTCTACGCAATATGTTAAAAATCTTTAAGTTTTACCTATTTATTTATTTGCATACTTAAACTCCTGTCACGAGAAAGCGTCAAGGCGCTATACCGTCCAAAATACGCAGGGCCGAAACCAGAGGGGGGGCGCAAGAGGGTGGAGCCCCCCTGAAAAAAATTGTGCCCCCCCTACAAAAAATTGGTTACTATGATACATGATACCGGTATAGGTAATTTGGCCCCCCTGAAATATTTTTCGCCCCCCTAAGCATTTGCTTCTAGTTGTGGGCCTGAAAATACGTCAGGCAATCATGATTATGCGATCATAACCGTCCAAAATATATCAATCCACAAGTAGGCCTACACCTAGTTCTAATCAATTTTCCTTTGGCCTATTTAAGAAGGAACAAGGTCGTCCCCATTTTTAGCATTTTTTTCAACGCTACGATAGAGTTTTATGAAATGCTTGATTTTGAAATTGTACAATCGCATTGGCAGTAACATAATCCCCAGTCCCCACATTATTTCTAAAAGTTTGAGCTTTTTCATAAAGAAATAAATGTACCGTACCTAAATTAAACACTTTGCCAAGGCTTATACTTCATGAAATTTTGTGATATATGAAGAGGTTTGTAAAATCTCTTCGGATATGTGTCACCAAATATGCGAAAAAGTTATCAGTGACATTTTAGATTACATAATTCAAACAGTTCACCACAACATGAAATACTTGAGGCAAATTTTTCAAAAAAATTCCATACATGCTTAAATTCGCAAAAGAAATCGAAACCTTTTGTATTTACATTGCAGTTCAAGTTTTCTTTAAAACCCCTATCAGTAGTTATAGATGGGCCATTTCAGACCAAAAGTGGTGAGCAAATTGGTGAGCCCATAATGACGTCATACGTCGTGACCAACCTACGCATCGGCGTATCTGCAAAAGCGATATATTTCCGTTCATTTAGAGATTATATTGTTCACTTGGTAACAATTTGTGGTAATATGGAATATTTAGTTTCGCTGACTACGTAACCTACTTGCTAATTTAATCGTGTTGATTAAACTTAAATGTTGGAAGGAACTTCTTGATTTTGCTTGTTCACTGGTGTGCGTGACCTCAACCAAATTGAATGACCATAGAGTAGGTACACACACCGTTTTCTATTAAAGTTGTAAACACAAAATTAATAAACATATAAACAAAATTAACAAATAAACAAACACGCAATAACTTAAAACAGGAATGCAAAAACAGGAATGAAATTTCGAGGCGAGAACTGACATAAACGTACTATGCACAAGTGATCCCATCTTGGAATACAATTCATCAAAATAATCGCTATAGGTTATGATTACTTATCGGTTGATTAATTATATATACCACATATTAAAGTACAAACCGTGTGTATTGTCGGTTGACACTGAAGTTGGCTAAGAAGGTAAATAATAGATTGCTTATTGAACAACGAGCTATTCAGTATGTACACATTAATTCGACTGCATAACAGGGATTTATAGTCACAAACTTATAGAAGAATATTACAATATTGGATTAACCTTTCATTTCATGTAGAGTGCAAAATTAATCACAAACCAATGGTTAAGAGAAAGAGAAAACGTATTTCGGTGAATTAACTCAAACTATATTTAAATTCACTCAATAAGATAACAGTATACTTTAAGATAAAACAATCTTTAACTCACCAATTGTGTTCAAACCAAGAATTGTTTCGTTCAAACCAAGGACTGTCTTATAATCGCCAGTATTTGCAATAAAATTCTCAAATTTAAAGCTAGAAGCTCGGTCGTTCATTAAGTTCCATCGATTACGCAATGATCAAACCACGTGCATTTGCCGTAATTTCACGAGACAAATATGTGTTGCCAAAATAAAACGTAATTCACAAATACACGAACTTATCAAGAAATTGTATGGGATTTAGAAGTGAAGTGGCGTTTGTCTCGTAATAGATTGAAGAGGGTAATCATATTAGGGAAAGTAATTGGGATCTAACAAAATCGACAAGAAAGTGAACAAATTGCATTGACAAAATTGCTTGTTTACTGATTGACATAATTTGATTTTATCAGTCTATGTTTAGTTATGTAAATTGCTTTTGTCTTTAACGTTTTTATGTTTGGACATTGCAAGTTTGCATTCACATCCAAATTATTACATTGATTTTCAACACGAATCCCTTTTCACCTGTTACTTTTTTTATTTTTTATTATTTTACTTTATTTAAAAGTGCTTTTTATTATAAAATAAATTACATAAAGATTTAATTACTTCTAAAATTTTTGTTACAGTATTTCAATTAAAAATTTAATAGTTTTTTTTAATTTTTATTTTATGATGAAAGAAATAATATTTCTGTTACAGTATTGCAATTAAAAATTTAATAGTTTTTTTTTTGTTTTTATTTTATGATGAAAGAAATATTTTTTTACAGTATTGCAATTAAAAATTTAATAGCTTTTTTTCAATTTTTATTTTATGATGAAAGAAATATCGATTTAATACTTCTTAGTTAAAATTATTGCTGCATTTTAGTTTGACGTATGTGATAGAATTTATACTTTGGTTATTTTGATAATTCTAAAGTTGTTGTTGCATTATTTCTTTTCCCGTATTTTAAAAAACTTTTACATTACTATTTTACAAAGTATTATTCACCAGTTCAATAACTTAGGAAATTATTGTTATCTTCTTTCGACGTATTAATTTTTATTTTGTGACTGTTTTTATTATAAAATAAATTACATAAAGATTTAATTACTTCTAAAATTTTTGTTACAGTATTTCAATTAAAAATTTAATAGTTTTTTTTAATTTTTATTTTATGATGAAAGAAATAATATTTCTGTTACAGTATTGCAATTAAAAATTTAATAGTTTTTTTTTAACTTATATTTTATGATGGAAGAAATATTTTTTTACAGTATTGCAATTAAAAATTTAATAGCTTTTTTTCAATTTTTATTTTATGATGAAAGAAATATCGATTTAATACTTCTTAGTTAGAATTATTGCTGCATTTTAGTTTGACGTATGTGGTAGAATTTATACTTTGGTTATTTTGATAATTCTAAAGTTGTTGTTGCATTATTTCTTTTCCCGTATTTTAAAAAACTTTTACGTTAATATTTTATAAAGTATTATTTACCAGTTCAATAACTTAGGAAATTATTGTTATCTTCCTTTAACGTATTAATTTTTATTTTGAAAGTTTTTTATTATGAAATAAATCATGTAAATCAGTTTTTGCTAACTAGGCTACATAATCACTAAAAATTCTCTTGCAAATGTCTGTAAAACTATCCTTCACGTAATTGAAATCAGTCTTAGCTAATTCGTTAGCTTAACTCTGGCGTTTAAACGCTTTAGTCACTTTTCACAATGCAATCTGATTGTAGTCTGCTGAAATCGATCTATAAGTACTCATGCGTAAAAACGAAATCACTTGATAGAGTCGGACAACTCTAATAAAGAAAACTCTGGTTAAACCATACACTTTAAGAATATGAAATACAGATACGTACTTTAATGTCCGCTAAAGCATTATGCAGTCGAACTGTCAAACTATCAGGGCATGTTGAGAAAGGAACAGTTAAGACCATGTTGTTATAATGAATACGATCGACACCCAGAATTCCTCCGCCGGTGCCGGTAGCAACTAGCAAACATCTCCAACATCTATAAATAAACATCGGTACTGAACTAAGGTATAATGGCATCTGTTAGATTTAGTTTATCCACTTTTTAGTGACCTCGCTTCTCCACGTAGAACAGGTGATGCTTGATAGGCCTGATTATTGGGAAGCTTTAGACCTGTGTGGTGCATTTACACGTCTATTGGAGTAGCCTAATGATGCGTACTTTTCTTACGAGAAGCCGATTAGGATGTCGCTGGACAAATTAGAAACTATTGATGAGTTGCAACTGACGTCATCATTTTCCCGCCAAAAGCATTGTACGGCAAAAAGAGCTTCATTCTTTTATAGTGTACATGCACTTAATATGAAAAGATGTGGGGTGAGTGGAGGAAAAGATGGAAGAGTGTAGGGGGTGAGTGTGGAGAAGTGTGGGGGAGGTGTGAGAAAGTGTATTGGGGTGTGGGGGGAGGTGGGGTGCGTGGAAAAATGTGGGGAAGGTGGAGTGTGTGGAAAAATGTGGGGGAGGTGTGGGAAAGTGTATTGGGGTGCAGGGAAAGTAGCCTAAAAAGAGGTGTGGGGGAGGTGAGGAGAGGTGGGGGTGTGAAAAAATGTGGGGAGGTGTGAGAAAGTGTGTTGCAGGTTTGGGGGGAAGGTGTGGAAGGGTGGAAAAATATGGGGGAGGTGTGGGAAAGTGTTTTGGGTGTGGCAGAAAGTGAAAAGAGGTGTGTGGGAGAAAGTGAAAAAAGGTGTGGGAAAGTGTATTGGGGTGCACGGGAAGTAGCCTAAAAAGAGGTGTGGGGAAGGTGAGGAGAGATGGGGGGTGTGAAAAAATATGTGGGAGGTATGAGAAAGTGTGGAAAAGTGTTTTGGGTGTGGGAGAAAGTGAATAGAGGTGTGGGAAAGTGTGTTGGGGTGTGGGGAAGTAATGGGGAAGAGGTGTAGGGAAGTGTGATAGGGTGTGGGGAAGTGTTAGAGGAGGTGTGGGGTGTGTAGGGAAGTGTGTTGAGGTGTGGGGAAAGTGTTAGGGGAGGTGTGGGGTGTGTGAGGAAGTGTGTTAGGGTGTGGGGAAAGTTGAGGGAAAGTGTGTTGGGGGAGGTGTGGGAAAGTTTGTTAGGATGTGAGGAAGTGTGTTGGGGTGTGGGAGTGGTGAAAAAAGATGTGGGGAAGTGTGGGGAAGGCATGGGAAACCCCAACACCTCTCACAAAATTTTTCCACAGCCTCCACACCTCCCCTAACACTTCTACACAGCCCCTACACCTCCCCAACACTTCCCGGCATCTCCCCCCACATCCAAACACGCTTTCCCACACCCCCCAAACCTCCCCCGACACTTTCCTACACCTCCCCCCGCACCCCAACACACTTCCCCACACCCCCTACACTTCTACCCACATCTCCCCTTACCTTACCCACACTTCAACACCCTTTTCCATTCCTCCCCCAAAACTTTCTCACACCCCAACACTTTTCCACACCTCCCTTACACTTTAATTCCCACACCCCGTCACCTCTCCCACACACTTTCCTACACTTCCCCCCACACCTCAACACACTTCCCCACACCCCCTACACTTCTCCCCACATCTCCCCTTACTTTCTTCACACCCCAACACACTTTCCCACACCTCCCCCAACATTTCCCCACACCTCTCCAACACTTTTCCACACCTCCCCCACACCCCAATACACTTCCCCACATCTCCTCCAACACTTACCTACACCTCCCTCCACACCCCAACACACTTCCCCATACCCTCAACACACTTTCCTATACCCCAACACACTTCCCCACACCCCCTACATTTCTCCCCACATTTCCCCCTTACCTTCCCCACACCGCAACACACTTTACCACACTTCCCCCAAAATTTTTTCATACTCCCCACATCCCAACACACTTTCCCACACCTCCCCCAACACTTCCCTACACCTCCATCCACACCCCAACACATTTCTCCACACCCCCAACACACTTCGCCACACCTCCCCAACACTTCTCTTCATCTCCCCCCTCACGCCCAACACACTTCCCCACACCCCTACACTTCTCCCCACATCTCCCCCTTACCTTCTCCACACCTCCCCCCACACTCCCAACCCCCCACACTACACTTCCCCACACCCCAACACACTTCTCCCCAACACGCTTTCCCACACCCCCAAACCTCCCCCGACACTTTCCTACACCTCCCCCCACACCCCCAACACACTTCCCCACACCCCCTACATTTCTCCCCACATTTCCCCCTTACCTTCCCCACACCGCAACACACTTTCCCAAACCTCCCCCAACACTTCCCTACACCTCCATCCACACCCCAACACATTTCCCCACATCCCCAACACACTTCGCCACACCTCCCCAACACTTCTCTACACCCCCAACACACTTCCCCACACCCCCAACACACTTCCCCACACCCCCTACACTTCTCCCCACATCTCCCCTTACCTTCTCCACATCTCCCCTCACACCCCCAACCCCCCCACACTACACCTCCCCCCACACCCCCAACACACTTTCCCACACCTCCCTTACATTTTCTCCACACCTTCCCCAACACTTTTCCACACCTCCCCCCACACCCCAACACACTTTCCCACACCCCCACATCTCCCCCAACACTTTCTTACATCTCCCCCCACAACCCAACACACTTCCCCACACCTCCAGCACACACTTCCCCACACCTCCCCCAACAATTCCCTACATCTCCCCCACACTCCAACACACTTCCCCACATCTCCCCTTACCCACACCCCAACACACTTTTCCACACCTACCCCACATTTTTCCACACGTCCCATCCCCCCCACACACTTCCCTACACCTTCCCCACACTTCTCCGCACCCATCTCCCACACTCTCCCATCCCTTCCTCCATACACCCCACACCTTTTCAAAGTAAGCGCGTGCAGCGTACACTATGAAAGGTGACAAAAAAGACCTTTCTGCCGTCCAGTGCTTTTGGCGGGAAAATTCCGTGACGTCAATGCAACTCATCAACATGATTGTTTTTTGTTATTATTTGTTTTACTTTCTACAGTACTGCAATAAATTATGTTCCATTTTTCTTATCGTTAATGGCAGTGGTGTAAAGTAAGGAAGTAGTTTTACTTAAGTAGACTACTTAAGTGTTATTGATTGGTTACTAGTACTTACTCAAGTGAATTAAATTTCGACTACTTCCACTTTTACTAACGTAGTTCAATCAGAAAGTAACGCTACTTAAGTGGCTTTAAACATGATAAGTAGTTAACACTAAGCAATGTATCAGGCAAATGATAAATAAACATGCTTGATAACAAAATTGGCAACATTAGTATTAGGTGTATTGTTTTATTTTATATATATGTTTTGCAATTTCGTGATATTAAGTGGTCTTTTGTTGTTTGTGTTTAGCGTAGACAATGAGGTTGCTTTTTGCAGATTATGACGCACTTCACTTTCTTATTTTCGTCAAATAAATGTGCTAATTATCCTAAATATACCTAAGCATCGGCAAAATATATGTCAAGTTTGGAAGTGAGCAAATTATCTTTTGTTAAAGCTCAGCTTTATGGCCTTGGTTTTGCAAACGCTACTTTTTATTTAAGTAGCTTCAAATTGCTGGTACTTTTTACTTTTACTTGGTTACTTTTTACATCCCCTACTTTCTACTCTACTTCAACTAGTTTCCGCCATCAGTAACAATACTTTTACTTACTTAGATTTCTGAACTACTTTTTACTCCACTGGTTAATGGATTTAAAGCAACAAGTCACTATGTTTTTAAAATTTGTTTGCGCAAGTTTGCGAATTCTCAAATGCTTTCAGCCAGCCGCTTAACTCACTCTTCCTTCGTCAAGAGCATTCAACACTTCGAACATAGATACAATCCTTTCCACAACTTTGTACTCTTTCCAGCATTTTGTCAGGTCTATGACTGATTGTCGAGTGATGCTGGGTAACACGAGTTCCATATCAAGCGACATCGTAACCAACTCTTTTTCTGCAAATGTAACGAAGCTATGAACTCCGGTACTAAACTGCTTACAGCACTGGAAAAAAGTTTCGAAAGATTTTTTCAAAAGCCGAAAAAACGCAAAAATGACACGTTTTTATGTTTTTTTTATTTATTGAACGTAACAAAACTTGAAACAAACACCAGGCAATCTAGGCATCTTCAACATGGTTCAAATTATGGTAATTGCGCTAGTAATGGTGTGGTAACCCTTGCTTTAACTTTCTGAATGCGGCTAAGCATGGAATCTGTAAGATTTTTTTAGACATTTTGATCCATATCTTTGCACCAAATCTATTTACTGGTCCGCTTTAGCTCATCCAAAGTTGTCGGATTTGATGTAGAAACTTTCTTTTTGATCAGTGTAATAAATTTTCAATGGGATTAAAGTCAGGAAAATTTCCTGGCCATTGAGCACTCTGACTTTTCGGTTTGAAACCAATTTATGAGTGATTTGGCCTTATGACTGACGCAGAGTCTTGATGCGCATTCGTAAATGTTCATGAAATTCAGTAGATGACCATCTAGGACGCTCATATACCGTGAGGCATTCACTGTTTGTCCTTGTGGCAGGAAGTAAAGACCACCTCGGCCTTGGCTAGAAAACACCCCCACACCATGTCAGAGTGCTTAAATAGCCAAGAAACTCTCTTGACCTTAATCCCATTGAAAATTTATTACACAGATCAAAAAGAAAGTTTCTACGTCAAATCCGACAACTTTGGATGAGCTAAAGCGGACCAGTAAATAGATTTGGTGCACAGATATTGATCAAAATGTCTGAAAAAACCTTACAGATTCCATGCTTAGCCGCATTCAGACAGTTATTGAAAAGAAAGGTTACCACACCAATACTAGTGCAATTACCATAATTTGAGCCATGTTGAAGATGCCTAGATTGCCTGGTGTTTGTTTCAAGTTTTGTTACGTTCAATAAAAGAAAAAACATAAAAACGTGTCATTTTTGCGTTTTTTCGGCTTTTGAAAAAATCTTTCGAAACTTTTTTCCAGTACTGTACAATATGTTGGTGCAGTTGTACGGTACACATCATGACCGTTTATTGTTAGCGACGGCGGCTGGCTTTCCGTGATTTTTATGAATTTTGATTTTACAAAATTCCAGTAGCGAGCAGATAATGAGATCAGAAAATCGCGAAAGCACAAGAATTCAGCGCGCCGAAGCAAACATGTTGACTGGATGAATGATGAAAAACTTCTCAAGAGCAACCAGAAATATCAATAGCGAGCCCATAATTTAAACAAAAAGATCGTATGCCGTCGATGACGGAGTAAAGGGAACAGAGGCTAGGCTAGCTTAAAGTTTTGAATCTTTTATAAGCTTAATACTATATATGGCTGTAACAAGCGCTAATTCAACAGCTCTGTTTACGTTGCGCTGAAGAGCATAATGCAAGTTTACGAAATTTAAAAAAATAACTGCTGGAAAAAACAATTTGCCTTAAAAAGTTTCAGTATTAATGACTCACAATTGCCCAGCACGTTCAGGTTTAAAATTTCATGTTATTTAAAGTTCATAACCACAAAAGTTTTAGCTTAAGATTGACAAACGTGTTGGATGAGCTGGTTTTAAAACATGAGTACCGGCATCTAATTTGAGTTCGCTTTAAAGTTAAAATGAAACGCAACAAATTTTCTAGGCGCATAAAACGTTTCTTTTTAAAATTTATTATAAACTAAGAAACTCGATTCATGACGCATCCACAATCAAGAAAATAGCCTTAAAAACGTCATTTTAACTAAAAGCAAGTTTGTCGTATTTTTACCAACTTCACTATTTTGAAAAAAAAAACAACTTATTTGCGTTGCACATTTGAAAAAAATGTGAAAATTCACTGGTTTATTAAATTAGCTAACTGCTCTTAACCCTGTGCTATTCATAGTGAGTGTGTAGCAAAAGCATATACCTCCGTCATTATTCGTCCAAAAAACGAAGAGGTTCATTACCCCTGCCTCTGTTATTAATTGGTCTGGTCCATAGAGCCACAAAACTTGGGGGCAAAGTTTGTCCTTGGCTAATTTATGGACTTTCCGAGCCGGAGCGTAGTTGCTAAAAAGAAATTAGACTTCATTAGCTGCTGAGCGTGTGGATTTAATATATCATCAATTGGTTTATAATTGAACGATACTACATAGCATTCCACCTTATATAATTCTCTAGTCGCTACTCAAAAAGATCGACGAAGGTTGCCAATCACACAACAATAAGCAGAACTGAGAGTAAAGGTACAAAAAAAAAAAAAAAAACAAACTTTTTAAGCCAATCTTTTACGAATATTGTTTGTAACATACGTAAGCAAGCACCGGCCGTTAGCTCAGTTGCTCAGCGCACGCTATCGGTGCGGGAGGTCTGGGGTTCGATTCCCGGGCCGGTCAAATCGGCACAGTGTCGCCAATGACTCGCCACCGTTGCGACGTTTCTTCGGAGCTGTGTTGCCCAGGCGCCAAGCCGCGGAGATGGGCCCCGCAACTCGTTACACGCTTCGGCGTAATACGGCGAGTATAATGAAGATTTGATTTGACATACGTAAGCGAGATCAGATTTTTGCTGACAAGCGCTTTCGTCGTCGGCTGTGAAAATGGATGTGAACGATTCAAAGTATTTTTAATCCACAGGAAGAATTCGCAGATACCTTTCTTCCGGAAAATTCTAATGAAGAAATATACTTGCTAGTTTTAACACTTACTAACCAAGTTTGTAAGGACCATGCAACCTCTCCTTCAGGGACACGCACCGGCTGTGGATCAGCCCACAACGAAATAGGACCAATAGGTATGCCTACTCCTGATGTGGATTCAAACAAACCACCAACAGGACTTATTATGCAAAAAAACAAAGCGCAGTCTGGAACTTGAATACCAATTTTCGGCTGAAAAATCACATTGCAAGTAGTAGACAGCGACGTCAAGAAATTTTGATAAAGAAACTAGTTATAATTAATAATAATTATGATTAATTAGCTGGTTTCAAACATTTTCAGTAAATAAGCCAGCATTACAGTCAGCAGAGACAAGCAATCCAAACAAACATACTAAATTTTTGTTACGCAGACTTAAAACACGAAGATTCAAATTACAACTTTTGTATGATCAAATCGGATCACAACTCTCAAGTCAAGTCTCATCACATTATATCAAAGCAATTCTTTTAAAACTCAAGTAATTTAATATTTCAACTTGTTTATTCGAATCACATCAAGTCCCAGAGATGTAACTGACTGACTCGTAGGGCAAGATCAGCGAAAGTTTGTATGTGACAGATTGTTGGACATATATTTTTAAGAAACATGAATAGAACGTACTTCGCTTTAAAGTTAAAAACCTGGGTTTCATACTCGATAAAATCTCACCAAAATAGACAAAGATGTTCATTTACGTGCTACCAGCGAACTGACATTGCTGCAGTAAATGTTTCCAATTGCGATCGATGGATTAAGTTGCGGAGATGGCCACCACAAACTCGTGACAAGTATGAGCGAATCACTTGAGTATAATAAATATTTTATTGTATATCTGCCAAATATTAATGTCATAACTAACCTCAGTGCCAATCATTGTAGGTCTGATATACAACGAAGTATTAGGGTCACGGGGAACCCAGTACTTGTCGACTTGCACTAACTCAAAAGTGCAGTTTAACATTTCTTCTTTGTCAAATGTCTAAACAAAACAATAAAACAAAAATAATAAATTACTTTACTTTTAAACTAATGTCAACTTTACTAGCCAGAGCGTGAAAAACTACAGGATTGTTGACCAACATTGGAACAAACTCATCTAAACTCATAGAAATAACGCTGCAGATTTTCAAATGAAAATAGTTATACCTAGTGAGAGGTTTAGAAATTAAACTGGCGTAAGATAATGTAGATTATTTTAAACAAGCATATTTAAAACAAGGTATCAAAAGCAGCATTTGCAGGAAACACCAAATATAAAACCCAAAACAGTACAATTACAATTTTTGTGTGTAGGAGTTGAAAATGATTGGGCAAATCTGGTGTATGCGTAGTAGACATTTTAAATTTAAATGTAGATAATTTGTTACCACCGGCAACTTGGCAGCGATTAAAGCGTTAGCATTATCATTCAAACTATTTCTACATCCGTTTTATTGGTAAACGTTATGTAAATTTCGATTTTAAGTTGGCCCTACAGTAATTAATATAACAAAGAAAAGATGACCGAAAGTTTTTTTTCAATAGTTCCGCACACCGGCAGACATGCTCGTTCTACGCTCCTTGCCATTCGGTTGATGTTTTCCATCTGTCTGAACATCAACACGCGATTGTCCTAGGTTCGATGCGCCTTCATTCCTTCAAATATTCGAAAAAAAGCGTAAACAAAAGTTAACCCGTCAATGCTTTAGAAGAGTTCAAAACAGGGCTTGTGCAAACTAAGGTCCGCGAGACCATTTTATGCGGCCTGCGGGCACTTACAAAAATATAAACTCCTACCCTGAATCAAGACTCTTTTTTTCTCTTCAATGATTTTCAGTAGAAAACAGGATATCTGAGAACGCATCTTTTTTTTGCTCTTCCAGTCAGTGCGGCCCTCGGCTTCAAAATTTTTTCAAATGTGGCCCTTCGAGTGAAAAGTTTGACTACCCTGGTTTAAAAAATTGCACGATATTTTTAAAACTGCCCCTGGTCGTACGAAATTTTGTAAGATTTTTGACGTGAGCAGTTGACAAAATTGTCTTCCACACAATTCAAACCAAAACGGTTTTGCTTTTTACCGATTGTTTAGCTAAACACCTAACGATTGTATTCTAGAATGCCGCGCAAAGTGACGTAGCTTTACGTCATAACCTCTTACTGTTTCCTAGCCTACGTCACTGTACGTTCAAAAAATTTTATCGTATTCTGTGTAAACACACCTTGAGCCTAACGCCTTGGCCTGAACACATCATTTTTTGAAAGTTCTTGGCCTATTGCAATTTGGCCCCCCTAAATATTGCGCTGGCTACGCCTCTGGTGGGCCCTCTAATTGGGGGGTTCGGGGGGGGGGGGGCTGCTGCTACGGCCCTGCTAAGGAGTAAGAAGTCTGTGTTGACATTTGCAATAATTTTGATTGAATTCCGTCTCAGATACGAACGAAAAGTGCGAACGGAAGCGAGGGATGTGTGAAGGGTTTGCTTTTCCAACTTTGGGAAAGTACCGCAGATGCAACCACGCAATCAAGAAAATATTGTTCAGGCGTGATAGGGTACGGTATGTTGATTGTTGAAACTTGGAAGAGATTGTATCTGTTTTCACTGTTAAAATGGTAGAAGTTGTCACAGCTTATTTACTGGTACTGGGCACATCATTGATCAGCAACCATTGCTTACCGGTAGGCTACACAGTACTGCACTGTACCGGTACTGAGTACAAGCATACTGGTAGTCTTGATGTATGAACTGAAAAATGTTTCAGCATTTTTGCAACAACCTACCTGCCTACTGTGGTGGTTTGCCTTTATATCATGCATGTTTTTTGAATAATCAAAGCAAAAGCTTGTTTAATTTTGAGCACTCAGTTATCGTTAGCCTAGTGCTAGGCTACCATTATTTACCGTATGTTATGCTAGACTTTACGAATTTACAGCTTTAGTCTTCTAAAAACTCTTACTAGGAAAAGAAGATGTCAGTAAACAGAGAGTTTTTCTGTCTGTTTCTTTGTCCTTTTCCGTGATGGCATCACCTTTTAGTTCATCAAACTGATACCTAAGGATGTCCGTTTCAGAATATCGAATCCTGCAGAATCGCTTCTTATTATGAACCAGTTCTGTTTTTATGAAGAATTTGGTGTGATAAATCTTTTGCGAGGTAATGTGCGCTAAGCCTCGTGTGTGTGTGATCATGTGGTGTTTGTCGGAGGCTGTAAAGAAATTGTGGGAATGTGGAAGGCCATGAGTGTAGTAGGCTACTTGTACAGTATGCTACATCTGCATACTGTGTAGGCTGTGTACTGGAGCCGTATTTTTCCATGTGTTTCTAAAATTTAAGAATGGCATGCCAGCTGTTAGCTCCATGACTGCACCGCTGCGTGTATATAATTATGCTTCAAATTCATAGTGCTTGTGATTGTGATGTCATGATATGAGAATGATGTTGGTCGATGTAAAACATCACCCAGATGTGTTTATGTCCTAAAACCATTCTTTTTCTTATATATATACAAGGTAATTTGAAAGTAGCTCCCTATTTTAAAATAGAAATGGCTTGTTTTTGAAGTGTAATTTCTTCATTTAATACACATGAGTAATAGTGCAGTGCATGGACTTCCATTTATAATTCAATATCGTTTTATTTTTTTAATTAAATGCGGTTGAATTTAAATTCGATTATTATTCATCAAAACTGTATTTTTTTTGTATTTAGTTGCATATTTATCCTCTTATTGCCAGTCGTGAGAAAGCGATCATTGCGCTACCACACCAAGATGGGGGAAACCTTCTAAGTGCCTTTGCCTATGGCACAATAAATAAACTTGCCAGATTGTTCTTCACACTGTCCCTTTAATGCTTAGCGTCAATCACAGAGCAGGGAAGCTGTGAATACCAATTTTCAAGTCATTGAATTGACCTGACTTGGAATCAACCCAACATGCCCAAGTCTACAGCTCCTGAGGCTGACGCTCTTACTTACCACTGGGCCATCTGAGCTGTAATTAGTGTGTTAATTTACAAAATATTATTTGGATTTATTTCAAATTAAAATTATTAAAATATGGAAACAAGAGCATAGATGTAATTGCGACACACTGAGTAACTTACACACAAAAATTGAGAGAGTTATCGGTAAATTTGAATAGATTATAGTTATTTTAGAATAGGAAGTTACTGGTACTTTCGGATCAACCTGTGGTTATGCAGATTAATTCACTTACAGTTATTACTATTTAGTTCTTTGGAAATAGAAGACATTGCCAAACTATGATTATCATTCTATTATGGTAAACCTTGCAAAGATTTTTTTTGAAATGGAAGAAGTAGCCACTCTACAATTAATCTGTTTTTGTAAATCTCGAAAAGATTTCAAAGTACTGAGCTCGTTTTTTGTGTTTTGTTAGTCTGTGTTGCAACTGGTTGAAGAATTAACTGTGTATAGCTGTTACTTTGTGTTGCCCTTTTTGCATGATTGAAAGTTTTTCTTTTTTAATCAATGCACTCTCTATCTGCACTGAATGCAAAATTTGGACGTCAGTATGAAACCAAGCAGAGTCAAAACAAGACCTATTAATTTTTCAGAAAGTAAGAGTTTGCTTTAGGAGTTACTGCGTAGCTGTTCCATTGCAAACAGTGAATCTGTAGTTTAAGTAGCACTCTCATAATTGGGTATTTATTTGTCCAGGAGTTGCTTTTCAGGACTGCTGTCATTGGAGACCTTGCTTGTCCAGGAGTATGGCCTAAAACTTAGAAAACATTTGGTTACATTTGAACTTGTTTTTCATGAGCCGATTCCTTAAAACATTTTATTGAATTTGATTAAAACCTTTTAAGATGGTTCTATGCCTTGTCATGGATGACCTTATTGACTTACTAACTACAGTAAGTTTGGATTTTCTAAATTACCGTTTTATCTTTAAAAAAAATTACTTTTCAAAATCGTTAATCATGTAATATTGACTTTCTAGCATTGATGCACTGTGAAGACGGTAAAAAGGGTGGGAAAGGAATTGTGTTGTTGACTATGACATAATGCTTACCTGTTTTGTTTTGGTTTTTACTTCAGTAGAGGTTCTCATTTACAAATTGATTCAAACTAATAAAATAAATTTGCAGCTTCTTGCTAATGTCCTTGCATATGTTTTTAAAAAAATATCTATTTCCACCAAAATTTTGGCTCTGTTACTGTGTGGTAATTTAAGAATCTGGATATGTATTATCATGCGAAGATCAGTTGTCAGACTTGGAAAATAGAAAGTAGAATTGAAATTATCTGCAAAATTAGCTTTTTTTCTTCTATATTCTGTAGATATATACTAATTATATAATACAAGCAATTGATTGAACAATTGTTACTTAAATGATTCAAATAATTCTTGAAGAAATTAGAATACCAATTTAAGATGTTGTTATATCCCAGCAATCACGAGTTTTATGGCTTTTGAAACTAAAAATCCAACAAGTTTTGCCGATATTATCTCATTTCGCAGTGATACAAAATCAGAAAGAGGTATGAGATTTGCTGGTGTAAGAAGTGTTCTTAACACTGTTTTCAATTCAAGCAAACATAATGTTTGATGAATTAGTTTTGAAATTCAACCATTAAAAAACCAATTTGACAAATTACAGATTTATTAAATTGTATTTATTACACATCTTGAAATATATTATTTTTGCTGAATTTTTTGTTTCTTTAGCTCTGTGACAATGTCAGAGTTACATTTAAAAAGCAAACAGAAGTTAGCTCCTTTTCAAATAGGGTATAACGTTTATTATAAATTGAAATATGTAACTTTCCTTATTATAATAGCTTAGTGTTAGTAAAGCAAAAGTTAGAATAAATGGCCAACTATAGTCCATTGCTTCATGCTATTACGGTACTGTCAGCACTTATTTTAAAATAGAAATTTGTGAATAACCTAGTTTCTGCTTGAATGAGCTGCTTTCCATGGAAACATGGAATAAATATCATAACCTATAACTAATATTCGTGGTAATGGTTATGAAAATAATATACCTAGCTTTATTGCTGCAATTTGGTGTGACTAACCATTTCCCTATTTACAGCATCTTGTATGAATACTGCTTTTAACATTTTCTGGTATTTATTCTTTAGTGTTTTCAAAGTTATTTTAATGTGCGCACACACTAAATCAGTTTTTCCTGTATATTATGAAAGCATAAAAATCGTTTTGTCTTAGACGAGCATTTTTATTGCAGTCT
The DNA here is from genome assembly GCA_964006365.1 of Trididemnum miniatum. Taxonomy (NCBI): domain Eukaryota; kingdom Metazoa; phylum Chordata; class Ascidiacea; order Aplousobranchia; family Didemnidae; genus Trididemnum; species Trididemnum miniatum. The sequence goes on along the minus strand of OZ023232.1, from coordinate 7,164,791 downwards.
CTCTTGGTTTATAGCGGGGCTGCGAACTCGAAAGAGCTCGATCTTTTTGCCGAACTTGAATTTGAACTGGAACTCGAGAAAGTCTGAGCTGAGAACTATAACTTAAATTCGAACTCGTAAATATTCTGGGCTGAGAACTAAAATTCGAACTCGAAAATATTTCAAGAAAGCTCGAGTTTATTTGCATTTGTACATACTCAAGATAATTACTTTTTTTTCTAAACTCGAAAGAACTCGATAAGTTTTCACTGGACTCTAACTCGCAAAAACGAAAATGCTGAACTCAAACTTGAACTCGAACTCGTAAAATAAGCTGAACTCGAACTTAAACTTGATAGAAAAACCGACCGAGTTCGCTGCCCTCGTTTACAGACTAAACACTGAAGCACTGGTTCGTTAATCTTGGGCCATAAGGCAAATGTGGTTCTTCAAGTGTTTAATGCCATATTCAGGAATGTGGCTGTTCTATTACTTTAGTTTAACTGAAAAAAAGTCAAGCAGGATATTTCACTTTCAGTGTGCAGTAAATAAATAGTAGCACCATACTTTACGGACCATAAGGCTCATTGGATTATAAAGCGCACTGTCAATAAATTGCTTTGATTGTTTTTTTTTTTTTTTTTTTTGCTCATTAGGCTCACCGTCTATAAGACGTAATGGTTTTCGAAAAGTATTGGGTTATGGCATAACAAAAGCTCATTAAACTAAAAACTCGATATTGTAATGACAATAAAGCATAAAACCCTACCTAATCCGTACATTAGGTGCACTGGCTTATAAGGCCCTCGATCAATTTTTTTTTTAAAGAATGTAAAGTGTGCCTTGTGGTTTGTAAAGTGCTGGTAGTGTGCAAGCTCTCAAGCATGCAGATATCAACCATCACTGCTTTGTGCTAATAACTGTATGGATTATTCCTGTCTTTGTTCTGTGGGTGTCTCGATTGGGATGGTTTACAGATCTTTTGTGACTGTTCGATTCCTGGCTAGAAACAATTACGTTTCACATATCTTTTGAGTAGTTGTTGACTCATAGACTGAAGCTCACCTTGCGCTATTGAATTTTTTTCAACGTTATGAAAATGACCTCATTTGTTTATTAGGTCTACTAGCTTTGGATAAAAAATTGACTTTTGGTCCCTTGTCTGAAATTTCACCCACCGGTACCATTGTTATATAATCTCATGTTTTAATAACTCTTGTGGTGTTTTTGACTTTGCTAATTTTATTATCCAGGTGATAATAAAATTTTCTTATTTTCATGCTAACAAGGCCCCAGTCCTAAGCTTAACCACAATGAGGCCATAATGGAGACGATTAGTCTGCGATCAAAGAGTCCATCCGCTTACAGCGGGGAGAGCAATGCTTGGTCTTCCCCTGTCCAAAAAGAAGCAATTGAGTTGTCGGCTCGCAAGCGTAATGCGGTGTTAAATATGATTGGTAAGAATACGTGGCGTCGAGCAGTTTGCACAATTTTTTGGAAATTTCTCGCTCATTTTACAGTATTTTGAATTTCAACTCACAAGTAAACTTAGTAAACGTGCTGGTTGAAAAAATTATTTCTCATGAACAAATATCCCAGTAATAGGGTGGTTTTAAGAAACCATCCGAGGAGGGAATACTTGATATGTCGGGTCTGCATTTTCTCACCATAAGCATACAGTATTATTGCTGTGTATTACATTTCAGTTGTAGCTTACTGAGCAGGTCGCATGAAAAACTCTTTTAAGAATTTCTATCTTCAAATGTATTGTAAAGCAAACATGCTACAAATTGTAATTTACTTGTGACAACGTATGTAGTCTGGCCAGCATGAGTGACGAGTGTAATGCTGGAGTGACTAGACGTTTTAACATTGAAGACATGCAGTAGCTTTTCTCATAATATCTTCCTGAGCTTGTGAGCATCCTGCCTTACAATTAATTTTTCTGGCACCATTCTTAATTACTTATGATACCGGTATTTGGTTACCAAGCAAGCTTGTGGCCCACAAACACCTTTTAACTTTTTTATTAATTGTTAAAGTGCGTTTTCCTATAAGCGACACGCGACAAGCTTTTGTCGCACTTTTGTTTTATTTTACTGTTTGCCGGTAAAATAACCTGCTTCATTTACTGACATTAAACTTTGTCACGTATCGGTAAACGTTCTTACAGTACTTGCTAACGAGGATTTTTTTAAGAACGCTCTTTCTGAAGCGTGTATTTAAATCTTAAGTGATATCTCATAGACTTATTACAACTTTAATGATTCAGCTATGTCTATTGAGCATTTTCCTTAATGGTTTTAGTTTTTTGAAGTATCGATTTTTTTAATTTTATTTTTTCTTCGGATTAGAAAAAAACTGGAAAATAAACATAAGATCCAAGATTGAATCTGACCTTACTGATCAAGTACAGCAAGCTCTAGCACCGCTAACCAACCTGAGGAAAAAATCCGAAAAGAAAAAGACGGATAGGCAAAGAAATTTACAGGTGGATTTCATTAGTTGTATTTCACTAAAAAAGTTAACGAGATTGGGCATTGCCAATTATTGCCACACTATAGAAAACTGAGGGAACTCCTTAAAAGTTTTTGCAATTAGAATTGCTCGATAAGTAACGTTTGAAAGCGCTTGTTGCGTTAGTTTCATGCCATCAGCTTGGTGAACTAGAAACTGTATCACAAAAGATCGCACTTACAAAAGATCGCACTTGCGTGCTTGTTTTAATCCTCAACCTTATGATTTCATGGAAATGAATAAATAACAGCTGAATTCGTGTAGCGCATTGATCGCTTTCTCGTGATAGGAGGATAAACATGCAATTAAATACAAATACAAATTAAAGTAATTCATTTTACGCAGCAAAGTGAATTAAATTTGGTAGAAACACCACATCACTTTATTCTTTCTAATTAAAAAGTTGGTGTAAATTTGGACAACTTCATTGAAATTTCGCCGGGTTTAACCCCCACTTCTTGCTTTCAAAGTAATCTTTTCATTATGATTATACTTGTAACAAACAAGACATAGAACATAATAACATTGGGCTTATCACAGCAAGTGTAAGGTGATATGCCACATGATTTCTTGAGTCTATTGAGAACCCAATTCCTGCTGCTTAACATGTTTTCTTTGAAAATAAATACCTGCGCCATGGCCCGGGTTTCTATTCATTTGTGATGTCACAATCAATGCTATTGTTTCCGCTCTCTGTGTTTCGACCTGCTGGCACTCCCTCCTACAGTACATCTGCTTACTCTGTTACGCCTCGTTCATTCATTATTTAATCTAGTTTCAATTTAAAGAAAGGTCACCTTTTCAAGCTTGTCTTATAGTCCGACTACGTCTTTCAATTTTGCCATGTACTAAGCTCATGTTTATTTGGGCTGAGTTTATTTACGGTTTTGATTTGAGATGTACTGGGGCCATGACATAAAAGCCTTTTTATCCGCTTCAAGCAGAAAATTTGAGTTTTACTTTTGGGTCGTTTTAATGGTCATGCGGTACTATTGCTGCAGTTCAGTCTTATTATTTTCCATATGTACAGTTTTCTTTTTTGTTACGTTTATGTAATTTTTGTGGTTGAAATCGTGTAGTTTGAATGTTAGATGAAGAAATCTGGTACTCATGCAACAAATAGTCACACGAACTTCGCTGATTGTTTTCATTTTGTTGGTGTTAACATCTGCGACCCATGTTCAGGATTATGTGTGACGATGAACAATTTTTTTTGTGACTCTAGTCTCCTTTCAACCGATGAGGTCGAATGTGTCGGTGCCTCACTGCCTCATACGTAATTTCTGATGCCAAAGAATATAATATGCTGTAGTATACAGTGAGATTGCATTCCTTGAATCAGCAATCTGCCAAGTAATGCGTCAAATCCAGTGATATCAACTATAAATCAAACTCATCTGGCGATATATTTAGTATTTAGTTGCATCATTCTAGTACGAGAAAGCGATCAAAGCGGTATAACGAGCTTGCTTAGTTAAGAGTTGCTGGCACCTGTTTGCCACTCGCAGAAGCGTAATCCCGTTAAGTGCTTTTCCCAACGGAGCAACAAGTTGATAAATTGTTAACTTTGGCATGGTATCGTTTAAGCACTGATAGCTGGTCGTGTTGTTGCAATTGTCTGGGCTTTGTGTTTTACAAACATTCAACCAGAGTTATGTCGTCGCGCGCTCAGTCGTGCTCGCAGTAAGAATCCAGGCTGATTTGCTTTGTTTTCATCAGTTGTTAGTTGGCGGTGACTCAGCAAATTAACATAATTCCCTTGTTTAGGTTTTTAAAGTGAACAATTTCAGTCGCAACAGGTTTTCTAACCTTCAACCACCAGGTGGCGCGGCCGCTTCTGGAAGTTTTAAATACATAGATGTAAATTACATCCCCCAACACAAAATTTTAGCCGGAAGAGACGGACGCTTTTATTCAAAAGAAGGGTTTCCGAGATCTTTGGCTAACTTGAGGCTGCCGAAGAGGCATGAAGTTACGAGTCAGTGTAAGTTGTTTTAGGCAATTTAACTTGTTACGCTGCTGCTTCATCATATTTCTTAGCTTGTGTGAAAATGTATCTCGCTACATTGTGTTTAATGCAAGACCCAAGGACATCGAACAATTCTATCGCTTTTTAGAACAAGGTCGTAACTTGTAGTGCTCATCTATTGTAGAGAGTCATAATTATGGTGAATTTTTCACTAAGTAAAGGATCGAGCCCTGAGAACCAAATCCAATGTTAATGCAAAAACTGATTTTCGACCAAGTACTTTGCTGATTGTGCCGGCTGGTTAGTTCTGCTATTAAGCACGTTGCTGTCGGTGCTTGAGGTCTTCAGTTCGATTTCCGGACTGGTTAAATCGAACACAGAGTCGCCAACAGTCAAGGGTGGCTGCTTGACTCGATGACCGTGAGGTCCTTCGCAGTCTCCCTGTCTCCGAAATGCTGTGCTACTTCTTTTGTTTTGAATTGTGTTTATTATGTCCACTTGCGTTTTGGTGACAAATGAACACATCTGAATCGCCACCGCTGCCACGTGTATTCGGAGCTGTGTCGCTCAGGCGCTAAGCCCCAAAGATGGGCCCGCCACTTGTTACACGCTTCGGCGTTTCACTTTGCTGGCTAAGAATGAGATGTATATGTTCGGAGTAAAATTTGCGATTTGATATTGCAACACATCGCTGGTATATATCGTTTAGGACGTTAGCACATTCATTGGAAGACGGGGGTTTCATTCTCACTCGGGTCTTGTTAAAGGTTTTTATAATATTAGCAGCTTTCTCGCTGGCCATCGATATTAGTAGTAAGTGCATAGAGTTGCGTGTATATCGCTGACAAATAGACAAACAGACGACTTTATTCGTCAACACAAAGTGATGTAAAATTTCAGTGGGCAAAATCAATGCACGGAAAAGTTTAATTTTACAGAATACTACACTTATGAAATAATGTTGATTGGAGCTGTGCAGTGACCAATAAGGTCTTCTCTTTTTTGTATGGGTTGTACGTCACATTTTGGCAGCTTTGATTAATCTTGTAATCAGTGGCTCAAAGCTTAATGAAAGCACGGCCTACACGCTATGCATCTCATAAACACTGGCAGTAACAAGGAAAATTAGGTTATTTTTGTTATTAAGTGTAAAATCGCGTGTCTATTCTGTGTAAACTTACATTCAGCATTCCGCGCAGCTGTGTACAACTTGGATGAAATGACACGAGCACAGAAACATGCAGCCAACATTCGAGGTGGACTCGATGTAACTTTGCTGGATTCGCATTCTTCCGTCAGTTTTTTGTCTTTACCCAAGCCTGAAGATGGCGATTTGAGGCACGAATGTTTGCATTAGTTTGTATTTTACGCCTCTTGAAAGAACTGGTTGGAGTACAAAACGTCAAGATAGCCAAAAATGGGCTTCATATTGCAGAAGCTTTTCGCTTGTCATTTGTTACGTAAAAATCATTAGAATGAAGGTCTTTCTTTAGCCACTGATATCTTTTTGAGGAGCGCGTGTTATTTGCAAGATATCGTAGAGCGTGGGTTCCCAACCGATGGAGAATTGCTCACTGATGCGGAATTTAGGGTTTTCAGGTGGGGAATGAAACACCCCCTTGAAGAATTAAACACTGTCCTGTCCCTGTTAGAGAAATGTTTCGGAATTCCACTCCCAAGGGTGAAGATCCTTTTTTTTTTTGAAGCCTAATTTGGAGCTGGCGCGGAGTGAAGATCTATTTTTTCGAATAACATCGGTTTTTGCATCCAAACTTCGATTTAGTTGAATTTAAAATGCTTATGTTTTGGGTAATTGATAGTCAGTCATGTGAAAAGTGGGTAATGAAGAAAAAGACTTTGGGAACCCTTGTTGTAGAGCCTGTTTCGTGTTTTCTAAATTTTTATTTTAAGTAGATTTATAATAATTTTTATCTTTGCACGTGGTACTTTTGGAATGTCTTGCCTGGCCACGCAGCACGTTATTGCTTTTTGCTATGGGAAATCTTTGAAACATTGATTAATCTATCAATCAGTTTTTGTTTCTAGACCTCTCATGCCAAATGTGATTAATTACAATGGAATATCTTTACCAAACTATGGAGCTAACAGAAGATGTTTTCAGGTGAGGTTTCACATCGCCTTTTATACAGATTTTTTGATTTGAAAACCAACAATAATTTGAGGATTTGAAAACGGGAAAATTCTCTGATAGCGATTTTAGTTCAGGAGCATCGTTCCTTCCCATATGATTTGAACTGGGCACATTTTGGAAAACAAACTTTTGGTTCTAAATACAGAAAATAAATCGTTTTAGCTAGTGCAAACTGCTCACTTTTGTTAAGCTATCTTGGCTCAGTTTTTACAGAATAAGTACCGAGTTTTTACTAAATAGAGAATGTATAAGCGGGTCTGATCAGCGGCAATTCGAAGATTGGTGAAGTAATCCATAAATTGAATTACTTCACCAATTATGACCGCAGCAACATGAATTTTCTGGACGCAGAATGGCAGGTTTTGGGTGTCAATCCTATAAAGGGTATTAACTGCCAACAAAATGTTCAAATCATAAGATCAATATATCAATCACATTCAGATGGACACGACCCATTATTACAGCGACTCAAAAGATCAACGAAACCTTACCGTTCACACACACGAAAATTTGAAACACTTACCCGATGCGAAGGCTGTAAAGGCGTCGTGAAAAAAAAAATAGGACAACAAGGTCAAATTGGTTGCATCCTTTTAATGCTCGTCTCGCATTTCATACTAATGTCATGTTCATCTCATTACTGCTGGTCGCAGACCTTGCTAATCACGTGATCAGTAAATCCGTGACAATAAGTAATAGTCAAGATTTTATTGGATTATAAAATCGAAGATCCAGTTGAAATTCATTCTGCGATTTGATGTTTTGAAAATCGAGACAGGTCTATTCGTCGTGACCGACTCGTTAAGACAAGGTTGAAGGGTTCGGGTTAGGTTCTGAGCTAGGGTTAGTGTTCGAATAGGACCAGAGTCAGGTGTATCGACGTTTAGTCAGTTTATGTAGTAGTAGTAGTATGTGAAGTGTTCTTGACGTCGTTTGAAACCAAAAGTTTCACCAAAGAATGAGGAAATCTTAACTATTTATTGTATTTTTGAATGTATCTCAATGGTTTACACTCTGAGCTAATCTCTTACCTTGAGCAAATAATGCGGTCAATTATTGCTTTCTATTTCTTGTGTTGATTTAGTGCGCACAATAACACTATTTACTTAAGACGGGTGAAGTTCTTTGATTCCTATCTACGCACCCTGATATTGACTTAACACATAGTTTATTTGTTCAAGAATTTTGACTTCGTCTTCTATGCCCTGTTACTAAGTTAACGTCAAGTAAAATGCTAAGTGGATCTCATCAATCGTTAAATCAACATTAGCTAATTTTCTGTTTCTTAAACAAAAATGTCTATGTTGATATGTCTTGATGCATACGAGTTTAATACTTGAAAACTGTTCCGCGGGTTGGCTTGGTGTTTAAAATACCGTCGGCGTGGAAGGTGTGGGGTTCGATTTCTAGGCGGGTAAATCGGGCACAACCGGCTCGGCACCACTGCGACGCTTCTTCGGAACTGTGTTGCCCAGGCGCTAAACCGCGAAGATGAGCCCCGTCACTCGTTACACGCTACGCCGAAATGCCGCAAGTATAATCAAGATTTAATTTTTTGATTTGATCATGTCTTGGAGTGGTGAGCGTGGTTAACAGTGACACATTAGTAGGGTAGGGTGAACCCCAAAGCTTAAAACTCAGTGATAGATATGCGGACAACATACGACAGAAAAGGACAAATAGCATGTAACTATGTTTGTTTTTGGCAGACTTACACCAAAGAAGGAATGAACAGTCTGTTGAGCTCGCGAGCTAGAAGGGGCAAACTTACTGATATGGGGAATGGAAAATTCATTGACAAACGAGGAGTAGTCATCAGTAGGCTGGGACCTTTCTGGCCACAAGGTTATGGTCCGGTTTGTCGATGTCCCGAGTAAGTTGGTTGGGTAATTGATTTTTATCGATATAAATTCAAGATTGCTGCTGATGGACGAACACTCAATGATATAAATCAGTGCCTCTGCATCATTTATTTGCACTTCACGCGAGACTGCGCACCTCAAGGGAGATATTTGGAAGTGTTCTATGTGAGATATGGAGAAAGACGAAAGAGTCTTTGCATTATCTTATTCAGTTATGCTGTATGAATAACATGCCTCCTAAAAATTCCACTTGGGGTTAAAAAACAGTTTACAGAAGTTTTGTGTTAAATTTATTTTAATAGACGTTTGATGCAGTTTCTATGTATTTTATAAACATTGTTGAAGAATGTCTGTGCGCTTGACGTATTTGTTTATTTTGCTTGAAATAAAAGCGCTATACCGTGGTAATTCGATTCCACTGATAAGTTGAAATCATTTCGAACTTCTTCGTTGCGGTAGATTTTCTTTGCAGATTTGCTGATTTACCCCAAGCGGAGAGAATGATCTCGTTTTTTGTAAAAGTTCGCTTTCATCCTTTTCTGGTTTTGGTTACCAGATCGGATTAAATTTAAAACTGTTTTGATTTTTACCAATTACTGTGCATAGCGCCGCCATACTCTGTGTATTGCTTTAAATTGCCCTCACAAATCGTTAAAACGCCTTTATCATTATTACCGTTAGAGGGAGATCAAGAGTTAGTTCAGTTTAGATGGAAAATCCAAATGCAGCAGATTGTGATGGAACACTACCACGTTGCGCTGGAACTTCGATCTCTGTTTCATGGAAAAGAACTGTTAAAAATGTTTATTTATTTTTTTGAAAAGTTGTTGCTAGGCAACGCAGATAACTTCCAAAACGTTCACCGTAAGAAAATTGAGGTTATTTTTGAATTCGGCACAAAAAAAGACACTAGCAAAAAAGTCACTACAGAAGGAGAACTAAATAGATATATTGAAGTAAGTTGTCACTTTTTTAGCGGCTTAACGCAGTATTTCCATTACATGAAGTTTGCATTGCTGTCGTACTAGCTGAAATCTGCGTACACGCACACCATGGTATACTGAAGCATAAAAAATAAGTTCTCAGTTAATAGCAATAATTATACAATACTGTATTAAATTTGCTTTTGGTTGTCTACTTTGTTGAGTGAATTGGTGGGAAATGCTTTGCTTCAACATAGATGGCCATGTCAACTTTGCATTTAATGTTTGCTGTGGTATATAACTAGTTAAAACGTTGGAAATAATCTTAGGTCTGCGCTTTTTTTAGGTTCATCATGGATTGCCCCAAGCGAGAAGATTTATTACCCTTGCCAGGTGAGTCAGTTTAGCGCGAGTAGCACTGTTCATCGATCTTGCATATAACTAAAAATCTTAGAGTTGTACCATAATTTTTATTATGCACATATAAAAATTTCCGTTTACACCAAGGTCTCTGTTCACATGAAGGCTGATTTTTGTTTTCCATGATGCTTATATTCCAACATTTTTGGTCTTCTCGTTCTTTCTGCTTTCGACTATCATATCTAAAAATCAAATCTTCGTTATGCTAGCGGTTTTAAGCCGAAGGGTGTAACGAGTGGCATAGCCCATCTCCGCGACTCAGCGCTTGGGCGACACAGCTCCGAAAAAACGTCATAGCGGTGGCGAACCGTTAGCGACACGGTGTTCGGAAATCTAAGCAAGACTTTGTGCGCCGATAGCGGTGTCTGTAACCACTCTACCCACCGGCCATACATCTGCAGATTTTTTAATCCAATCATAATTTAATCCAATAATTAAAACACATTCTGCACTTATCGCCATCCGCACTAGTATGATATCCATTCATTCTCAAAAAATGTTCTTTTGATATTACACCGCATATCTCCATCACCTCGAACTCCTCTGCTAACCATATTTTTATATTCTGAAAGGTGGTTTACATTTTTTTGAGAACAATAAGCCAAAAAATAGCTTAATATGATATTTTTGATTTTGTGTTTGCATTGTTGCTTGAAATTCCAGCTTGTTGTATAGCTGTATAGCGTTTGCGCGTTGATAGTCACTCCTGAAGTGAGCTGATACGATCACCCAGTGAGTTCAGTTCTTCCTGCTATTCTTTATAATAAAGTTTTATGGTTTTTCCCTTCTTGTTCATGAATTGAATATGCTCAAAAGTAAAAATTTTGAAAGCGACTGGCTAAAATTGTCTATGTTGAAACAGACATTTCGACGTGACGAGGTATTGACATCATCAACGTTGATTTTTAGTGAGCGTCAATGATGTTACGTGGAACGTGGAATATTTGGTATTTTTGAAAGGTCTAAATTGCTATTGAAACTTTGTGTCCTATTGACTTTCTGGATTGATAACCAATCAGTTATTAAAACTACGAAATCGAATCGGAAAGTTTTGAATAGCTTTATTTCTATTGTTCATTTCACTCAGCCATGTTGCTACCATTTGTTGGAAACAATCTGCTCATTCTTAAACTCACACTGCTTCATGTTCATTTGTCATCGTCTTATCACTAATGGATTGAATGCTTGTCAATCTCTCAACTATGTTATTTAGCCCATCTGGATTGCACTTAATGATCGGTGCTTATGCCCATAACACGGTCGCTATTGAAACTACATCAAGTAGTTAGGAGTGCCCACAATAGCGGTGCCTTGTGGTTAGATTAACATGTTCAAGTAACAGAGCAGCTTATAACGGAGAAAGTTGAACAAAACTGAACACCTGTGAATGTAGACTATACAGGAAGTTAACAAATTAATTATTTATAATTATTATTAGTGTTTAAAAGTAAATCGATTGGCTCAGTTGGCAACTTCTGGATCAATATTGTGAAATTGAGCTTAATTATTGTGTATTTCAGTGGGAAAACCTACCAACTTTTAAGGTGTTAAAGGAATATTTGAAGTTAAGGGGCTTGAAAATTATGAAAGTACCTTTGTTTTAATCATTAAAGCGAATTAGGCTTAAAGTACAACGTGGCTGCTTTATAATTGAACTAAGAGTCGTGTATATGAGGAAGGTTTTAACAAACGTAACTTCGTTATTCAGTACTAAGGACGACTTGCAGCCGATAGTCGTATCGGAGAAAATCAGTAAATGACTGCTACAAGCGAGCGACAACTGGTTTAGATTTGTAGTTTGAACCTATGAATGTAAGAGTTGTAAATAAGCGGCTTTAATTCAGGAATACTTATCGGAGTTTCTTTCGGTTCGAAAATATTGGTCTACGCTGTGCACGAATTGCAATCGCGTTATGTAACGAGCTTTTTAACAGTAGTTAACCGCATCACTTTATTTCGTGGTTTTAGTTGCCGTCTTTAATGTTTAGCAGAGTGATAAGTGGTGAAGTGTGGTGTTATTGTTTAAATCTGGTTGACGATGGTGGCATCGCTTTGCCATCAGCGGTCCAGCCATCAAACTGGCAGCAGACGTCAGCAAATTGCTGGCCATATGCCAAATTTGCGAAATCAGTCGGCTTCTGGACCATCAAATTTACCTAAGCTTTACTTCCGAAGTCAAACTGATGAACATCTGAACGACAGAGCTAAAAACACCTACTTTAAGGCTTTTGCGGGTGTTTCTCCCGGTGAAGTACCGGGATTGAGAAGGTATGATGATGGATTTAACAAGGTATCACATGATCCCAAACCAAACCGCAATCTTGGCAAAAAAGGTCCCCCTTTTGGTTCCATGCCCAAATGGCTTCCCGATTTATTTGGCCAACATCCTGCACCTTTTAGTAAAGATTTTCCCACCAATTTACTTTTGTCAAAATCGAAATTTTGGCCTGCTCTGCCTCCCAAGAACAATTTCTTGTATGGAAAAGGTTTAAAATGGCCCAAGGTTAAACACATGGTTGTGAAGCATCCGAAATTTATCGAGTCTTGCCCTGATGTGAGAGAAACCTTGTGGAGTTACAAAAGTCCACCAAAGCTGTCACTCTCTTATAAACGAAAAGGTACGATCGATATCATGCTTGTTAATTGGTTTTTCTGTGTTTTAATCGAACGTTTTAGTGTCCCATTTCGTCATTACACGAAGTAAACATTATGTTGTTAGTCTTGTTTTTCTTTATGTTCTGGTGGTTCCGTTAAAAACAATTCGTTTCATTTTTAAAGTAAACAATGACGCAATAGCTTTTCTCGACATGTTAGATTTTAGTCATTATAAAAAGTTTTTTCAAGATTGTTGGTAAAAATATTGTTGTAAATATCAAATCGGACACAGTGTTGTTCATTCGCCACCGCTGTCATGTTTCTTCGGAGCTTTGTTGCCCAGGTACTAAGCAGCAGAGATGGGCCCCGCCACTCGTTACACGCTGTGACGTATTACCGCGAGTATAATGAAGATTGATTTTGAATAAAAATATGTTTTGTTGCTATGCTTAAAACAGTGATAATGTTGTTGAATGTTACATTCTAGCAGTCTGCTTGTTTTTGATAACTAGATAAAGCAAGTTTGCGATTTCGAACGTATTTTGCGACAAGAAGCTATGTTGATTTGTGTTGCACCAGCTCACTACGTTGTAAAGTAGTTTCAAATTTTTTAGAACGTTTGTCTTGTCAAATTATGCGGTAGCGTTTTTAAAATTACAAATCGGCGTAATACAAGAACTGAAATTACGACAAACAGTCGTATCCGCTTTAGAAATCGAGTGAATCGGTTAAAATCTTGTAACTGCGACCAACATACTGTAGTTGATTTTTTGAGAAATAATTTGAGGAGAGAAGCGCATACGAATAGCCTGATGTACAAAGATTAAAACTTCTTGTGTTCGGGGGCGCGGATTTATCAGTGCAACGATCTTTTCTGGGTAACAAAAAAAGAAGTTACCGTGGGGAACTCCTGTTGTGCTACAGTATTTCCCACAAAGCTAACGGTTTTGTGTAAAAAGGTAGAAAGTTAAGTTTCAAGATGCATGTTTATTTGCCCAGAAACTTTTGTGTTAGTCATGCATTCGTTGTGTTTGGTGTGCACATGTATCACGCTATTCAGTTCTGTTGTTTAGCTGTTTAATTTACACTTTTTACTATTTTGCATTATTGTGGATTGCGTGCTCCAGCATTGGTCTTCGTTTATGTCTTTGCATGTCAATTTTTCACTCCTTGTTTAAAACACCAACATCTTTTTTCAAAACATGGCCTTACATTATATCTGCAAACCCTTATTTGTTTTGGTGCATTTCGACTAACTTGTTTGTTAGCTGCCAATTTTGTTCCAAGATCATTGGCGGCTTAAAAGTCGATTTAATCTCTGTGTAAAGGTAGTACCGTAGACCTAATAGAAATTTGCCGAAATTCGTGTTTTGGTTATTATTCGTTGTTTGTTTTTCTACATTATGTGTTTAAGATTAGTCATTTAAAAATTTTTGCATTATTTTTTATTAAATTTTTTATTTCAGATGTTCAGCAGCAAACTACGGGCAATGTTGCGCAATACGGCCATGGAACCAACGACAAATCCGATTCGATGTCTCCCAGAAATTACTCCACCAAAAATACCGTCACTGATTCTTCGAACAATCGATTCGTCTCCGATTCAACTAATAATCGTAAACCCATCGATCACACTTCGTATAATAACTTTGCTGACAAAATTTCCAACGGAGCTAACATAGCAGTTGATGGAGATGTTGGTAATTTTAATTCCTCGTACAATGTTCGTCAAAATAACGTTGCAACTGCATTCGTTACTAAGCAACAGGAGAATCAACGAAATTTGAAAAACTCCAAACATTCTATTCCCCAGTCCAACCCTCCACAGTGGAATCAGAATTCATCGAATCAGTTAACCCCCAGAGACTTCTCGCTGAAACCTCCTATCAATCAAGGAGGAAAACGTCAAGGACAGAATGGGGGGAAGCCAATTTGGAAAGGAAAGCCAGTGATATACGATTGTGATCGTTCGTCTCGGGCCCCGCTCCCCCATTCAGTTCCCGAAGGTCTGGATGAATCTCTTATATTTGAATCTCGGTTTGAATCGGGAAATCTTCGACAAGTCAGAAGAATGTAAGTAGAAACATGTTCACGTTGATATTGAAGGCTGCCCTGGTTCGTGGCTGTTATTTCTAGTAGGAAAGGCTGTTATTTCTAGTATACAGAAATAGACTTTGTTCTATTAGGAAAGGAAAAGAGAAAGTATCTACGAGATGTGAAAGTTATCCCTGGGGAATTGCAGCACAGGCTGGTGGTGGTTGATGTGGAGGAACGCAAACTGAAGAAGTCAGTAAAGAAGAGTAAAAGGGTGAGATGGAGGGTATGGAAGCTGCAGGAAAAAGAGATCAAAGAGGAATTTGAACGAAGAGTAGTAGAATTAGTGGACGCTGAAGCAGTGGATTTGTGGGAGTCCTACAAGAATGGTGTTTTAAAGGCTTGTGATGATTTGTGTGGAAAGACGAAAGGGAGAAGAGATCAGGGAAACACATGGTGGTGGAATGAACAAGTAAAAGAAGCGATAGATCGGAAAAAGAAAGCATTTAAAACATGGTGCAAGAATCGATCAGCGGAAAATAAAAGTAATTATAGAAAAGCAAGAAATTGGACGAAGAAAGTGGTTGCAAAAGCCTTGAAGCAGGCGGCTGAAGAGGAGATGAAAGTGCTATATAACAAATCAAACGATGTTTTTAAGTTAGTGAAGTTCATGACAAGGGATGGAAAGGACATAAATGGTGGAGGTTGCATGAAGGATAAATACGGGAGACTTGTGGTTAGTGAAAAACTTCGTGGAAAATTATGGAAGGATCATATGGAAAAGATCATGAATGTGGAAAACGAATGGGATCAGATGGCAGAAGCAGATATGGTTGAAGGACCAGTTGAAGAAGTCACTTATGAGAGGTGATTAAGGCTATGAATAAAATGAAATTGGGAAAAGCAGCTGGTCCCTCTGAAGTAAATATGGATATGATTATGGCGAGTGGAAAGTTTGGTGTTGAAGTACTAAAGAAGCTGTGTCAGAGAGTTCTGGATGGAAAAGGTATGCCAGAGGAATGGAAAACAAGTGTTGTTGTTCCAATCTTTAAAGGAAAGGGAGATGTGATGGATTGTGGAGCATATAGAGGAGTAAAGCTGCTGAAGCATGCAACGAAGATAATCGAGAGAGTGCTAGAGAAGAGAATAAGAGATTTGGTGAAGGTTGATGACATGCAATTTGGCTTTATGCCTGGGAAGTGCACAACTGATGCTTTGTTTATTTTGAGAAGGATGCAAGAGGAGTTTCGTGGAAGAGAGAAAAAGCTGTACATGTGTTTTGTGGACTTGGAAAAAGCGTTTGATAGGGTTCCCAGAAAAGTGATGAAATGGGCATTAAGAAAGAAAAGCTTGCCAGAAGTGTTGGTGAAAGCAGTAATGAGCTTGTATGAGGGTTCAAGGACGAAAGTCAGAGTTGGATCAGGTTTTTCGGAGGAATTTGGGGTAAGGGTTGGTGTGCATCAAGGGTCTGTGCTATCACCATTGATATTTGCTATTGTGGTTGATGCAGTGTCAGAACATGCAAGAGAGGGACTATTGAATGAAATTTTGTACACGGATGATCTTGTGCTGATGAGCGAAAATTTGGAGGATCTAAGGGAGAGGTTCCAAAGGTTGGAAAGCAAGGGATTGAGAATAAATATTAGAAAGACTAAGATGATGGTGAGTGGTGCAGAAGGGGAGGTTGTGCATAGCAGGGTGGATCCGTGTGGAATATGTGGGAAAAGAGTTATGTCTAACGCGGTGTGGTGCACGCTCTGTAAGAAGTGGATTCATGCGAGATGCACCAAAATGAAAAAAGTATCTTGCAGTTTTGCACAACAGTTTGTATGTAGAAGATGTGAAGATATTGGAGACGGAAAGGATGAACCAGTGGAGGTGTTGTGTGATGAAGTGGAGACTGTGAAGGTTTTTGTTATCTTGGAGATAGGCTGAATGCTAGTGGTGGATGTGAAAGTGCAGTGACTGCAAGAGTAAGGATCGGATGGATGAAATTTAGAGAATGCGGAGAGTTGTTACTTGGGAGAAGGTTTTCTTTGAAAATGAAAGGGATGGTGTATCGTAGTTGCGTGAGATCAGCAATGTTACATGGAAGTGAGACATGGTGTTTGAGGGAAAATGAGATGGTAATTTTGAGAAGAACTGAAAGAGCTATGGTGAGATCAATGTGTGGAGTGAAACTGGTGGATAGAAAGAATACTGAGGAGCTGATGAAAATGCTGGGTCTGAAGGAAACTTTAGATAAAATGGCTAAAGCGAATGGAGTAAGATGGTATGGACATGTGGTTAGGAGGGATGATGAGAGCATTTTGAAGAAGGCAATGATGTTTGAAGTGAATGGACCACGAAAGCGAGGACGGCCGAAGCAAACATGGAAGTAACAAGTCGAAGAGAATATAAAGAAGATTGGGTTGAGGGTGGAGGAAGCTACAGATCGCGCGAGATGGAGAGAGGGAGTGGGAGCGATTGCTGAAGGAATGAGGTGCATCCGGCCACCTTCGGACACGAGGAAAAACCGGATTAAAACTGGATGATGATAATGATAAAAGATTTAGCTAATGAGGCTGTTTTTTAGTGGTAAACTATGATTATCACTGCATACAGGTTGAAGCAAGGCACAACTCCCTCTGGCCGAATGCTAGATGACTCTCAATAGCTAAAGTTAGCAAAGTGCTCAACACGCTGGATGCGGGAGCTGTTTAAATAAGATAACCACCTGAAGAGCCGACAACGGCGAAACAGGCTGTATTGGTTTTACGATTTAGAGATTTTTACTTTATAATTGTCACCACGTAGGTATGTGCGTATTTCCAAATTATGTCTTACTTTGACTCAATTTGTCACTTTTACTTCAGTCTGCTTTTGACAGGTCAGATGGCCGAGTGGTGAGAGCGTCCGCCTCTAGAGCTAGACTTGGGTTTGGTTCCGAGTCGGGTCAAGCCAGTGACTTTAAAATTGGTATTCACAACTTCCCTACTTGACGCTTTGCATTACGGGACAGTGTGGAGAACAAACCGGCAAGTTTACTTGTTGTGCCGTTGGGAAAGGCACTTAACGGAATTTTTCCATCTTAGTGTGGTAGACAGATGGCCGGCAACTCCTAAGCGAGCTCGTACAGCGCTTCGTCGCTTTCTCGTGATAGGAGGATAAATATGCCAATAGTAATAATAATAAAAAAAATAACTACAGCCTACAAAAACGTGTGTTCCAGTTTTTTTCATAATATGCGCATGTCGTGTTTTTCGAGCACACATTTACCCAAGGGTCCCACGCCTACACACAACCGAAGTTTTTTACCAATTTCTTTTTTTGTTCAGAGGTGAACATGAATACGAGCTTGTTCTTCGAACAGACATGTACACTAATCGTCACACTCAGTGGTATTACTTCCGTTTGCAAAAAGCGAAGCAGAATCGAACGTATAAATTCAACATTATCAACTTTTTGAAGAAAGATAGTTTATATAATTACGGTAAGTTGCTGGCGTTCAATGACCGACTGGTTGGCTTAGTGGTTAGGAACATCGCTATCGGCGCGACTGGTCTTGAGTTCGATTCCCTGACCGGTCAGTCCGAACACTGTCGCCAACGACTCGCCACAGCTGCAACGTTTCTGTGTTGCCCAAGCGCTAAGCTGCGGAGATGAACCTTGCCACTCGTTACTCGTTTTGGCTAATACCGCGAGTACAGTGAAGATTTGATTTGACTGGCGTTGGATCTATATCAACGTGTTATTTTAATTAGTATTGAAGTGAAATGCTTCAATATCAATGTGCGGTATCTAAGCTGAAGTTTCGCAAAACCTTGATCCACGGAAAGCTACGAGCAGATCATTGCTCCAGCATTATTTGAGTACTGTTTTGGGGAAAAGGATTCACCACGTTTTTCACAAAATAAAGAACAGACGTGCTTGCAAAAGTTTGGGCTTAACTAGTATATACCATTTTTTGAATAAAGCATGCTGCTTTGCAGTGGTGTGCCTTCTACTTTTGACGGAGTGTCCATTGGTTTTGAAACCAGAGGAGAGGTGCATTACTCTAAGTTAGCTTTCCCCACAAAGTCCAAAAAAGTAATATTGTATTTTTTAACACTTTTCATAATTTTTTAATTCACCTTTCTTGTAGCCTGGTTCGGCACCAGATATAAAAAATATCAGTAGTACTGGTTGGTTGGTGCAGTGGTGAAAGACATCACTGTCGGTGCGAGAGGTCTTGCGATCGACCGCCGGGCCGGTCAAATCGGACACTTTAGCCACCGCTGCGACATTTCCATGTTGCCCAGGCGCTTAGTCACGGACACGGACCCCCTACTCGTTACACGCTTCGGCTTAGTACCGCAAGTGCAATGAAAATTGATTTAAAATCTCGATAGTTTGTTTCATCTGCCAAGTTTTGCAAAAAGACTAGATATTCATATGCATTTTTAATTTTATTGTTTTTTGTTATGATTAGCTAGTGTAAATATCGTACATGTTCGTCGGAAGGTTCTTTTTCATGTAAAATTACTGTAAAATTCTTGTCGAAATTTTGCTACTACTACAGTTTTTGAATGATTTCATATACTCATCGTACTAACAGTTTTACTTGTGTGCTGCTTTGTTGATAACGTTGTGGAGCAACTGTTCCACAATACTCTACTAGTAGCTTTGTTAGTTATAACGTATGCTTGGAAGTTCATTTTCTCGAATTGCAAGTAAAGACTGCCGTTTCGGTGCGGGAGGTCGAAGGTTCGATTCTTGGGCCGGTCAAATCGGGCACAGTGTCGCCAACGGCTCGCCACCGCCTCCACATTTCTTTGAAGTTGTGTTATTTGGGCGCTAAGCCGCGGTGATGGGCCCCGCCACTCGTTACACGCTTCGGCGTAATACTGTAGCAGTATAATAAAGATTTGGTTTTTACAAATAAGTTATAGCTTCCTGTTTGTGCGTAGTCTTGTTTCTTTCGTTAGCCTGACGTTTAAAGTTAAATGTAACAGGGATGAAGCCATTGGTATATTCGGAAAAGTTGGCGAGCAATCAAGAACTGGGTTGGCATCGAATTGGTGAAAACATCAAATACGCTGCATGGAACAACCCGACCAGGAACGCCATCCTCTCACTTGACATGCAATATTACTGCCTTGAATTCGAGGTGAGATTATGAAATGGTGTGTGTGTTAGTGAGTGTAAACGCGTGTGCAGTTCACTCGAATACTTGTAAAAGATGAAGGTAATAACTCGTAGGTTTCACCTGCTGGTTAGTTCAGTTGTTAAGCACTTTACTATCGGCGCGGGAGGTCTGAGGTTCGATTCCCGGATCGGTCAAATCGGATACTGTGTCGCCAACGGCTCGCCACCGCTGCAACGTTTCTTCGAAACCGTTTTGCTCAGGCGCTAAGCCGAGGAAATGAACCACGCCACTCGTTACACGTTTCAGCGTAATACCGCGAGTATCATGAAGTCTAATATTGGTCATGATCTGTAGGTTTGTTTCGTATTCATTATATCTCGCGCTAAACTCTCTACTCTGATATTCTCAATTTTCGCTCCGATCAGATTCGTAACAAATTACTTGCAGGAAATGATGACTGCTTGTCATGTGACATGGTTTTGACTTTGACAAAGCAGCAGCACACTTTGGTACGTTTGGCCTTAACTTTTTTTGTCTGGTTAAGGTTTTGCGTGTGATGTTGTATTGGAAGAAATCGCGTAATGTTCAGTGTATTGGCAGTTAACAAGGTTGGAAAAGAAAAAGGTGCTGTCCATCTTGCACTTTACATACTGCTAGCTTTACAGTTTACACGCAATGCATTTTTTCATTCCTTTTTTATGTTACTGTGTACGTTTAATACGTTTCATGTACATGCTATTGTTGACAAAAACACTTCTAGTCACTTAACAAGAAAGGCGTAACGCATCCTCCATAAAAGTTAAAAATGAAAAAAATGCATTTACAGTGTTTAAATTAACGCTTATAGTCTTAAATAGCTCATGAACACACATTAGTTGACTTAGATCAGATTTTTTACAAACCCTTCAACTGCTTTCTGATGCATATTTCATTCAGTTTTCTCTGTTCCTCCAACATCCACTTCTTTTTGCTTTTCATCTTCTGCTTTACTTTCTTCTTCATTTCTTCCTTCCTCTCCTTGCTTTTCTTCGTCTTTTTCAGCGGCTTCTCTTGCATCCTCCTCCGCTCGCTTTTCAACTTCTTCCTCCAGAGAAGAGACGCTTCGTTCTTCAGCAGTTGCCATCATTGCCTCTGAAAATAGTAGAAGAGTTAATATTTGCGATAATTGAATTATTCTGCAGTTCGTAACATACTGGTTTATAATAATAAAGATAACCAACTGTTGCATCTTAATGGCTGGTGGTGTATTCAATGTTGGTCACTTTTAACTTTGACGGAGCTATTTTATGGAAATTCGAATCTGCCTGGTGATGTAATTTTTATTTTGAGGTTATGTTATACAATTTTTGTTTGCTTTTTGCTACGTATTCTCTCCAACTTATGTAAGAGACTGTATGTCCAACGGTCAATTGTTTGTGAACATCATTAGGCTGACACGTGTTTACAATATTGTCGTTTCATATTTCTGTACTTCAGTAAGCGGCACTTTGATTATCGTACCCAGGCTTCTGATGTTAATTTGTTGTAGTAGTGTTGCTGCTTGTAATAAAACAGTAATAAGTGAATCACTGAATCAGTTTTCATTAAAATGGGCTTTCGGTCATGCACAGAATTGTATATTTTATTGGGCTCGTGATGTACTTGATAACTATATACAAACTTGTTTTGATCTGGGGAGATCTGGACCGATGAGTTGTAATTACTCTTTCTGGAGAGACTAGGTATAGTTCAATCATTGTTTTTTTGCAGATAGCTTCTTCTAACGATCGCTTTTTTAGCCTAGCAGAGTTCAGCCTAAGCACCCGTATGCTTTTTCCGTTTTGATTGGTTGTAGGTGGTATGACGCAGCAATAATGGAGAATATCACAGCTTCGGTAGTATAATCGCACCTTGTTATTTGTGGTCGCAGTAGCATTTTTTAGTGAATGTGATTAATAAATCCTCAAAGATTCGGCCGTTTATTGCTTTATCCTTCAATCTGTTGGGGCAATGGTTTAGATTTTTAGCTTGAATCGCATTACTCTATTTTTTAGTGCATTCTTGGATCACAGATCTTACTTTCCCATCGTATTTTTATTTTTTGGAAATTTTCGTGGGATTTGTTTGAAACTTCTCAACCCAAAAAATTTGCGATAAGAGCAAGCAGCTCATGCAGTATCCAATCCGGTTAGATTTGGCGCCAAAAAATGGGAACAACTAAATACTTTAACTAAAGAAGCGTTCGAATTAGAATTATTCCGACGGTCGAAAAGGAAACTTCACATAACTTACCTGCAGCCTCAGCTTTTCCTGTAGAAGGCAAGCGAGTCACTGCCGAATGGGCCAATCCCATCGTTATGTTGCTTATCACAGTATGTTGTGCATAAATTTCTAGAGTCGTATGGTATGGCGTGTGGCTATATTAGCGGCCAGATAGCAAAAACAAAAATTTAAGTTGATTTATGTAATGTGAAGAAAAGCTTTCCCTGTTGTACAACTATGCTTTCTATTTGTTCTTCTTACTTTTTCATACATGACTTTCTATTTTGTGGGATTTTCACCGCTTAAAAGTATGTTGGAATCTCAATACACTCGAGGAACCTTCCTGTTATCGTAGTGGTTAAAAACATCGGCGCGGGAGGTATTGGGTTTGATTCCCAGGTTGGTCAAATAAGGCACAGTGTCGCCAACGGCTCGCCAGCGTTGCGACGTTTCTTCGGAGCTGTGTTGCTCAGACGCTAAGCTACGGAGATAGACTCCGTCACTCGTTATACGCTTCGGTGTAATACCGCGGTTACAATGAAGATTTGATTTTTTGTTTTGATATTCGAGAAACCCTTTCAAAAATGTGCAAGCTGGTGGTCTTAGTTAGATCTTACAGCGTCGCTGGACTGCTGCAGAAGTTTTATTAAGAACCTCTGACTTTTAGTAGATTAATTGCGCTGGCATTTCGCAGAGGAACTGATTGTTGTTTAAAAAAAAACAAGTTTTTTGAGAAGAATGTGACCTATCTGACTGCGCATATATTTAACACTTTTTCTGCTTTCTATTTGTTAGGTTTTATTTGCATTACTGCTGTAACCACGACGCCAGCTAATCTTCCTTATTCATGAAAACATAGTTGCTATGTTAAATCAAGTTGTGTTTTGGCAAACGGTGCGACTGGGAGTTATTTGCGATTTGATTATAAATGCTACAGCCGAAAAACACCTCAAGATACTTGGGCGGCCGTTTCAGCTCACTTCTGGAACCATTGTCAGCACTATTTTTTACGCTGAGCTGGTTCTTACGCCATGGTGCAAAATATGAAACGTCCGCCCGAGTGTTTTTTACTGTGTTTTGGCTGTAGCATTTATAATTAAATTTTGTTTTTTCGTGAAAAGATGCTAACGAAATTAGTCCTTCCCATGCAACAAAATAATGAGCTCACTCTCGCACCAATTCTGTTCGCTTTCTTTGCGATCACTTTGCAATGGCGTTGTACGTCTTTCACACACGCGCAATGTTGATGATTCATTGTTTATTGTGACAGGAATCATCATTCTTATGTCATAATGATTGTAAATAAACAATATGCGTTGGCAAACCACCAAGTACGTACGAGTAGACTTTGCTTAATGTCACGAATAACTGTGGGTTGATTTTAACGGTTTGATATGGTTAGAGCTCAACATCACTGCTCAAAACTATGCCAGGCAAGCAACATTCTTTCGGTTTTTCACCGTCAGTTGCTCGTGTGCTGTTGCTTTGCTAACATTAAACAACGGAGTCTAGAGTAAAACAATGCTCACAATCTTCAGTTTGGAATCCATCTCGTTTTCAGTGACTTTCAGATGTTTTGTTTTAATGATTTTTTTATCACAAGATTGCAATTTTGTTGTGATATTCGCATAAATTTATTACCGTTTCTTAGCATTTTTTAATTATATTTTAAAACGCTACAATAATTCTTTATCGTATTTGACACCTTCCGACAATTTAGATTCCTGCGTCTGTCATCATCAGCATGGTATGCAAAGCAGTACAAGAGTTTCATTATTTAGCCGAATATCAAAATCGAATCTTTATTACACTTGCGGTATTACGCTGAAGCGTGTACCGAGTGACGGGGTCCATTTCCGCGGTTTAGCGCCTGGGCAACACATTTGTGAAGAAATATCGCAGCCTTGGCGAGCCGTTGGCAACACTGTCCAATTTAACCGGCCCGGAATGAAAGCCCAGACCTACCTCGCCGATGGCAATGCCTTTCACCACTACGCGAACCGGTCGGTGGAACCCGGACATTATAACATGTTTTCGACGAACGTTTTTGCTTGATGTTATCATCGAAGCACACACGCGAATTTGAACACTTGAGTGGTGCGAAGCATCATTGTAAAAGTGCTGAAGCGTAAATCAAGATGTCAATAGAAACTTTGTATTTTGATTGAAGGATTTTCTCAAGGAGCACGCTGTTAATCCTTTGAGAACACAGAAGCTCTTGTTGAAGGGCGGAGTTGTTGTTGCCTTCCTTCTTGAGTAGGTCGATAATACCATTATTTTACGGCCACTGGTCGCAATAGCAACCATTACCGTTGTTGCAAATGTTCTAAGCAAACCCTTGGATTATGATGTCCGATTGTGACTATCTTTACTTTTAAACGACAGTTGAACGTTTATGATCTAAGGAAGTACTGCTTCATGTTTTAAACTCAATGGCAGGGTGTTCTCACAAGCACAGAAATAAAAAAAATCAAACTTTCGTTATACTCGCGGTATTACGCCGAAGCGTGTAACGAGTGGCGGGGCCCATGTGCGCGGCTTTGCGCCTGGGCGACACAGCTCCGAAGAAACGTTGCAGCGGTGACGAATCGTTGGCAGCACTCTGTGTGATTTGACCGGAGCGGTAATCGAACTCCGGATCTACCGCACTGATCGCAATGTGCTTAACAATTGTTTAATGGGAGAATGTAGCTGATTGATGATTTGCCTCGCCAAGTGGTTACGAGCGCTTATTTTACGTAATCTGGATCAGTCTAGTAGGATTATAACTTTTACTAATGGTGATGGCGCATGCCTGTGACTCAACATTGCTGCAACATTTTCTGCTTCTGTGATGTCTGGGCCAAAGTCTTGTTGACGGACGGCGCATATACTATAAAGAATTTAATAAAGTAAAAAAATAATAGTTTTTGGATGTTCTCATTTGGTGGCAAGCGTTGAAGTATTCTGTTTTCAGGTGTCATTTGATTGGGAAGAAATAGAAGAAGACACTGTGTATTTGGCTCATTGCTACCCCTACACATATTCTGACCTACGAAGACACTTGGACCATGTTATGTCCAGACCAGAGCTGTCCCAGCATGTAAAGAGGGAAGTTTTATGTGAAACCACAGCTGGAAACGCTTGCTTTCTCCTCACTATCACCGACTTTCCTGATCGAGAGAAAGATAAATACAAGGATCTTCACCAGGTTCGTGTTTTACTTTCTAGCAAATGCACCGTAGAGAGGGACAGCGTTGTTTCGGGCTATTAGCCCTCATCAGCCGCCCTCAGGTAAGATGTATTCATCTTCCAGAACGAATGATCTTGCCAGGATCACTCATCCCTTTGGATAAATATATCTTAAAGAATTTAACCTTTGTGAAACGTATCCACTCGTGTGGTTTATCATTAGCCGCCCTCAGGTAAGATACATTCATCTTCCAGAACGAATGATCTTGCCAGGATCACTCATCCCTTTGTATAAATATATCTTAAAGAATTTAACTTTTGTGGTACGTATTCACTCGTGTGGTTACGTCACCGCGCTGGTCAAATTCTTTACGTGGCCAGGGTGAAGAGCAATAACTAAAAAAGCAATGTCCTCCCTGGCCTACTGGCTGTAATTAGCCTCCGACCCAACAAGAGGAAGTCGTGATGACTTCCTGCCAGTAGGCCAGGGAGGACATTGCTTATTTAGTTATTGCTCTTCACCCTGGCCACGTAAAGGATTTGACCAGTGCGGTGACATAACCACACGAATGGATACGTACCACAAAGGTTAAATTCTTTAAGATATATTTTTCCGAAGGGATGAGTGATCCCGGCAAGATCATTCGTTTTGGAAGATGAATGTGTCTTACCTGAGGGCGGCTGATGAGGGCTAATAGCCCGAAACAGCGTTGTCCCGCTCTGCGGTACGTTCAACTGGAGTGCCTTGCACTGTTGGCGATGGAGAACTGTTATTAGCCTCCGGCCCAACTAGAAGAAGTCGTCATGACTTCCCGCCAGTAGGCCAGGAAGGACATAGCTATTTTAGTTATTTCTAGCGAATGTTTGGCAAACGTTTGATATTATGTTCATCCTCTTTTATTGATGCGGGAGGTCTGGGGATTGATTCCCGGGCTAGTCAAATCGGATACAGTGTCGCCAATGGCTGTGTTGCCCAGGCGCTAAGCCGCGGAGATGGACCCCGCCACTCGTTACACGCTTCGGCGTAATGCCGCAAATATAATGAAGATTTGATTTTTTTTGTCACGAGAAAGCGACGATTTTTGTTTAAGGATGATTCTATTTTTTAATTCATAGTGTGTTAAGAATCCGCTAAGCTTGGGCAATCATTGTGAGTCATTTTTTCCTGGCGCAGCAAAACTTTGATGAAAGTGTTTCGTAAAAGTAGCTCCGAGGACGATGCTGCCGAAATCGATCAGACTAGATCTGTCCAAGCCCAGACTTTTTAAACCTCACTGCCACTTTGCAGGGCTCCACTAAGTGTGGAACATCGCTTGCTTTATGCTTTCTTTGTGTTAGTCATTGTGAGATTTTGGTTCATTACAACATCACGCAACTATCATAAAAGGTGTTGCTACAAATACATATACCCTTTTCGCACTAATCGAGGGCCGGTTGATGAATCTTTCCTAGTCTTACACACTTTGTAAAATTTCTCGTTTCTTATCTGTTGCAGGTATTTTTGTAGATGTGTTGACTGAACTAAGCAAAGGACAATCGATGCGCAGTGTTTGAGCCATTTAAAAGAGATTCTGTTTTTCAGGAGAAAAAAGGCGTGGTGATCACAGCTCGTGTACATCCGGGAGAGTCGCAATCAAGTTGGATGATGAAAGGAGTGATTGAGCACCTCATCTCTGATCACCCTGTTGCCCAGCAACTACGTCAGAAATTTGTATTCAAGGTAAAGGAAGCGTCAGGTTGTTTTCACTTTAATTAAAACATAGGAAAAAACTTTTCAGGGAAAGTAATGAACCGTAATTTAAGTAGTTGTGCAATTTATGTGCATGCTGCTTCCAGTTTTTACTTTTTCAGCTTAGATTTAACTGCTCTGATTTGCAATGGATTTTGCATGTTAATTTCCAATCAAGTGGTCAGTGGATCGAGCTGTTTCTGAGACTGTGGACTCGATCCCTAGACATGTCAAATCCAAAAGATTCTGTAAACTAAGTATTCTTATCTTCCTTATCAATGAGATTAAACATTGAACGCTTTACCGAAGACTATCAAGTCCAGCTATGCGGCTAAAAGAGTGACTTAATTTTATAAATTAATATAAAGATTTATATTAATGGATTGAACTTAAATCTAACTCACTAATATCTTAGGTTAAATCAAACGTATTCACGAGTGCGATTTTTCTGTATTACGTTTGATTTAGCGTAAGATCTTAGTAGGTTGGATTCAAATTTAATTCTTTGATTGAAATCCTTATCTTCCTGCTTTGACTTTCGGTACAACATTTCGCTTTCGCACCACTGGGTAAGACAGTTGGAATTATTCAACTCTCTCTGGGTGTGGTAGAACGGTGGTCAGTAACTGCTCAGCCAGCTCCTTAAAATGTCTTTGTCGCTTTTTTTTTTAAGGAGAATGGAAATTCAAGTTAACTAATAATTGAAGCGGATTGTTTATGGCCGGTCGGTGTAGTAGTTAGAGACATCCCTATCGGTGCTGGAGGTCTTGGAATCGATTCCTGAGCTGGTCGAATCGGACACTGTAGCCAACGCCTTGCCACCGCTGCGACGTTTTTGTGTTGCCCACAAATAATTACGCTAAGCCGCGGAGATGGGCTCCGCCACTCGTTACACGCTTCGGCGTAATACCGCTAGCATAGTAAAGATTTGATTTTTGTTTTACGCAGTTTGCTCATTTCCTTCACTTTATTTAGATCGTCCCTATGTTGAACCCAGATGGGGTCATAGTGGGCAATTATCGTACATCGTTAGCGGCCCGCGACCTCAACCGAAACTATCGTCATCCACGTCAAGGTATTTTCCCTACTATTTGGCACACTAAGCAGATGGTCGACCAATTCAACAAAGATCATCCTGTAAGTTTGTCTGTTTAAATTTTTGGCATTCAGCTTATTTACATGGCATTTTTCTGATCCATTACTTTTTGCATAATGACGTCACCTCGTAATGCGATTTGGCAAGAGTAATGCAAGGCAAAGAAGCTTGTTTAAACTCGTAGCGTGGAACAAAAATATTAAAAATTTGAATCAACGTTTCAACATGATTTACGGATAGATTTTTGTGGTGTCGTTTGCAAAGTCATTTCTTATTTTTGATTGGTAGAAAGGTGGTTGATAACTTCCCAGCAGGTTCATTAGTTGACTGTCATATTCTCCAAATGGAAGAAAAATGCAAATAAATAATGAAAACTGTACACTTGATCGACCGTTGTCATTTTTGGAAATGTTAAGAATCGTTACAGTGTTGTTATTCCATATATTACGTTGTGACAAAATAATATGGATATGCAAGTCTTCATCTAACCGGTCGGTTGGAGTAGTGGTTAATGCAGGGGTGGGCAAGCTTTTCACACGAAGGGCCAGATTTGGAAAAACTGTTGAAGCCGCGGACCGCACGCTGATTGGAAAGCAAGGTGCATACCTTTTTTTTTTTTTTGAAGATCACGGTCCACGTACGAATGTGATTTCCAAAATAAAAGGTTTTCACCTCGTTTTTCTCGTTTTTTATTCCAACTTTGCACCGTTGAGGCTTATATTTTTGAAAATCACTACCATCCATGATCTCTAAAGGAAAAAAAGGTTTTCCGCTCAGTTCACGGTGGAAGTTTAAGTTTGTGTAAGTGCCGGCGGGCAGGATTTGGCCCGCGAGCCATAGTTTGCCCATGTCTGGGTTAAAGTCATTGCTGTCGGCGTGGGTGGTCTAAGGTTGAATTCTCTGGCCGCTGCGACATTTCTTCGGAGGTATGTCGCCTCGGCGCTACGCTTCGATGGACCCCGCCACTCGTTACTCGCGTCGGCAATATTTCGCGAATATATTGAAGATTTGATTTTTTGTGTTTGAGTCTTCACGGAAGAGTATGTTATGATATGGGTAGCACTTACTTACATTATTGAAAAATTTTGAAGATGGCTTTTTGAAAAGAATTCATTTTCTCCCTGCTTCGCCAGGAATAAAAAACGCTCTTTGCTGTAATTTGTAAATTCAATTTTATCAATGCAAGTTGTTTTAGATTATTTTATATTGTGATCTGCACGGTCACAGTCGAAAGCACATGGTGTTTATGTATGGGTGCGAGAGAAAAGCGTATTATCAGAAGCAAAATAAAAAACAATCTGACAACACTAGCAACAAAACACCGCCTGAAAAAACGGAGCCAGCTGAGAAAACATACGATCCTATGAATGAGACGCGCGATTTTGTAGAAGAAAGGATGTTTCCATGGTTGATGCACAAATTAGCTCCCACAAGGTAAACGGAAAATCGCTTTTACGTTGATTCACAGTCGACCGGTTAGCTTCGTTGCTAAGCACATCGCTGTCGATACGGTAGGTCTGGGGCTTTGTTCCCGGGTTAATCTAATCGGACACAGCGTCGCCAACGGCTCGCCACCGCTGTGTCGTTTCTTCGAAGCTGTGATGCCCGGGCGCAAAGCCGCAGAAATGAAGTCCGCTACTCGTATGACTTCAGCGTGTTACCGCGAGTATAAAGAAGATTTGTTTTGCATGTTGATTTACACCGACAAATGGCTGTGCCGAAAATATATCTTGCCTATTAAAGTATGCTCGTTTTAACTGCGATTGTAATTGTGAAACAAGTGTTGTAAATGTTTGAGCTGTGATTGATCGTAATTTTTCCTTGTCATATCTTCAGGAAGGGCAAACTAGGGAAGGGTTAAATGATGTATCATTATCTCTAAAGTGATGCAAAAAATTGCATGTAATAAAGGTTTTGGGCGCTGTCCAATATACCCAACACTCGGGTCACTAGCGATACGTCGTACAGGTTCAGGTCCTACGTGATGGATTCGATTCGCGGCTGGAGCCGATCGCATTCGACAAACAGCTCAGATGGCCGAGTGGTGAGAGCGTCCGAGTCGGGTCAAAGCAACGACTTTTAAATTGGTTTTCACAGCTTCCCTGCTTGACGCTCAGCATTAAAGGGACAGTGTGGAGAACAAGCCAGCAAGTTTACTTGCTGTGTCGTTGGAAAAGGCACTTAGCGGCATTTCCCCATCTTGATGTGGTAGACGGATGGCTGGCAACTCCTAAGCGAGCTCGAATAGCGCATTGATCGCTTTCTCGTGATAGAAGGATAAATATGTAACAAAATACAAAAAAAAATGTATACCGGGTGGCAGCTGACTCAAAAGCGCAAGCTCACTTCGCAATCTCCTTCAATCCCTGTTGAATTTTCTGTTCAATATTATTTGAAAAAAATTGAAAATTTGTCGCTCTATCGTGCTAAATAATAAAAGAGTGTGGAACAGATGCGAAAATTGTGCAGCTTCAATTGTTGGTTTCAAATTTTAAGATTTTCCTTCCACGGAACGAAGTTTGCAGTTCGGAGGAGCAAGGAAGCTACTGGTAGAGTTGTGATGTTCCGGCAGATGGGAATATGGAACAGTTTCACCATGGAAGCTTCCTTCTCTGGAACTAGGATGGATAGAGAGTGAGATGAAACTTTTTTAGCCGGATCTGCTGACTGATGTCTTCGTGACAAAAAATCAAAAATATGGGATTTTTCTGTTGGGACCATCAACAGTGTGTAGACGTAGATATCTTCGGAATGCAATATATATATGGAACGACAACAGCTTACC
The DNA here is from genome assembly GCA_964006365.1 of Trididemnum miniatum. Taxonomy (NCBI): domain Eukaryota; kingdom Metazoa; phylum Chordata; class Ascidiacea; order Aplousobranchia; family Didemnidae; genus Trididemnum; species Trididemnum miniatum. Next base: position 7,134,211 of record OZ023232.1, on the reverse strand, counting down.
GAGAAAAAATGAAGCCACCGTAATTCGTAAAACTGGACGTTTCGACAACTTGGATTCAGCTGTCATCTTCAGCTGTGTAAGCTAGGCAGTACAGTTTTGTATTGCAGACAGTACAATATAAAAATGAAGAGATCCTTATCATTAAGTTTTGTCAGTGATTATTATTGTTAATATGTGTAGAACTGGTCGCCATTTCAACATCGATGACTTCCAGTTGATCGGTAGAAAGTTGTGCGATTGTGTCCTGGAATATTGCCGAGTCTGTGACAACCCTATCGCTAAGTCGCGCGCTATACTGGAGATGACCAAAGCTATTGCGCAACAAGTACGTCATCACTACGTCATGTCTGGTGTAATGGTTATTCAAGTAAAAAACAAAATATTACACGATATTGTTTAAAACTTGACAATCTTTCTAACCTTGACAATCTTTCTAACTTGGTGAGTGAGGGAGCATGCGCCTTCGTCTGTGGTAAAAAGAAGAGGTAATTAATTTGTGCGCTGCTTTGCGTTTTTATACTAAAAAATTAAACCTTCATTATACTTGCGTTGTTACGCCGAAGCGTGTGGCGGGGTCCATTTCCGCGATATCGCGCCTGGGCAACACGGTTCCGAAGAAATGTTGCGGTGGTGCCGAGCCGCTGGCCACTTTGTCCGGTTTGACCGACCCAGGGTTCGAACCCACGACCAGCCGCCGAATGGCGGGGTCTTCAACCACCACTCTCTCTGATCGGTGAATTTTTGTACTTGATTTTTAAATCAATTTGTTTGCAGTTAATACGTAACGTTCGAGTATCAACAAACCCAGTCAATGCAAATGATGCGAAAGTAAACAATACGAACAATCAAGTAAACAAGAAAACGAATCAACAAAACAAAAATAATTTTAGTAAGTTTTGTCTTACAAGAATAAGGTTTGTTTTAACAGGGAAATAATTTTACCGTGTAGTAATTTTGTACTAGTTTTGCAAATTTCTTATACGGCCATGTCTGTTACCCAGATATTTTTCAATGGTTCCCCAGCGAGTTATTAACATTTTCCAAGCCTGTTTTTTCCAAATTCTACTGATTATTGTTACAAGTCGAACTAGATAAAATGATCAAATCAAAAATCAAACCTTCATTATACTCGCGTTTTTGCGCCAAAGCGTGTAACGAGTGGCGGAACTCCGGGGCTTAGACTGCCTGGGCAACAAAGCTCCCAAGAAACGTCGCAGCGGTAACGAATCGTTGGCGACACTGTGCCGATTTGGCCGGCCCGGGGATCGAACCCAGACCTCCCGCACCGATAGCGTGGGCGTTTAACAACTCAGCTAACGACCGGTTTAGATAAAATGATAAGCTACAAAAATGTTCAAGTAATTGAACCGTGCTGTGGTATTGGGATTGCAATGTGCGTAAATAGCGTGTAGTAACGGGGTTGGTGGCGTAGGTTTCAGTTTTTGAACATCTTTACTTAGTTTTCGCATTAGCGAGGCTTAACTTCATCGAAAGTTTACTTCTTGGTTAATGTTTGGACATTCTGATGTTATATTTTCACAGCCAATGAGATGGGTTGGTTTCTTTAAGTAGATTGTATTCTTCTTTGGAAGCCGTGCTGTTTATTTATTTATTGTATCGCAATGTGATTTTTTCTCATTTTGGCCGACAATAGAAGTATACCTACCTTTGGACTGTATTAGTGTTGATTGCTTATCGAATTGGAATCAATTTTGTGTTTTTAAAATGCAAGAAAATAATGCGAATGAAAGTGTTATGTTGACTGGCGGCCGACGGCGCATGTTCCTTGATGGGGCATGTTCTTGCGGTCCCAGATTCATATATTTTTTGACCTTGTTCTTGTTTCCTCTATGCAGCATTTTGTATGGACACAGCGTGCACGAAGAAAATGTGTGAGTTCGACCCCCGCCCAGGCTCTTCTGGTTACCACCTGCGCTATCAGACTAAGCTGAGATTAAATTTGTTTCTCATCTTTATTTTTGCTCGTGGTGGTACGTCGAAACGTGTAACGAGTGGCGGCGCCCATCTCCGCGGCTAAACGCTTGAACAATACAGCTTCGAAGAAACGTTGCAGCGTTGGCGAACCGTTGGCGACTGTGTGTCCGGTTTTACCGGCCCGGGAATCGAACCCCATCGTTCCCGCAGTTATAGCGATGTGCTGAGCAACGGAGCTAACTGACCGGTTTGTTTCTTTTAAGATTTAAACAACTCACTTCCCAATTTTGCCAACGTCAAATCAACAATCGCTAAGCAAGTGCGCAGAAGTCAAAACAAACAAAGCAATAAATCAACGACAATGCAATCAAATCGAACTGATGACGAAGCTAACGTTGATGACGTCATTGCGCCACGCTCACAAATACGTAATGTCAAAAATAATGCAAAGTCACCCGCAAGTGAAATTTCCCAATCGATTGTGGACGTTGTTGATGATAAAGTCGTTGAACTCGATGCTGTTTCCATAGACAAAGATGATGTAGCGGAAGAGGAGGAAGAGCAAGGTGTGGAAGAAAATTGCTTCCGTCTTTTGCAGAGTTTGAACGTCCACCAAATGGAGCTAGAGTCAGAGTGAGTTTATGGTGTTATATTTGGAGTTGGGGTGTTCGGAGCCATCTTCGCGGTTCTAGACCCAATTAGGTCATCTTCCATGATACATGTGATTCGCTGATATAAAGCTTAAGCTGCAAATATGTGGCTTGGAAAAAATAAAAAATACGATTCACCAACATACGCGATGATAGCATAATAGCTGGTTGTACAAATTAAAAACATGTATCGCAAGGCCAGGAAAAGCAATGAGTGTGTCCGAACAAGACTATGCTTTGCCTACCAATAAAATTTCCTGCATGTTATGAGCAGCTGCTAGTTCGGTGAATGGATAAAATTTTTGGTAAAAAATGTTCATAAACAAAGAATAATAAACTAGTGTAAAATTTACGTCTAAATGTGATATTCCAGATGTTTTCAATATTGTCTCTGCGTAAACTTACGTGATTGCTTTTATTTATTCCGCTTTTTTAAAAAGGCTACTTTTCCTGTATATGCTTCACTAATCGTGCTGGCAATCTGTTTTTAAAATCGTCTTGGATTATGTCAAGCGTTAGCTTCGTAAGGCGCTTCTTCATTGACAAATTCTGTGCTTCCGATAACGCTGTTGTTTCGTTGAGAGAGAGAAATTTATTTCGCCATTCATTCACTACACAATATAACAAAATATAAAAAAGGTAAAAATTTCAGTAAACAAATGGCCAGGAAGCATCGACTAACCGCAAGGTTTTCGAATCAAGATGCTCCCTGACAGTCGCAGAATGTACATCACACATAAAAAAAGAAAATCACAGAGTGAAAAAAAAAACGATTACTAATATTTTTAGGTGCCAATAATCAAATTTTCAGTGAGTAATCAAGTAAGTAAATTCAAAACGTTTAAACAAGATTATACAAAGAAAAGCATATTCAATAAACATCAATACGATTGCAATAAAAAATGTTTGTAAGCCTTTCAAAAGGAAACTCAGTGTGTGCTTTTTATATCATTATCAATCTCTTTCCAGAGTTTGGTTCCTCTGAACGAAGGAGTTTTTTGAGAAAAACTTTTGTTCATACGCGGTCAAAAGTGAATTGCTTTTTCAGTGGATCTTGTATTGTGATGATGAATTTGATTAATCTTCATGAACGAATCATGAAATATTTTCGGCACATTTCCTTTACACAATTGAAACATGAATTTGCCAAGTTCAAAATTGTATACGTCATGAAGTTTTAAAAATTTAAGTTTTTTATGCAGCGAAGTCATTGACGTATAACGGTTGCTACGGGCAATAGTCCGAATTATATAATTCAATCTGACACTGATTTCACTTAGATAATTTTTGGTAGCCGTGCCTCATACAATTATGCCGTATTGTATTCTCCTGCAGATAAAGCTGTAGTATAGCATGCACAGAGTTTCCACGTTAACAAAATCACGAAGCTTGTAAAAAATTCCGGAGTATCTTGCCAATTGATTTGAGAGATGTTTCAAATGAACAGACCAGTTTCGATGTCCATCAATGTGCAAGCCGAGGTACTTAACCGACGAAGCTCTGATCAGCGCAGAATTATTTAGGATCAGCTTAAAGTTATCATCAACAGTTTTCTTTGGATTGCCATTGACAATCATGTAGTTTGATTTAGGGTAATTCAAAGATAGTTTGTTTTTCCGTAGCCATAGATCAATTTTTGAAATTTCTATATTGGCGCGAATTTCTAAAGAATCTATATTTCTGTCAGACATAGCTAGATATGTGTCGTCAGCATATAAGTCCAATATCTATTTTATCTCAATTTGATAAAATCTTTGAAAAGTTGATCTACATCAGAATCTCCTCTTACCTTGAAAAGTACGATTTATTGAGTAAAAATCAATTTGGATTTCGTGAAAATTCTTCTACAAACTTTGCGATTGCCCACATTCATGATAACATTCTAAGAAATATTGATTTAGGACTGCATACCTGTTGTATATTCTTAGATTTTTCAAAAGCGTTCGATACTGTTGATCACTAAGTCTTGCTAGCTAAATTGCAAAAATACTTCGGGATTCGTGGTAAGCCACTTGATCTATTTAAAAGCTACTTAAGTAACTGATACCAATATACTAAAATTCTACAGACCCAGTCTGAGCTAATGCCTGTTTCTTGCGGTATCCCCCAAGGTTCTTGCTTAGGCCCACTCTTATTTCTGATGTATATTAACGACCTCCCTATAGCTACAAAATTTGAAACGACTTTTGAATCTTGAAAACGACTTTTGAAACGAGTTTAAATGTTTTGAATTTGAGTTTAGCTTACGTTAACGGAAGTTCGCAAGCTCTATGCGTTAAGGCAATGGACAATTTAACCGAAGTAAATTTATTCCGTTAGTTTCAAACAATTTGACAAACTACTTAATGAAACGATTAGTTTCGTTTTTAACGATTTAACGAAATTGTGTCCATCTCTGATATTTCAAGCGCATGCTAAGCTTGTAAGTCCAGATTTTCTGGTATCAAACTTTTTCAAGTTATCATCTTTGCTGGAGCAAACAGATTACGCACTTACAACTAGCAATGACAAACAAAAAACAGATGGATCTAATCCATGACACTGCGCATTTGCTTGAGCGCAGGAAAACCCAACCTTTCGCCTGGTATAAACTTATTGTGGTGGTTGCGTCCTAGGAAAGGGCTAATTTGTATTTACCCACAATCAGCTTTGAACCACGTTGGCGGAATTTATAATTCATAAAAAAAGAAGTCCAATTTTGCCATCAAATAAAAAAAATCCAATCTTGATTATAGTCGCGTGGTTACGCTGAAACGCGTAGCGAGTGGCGGGCTCATGTCCGCGGCTCAGCGCCGGGCCAACACAGCTCCAAAGAAACATCACAGCGGTGGCGAGCCGTTCGCGACACTGTGTCGATTGAACCGACTCGGGAATCGAACCTCATACCTCCCGCGCCGGTAAGCAACTGAGCTAAATTTGTCTTTTTTTTTTGCAAAATATTTCGCTCTCCTCTTTACAACGTTTTATTTGCCAAATTAATTTTTAGAACAAGCTCAGAAAGCAACAGCGATTCAGAACCAGAACTTCCGGTGGATGCTTCCTCCCCAACCAAGAACCGAACCTCTGTAGGAAACTCGAGTGGTGGAAAAAAGAAAAAGAAGAAGAAGAGACAGCAGAAGTTCGGCAAGTCTATCTCTGCTCCATCAAAGATTCAGTCTTTGCAAAACAGCAAGAAAAACCCTGATGAGTCGCAGAAGGATACGAAACCCAAACCACCGATAGTAAGTGCTCAAAACTGCTCATGTTGGTCACTTGTGCGTAATCTTTGCTTCGAAAATCTAAAAATAAAGTCTTCATCATCATACTCGCGGCATTACGCCGAAGCGTGTTAACGAGTAGCGGGATCCATCTCCGCGGCTTAGAGCCTGGGCAACACAGCTCCGAAGAAACGTCGCAGCGGTGGCGATAATTTAGCTTCTTAGCGACATGGTCTTTGCCATACGCGTGATCGTGACGAGTTCGATTCTTGGCTGGAGCTGTTCGCTATTTCGAGTGGCTGTGAATTGAAACAGCGGAGATTTACTGTGCAAACTCCTGAATGAAATTTGTTTAATGTTTTGGAAATAACTTCAGTTTTTAATTTGTTTAGTTTTACTCTTGCGTTTTCATTTCTTAGCTTTGCTTCCTAATATTGGATAATTTGTTTTTCAAGGGTGTTCGTCCGCACGTATATTCGGTATATAATCTCCAAAGTTAAGTTTCAAGTCTATTTCTACTGAATACTTAGTTACTGACGTAAGCAAATTAAAGAACCAGTGTAATTTTCAAACTGTATTGAACAGAAAATTCAACAGAAAAAGTGAAGCTGCAAAGTGAGCTCGCGCTCTTCGATTCCGCAGCCGCCCGGTAAATACTAAATATGTCATGCGATTGACTCCCGCCGTAAATAGAACCTGTCACGTGATATCTGTAATCTGCGCGTAGAATCTGTAACCTTGAAGTTGGAGCCTCCAAGCATCTCGATACTCTGAGACAAAGAGGAGATGCTCTGGTTGAATGTCAAGGCAAGATCTTGAACGTAGTTTGCTATCGAGTTCTGGAACGGCTTCTAGGACTTCGATTAACCGGTGTTGATCACAGCAGTTGTTTGGCTGTTCTTTCCTCGGGCATTCGTGTCACATTTTCATACCAGCGCAGTTGCGATCTTTCTAGACATCTCCTCGCGATCACAAATGGCGTGGTGCTGCAACCTAACATCATGTACTCTTGCTGATCAGGCCAGGTTAAGATATTGGGTGGTTGCTTTTTTACTTTGTCTCCTTCCACCTTTTTTCGGCTTGGGATTCAAAATTTCTCACAAAGACATTAAGTTTTGCTCAACTCCGTAGGGCCAGCCATGAAGATCAATTGTTAATTTGTGTTTCAGCCTAATTATCCTGGATATGTGAACAAGTATGCGAATCGTAGCAACGGGGGAATTCCCATATTTGCACAGGAGAGAATGGAAGAGAGAGCGGCGAGGCGGTGAGTAGGTTTTTATCAGTAGCGTATTTAGGGGGAGGGTGGCATTGTGCCATGCCCCCCTCCCCTCATTTTAACTTTGCCTTTTAGTAGAAAAAGAAGAGATGTTGCCAAGTGACTGGAACAGGTCAAACTCTTTTGATGGTTTTTTGTAGTTTATTTCTCGCTTCGCCGCTGGTTTCCATGGTAACATTTACCAAATTGATGTTGTAAAAACAGCGTGCCAATTTATCATATGAGGAACTAGGCAATGATTGCGGATATGCAGTCGCGTTTAAAAACTTGGAAGTGAATCCATATGCAGCTCATTGCTGTTTCTTTTGGGCGATTTTTTCAGCCTCAAGTGAACTCGTCCGGTAATGGAGCCAGTCATTTTGCTCCACGGATTGTTTAGTTCTCTTTGTACCATTATACTATTGCTAAGTTGATCTACGTGGTGTAGAATTTTAGCACAGTTTTTAAAACCGAAAACACTTTGCCTTGTTTTTGCTTTGATCATAGAATGATGGTTTCATTGCAAATATCTTTATCACCACTCGAAAATTATGGGCTAACTTTATCATGCCACGTTGGTTTGATTCGCTCAGAGATTGATTTTCAGGCTTTTTGTGTTTTTATTTAAGTGTTTGTTGAAGAATAGCCTAGGCGAAATAATCATCTTGAACTGTACTAATCAAAAGCATTTAGTTGTATTTATGTATTTCGTCGCATATTTATCCTCCTATCACGATAAAGCGTTCAATGCGCTATACGAGCTCGCTTAGGAGTTGCCGGCCATCTGTCTACCACACCAACATGGGGAAATCCCGCTAAATGCCTTTCCCAACGGCACAACAAGTAACTTGCCGGGTTGTTCTCCACACTTGCCGGGTTGTTAACAGCTCAGATGGCCGATAACAGCTCAGATGGCCGAGTGGTATGGAGCGTCTGTCTCTTGAGCTGTAGACTTGGGTTTGGTTCCGAGTCGGGTCAAACCAATGACTTTAAAATTGGTATTCACAGCTTCCCTGCTTAACGCTCAGCATTAAAGGGACAGTGTGGAGAACAAGCCGGCAAGTGTACTTGTTGTGCCGTTGGGAAAGACACTTAGCGGGATTCCCCCATCTTGGTGTGGTAGACAGATGGCTGGCAACTCCTAAGCGAGCTCGTATAGCGCATTGATCGCTTTCTCGTGATAAGAGGATAAATATGCAACTAACTAACCGTCCCTTTAATGTTGAACGTCAAGCAGGGAAACTGTGAAAACCAATTTTAAAGTCATTGGTTTGACCCGACTTGGAATCAAACCGAAGTCTATAGCTCTCGAGGCGGACGCTGTCACCACTCGGCCATCTGAGCTTTTGAAGTGTAAGAATCAGCGCTGGAACTCGCTCAACTCTCTCTTTTTGCCGAACTTGAACTTGATTTTGAGAAACAAAATTCCCTGCGCTTAAACTTTGACAGAAGTTGAATCCACTTGTGATTATGGCTACCGGAATGTTACTGTACTACTGCACGCTGTCAGCAATTGACATAAATCACTCAACCGTGTTTTTTACTTGCTCAGTTTAGCGGAGTTAAAATTAGCGGAAAAGGATCGCAAACATCAAGAAAATCAACTCCGTGAACAGCTACTGTTGGCAGGAATCCAAGATGGACCCACTATATCGTATGATGTCACAGTAAGTAGTTGCATGTAATGTAAATCATTTCACTCCACTCAGTGGTGGGCAACCGGGATTCCGCGAAACCCTACGGTTCCGCCAGTACAGTCCGGAGGTTTCGCAGGTTTACAATTTAAAGCTTGGCTCAAGTAAATTATTGAGTTAAATTAATGCACAGGAGTCCTTCGAGTCTCTGGTATGTTTCATTGGGGTTCCGCTCCGCCAGAAAGGTTAAAAATTACTGGTTTAACTGATCGTCAGAGTCACGTCCTCACTTCTAAGTGGCCCGCATCAGATCTCTGTAGCTTTAATTTTTCTTAAAAACTGCCTCACATTAAACTACTGCTATATTTTTCACATAAAAACAACCTGGTAGTCCCCGATTTTGCAGCAAAAGATGTTTTTCTATGATTGCTTGATGAATTGTGAAGTAATTAAAGGTAGTTTTATGCGCAATTTAAAAATACGTAGAAATACATAGTTAATGCTGCACATTTCAAGTATTATGCAATGGATTTTGCCCTTTGCAGGTTCCCCACCCCAGGTGTATTTTATGGCATGCAACAATAACAATGACTGATTAAGGTTTCGATCTTTAACCATCAATTTTTTTGTCACAAAATCTAGGTTCGTTGATATTCGCGCTCTGTGTTCCAGACAAATAGCTTTTCTTCCCGGTCCGATCATGTAACAGCTGCAATAATAATTTTTGCGATTTTCACATGAGGCACTTGGTATAAGCGGGAAATGTGTGAGGTTGAGTGTGTGTATGCATTGACGTTTTATTATAGCTTACTTTTAACGGCGTCCAACGATTCTTGATCGATATTGTGTTTGTGCATCAAAAAATATCTGAGGTTATTCCTCCGCCCACTTATTTTGCTGTGGGTTTAGCAACAACTATTTATGCTCTAGGTACCATGCCTCTGATTAGGGTTAATGATTGTGTGATTGCCTTGCCGCGTTTGATCATCTTGTGGCTGTGGTTCAACGTTTAAACTCTATATGAGCGCTGCTATCTCTGATGTTTTTACCCAGCCTTGAGAGGCTATAAATCTTATGGCGTTGTGCACCTGATGAGTCCAAAAGGACGAAAGAGTATGGGGTGCCATATGTAAAAGCCTACATTTACGCATTTTAGGACAACCATTATTCGTGCACTACGTGAAGCTGATCTTGCACTTCTCGGTTGTCGCGCTACCTTTAATATCTGAGGTTATTTTCGAATTACATTATGCTGAACTGAGAATTCAACCTTAAGTGAGGGGAACTGCGAAGTGAGCTCACGCTCTCAACTCAGCAGCCAACTGACAATTACGCCAAACGCGATCGGCTCCAGCCGCGAATCGAACCCGTCAGGTAGGATCTGTCTTCTGCGCGCGGTACCGCTGGGCATGTCGCTGACATATGCAGATTGCGCAGCCAAAGCTTACAATTAATCGACCGAAGAGTTTATTACCATTTTGGGAATTAAGCAATTATCGTCAGTGACATGATTTAGCGGTACCGCGCGCAGGTGACAGATCCTACGTGACGGGTTCGATTCACGGCTGGAACCAGTCGTATTTGACATATTTAACGGGTGGCTGCTGACTCGAAGAGCGCAAGCTCACTTCGCAATCTCCCTCAATTACTGTTAAATTTTCAGTTCAATATAATTTGAAAATAACCTCAGTTATTGACAACTAAGTATGCTACGTTCAATTGCTGGTTTATTAATCGTTGGATGAGAAGACGTAGCATTTTACGTCTTGTCATCCAACGATTGATAAAACAGCAATTGAACATAGCCAGTGATGGGCACGACAAACCTTTCTGTACTAAAGCAATAACGACAATCGATAACTTCAAAAAAACCTTTGGCGATACCGATAAATCTCAATTTTTTAAAGCGATATCAGTAATCGATAAATTTTTCCGATAAATGTTGCGATAAATTTTTAATGCATTTGACGAAGTTTTTTTTGCAAGTCACATAGCAAAAATGTGTTTCCAGATTTTTCAAGAAAAGAGAGCAGTTCACGGACTCCGCCGTGGCATTAAATAAAACAAAGAGAGACTTTTAACCAGCAACTACACTTTAGGAACACAGTGTATTTTTTCCATAGCGCCAACTCACTAAATTTGAACACTGCGTGCATACAGAATCGTTTATCGCGATAATGTATCGGCGATAACGAAATATATTGCAAAAGCTATATCGGTAATCGATAAACCAAAACTATTTTGAGGGATAACGATAATCGGTGATAAATTATCGACGATAACTATCGCCGATAAATTATCACGATAAATGCCCATCTCTGAACATAGCATACTTCGTTGTTATTATGATTAATACTGTGGAGAAACAGAGAATACTGCATAATTTTTCAGCTTTCCCGCAAACTCTGCGACGAACATGAAGGTTATTCGGATGTTTGCGGCGTGCGATACAAAATGGCTAACCCGGCACAAAAGTAAGCAAAATATGCGGGTGTGTGTGTGGTTGTATTATTGGTAAACGTAGTCGTTTGAAATTACAAAATTTCAATATAGTCAATGGAACTTTTCTTGGGCAATGTGACTTGTTTAGCTTTTCACTTGGGCGCTTTTTTTCTTTGACCATTTTCCCGGGTTATTGTTTTCAACCTTTGTATAGTGGCTCACGAGTGTTTTTTAACATGGAAATAATCGCTCGAATATCTGGCAGTTCACAAAGTTGTTTGATCAAAGTCTTTCTTAATGTGTAAAAACTGCTAAGCCGTGTCCACATATCCAGTGAAAGCGGGCCAAACGTCCTCGGACTTTGGTCCCTCGAGGTGATTGTTGGGCTAGTAACTAGTCAAAAAATGAAGATCAAATTTTCGTTATCCTGGCGGCAATACGTTGAAGCATGAGTGGCGGGCGCATCTCCGCGACTTCGCTTCTGGACAACACTGTGTCCGCTTTGACTGGCCCGAGAAACGAACCTGAAACCTCCATCAGCGTTACCTATGTCTTTCGTCCCTACGCCGACCGACCGGTTTGCTAGACTGTCCGTCTCTTCTAAAGCAAGTTTGCGTTCGTTTTCTCACATCGAAACCAATCTAATGTTCAGAGTTCAGTACATGTTGTCTAATCCGTATCGCGGCACTTCTCCAAATTCAGCTCGTGAGCGACGTCCGGTGGTGACAATGCGCTTTTCACCGCCTTCCCAGTTACGTCATCAAGCAGTCAGTGACATTCCACGTAATAAACCACCAGCAGATGGCAACATTGACCTGTACATGCCGTATCGCGTGCAAGCTGCAGGTTGGTAGCGTTGTAACTACCCATTTTTTTGTTTGTTTTTTATGTAGGCGTGCCACAACAGCAAAAATATATTTATTTGCATTTTCGTTAACAATCACTTTGAAAACAGCTGTTAATAGTATTAGATTTTGTTTTTCTTTTTCAACTAACTCAGTTCTGGGTACAATAGAGCGAGACAGCGCTGTTTCGGGCTATTAGCTCTCATCAGTCGGATTCAGGTGAAAATACTTTCATTTTTCAGAGTGATTGACGCTAAGTTAGACCATCACCCATCTGGAATTACAGTATATACAAAAAAAATGTAACTTGCCAGTCAAATTTCCCGTGTCTATACAACAGTAAACTACGATGAATGGGAAGTGATCACGACTTCAACGTGCTGGGTCGGAGGATGGATTATCCTCCATCACCAATAGTCGCGAAGCTACTCCAGCGATAGCGCGGTACACGCTGTTTCGAGCTATTAGCGGTTTTTAAATCAAACTCAGCTTGAATTTCTTGGGAGTAGCGCAACCACCAACCCCACTAGCACAGAAACCCGAAGGGCCTAGATAGGACAATTGAAAACAGATGCCATTTGGTTACAACCTCTTTTGTGTTTAACAGCTGGGCGTCTATCCAATCAGCGAGAATTAAGCAGTTTGACAGAACTCTCTGGTTCAGTGTCCGAAAGTAACCCCACGGAGCCATCAAGCAGCCAATCCAGTGAAAGAGGTGCCGACGAAGCAGAAGCAATGGCAACAGTTCAAAACCCGAATAAATTCGAGCCTCGCTCTGTCGTCGTGCCATTACAAAAGTATAATGTTTCATTTAATACTTACAAGAAAAACTGGAAAAATAAATCGAATGGAACTGCGGTTCACCGGCCGCAAGAGGTGGAGGAGCTTGATCTTGTATCCGCTGATCAGGAAAACTTGGAAGAGGATTTATCCGCTCAACTCCGCCCCAACGTGTCAGATTTAATTCTTCCCCCGAACATGGATGTCACTGAAGTTATGACAGCCCATATGCGATACCCCGGTCAAGTACACAGAGTCGAAGCCATGCGCCCCCTGCCCCGGGGCAGAACTATATCGCGGGGCCCTCCGATGGTGTTTGGTGAACCAGCCCCTTTCACACAAAAATCACTGGACATTTCCACGACAGAGCCACTTAACGGGACAATTCACAGGATTGAAGCGCCCAGTACAAATTCAGCGCTTTTTGTGAATCACAAACCAGTAGCACATCACCCAAAGCGAGTAGATCGTAATGACGTCATAACATCAGAAAACATTAAAGTTTCATCTCAAAAAGATGCAAGTTACATCCATTTAAATGGTGAGAATTCAATCACTGGCCTAAATCAGAGCAGTCCCATAGTAAACCCCCAACCACTGTTTGTGCCCAGGTTTGTCGCGTTGCCCCCTCAGCGTGGAGCTAATCAAGACGACGGGATAAAAGATAATTTAACTGATAGAGACAATATAGAGCTCACCTCTCAAGATGCGAAATCTCATCCATTCACAGTTAGATAAATTATGTTATTCCTGTGCCGGTTGAGACCTCGTCTGACCCTTTGCAACTATAAAGTTTTAAAAAATTTTTATTTTTTTCCGTCATGATTGTCACATCTGATTGCACTTTTAATGGTTTATATGAATATTTTTCAAGTATTGTTCACAAAGCTGGCAATGAATCGTCGGGTTCTACCTCTTCGCTACTTCGATCACTGTTGCTCGTAGAATTTATTTATAATAAAATTTATTGCTTGTTGTGGCATTTTGTTTTTTGAGTCAACTTCGTAAATTGGGTTGTGCCCATTTTTTTCCTTTTATTTCAAGCACTTTTGAGTGGTGATGAGTGAACTCGAGAACAAACGCCATCTTCACATAGCTTATTTTTGAGATTGCGCAGTTTTTTTGACATAGGCGTAGATTCCTGAAAAAATGTAGAAGCAGTAGCATATCTTGGGCATGGCAGCCCTAACTAGTGTCATGGACACTTTTAGATGAAGGCCAAAAAAGAACAAATACAATAAATATGGGACGAAAATAACTTGGTTAGCTGCTTTTTTAGACCCGCTTATCCTTGGATGGTCGCGGTGGCACCTGCTCGAGTTGGAGCCTACAAGCATCGCGATCCTCTGCAACGAAGGGTAGATGGCATGCTGTGATGGGATGCCAAGGCGCGATTAACGTCTTCAGCGTAGTCTCGCCATCCAGTTCTGGGACGGTCTCTAGGACTTTTCGAGGCATGGCTCGATTATTTCACGCATTTCTTCAAGATACTGGGCATAGACCTTACTCGGGACAGTGGTGACACTGATAAAAGATACCGGTAATTAGTGCATTTTCGCTTGTCTCTTTTCTCGTGCGTAGGTGTTTGTATTTAGTAGCATATTTATCTTTCTATCACGAGAAAGCGATCATAGCGCTATACGAGCTCGCTTAGGAGTTGCTAGCCACCTGTCCACCACACCAAGATGGGGGAATCCCGCAAGCAAGGGCGTGGAAAGATGGGGGCTGAAGCCCCCCTATATTTTTTCAGCCTCCCCATAGAAATTTTTAGCCCCCCCCCTTCAAAAATTTGTAGCTACAGTATACCCTATTGCACTTCAACGATGGCTTATGGCGTCACTTGTTATTCGTTTTTTTTTTCTTCATTGATACCCAGGGCCGACGCAAGGCTACTTGATCCTCTAGGCAAGCTTTAATTTTGATGCCCCCTTGCATACATATGTTTTAGCGAGAGCCGATCTAATGTGGGACACAGTTTTAGCGTGGGGCTTCTTGGCCCCTACCTTAACACACCACTGCCCGTGCCAAAATAGTCCCTGTCAAAAAAGACGGTTACTATGTTTCCATTTTTAAACAGTTTAAAAAATTGCCTGAACAGCACGTATCGCGCATTATGTTTCGTTACTCCCTACCCCTCCAATCCAAAAATGTTTTTTAAAGTACCTATCCTATTCAGTCTGTAGAAAACGTGAAGTATCTGAGTGCAACATTAGACAAGCAGTTAAAATGAGATGCTCATACTGACAATCCAACAAAAAAACTTACAGTTGCAACAAGAATCTTTCCTACAATTTGACACTATGTTAGTAAGCAAACTCTTATTAATCTATATTATAGTTTTGCTTATCCACATTTAAAATACGGAATTTTAGCATAGGGAAATGCGAATGAAACTTCCTTGAAAAATTACAAACTATGCAGAACAATATTGTCCGCGTAATGAACTTCAAGCGTTTGAATGATAGAGTGAAAATGTGCAATCAGTACGAAACCATGAACATCCTTATAATAAAGAACATTTACGAACTTGAAATTGCAAAATTTATGCATTGTTTTTATCATGGCTTGCTTCCTGAAAACTTTAATAACCATTTTAAATCTGCAAATACACAACACTCACATAATACAAGAACCGCTGCGTTGGATGGCTATTATCTGGAAAGAGTTAATACGAAAAGTGGGCAGTTGTCTTGTATATACGAAGGTGTAAAAGTTTGGAACAAAATACCCATTGAACTTAAGAAATAATCCAAACACAGGTTACTTTTTGCAAACATATCAAAAGGATAATTATTGTGAAGAATTAAAATTGCAGTCTCGATTTTTGGGTATTGCGTTTTGTTTGTTTCAGTTTGTTGAGCGACTAAGGCAGCTTTGACACGACGACCAAAACTTGATCTTTTGCTGTCCTGTTTGCATGGACAGAAACTATGCATAAACTCGCAGGATACACTCATTAGGCATATACCAGACACGGTCACACTACAGCCCGCGGGCCAAATCCGGCCCGCGGGTCCTTTTATTCTGGCCCGCCGGCACTTACACAAACTTAAACTCCCACCGTGAATTGAGCGGAAGACTTTTTTTTCCTTTAGAGATCACAGATGGCAGTGATTTTCAAAAAAATAAGCCTCAACGGTGCAAAATTGGAATAAAAAACGAGGTGAAAACCTTTTATTTTGGAGATCACATTCGTACGTGGACCGTGATCTTCAAAAAAAAAAAAGGTATGCACCTTGTTTTTCAATCAGCGTGCGGCCCGCGGCTTCAACAGTTTTTCCAAATCTGGCCCTTCGTGTGAAAAGCTTGCCCACCCCTGGCATATACGTCATAAATTGTGCCGTCTTGTTTCAGCTTATAATGTGTTGCATATTTTCAATGCGGTTCAAGTGGACAAATAAACAATTATTATTGTTAACGAGACAGATAGTAAAACACAATTTGTTGATGCCAATCGTCAGAGGTGTCGAAAGGGAGAAAGGGAACAGTATCTGAAAAGGGCACTTGCATTTTTTGAAAGGGTACTTTAGTGGTCAAGTATAAGTAGCTGATTAATTGCGGTTACCTGTTAGTTATTAGTTAGTTGCATATTTATCCTCCTATCACGATAAAGCGATCAATGCGCTATACGAGCTCGCTTAGGAGTTGCCAGCCATCTGTCTACCACACCAAGATGGGGGGAATCCCGCTAAGTGCCTTTCCCAACGGCACAAGTAAACTTGCCGGCTTGCTCTCCACACTGTCCCTTTAGTGCTGAACGTCAAGCAGGGAAGCTGTGAATACTAAGTTTAGAGTCATTGGTTTGACCCGACTCGGAATCAAACCCGAGTCTACAGCTCAAGAGACAGACGCTCTATACGACTCGGCCATCTGAGCTGTTTATGACTTCGTCGTCGTCCTGAATTACTCGGAAATTACTAGACAGTCTTTCTGAGATGGACGTCCGTGCAGCCCAGTGGACGAACACGAAATGGGACATGGAGTACTCTGCCTACGCATTGTCACTCCACGCTTTCATTCCCAAGGCTAGCTCCAGACCCTTGGGTATGGGTCTGCCGAGGGCAGCCTGGGTCAAGCTCAACCGTCTGCGCTCTGGTGTTGGACGTTTCTGTTCGTCCATGTACAAATGGGGTCTCGCTCCTCTAGCGAATTGTGAGTGTGGTGCCAGTGAACAAACCGCAGATCACATCATGTCACAGTGTCCCATACATCGGGCACCCCCCAAACATACCTCGGGGTACCATCGGGCACCCCGAGGTATGTTTGGTCTAATGGTTTTGGATGACGAAACAAGATGCTGGCTGAAATCCCTTATAGTCAGCATCTGACCCAAGAAGTTTGGTGGCCTGGTTGGTAAAAAGATAAACCCTCGGCCTTGGTCCTTCCATCTGTCTTGGAAGAGATGCCCCGCCAAACGACGACGACGACGAAGTCATAAGGCTTATAGCTATCGAAGAGGTTCGAAATTATAGAAAAATTGTATACATCAAAAACAATTTTGAAAATGGCTGGTGGGAGGATGCATATTCCTGATCCTAGCCCTTAGAATTCGCCCCTGGCCATGAGCTATAAAACATCAAAAGAATCTGGCGTATTTCAGTCACTTGGCACCATTAGTACTGTTCTTTCTTACTAAAGGCAGAGTCAAAAGGGGGGCCACGTCCACAGACGTCCAATTTTCCATGCAAAATCAGGGGAAGACCAAACATTGCATCTCACCGACCATCAAGCACCCGCAGTCAATTATGGCATGGAGTTGCGTGACTGCAAAGGTATTGGTAGACTCGATTTCTGGAATGATCAACGGGACAAAGTACATCGACGATCCTTGTTTTCCGACGATGATTGGATTTTTCAAGATGACAATGCACCATGCCATCGTGCGAAAAAAATGCAGCAATGGTACAGAACTCATAGGGTTAAACGAATGGATTGGCCAGCCCAATCTCCTGACTTAAACCCTATCGAAAACTTGTGGTACCGAGTCAGCTGCAGGGAAGGTGGGGTTATTTCGGACAAAATTTACTTTTGTGACTCTAGAGCAAGATTAAGAATGTGGAATTACTAACTTTTTGCACAAAAATGTTGACAGCCCTCTGACTTCAATATGAAATTGTTTGTGGTTGTAATACTGTAGCTACAAGCATTAGGCCATTACTTACAAAAATGCAAGGTGGTCTAACACGTCCGAACTTGTCCCAATAGTGGGGTAGCTCCGCACAAGCAGTGAGGTGGTCTCGGACGTTAAAAAGAAGGCGAACTTATTGCGATGAAAAAGCGCTCTGCATCAATTTCCAGTGATAGAAAAAACAAACCGTTTCAATTCAATTCACATACACAGTTTTAAAAGTTTACAACAACAAATTCAAATGAAATTAACCGAATGAAAGAAAGAGACTATGCATGATCTCAATAGTTAGGTAAAATTTAATGTTCTATTGTTCAAAACTCAAGTTAAAAAACGTAAAATTGAACGTCGAGAAGACCCAGTAATTTGTGGCACTGGCAATTTGAAAACAGCATCTTCACGTGCTAAAGTTATTTTCTCATTTGATGTAAAATCATTTTCAAATTTGAAAACAATATCTTCACATGTTATTTTGAATGGTTTGTTATATATGTCCGAATTAACCCCTCACTCAGCAAGACTAGCAAACGGCAAACTTTTCCTACACAACTTAATTTTTTTTTAATTCATCTTGTCTGCGTGTTTTTTATATATGCCTGACTAGTATTGATGCTAGACTTCAGCTTAAATTGCAACCATGCTAGCACAACACCTTACGATTTTGTCTCGTCTGATTTTACTTTGGTGTTAAAAATCGTGAATATGAAGTTCGACGAAAAACTACTTGATTTTGCAATCTAACCAACATGGCGATTGAAAGAGAAGACTGCGGTGACTGCAACAGGTCACATGATGCTGCAAAAATAAAACCGGAAGTGGTTGGTCCGAATTAGCCACATGTCCGATATAACTCCACCTTCCCCTATAGTAGGTAAAAACAAGCCAAAGACAAAGAGAGAGTTGATCGAACAGGTTATTGCTGCTTGGTATCGAGTAATTTCACCCAAAGAACTAAAGAAGCTTGTTGATTTACTTCCCTGCCGCTGCAAAATGGTGATCGAAAACCACGGATGGCCAACAAAATACTAATTTACCTTTTTCAAATCAAAAGGCCCTTTTCAGGGCCGCTAATCTTCAAAATAGCCTTCAATTTGTCAAAAATCGAAGGATTCCTATTTGACTTTCGATTTTTGCCTGATCAAAGATAACATGCTGAATTTCCTGTTGCTATCCACCGCTTTAGCACTCCTTTTCCAGATGTGTTGCTGTCTTTTTCCTATAAATCTTTGCGACTTCCTTTTGCGTGAAGGACAATGATGATTCCTCTTTTTTGTGTGCTGATCTGTTTGAAGCCTTGATGACTGATTAGATTAACTGCTAAAACATTACCAAAAACCCCCAAAACGAGCTCCAGTTATAACGTCATGAAGACCATATCGAGGTGTGATCGCGATTTGACCTCAGGTTATCACGATACACAATTTCTAACTTAGGTTTTTCATTTTCACTTCAATGCTTTAAGTTGTACCTCTAGTGTACCAACCCAAAAAATGGACTTCAAGCATGACGTCACATTATGGGATACATTTCGGCTTTCAGAAAACTTTTTCGAAAAAAAAATTATGTCAATAAATTACCTGCACCAATGTAGCGTCCGCGCCTCCCGTACTGTCACTGGCCCTGATTTGGGAGTCAGCCAAGCGGCAAATAAGCCACACACAAGTTTTTCGTAGGCTGGTTGAGCGTGTTCGCCACCCAGGAAACACGTGGGTGGACTAGGTTTGTCCTTGTCGTTATAAGTAGTACCGTTCTTTACTTTCCGTTTTAACCTACTTATAATTTCAGAAGCGACGCAATTCCTCCTTGACGTAACTCGGCTCCTGATGACCTCATGGGAAAAAGCAGAAATCAAACCCATTGATTCATCAAGTCACAATTTATTACAACTACTCTCATGTTACTGAAATAGAATATCAAGTTCCCTTATTCCAATAGAATTCCGGTTCCCTTATTCAAATAGAATTTACGGTTAAATGCACATAGTCAAAACTAAAAACCTAACTCTCCCGACGTCGCTTGTATTCTCCCCCCTCCTTTCTATCTAACAGAATAACTACAGTCCTACTATTGCGAATCTCCCCAGATGCAATACATAAAATCAGTGCATAAAATCTCAAACTGCGTAAGTGAAATACTAACCTATAAACCTACACAAGCAACGGTCCTAGACTAACACAATCAGATAAAATAAAACACTTGACTGAGAACTAACTTATCTTAGGCTAGCACATCACTATTTATGGGAGTCGGTATTGGTAACAGAGTCTGGTCTCGCCTTCCCTTCTTCATAACTAACGCACGATGCCACTGCTGCTTACATCTGCCTTCGTCAACCACTTATTAGTCTCGACAGCAATGGCGTGATACTTCTTCGTGAATACAATCATCCAATCGGTTTTGACTGCGGTCACTCACGATTTCATATGCATTGTGACACATGGACACGTGACCAGTTGTTTACCAAGTTCGGTTGACGTCAAAGTTTTAGCCTCGCAGAAGCAGCTAGCACAATGTATCCATGGCAGCGAGATGCGAAGTCTTGCGGTGTTGTGACTAAGGATTGGAGTCGTAACAGCAAATTGCAGGCCTAATAAGGGATTTGATGGCGAGCCCAGTCACTCAAACGCCATACCAAACCCTTTCCAAAAATGTATAACATATGTATGTACAATAAGATGAATATTACAAATTAGACTTGGAACTCTCAAAACAAGAAATTTTGTGGGGTGGTTCCTGAATTATGAACAGCACTGTAATTATATAACTGATCAAATAAAAATTTATCTACCAGTTATAGTTACGCAGTCGGGGGTCTCCGCTCTACTTGAAAGACTTTCGCCCCCCCTCCCTATGTATGCACTCGTGTTCCTTGTGTAATAAACTCGTCAAAAATTGGTAAGTACCTGCTACATGCGAAATAAAAAATATCCGAAGAAGCTTTTTTTACAACCTGAAATCAGGAAATTAATCTGATTTTTATCAGTAAACAAGTCAAATTAAAAATTCAAGTCCCATTTTTTTTTACGTATTACTATCTTCAAAACCCGCTGGACATAAGACCCCAACCTCGCCTCCACGTGGTGTTCGGTGGAAACAACATTGTAATGTTGGCTAAAGAGGCTTTGGCATTTTTACTTTTTATGTCTGCCAACTTAGTCTTAGCAACGACCTTACCTGTTGAATTTGCTCCTTGAAGCATTTCGGCTTCTTTTCCTAGCGGATGAGAAGTCGAGCTGTGAAGTAGGGAGTGGATAATGCAGGTTTGGCATTAGCGAGGATGCGGGTGGTAGGCACCAAAAATTGTTTGTATGGGACATGTCAGGATTGCGTGACTGGATTTCAGATGATTGCAATGGAATCTCATAGTTGTAGAGGGTACCGGTCTAAAACACGCTCCGTACCGCGGCCGCAAGATAGTTCAGAGGCCCGCCCCTGATCTAGCCAATTGGGGGGGCTGCCTCCGTCAGCTTGTGGTAATCTCCATGCAATTGTAGCTCCAGTTGGCGACTGGGAGGGGGCCTGCAATTGTATCGGGAGGGCATTCCTGAGGCCACTGCGCAAAATGACAAGTCCATTGCATGTAGTTACCTGGGCTCAGTTGCGGGACTTGACGTGGCCTAATAAGAATTTTTTTTTCTCAAATCTGGTCTTTAGGTTTTTCCAGTTATAAAGAGAAACCAAAACTTTATGAATGGAAAATAAACGACCAAAGAAAACAGTACGGTTTGTTCCCCTAACAAGGAAAGAACCACTGTCGCAGCGAACAGTTCTTGAACTATTCCACGGCAGTGAGAATACTCAGCTAGTCAAAGCCTCTCCTCCTGCAAGGGTTGAGGTGGAGACAAGTGCGAAAAAATTGCTTTCAGCCTGGACTTCTC
The DNA here is from genome assembly GCA_964006365.1 of Trididemnum miniatum. Classification (NCBI taxonomy): domain Eukaryota; kingdom Metazoa; phylum Chordata; class Ascidiacea; order Aplousobranchia; family Didemnidae; genus Trididemnum; species Trididemnum miniatum. Next base: position 7,112,464 of record OZ023232.1, on the reverse strand, counting down.
TTCCGTTGGAGGAGAAGCCTCTGGCAATTCAAGAGGCAACAGTTTCAGCGGCATTGTCGATTGAAAAGTCGAATACCGCTCAAATATCCGGTTCGCTCACTCAGAATCCATCAATGTCTCCGGACGTTGGTAGCACGTCTGAGTGGCGTCGAGGAAAAAATCATGAAAGAAATCAGAAGCGGAAGCAGCGAAAAAGATTGTGGAAGGGGTTAGAGGGTTTGAACATCACTAACCCTGGAGATAATCTTCAAACTGCCTGCAACTCTGCATCAACGAAAAGGTCGATGGAGTCTTCTAGCACTCAATCGAGAACGTCAGAGCTGCTTCGGAAGAAGCTGAGGAGCCTGAGAACTCTGATCAGGGATCGAAGGCAACCAGTTCCAACTAAAGTAGACTGACAATCAATACCTTAGAGCAAAATTGTTGGATTTTCAAAATTCATACCGTGTATGAGTAATAGATGTGCAACAAACGCTTCAATTAATCAAAAACAAATCCCAGCACGAAAAACCAAGTCAAATGGATTTGAATGCTGGCAGATTAATTTTCACAGATGTAAGGCCGCTAGCTATAACTTATGTGAAGTAACAAAAAACATTCGTTCAGGTATAGTCCTAATTCAGGAACCCTGGACCTATGGAGGCGCAATCAGAAGTAAACTCAGGGGATGGAAACTTTTTCAAGGTAATAAAAAAGATAAACGTCCCCGAGCACTTCTGATATGACATGCTCTCTCATACCACAATTTTCTAGCGAAGATCTGGTAGCAGTGAGAGTTAAAAATGTAAGACGAGAAGGAGATAGCTTTGTCTTTGTATCGGCTTACATGGCTTTGGAAGAACCAGCTCCACCAATAATTCTGAAAGAGCTGCTGTCATTCAGTGACAGAGATAAAATTCCTACCGTTATAGGAACTGATGCAAACGCGCATCACACACAGTATGGGGCTCCGCCACCGTCAATGCAAGAGGTATGGATTTGCTTATGTACTGTGCTAATGCGAACTTGCACATCTGTAATGTGGGCAATAAACCCACCTTCAGAACGAGGAAAAGAGAAGAAGTGCTAGATCTGACTCTGATAAACCGAAATGCTGAGAACTGTTTAAGTGACTGGCATGCCAGTGATGTGCCATCCTTTTCAGATCACATGTATATTAGGTTTAGAGTTCAAAGTGGCACCAAAAGAACAAAAATGATCAGGAACGTTAGACGTACTTGCTGGAATAAGTATGCAAACGAACTTGATCACAGGTTACATGATTTGAACAGTACACCAGTAAGCATATCATCAGTGGATGGTATAGAAAAACTGGCATCAACCGTTCAATCACACATAATAAAATCTTACAATGTATCTTGCCCTCAGCGTAAGGTCCGTCGTAAAACTGACAATATTTGGTGGAATGCGGAGCTAACCTGTCTCCGCAGAGAGGCTCGTAAAGCCCAACGTAAAGCCATCAAATCAAAACTTGGAAACGACTGGGAAGCTTTTAAGCAGGCCCAACTGATTTTTAAAAATGCCGCAAGGAAAGCCAAGAGAGATTCTTGGCATCTTTTTGCGGAATCGATGAATAGCCACTGTGCAACCGCTCGGCTGGCTAAAATTATGCGTCGAAACGAAACGGTGCAAGTAAGCAACGTTTTAAGACCTAATGGTGAATTCACCGAATCTTCTGTTGAGACTATGAGTTGCCTTTTAGACACCTTAGCACCGGGAAGTCGAGAGGTAAACTGTAGTAAAGCACCAGAAGAACCAAATGATAACACTGCTCTGTTACCAACATACGACGAAATTGTTAGCTCCATCTGTTCACTTGAAAAGATGGAAAGAGCAATAAACGAATTTCTGCCATTTAAGACGCCGGGACCAGACGGTATTTACCCGGTGCTACTACAAAAAGGCTGGAATAGTATTAGAAATATATACCAAACCATTTTCCAAATGTGCTTGAAGTACAGCTATGTGCCGAAAGCATGGAAGGAAAAGACTGGTATCTTCATCCCTAAACCAGGTAAAGAAAACTATCATGAAGTTAAGTCTTTCCGGATGATCACTTTAACTTCCTTTCAACTTAAATGGTTGGAAAGGTTATTACCGTATCATTTTAATGATGATTCTAATTTGCAAGCAAGGTTTTCTGCGTTCCAGTATGGATTCAAAGCAGGAGTTTCAACTGAAACTGCACTGTACGAATTTGTACCACGCATAGAACTAAGCTTGGCAAAGAAAAAAACGGCACTAGAAATATTTCTGGATATTGTTGGTGCTTTTGATAATATCACACATAATGGCATTGCCGATGCTCTGCGAGAATCAAAAGTGTCGCCTTTTCTCGTTTTTTGGATTGAGAATCTACTGAGACACCGTACAGTTCAAGTAGAGCTAAATGGTGAAAAGAATAAAAGAGAAGTAGTAAAAGGGAATCCCCAAGGTGGTATTTTGTCCCCTTTTCTATGGAACTGTGTATTATACTCCTTGTTGGTAGACCTACGCAACAGGGGTTTTCATGTACAAGCCTATGCCGATGATGTAGCAATTTTGGTCACTGGCACCAACATGCTGTGGATCAAAGGTAGGGCTCAAAAAGCGCTAAATATTGCAAGTAATTGGGCTCATAATCAAGAGCTTCAATTTAGCAGTAAAAAGACTGAAATAGCTCTGTTTACTAACAAAAGCAAGCCAGATTTTGGAACCTTGCGTTTAAACCGACGCCAGCTGGAAATTTCCGAAGAAGCAACACTACTAGGTGTTACCCTTGATAGTAAGCTTACGTGGAAACCTCACATTACACGAATTGCTCGCAAAGCGACTGCTGCGTTATTACAATGCAGACAAATAGTGGGCAGAACGTGGGGGTTAAATCCAACTAGCATGGGATGGATATACACTGCAATGATACGACCCGTCATCACATACGCGTGTACATCCTGGGTTGGTGGAGTAAATAAAAAATATCTAGAGGAAAAACTTTCTAGAGTACAAAGACTAGCGTGCTTTATGATTTCTTCAGCATTTCCCAGCACCCCCACAGGAGCTTTAGAGATGCTGCTGAATATCATGCCAATTAATGAATTCATACTGTCAGAGGCAGTAAAAGGATTATATCGGTTATCCCGTGTGGGCTTTTGGCCTGCCAAGACAGTTGGTTCAACAAGAAAAACCAAAAGTCACGTAGACGTATGCAATGAAGCAAAGGAAAACTTGCCTTTGCTGAGTATGCCAGCAGACTTAATAACTAAAACAAAGGTGTTTGGAAAACAGTACAAATGTCTTGTTATGGAACGCAAGGACGCAGTGCAGTATGAGAGTGCTTTAGAACCAAGCATAATCAGATGCTACACTGACGGATCCAAGTTAAATGGAAGAGCTGGTGCGAGTTTTTACATAGAATACGCATCAGGCTCTGAAACAGATCAAGATTTTTTCCATCTGGGAAGATATGGTACTGTCTTCCAGGCAGAAGTCTTTGCTATAGCTGAAGTAGCAAAGAAACTGATCATGGATAGAATTGTAAATGAAAAAATTATAATTTTAGTGGATAGCCAAGCAGCAATTCTGGCAATCCAAAATAATATTGTGAAGTCTAACACAGTATTAACGTGCATCAAAAACCTAAATATATTGGGTAAAGACAATAACGTCACTATTGCCTGGACGCCGGGCCACACCGGCATCCAAGGAAATGAGAAGGCGGATATCTTAGCTAAATCAGGATCAGCATTAAACTGCTCGGGGCCTGAACCTTTCATTTCCATCCCATATGCTAGTTGTCGCGCTGCAATAAAGGATTGGAGTGTCAAAAGATGGAAAACACCTTGGATAGAACGAAAGGACTGCTTGAGAACAAAAGAAAATGTAGGATGGGCTTCGCCCCAGTTAACTCATCGACTTTTGAGGCTCAAAAGACCTAGAATAAATGAAGTGTTGCAAGTCCTCACAGGTCACTGCAACTTACAGAAACACAGGCGCACCATGGGACATGACGTATCATCGACATGTCCAAAATGTAACCTGGAAGAAGAAACTCCAAATCACCATGTTGGAGAATGCATTTACTACCAAACCCTACGAAAGAAGGTTTTTGGTAAAGAAAAAACCACAATAAAGTCGGTGGTCGAAAAACTAAATATAAACCTAGTGGCAAAGTATTTACAGCAGGCCCTGAAGACTTGCCGAATACGGCCAGTAGTGCATTGAAATATTGAATAAACGAGAAAGCGGTGAAAGTTGTAATGGGCCTAAATAATGGCCTACACAATGTGCCAGTGAGGATTGAACCTGGTCAGTCTTCTCTGGCACCACCGCCCTTTAATAATAATAATAATAATAATAAAATCTTCAAAACCCGCAAGCAGGAGAGCCGGAAAATTCATGCGCAGTTTTTTTACTCACTTAATGTTGTTCATGCACAAAATCAAATCAAATCTTCATTACAGCATATTCGCATTATAACGCTGAAGCGTGTAACGAGTGGCGTGGCCCATCTCCGCCACTTAGCGTCTGAATTTTTAAAAAATTTAAAAAAGTTTTCCCGGGAATCACGGTGAATTCCCGGGATTTTTGGAAATTTTTTTGTTTACCGGGGTTTTTCGGAAGATATTTTGAAACTTCCGGAATGTTTAAACCAATTTCTGGAATTTAAGTAATTTCTTGGGAAATTTCCCGAGCTTGATTATTTGGCCACAAGAGGAGAGACAAAAGACATTTTTTCTAAATTTCAGCATTTCTAATCCAAGTTTTAGCTTTTTTGAATTGCTGTTCTGACGAATTGAGTTTTTTTGAATTTTTCAACAAATTAAAGAAAAAATCTGGCACTAAAAACACTGATAAAAATCCAACGTTTAAATTTAATCACTGGACTTTGTTTTTGTTCTAAACACGTGACTTTGTTGTATTTAAAGTGCTGATTCGTCTTAATTGCTTTTTTGTACCCTGATCGAAGGCAGGTAGTTTATACTGTCGAAACGTTGGTTTTTTATCAGTGTTTTTAGTGCCAGATTAGCAAATTAACTGTTCGTAACATTTACTGGCCGCATCAAAATATGTTTAAAGTAAAAAGTTTTGATCTCCCAAGTGTTCGGTCGTAAAAAGTTTTGGAAATTCTAAAAAATAATTTCTAACAAGTAAAAAAAACTTTTTAAACTTTACACGAGCACATTTTTGCGTCGGAATGACAAATATCAGTACCACTGAAACCCTTAAAATGGAAAAAAAATTCCCGGGATCCCGACAAAAATTTCCCGGGAAACGGGAAACTTCAAAACCCCAAATTTTCAGGGAAATTTTCCGTCCCTACTTCCCGGCAGGAAACGCTATATGGAAGAGAAAAAATAGCCTACATTTAATGTTTCGACTATAATCAAAGTCTCGTCAGCCTTGCTACGCACAGCCAATCCTGGCTAAACTCATTCCAGACTGTAAAGACTCTGTTTTTGCATTGCTTTACCTGTACATCTCGACTTCATCTCTTTTCTAGGTTGTGCCCTATTTTTGGTAGGCGACTGGCCCCAAACAACGATACCCAATGAAAGAACCTATAACCACTAACCACAACCAAGTTACCGTTAGCCTAACTAGCCTACATCACTGGAAGCCCCCATGGTAACCCACTCATTTGCAGCTGCAGACGCGTTTCGACCTTATTATGGTCTCATCAGTGCAGCATAGCAACCTCCCACCTTCCTAAAAAAAAAAAAAAATTCTAACCTTTTTAAGAACTACACACTCCAAATCTAAGCCTCTCCTCGTTCTGCTCAAGGTAGAACATTTGAAATAAAACCTTCAAGAAAATAATACAGGCTGGATTATGATGTCACAGATTCACTGTAAACAATCGATAAGAATAGAAAAGTCCGGTTGGTTTAAACATTATTTTCCCGGTAATCTGAGAAGGAATATTTTGTTTAAGGTTTGTAACTATACCAGTTACCAAAACCTACAAAAAACCGCTCTGCCCAACCCGTTCGCCCGTGAAAAAGCGGGGGACAAGGCAGGCACTGTGTCTGCACATGCAGCCCAGAAAACACAGTGAACGTCAGCGCTTATCGGTGGTTTAAACATCAACATCTAAACATCAGCCTATATTTAATGTGGTTTAAACATCAGCCTACATTTAATATGACGTAGCACACTAGCAGTAAAGCATTCTTGACTGTTAGTTAAGAGTTCGATGCATACCGTTGCTGTATATAGCTCACAGTTATGCTACTTCTGTTTATGTTGACATTGTCCTACTTCGGTGCATTTCTGTTTGTCGGTTTTTGTATTTCTTTAGTGAAATATTGCGTACAATACAACGAAAAGACGAAACAGCACTTATGGGAGTAAATACTAATAACTAATCATTGTGATCAGGGCCGAAACTAGGCAATGCTTCGTTGCTTCCCCGAAATCATCTTTCGGGCCCCTAAAAAATGTTTCTTAGATGGTGATACAAAAGAGCGAGCACCGAAGGGGCGATGCCAAGTTAGAGGGGTCTGGGGACATGACCCCAGAAATTTTTCCGAAATTTGACCTTATTTTGGAGGCTTTTTGTGCGTTTTGAGCCTTTAAAATTCCTCAGTGTTAACAAGGTTTAGTAGTTTGTTTTACTAGGTCCCTTCCAAACCCACTAAAATAATGCTGCAAGCAAACCCTACTCTAACATTTCGCTGCCTATGCGAAGATAAAACAGTTTTAAGGCTTATTTTTGCGCCTTTCACTTGAGGATGAGAGGCCCTTGGTATGCTACTAAACGTTTGTTTGCTAGTTTTGCGACTGCTATTTTTCGAAAAATTTGCAGGGGTCCCTATGGCCAAAAGTATAAATATGGTTTGGGGGCCGCACATCGCGCGAGTTAAGACAAAAAATATATTGAATCTTAGAAATGGGCCTTTTTAAGGCACCTTTATCATACGTTGAGTGAATAGTACTACGTACTGACTATTTACGCGGCCCCCGTTTTGAGCGGGGCCCACCCCGGTTGGGGGGTTCGGGGGGCGCTAGTTTCGGCACTGACTGTAATCCTGTATCAATATCACTGTGGTTTGAAAGAAAACTCTACTGAGTCCATCTTCTTGGTAAACAACTGTAATGAATTGAACTTCTGCTGGTGGGTTTGGTGTATAAACGTCCTAACTGGATAGGAAAAAAATCTGGTGGAGAACATTTGTGAAGAAAACGCAAAACCCGCAAGCCGATGATGTGCTATGTAAGCCTATACCGTTTTTACAATGAAACTTGCATGTCACTTTTTCGAACTTCATGTAAATTTATGCGTAATCACCTTCAACAAAGCAATACGCTGACAAATCTTTCTGTTAGGTTGAAAGTACTTTGCTACTCTTCTTTTTGAAATTGGTGAAAGGATGATGGAAGTGTAAAAATCTGAAACAAAGTGGATGTAGTTCTTTTAAACCAACTTTACTTGAAAATTCCTCGCCCTCCTTGCAGAAAAATTGCCCCCTTAAGCATCATGCGTCTCGCTGCGGATCTGCGCGTATTTAAAAGATTTTCGTGAAGCGCTTATGCAAGAGCAACGATCAAGCTTGGTCACGAATTGCCTCACAATCTGGCGATTATCGTGCTGACTGGAATAGCTTGTGATGTGCTTATTCCTTTTTCGTTTGTTTGCTGCTTTTGTGGCATTTCCAAGCTTCACCAAAACTAAGTCTGGAAAATTGTCCTATATTGTACTATTTAAAAAACTAAGACGAACTGCAAGACAGCAACAGCATTACAAGCATTGCTTGTATTTTAAGAAGCAAGCAATGCAACATTTCAACAAAGCTACAACACTGTACACAGAACTATCAATAATGGACGAACAATTTAGCGGCAACATGGTGCTATATTTCTGCTAGATATTGTCTTTGTTTGCTAGTCACCCCGAACTGCAAAAGATGGGGGACATTCTGTCAAACTTGACTGATGGGGGACATTCTGTCAAGCTTGACAGAATTCTTCTGAAGAGGACGATGACTAGAAAGCACTTCTAAAAAAGAAAGACTCGCAGGAACCGCACAAGCTTCGAACAATCTAAAAACCGAATCCACTAGAAAATAGAAGCTTGAGGATATGACAAGCAAAATAAGTATTTTCAACATACACTTGCGACAATTTGAAGATTATAGCGTAAATTTGGAGTAGGCCTACAGTATTCATACAAACTATCTAGGAGCGAAAGTATTATACGGTGAAAAATCATATTAAAAAAATACCAAGAATTCATGACGCGACACAAAGACAAATAAATAATATAAAAGATCAATTTTTAAATTCAGAATTTTCATTTTTCATCTCGGCATTGCCAAGATTCATTTCTGAAAAACAAATAGCAAGGAATTAGCCAGACGAAACAAATCAGCTTGATTGGACTTGTTTACTTTAAACTTAAAATAGGGGTTATAGACGTAACGAGGTGGATTTCCTGACTGTTTGAAACAATCTCTAAAAGATGATGTAACAAAAATTTTTACGAAAAGGCAAAGCTTATTTGAAGAATCCTAAGTAGCGACGGTTGAAGCGCAGACTTTTGATCATACTTATTGCATGTTTGCGTGTGCCCAAGATCACACCTCATTGCCTCGATACCATGTACATTTCCTCTTGGGCAAAATTCCGTGCCTTTTAGCATCACAATTTATTTACTGAATTTGAACTACAAAAAAAGCAAAAATGAAGCTCTCAAACTTGGAACTGCAAATTTTTGATGAACTCGAATTTGAACTCGGTTAACAATGCTTCGAGATCAAAACACTGCTTCGACTAAAATTAGCCTGAAACTTACTGTTCGTGACGTGTATCTATGTTAATCCAACCTACCGATCTTTGCTTTGGCACAATCTTCGAAAGCGATCCACTGCGATCGACTGGTGTCAATGGAACTATCAGCATCAACTTTGCTGTTTTGATGTAGTTTTGATTCTTGAAGACCAGGTGAATCAGCCCAAAGATCGTCTGTTTGAACAATTTGCAGTGGCAAAAGTGAAGGACTATCAGCACTTTTCCACTGGATCGAGGTCCAACTGTTAGCTTTGACCGGTTTAATTGTAGCAGGCGATGAAGTTGTTTGGGTGAGGTTTATTGCTGGCAGTGAAGTGGATTTTTTTACCATTTTAGATTGTCCTGCTGGTTTATGGTTTCTGTTGAATGAAGTTGAGGCAAATGTGCAGCGATTGATGATAGAGTTTAAAAGGCTGCGAACATTTGATGATACCGTTGAAGTGAGCGAAGATTGAGATTTGGTTTTTGAAAGTTGTGAAGGACTTAACTTCACTTGGTCCGCGGCGTAAAATTTCTTCTCCGAAGCGTCACGTTTAAAGTCAATCGCGTCAAATTGAGCGAAAAAGCTTTCGTTTGATGAGTTACAACTTGGATGGATTGCTTCAATGCTTTTGTGTGACAGAGGTGGTTTGGGGGAAAAGGCGTGGTCAAAATCAAAAGCTGTAGGGGGTGAAGGAAAGTTTCCAAACGTTTCCGGGATAGCAAGATCGGAAAATTGCAGACTTCGAGATGAATTTGATCGTGACGTGGTATTAGATTTTATTTTCAGGTTTCCAGTATTTTCGAATGCGTTTCGTGTTTGATCTGATAAACAAGAACTCAAAAATAAAAAGATGGTAAAAAGTAATATGTGTCATTGTCTGCCAGCTTGGCCTTGACACCGATAATCACGTGATCACGCTAATAAAGCATCAAAATAAAGATCTTGAGTCATCGATTTTATTCATAAAATAGATAGATGCCTACCCCGCATTTTTATGATATGTGCTCACTCATGAGCTGTATTGCTTGGTCGTTACAATTGTGGTATCTCTTAAACATATAAAAACATTATTGCTGTAGCAAAAACTGTGATTGATTTCATTCATGTTTGGCCCCAATCTGCTGTTCTCCATCATTTGTCTCATTGTGGGGATGTTCTCGTACGTTGGGCAGCTGAGCAGTAGTTGCTACGCACCCTCACTCACTTAGTAGCCTACTATATACAAACAATTGCAAATCTCATGAGCTACAAACCCTCGTTCGATTTTACATCTCATTCTGATGGAAAGTTTTTAAATCTGCAACATCATTTTATAGAGATGGAAGACTTTTAGTTGGATGTAGCCTCACTTTACAAAAATTTGTATTGAAATTATTAATTGAATAAATACCAAATCAGCGAACATTTGAGTGAACATGAAAGGTAACTAAGTATACGCGTTGCTGACTATTTCGAAATGCCACATGCGCACAAATTAGCGATACGATACTTACTATCCTCTGCTTTTTTGTCACCCTGCAATATTAATAATTGACAATATTTGAAACTGCACATGATGACAAATATTCGTGCCTTGATTTAGCAATATTTGTGATGTATTTGTGGACAGATTAAACAAAGAGTATTTGCAAAAATCCTCGTTGTAGGATGTGGATTGAAAACAGCACTGTCAATTCTCGAAGCACTGCAAATAAACTGCCCGTGTATCGGAGTTAAAAGCACGTAGGCTACATTACCCTGTTTGGTCTAGACTTAGCCTACATTTATATCAGTGCTTCCCATTTTTTTTTTCACTCTGCACCCTCATTAGATGAAAAAGGCCAATCTTGCTCCCCCTGTTTTATAAATATGCACACTTTCGTAACCCACGATCTGTCAATCATTCTTGTTTCACGCGTATCCATTATTCTTCCGCTTCAATGAAATTTGCACAGTTCCACCCCACAATCCGAAAGCAATGATCTACACGCCTTCTCATTTATCAAATATGACACACAGCATTAGTTGTATTAAACTGCAATAAGTTACCGGTGGTGGGGCGATGAAGAATCCCGCGAAATTATTAATGGTGTTCAAATTTGCTTTGTCCTGAAAACAAAATTGTCGTCATAGTTTAGTTTAAGTGAGGGTTGATAAAGTTTAGATCATTGGAATAAACGCTCTGTGGAAATTCAGCAATAAAATTTTGCAAAAAGATAATGAAATTCGAAAACACGTTCCAGAACCGTAAAAAAATCATTGCTTACCAGTTTTGTGGGATTGATTTTTACCATTATTTTATGTTGCGGATCATCGCCCCAAGAAGAATTGCTACTGCCGTCGTTGTTCCTTGACAAGAGCTAGAATAGAAAACAAATCAAGTTGTTGAAATTAGACTTTTATTCTTGCATTCTGGCCATGGTAAGTTCATGGGCGTAAACAGAGGGAGGGGCCCACGGGAGCCATGGCCCCCCAATCCATCCTACACAAAGACAAGGATCTTGGCAGAGCTGGAGGCAAAAGGGGTCAGGGGGACTGGCCCCCCAATCGTTGGCCCCCCCAATCATGCTTTGCCCCCCAATGAAAAAGCTTATTCTTTTGAAAACAGCGGTTTTTGTGCTTAATTTCAAACTTTGGCCCCACCTGATGAACGCTTGGCCCCCCTCAGTAGACTGTTCTGCTGCCGGCTCCGGATCTTAGTTATTAGGTTAAATACTTGCCATTGCGTGTCGTTTTCTTGCTGGGATTTTAATAAGATTTTAATAAGTGGTAAATACAATACAACTTTGCCTTTTGCATTGGCCAGAGTTATGATGGCGCAGCCGCAATGGCCAGCGAACTGTCAGACGTCACTTCAATTGTTTAAACCAGTGGTTCTCAAACTTTTTCAAAATTTCGACTTTGCGGTCCTCAAAGATTTTTTTCTATCACTTGCGGTCCTCTATTTTTAAGCCTAAATTTCCACGCAAAATCAAGTGACGAGCAAAAAAAAAAAAAAGGTCATCACGCCCGCAGATGTTTAACTTTCCACGCAAAATCAAGTGCATCCACCACCAAAATTGTCTAGATCCACTTCAGGCCTGAAAGTAAGCACGTATAAATCGAAAATGTGCGAACCAAATGCATCATATTTGGTGATAGACTCCGAATGAGGGGCAACAAGTTTGATCGAAAGTTGTTCAAAAGCACTAAACAGGTCATTGCACTACGTAATATTTCAAAAATTTTCCGGGAGAGCATGCCCCCAAACCCCCTAGAGCCATTCTTTCCTCAATTTGCTTCAAATTTGTTTTTCCGGAAAAGCATACGATTAAGTGAACGATGTCACATTTTGATGCCCTTTCTAAAAAAACTTTGAATACCCCTCTGACATGAAGCATTGACGCTCTATTTCGAGTTTAAACGTCTAACGTCGTTGTATCTAGTGAACACTCAACCTGATTCAAATCTGCATCCCCCCCACCAACATTTTCTGGATCCGTTCCTGCTGTTGGGTAAGATTCGTTAAACTTTAGCCCTCTCCCTCCAATCGAAAATCCTGGCTACGCCTATGGGTTAGTTATAGAAGTGATTCAAACAATAATAGATTCAGTTTAGCTCCTAGAAAAGGGCTTATTCACCTTTGGTGTTTCAGGCCTAATAGTGAAGCCTTCTTCATCCACATTCTAGAAAATATAATGCAGCTGAATATACGTGAGACGATCAACATGAGATTTGGACTAACGACAGTTTTTAAGCATATTTCAAGGGCACTTACCGGAATTATTTCTTCGTCAGGAGTGTCGCTGCAAAAACGATAATTTTACGATATTACAAAATTGTAACTTATATATATATACAAATTGTTGAATGGCGAATTACAAGAAAACACAAAATATAGCACAAAAATTGCATACAAAACCATCCACTCTAAACAAACAAGGCTGCGTATTCTTATCAAACTTGATCGCTTATGATTTTCATTAAATTTTAGTAATGCACAGCAGATTGAATCGTTTGTTTTTCACAAAAATGGGATAAATTTTTTCGTTCGTTACTGCATTGCGGTAATAACAGCACAAACACAATAAAAGTTCGTTAGGGAAAAATGAAGTTGAGAATGATGTCGATCATAAAATTATATAACTCGAATATTGTTGAATAAACTTTTCACATCTAGACTTGCCATAGCTTCATTACTAAATCAGACAAAGGCAACGGTGTTGTTATTATTGACAAAACTGATTACATAGCGAAGATGCTAGCAGTGTTAACAGATGAAACTAAATTAAACAAACCAACCGCGATATGAATTAGCCCAATTAAAAAAGCGTCGTGCCATTAGTGCTAGAGCTTATCTACGCAAACGACATACATCAGCAGCAACCCCTACATTTTATGGTTTACCAAAGCTGCATAAAAGTGGTGTTACTCTGAGTTTAAAACCAATCAATACTAATTTGATCCGGCAGTAACAATCACGAAGCTGCTGCTTGTTACGTGAGCATAGTGCTACAGTGATGAATATTTTTTCTTTTTTGGACCGAGTATCTAAATTAATAGTTTGTAATGAAGTTATGGCAAGTCTGGATGTAAAAAGTTTATTCACCAATATTCCAGTTAATTTCATGATCGACATCATTCTCAACAGCATTTTCACCGATAAAGTTGAAAAGTTTAATGGTTTATCACAATAAAAGTTGTTACACAGTATGTGACTTACGCCAAGCTGGGCTTTGGACTTGGATCATATCTTAGCTTTTTGGTCTTGAAAAAAGGACAGCAGTTGAGTTTCGCCGAAGGGAGTTTGGGCTTGTTTGTAGGGAAAGATTGGACTATGTTTAGTTCAGTTTCCAAGTCTATGAATTCATATTTCAGTTGTTCTAAAAGCACAAGAAAAACATAGCAAAAAGCACAGCAATGCTTTATGTGCAGCGTATTTTACTATGAACAGTAAAACGACTAATCTCAAGCACTGTAGAAATTAATTTCAAGTAAGATATGTTCTAATGCGAAAAAAACGTGTTTATCAAAAAGGTACAGAAGCCTTCAAAAATAATTCAAAACCCTCTTAATATTATTTTACATCCGCCTTATTCATCTACGTTTGTAAAATATTGATTAGAAACCTTTACTAAGCGATATATCTATGGTACAAAAACAATAAACACAAGGCATTTCATGTTTCAGGTTATTTGATTGCTTTAAGGTAAGCAACTGAACATACCCGGCATATTGATTTTGTTTCTAGCAATTCTTTGTTTGCTCATTAAAATATCTCGTTTAAAATTTTCAAGACCCTGAAATACAAAAATACAACGGTCTGAAACTCAACACCTTTGATGTAACTGATCTAAACCTGGCATACGCATCCTAACTACAGCAATCTGGCATGTACTGAAACAGTAAGGAAGTTTTTACGTGCTGTATATCACTTCCAACATCTTTTTCAACAAAGATTCACTATGTGTAGGCTACTTTTCACCTAGTGCTATACATTTAAGACCAATTCTACATTAACATCTGGTGATATTACGGTGCAATTCCTAAAAAAAAACATGCAAACCAGGCCTGTTGCTTTTGCTCGCGAATTCACGAGAGCGGGTGGACGATTTTTGAATGTATATATAATGTGGTAGAATGTTATCACTCGTTTGCAATACAATAAGTTCAGTGAAATGAGGAGTTTTGAAATCGGTGCAAGTCAAGTTGTGTTTCGCAGAGGTTGTGTAACTATGAATTTGAAAGTTCAATGATGACATTGATTTATTTATGCTATCATATAGACATTTTATCTTTTATGGATGGTTATAGGTTTTTTACTCTTTGAATATTTTGTTACTTTAGAACACTTTGATGCAAAGCAATGTTTTACATCGGCAGATCAACGATTAGGCACCGGCACACTTGGTGTGAAATAGCCTAAAACAGAAAACAAAAGAATTTTTTCAATCTCAAACTCAATGACAAGTGGTCACACTGAACAGGATTGATCATAAAACTTACACGTGTGGCTGAAGTTTCGAGATTTTCTTGGGAGGATATATAAGTTTGTAGGCAATTTTGAGTTTTTTCTGAAACGTCGGACTCCACATCCTGTATTTTCTGCAAGATTATTTGCGTTTATTTATACGCATTACGCACTATTTCAAAAGCAAACGAGACATAGAGTTTTTTTACGCACTACGGACAAAATGCAATTTGAGTACCATTCACAACACCACTCTCCTCCCAAATGTGTTTTGTAAGGTAATATAAAAATATACCTTCCAGATTTTGGCCATTATGTCGTCATACTTCTTCCTCAGGATGACATGCCTTTCTACACTCTGTTTGTACCGTTGACCTGATGCGATCAGTTTTGTCTCCACCTAAATGTTACAGACATGATTTCAATTAAAATTCGCTCCCTTTGCCGTCAAAATGTTGCCTGCATCGCCTAAAAATGTGATAATGAGTAATGAGGACTATATAGAAGATACACAAAAATCACTTGGTAAGTATACACACTTTTATTACATAATATTGCAGCTTTTGGAGCCACAAAACTTCATATGTTAGTCGGAAAACTGCAACTGTGCTATTGAGAAAGCTTTCATTTAAATGTAAGTAAACGAAACTTAGCCAGTTCGAATTCAAGTTCTTCATTTCATTTGATTATGGAACTGCACCACCCACGTAATTTTTTGTTCGCAGGAAAAACTTGTTGCCGTTAAAATTTACATTCGACCTCAACAAAAAATCGACTTCACATTGGTTGAGATGTTTTATTTGAAACCATACTAAGCTCACACAGCACAGATTAAATGTTAGTACGTGGTTTCTGCTGGTACTATAACATCCAAGCTTTTAACTTGTATATGGGTAAGTGTTAAATAATCTCTGCAAGTAACCATTATATCAAAGTTTATAAATAATGAATCGCTAATTTGGGGAAAACTTATGCAATCCCTATGCGAAGAAGAGAGAAATTGATAAGTAATATTCAATACTATATCATCAAAACAAGAAAGATTTAATGTCCAAGTCATGGACGACTGTAAAATGGAACTAATGAGTTTAAGCAAACACTGTCTTGTTTACCTTGGCTGCATCTTGAGGTGAGAGTCCAAAGCGTTTCTTGTTATTTATTTTAGATACCAGTTGATTGTAATTTTCTTTTTTTTCTTTAAGATCTTGAACTGAATTTTTGAGATGCTGTAGCATATTGCCAGCTAATTTTATTTCCTTTGATATCTGCGCATTGCACAAGAAAAACAATGACACTTTCAGTAAATTTGACTAAGTTTGATGACACTTTCATGATGAAATTTTCATCATGACTGACACTTTCACTAAGTTTGCGAGAAAGCGATCGAGGCTGTATAAACAGATCGCGAAATTTTTTTAACAATGGCGTCATTCTCCTGTAACTTGACGTGAAATAAGCAAAACTCCCTTTGAGTCTCAATCATTTGCAGCACGTTAAAATATTGATTTCTTATTCGTCTGCAACTTTTTAATTTTATGGATGTGGATATAGCGAGAGCAAAAGTGCTTTCAAATGCAAAAAAATGCTTTAATGTTTTTAGTTGGACACACTAATAGCAGCAACCTCACTTGTTTTTGTTCATGTCGTTGTTTCTCCTCTAGCTTTTTCAGTCCTCTTGCGAGCTCCTCACATGTATCAGCAAGGTTGCTGTGAAGTGCGGCAGATTGTTTTGTGACTGGTGACATTGCCATTCCAAAGCTGTTTAAAATAAAAAATCAAATTTCATTTTCATCATCTCGCGGAACGAGAGTGACGAGGCTGAGTTCCGAGGCAGCACAGAATGACGAAATGTCGCAGTCGTGGTAAGTCGTTGGCGATACTGTAACCGATGAGACTGTACCCATTTACCGTCCCGGGAATGAAACCCGAAAACCGATACTCAGCAATTGACCTTCCCGAGATTCGAGCCCCAAAACTACCGGGCCGATTGTGATTTCTTTTACACTGTATGCACAAACCAACATGTCAAAATATACACAAAATAAGAAACTGAAAACACGATGCACGTAGTAAATGAGTGAGTTTTTATATTTCAACTTTACACTTACCCCAGCGTACTGCAGTTTGCTGCTTTACAATCAGATAATTTGTGTAATTGGTGCGCAAATGAAACTTCCGCAGCGGCACTGCAATGAATGGTCATAGTTTTACGAAGATGATTTCACAATATGAACACGAAAAGAGGTTTAACCTTAAGACGCCTGTCCTTTGAAGTTAATGCCTCTACTTGAATTATATAAAAATATGAACAAAAATGTTAAATACATCAACACAATGCTGCAGCTGTTTTGTATCAAAAACATTTTTTGTGTTACTTACCGTTTTGTGAAAAAAATCGCTAGAGATTTAATTGAATGCTGATCCTCTTTCATTTTTTCCATGACTTGCTTAAAACCTTCATTCTTTTTGCACTAAATTAAATTTTCGGTAAGTTTCAATATAAGTTAAACACTGCATAGTGGGGAAAATTTTGTTGGACTTGTATACCGGGCATCGTAGTCTAGGCTAGCTAGGCTAACTCAAGCTTTGCGCTGCTTGTTCTTCCGGTACGGTAAAAACGGAGACAGAAAAAATCTACTCTCCAATTTTATTTTTGACAACATCCTACTCTCCAAGCGAAACGTCAAAAATAAAATTGGAGAGTAGATTTTTTCTGTCTCCGTTTTTACCGTACCGGAAGAACAAGCAGCGCAGAATTTCAATATAAGGTAATATTTAATTATCGCTTAAACAATTTTCGCTCAGGCGCAAATTGTGTTGGAAGTTTAGACTTGTAAGCATCGACACCGAGTGCGATGAGGAGAAAGAATGCATCACCTGCAGCCATTTTCGTTTGTTTCTTTCCAAGCCGGTTACTGAGAAATTTATTTCCAATTTCGTTACAGCTTTCCGTCGCTTTTTGCGATTAAACAAAGAAAAAGGATAAATTTGATTGTTGCAGTAGAACAGGAGTTCCCAAACTGCTACAGTACCACCAGGGATACATTTTGACTTTTTAAGGAATACATTAAGTTAAATTTTTTTATTATCTGATGTTAATAACTAAGGCCAAGATTAGGGCCGCACCGATTGGAAGAGCAGCAAAAAAAAAAGTACACTCGTCTTCACATGCCCCGTATATCCAAGGGTATTGATGAACAGAAAGTTAGGGAAACCCTGCAGTAGAGGAACAATTGTATCAATCTCATCCATCAGAAACGACAATGGTTTCTTATGGATGGCTCATATCCAATTTAGACTGTTCAATTAAAAGTGCTCATATTTGTTCAAACTTCCAAGGACATACAGTATAGCCACTAGTAACAGTAAATAAATAAGTAAGAAGGAAAAATGAAATGAGCGTAAAACTAGTGGTTTAGTAAGCATTGTTTTGGAGGAGTTGTGGCTGTGTAAACAAGCCCACATATTTTCTTAACAGCGGTGACAGTGTTTTGTATTAAATAAAACTACAGTATATACCTTTTAGGTTAAATTGCTTTACATCATACCTCCTCATTCACTGCAGCGAGTTTGTCCTTTTCCACTGCGTTCTTTTTGGAAGCAGCATCAATGACTTTCGCTTGCCTTGGCATTTCTTGCTGGTTGGTCAATTGATTTTCATCCATTCTATTACGCAATGTTGCTTGTTATTTATGCATTGTCTCAATAAACGCAATTATTATATTTGAAAAACAAAGTTCGTAGGGGATCAGATGGTCGGGTGGATAAAGCGTCCGCCTCTGGCTGTGGTAAATGGTTGTTAAAGATAGACTAGTGCAGGACCGAACCCGGTTTTGATTTGTAGCCCTTTATAGGCAGGCCGAAACAAGCCAGTAAGTGATGTTGGGTCTGAAATACTTATTTTGATTTGTTGTTTTTTTAAATAGTAGTAGCAGTATAGTGGTGTCTTTTATTTTCGCACCGTCAACACGAGAAAAGAATACGTCGAGATTAAGGAAATATAACGCGGTACAAGAAAAGGGAAGAGGCAACAAAACCATTAACGTAATGGCAGGCAGGTAGGAGGAGTTAACAGAATGCAAGAATGGGCGTGGTTGCAAATCCCAGCGTAAAACTAGTCGTTTAGTATGGTTTTGAGTTGTGACAACCAATTATTTCTTTAAGGTTGAAACGACCAATTATAACGCACTAGCTCAGTTGTTAAGCTCACGCTATCGGTGCTGGAGTTTTGGGGTTTCATTCCCGGGCCGGTCAAATCGGTATAGTGTCGCCAATGGCTTGTCACCGTTGCGACGTTTCTGCGGAGCTCTGTTGCCCAGGCGTTGAACTGCGGAGAGGGGCATCGCAACTCGTTACACGCTTTGGCGTTATATCGCAAGTATAATGAAGATTTGATTTTAATTTGAAATTCAAAAACTTTGGCCTTTGGGTCGATGTCGAGTTGAGTCCAAAACCTTCAGCATTGTTAACGGGCTTTTTACATGTTAGATTGGCGGACAGAAAACTAATGAGCGCGCGGTAAATCCTAAGCGTGCTCGTTATAGCGCTTTGATCGCTGTTTCGTGACAAGCGGTTAAATATGGAAGTAAAAAGAATGATAATGAAAGTAACAAACCTAGCTGCGATTTTTTGGCTGTAAAACTTTGTAAGCTTCCGTAAGAATGGGAAAAGGTTTTCGCTTCGAACAGTACGAAGATTCTGCAACGAAACAACTTTAAGTTGTTATTTTTAAATCGAAGGCAATGATTAAACTCCATTGTGTAGAACGACTGAGGCAAAAGCGATTGTTGTCCACGACGCAGCAGACTTTCATATATTAGTCAGTATTTTTTCTTGAAAAAATATTAAGCAATTCATAAAGCAAAACACGGCTTTCTACGCTATTGTAGAAGCAGATTTTGAGAGACCGTTTCGGTTGCTCAAAACGCCCTAAAAATCATTGATTTTAATTACGTTTAAATATTTGTAACTCTTGTAGTAAAAGCGATGCTTATAGAAGTATAAGGAGGGTATTTAGCGTCCTTTCCAATTTCTCCAAAGGACAAAAACACAGCCAAGATCTCATTTCCTAACCCTTTCCAAAACTGTGCTTTGATTGTCGGCAGCGTGGCGCAGTGGTTTGGAGCGTCCTTTTTACGACAACCATAATCGCAAGGATAACGGTTCAACTCCCAACTTAATTGCTGCGTCCTTGGGTAAGGTGCTTCACGAGGATCATCTCTGCTTGCTGGAATCCGACCAGCAGCAATTTAAAGAAGTCAGAAGCAAAATTCAACCGGAAAACTCGGAAACAAAGGCAATTCCAAAGCGAGTCTGGATTCGTTCTATAAGCATAGCGCCTCCGCCGCTTTCTCGTGATAAGAGGATTATAGATGAAGTTATCCACTATAAAGACGGTTGGCAGCTCTAGGTAGACAGGTGGCCGGCAACTCCTTATCAAGTTCGTTTAGCGCTTTGATCGCTTTTTTGTGCGTTAGCAGAATGAATGTGCAAATAAAGAAAAACGGTGATAGAAATAACCAACCTTTTTGTACTTTTTGACCGTTTGAACGGCAAGAAATCGAAGATTTTTGCTTCGAATAACGCGAAGATTCTGCAACGAAACAACTTCACGTTATTACGTTATTCATCGTTATATCCTATCTTTTCGCTAATGCAAGGTTAATTTGTAATTTATAACTAGCCTAGAAGTTTGCGAAAGGCGAGCCGTTTTCTGTTCTAACTTTCATTTCCTTATAGACTGTTCAATGATTTGTATTCAAATCACTTCGGTCGATTCAAATTCTGCCGTTGAAATCTCGAAGAGAACATAAATTGGTTGAAATCTGTACGCTATCTGTTGTTGCGGGTATCGTTTGCCTTAAAAGTGCGATCACACTTAACTGAGACGTAGAGACCTTTGAGACATTGTGCAGGTTTATCTTATTGTGACTGATTTGGCATGAATGTGATGTCATAATGAAATTAACCTGCACAATGTCTCAAAGGTCTCTCTCAACGTCTCAGTTAGTGTGATCGCATCTTAAAACGCATCGGGGGCAGCAACATCATCCTAGAAAAAATGCAGTTTTAAAAAATTAGCATTTGCTAATTTTTACGGTTATTACGTCATGAAGCGGAGCTTTATTTTAGGTTGAAGAGGGAAGTTGCTATGCTGCACTGATGAGACCTAGTAAGGTTGAAACGCGTCTGCAGTCGCATGTGGTTAGACTGCATTTTGGGCCTTAATTTTCATTGGTAAGACCTGTGCTTAGACTAGCAGCAGATTAGTCAAGCAGGAAATGTTTAGTCAGTTCATCCTCATTATAGGAATGGCTTGTTTTCTACAAGCGCCTCCTACGGTATGTCGTAAGAATTGAGCATCAAGAAGGTGCAACATCCATTACCTTGATATCTGTTGGAGTAAGGACATTAACAACAAAATGAATGAAGCGAACAATAAAACAAAAATAATGAATGAATCAACGTATTGCATAAGTTTAATGTTTATAGTTTATTTAGAGCACAGGCAATTTCGTAACAATATTTTAGGGTTTTTACATCATCAAGAAAAGGAAAAGTCGCTTTATGACGCAACAATTGCTAAATTGTTGGCATAAGATAGCAAATTTGCCTTGATGTTAAGCAATTTTGTTGATTTACACGCTTGTTTGGCTGCTTTTGCTTGTACAGTAAATAAACAAACGAACATTTTAGGCTTAGACATGCTAGCAACATCACACTGTGATGTCAAAACTCATGTAGTGTCAAATCATCAATGTGAAAAAAATACAGTTAAGCAACGCAGATTAATATAAGCCAATCAAAACCATGGAGTCGTCTACGCTAAAAAATATATTTCAACTTCTTTACAAAAATCCTCAAGGCTCTTCATAACATCACAGGTTTCAGCCTACTACATAATTAAAAAATTCTGGGGTCACAAGTTATTGAAAATAAGTAAACTGCTTGGTAGTAGGCTATACGTCGTTACTATCCCAAGCTATCTTTATATATATGTTAAATAGAATATGTTGAGCCAAAAATACTTAACCTCAAACTTGTACTTACCAAAATGTGTTGATAATTTTAATAGTTTGTGTAGCAATACAGATATAAATAAGACTACTGTTTATATATACTGTACAATCTATGATAGCAATCACTAAGAAGACAAAAAATACAAAATTCCAATTTTAGTATGCGTAAAAGTGATTGTGACGTTTTACATGATTGTGATTAGAAGCAAGAAATAGCCTACTAAGTTATTTTGGGGGATAACTTTTGTTTTTTGCTAGTTCCCGTCAACCGAGGTGTTTCGTTGGGGTGACTTTGATCGCATGAGGTGACTTTGATATGTCTTTTTAAATCATTGCAATCGAGTTAAATCTGAAGTAGGAGTGGAATAAGATCCAGAGTTGCCAATTTTAATTTATCACAACGATTTCGCGTGGCGAGGGAATGTCGAGATCGTATACTTTAGCAAAATCCGCGGAAGTTTACTGTCGGAATAAACTGTTGTTTAAGTAACGATACGTGCATTTTTAGGTGTTTCGGTTAGATGTTGATTTAAATTGTTGATTTTAGAATTTGATTATAGATTCGAATTCCCTACGGAACCCTGTAGAATAAAATTAATAAGAAACACTCGAAACTAGCTGGCGGCCGAAAATGTCTAAGTGACGACTGCGAACGTCAAATACTCGCGACAATCAACATTTTGACCGAATGGAAGGTTCCTCTCGAGGGGCTTGATATTCGAAAATTAGTCAAGTCATATCTACATGCCTGTGACGGATATTCAAACCAAAGTCATTCATCTTTATGTTGAAACCAAACAAAAGTGCGATTTTAATAGGATAAACGCTTATACAGTACCGGTGATAACAATTGAGATTACCTTTCAAAAACGATAACATTTCAAAGTGATTATCACTAAGCCCATAGCGCCCCGGCGTTAAAATGCCTTTTCCAATGCGAAAAAGTCGTTCAACTCCAGCACCATAGAAGCAGTGGCCAGAGATGGGCACTTATCGAGATAATTAATCGGCGATAATTTATTAGCGATTATCGTTATTGCTCAAAATAGTTTGGATTCATCTATTACCGATATCGCTTTTGTAATACATTTCGTTGTCGCCTATAAATTATCGCGATGAACGATTCTTTACGCACACAGTGTTCAAAGTTAGTGAGTTGGCGCTATGGAAAAAATATAGCCTGGTAATTTAAAAATTTGTTTTGTTTGATGCCACAACAGAGTCCGTGAACTTACTGCTCTCTTTTCTTGAAAAATCTATAAAAGCATTTTTGCAATTTGACTTACCAAAAAACACTTCGTGAAGCTCGTTGAAAATTTACCGCAACATTTATC
This sequence comes from Trididemnum miniatum, assembly GCA_964006365.1. NCBI lineage: Eukaryota > Metazoa > Chordata > Ascidiacea > Aplousobranchia > Didemnidae > Trididemnum > Trididemnum miniatum. Next base: position 7,089,433 of record OZ023232.1, on the reverse strand, counting down.
GGCGATAATTTATCGATTACCGATGTCGCTTTAAGAAAATGAGGTTTATCGATAATCAGTATCGCCCAGGGTTTTTGAAGCTATCGATTATCGGTATCGCTGTAGTACAAAAGGGTTTATCGTGTCCATCACTGGCAGTAACGTAGTGGTAGCGAGAAATTTAAAATGTAAAGGGGGCATTATTTCGACATCTATTCAAGCGTAGTTTATTATGGCAGAACTAATTTGAAGCTGAATGCGACACAAAAAAGGCTCTGAGTGGTACGGGGGCAAGCTCCCCCGGTTCTGAGTGCTTTACCAAAAGATGCATTTTGTTCGCACATTTTCGATTATGCGTGCTTAAGGCGTAAGACGTATTGTTGTCGAAGAGGTTCAAAATTATGAAAAGTTGTAGTCATTTTCAAAACATTTTTGATGCGCCCCTGGCCATAAGCTACGAAAACTATCAAAAGAGTCTGGCATACCGGTATTTCAGTCACTTAGCACCATTAATTTGTTCGTTTTTACTAAAAGGCAAAGTCAAAAGGAGGACAGGGGGAGGGGGCATGGCACAATGCCCTCCTCCATAAATACGCTCCTGACTAGAAGGAAGAGCATTATTGTACTGAATTAAAAGTTCCGTAAGTTTTTCATGCATAAAAGTGTTCGCATCAACAGTGTGTGGGGGCGGGGCAAAAAGGAGTTCCACTGCTTTATCGACACTAACACATTACGCTAGATCTTCGTCGCTTAGATTGTGCAAGTAAACAGCCAAAAAAACTGTCACTTGAGATTGCATCCCGGTCGTTGTCAGGGTCACTACTTGTCGAAGTATCTACAGCATTGTCAGTTACCTTGTTTATTCAGTGCATTGATCATTTTTCTTTTCAATTTGGCCTCAGTTTTAGTGGGCTCGTCAAAGAACCAAGCTCATTATTATGAATGGAGTGAAACTAAATAATTTTGTTCCGTTTTTTTAGCGGACGAAGATGCCTTATAAAAGTACCTGTACCCAGGGCCGGTTTTAGGCCGATTTGACCGATTAGACCAAATTGGGCCCCGCACTTTAAGGGGCCCCGCGCTAGCGGGAGTCCTTTTCTTTACTGTGAGAAACAAAATAGGTGAACGTTACAAAAGTTGAACCGGCGCATTATATCTATGAATCATTTCTATTTTTTTTTTGATTAGAATTAGGTTAAATAGAAAAAATAGCTGGTCAAATCAAGCAAGGTCAGATTTACCATCATGCAAAGCAGGCTGAATTAGGCCTAAGGCCTCGGAGAAGCAAGGGACCTCGTCACAAGCAAAAGGGCTCGACGCGATTACGTAGCGACCTTTTTGTTTTCGAGATCAACCATGGCCACCTTAGAGATGAGTCTGATCAGCGACCTATGATCACTAGCGGCCTACCTGATATCAGCATAAGCTAAGTCTATGGCCTCTCATTCTCTAAAAACGGCTCTGAAACCAAGCTTTGGTAAGAAAAAAGTTACGCAGTTGTATGGTCGCGTGGGTTTGCTGTTCACAAGTAAACGCCTGGAGGTAGTTTTAGGGGGGTTTCATGTTAAATTCAGTTGCAGCTTTTTAGTGTCTGTGTAAGGATGCACGCTCTCCACCAAAGCAATCGACACTTGAGTTAAATTGTAAAGTATACTTTGTTTAATAAAAGCAAAAGTTGTGAGAAATTATCAAGATTTATAGTAACAAAATCAATAGCACAGTGGCAACATCAGGTTGAGTTCATTTGAAGCAATTTATGGACAAAACTATCTTTAGGAAGTCCGGGGCCATGCGTTCTCGGAAATTTATTAAAATTTTCGTATAACAAGTACAATTTTAGTGCATTTTGAAAAATGTTTCCGGTAGTTTTTGTTTATTGGCATATTTAGGCTTATTTGAAGGAGTTCCAAATTCAAAAAAATATAATCGCAAATTATTGCGTTGTGGCATAATTATCAAGATATTACCATAAAATAATGTCTGTCTGAAATTTAAAATTATTTAACTAATTGGCCGGCTTTCTTGATGTTAAAAGTACAGTAATCAATAAAAGCAGAGTCGGCGCAAAGGAGAGGCCTGGCCCCCACATACAGCAAGCTTGCCCCCCACCCACCCCCACTCTTAACCTCCAATCGACAATCTTACTTTTTTGAAGACAGCGGCTTTTAAGCATGATTTTAAACATTTTGTGTATTGCTGAAACAGCTTCGCCGAAACTGTTTTGCGTTTCATTCGAAATAAGAAAATCAAATATGGAAATTGCGTTTGTTGACAACGCAACAAGCAACTATGAGCGTGTTCCTCCGCTTTTTTTTTTTTGTCTTCGAACTCGTAAAACAACATGAGATTACTGTAATATATAAGCCTAACACTTGCACAGAAATAGCATCTTAAAGTTCAAATCAATGTCAGCTTGCTGCAAAGTTCTTGTTGATAAAGAAGACTGTGGCGTGAAAGCTTTTTTTGCAGTTTACAGAATTTATTAAATGTTTCACCCCTCTTGATAAAGGCTTGGCCCCCCTAAAACGACTGCTCTGGCGCCGGCTCTTAGATTTATTTTATAGCAGATATTAAATGTCTATTTTTTTGGTTCGTTTACATGTTTTTTTTCATGAGACACGAACGTCTATACATTTTATTATGAAAAGAAGGGCCCCGCCATTAGATTTCTAATTGGGCCCCGCAGTTCCTAGCACCGGCCCTGCCTGTACCTGTAACTTTTGAGATTCTAAAGTAGTAACTAGTTACAAATTCCGTTACATTTGCACAAAAGTGACTTAGTTATAGTTACAGTTACTGAAAAGGTAAGTAGTTACAGTAACTAGTTACTACCCACCGCTGTATAGGTGTAGGAAAGTGTGTTAGGATGTGGGGGAAGGTGTGGGAGAGTGTATGGGGTGAGCGTGGGAAGTATGTTGGGGCGTGGGGGGAGGTGAGGAAAGAAGTGGGAAAAGGTATGTGGGGTGTGGGGGAAGGTAAGGCTAGATGCAGGGGTGTAAAGAAGTGTGGGAGAGTGTATGGAGGTGAGTGAGGGAAAGTGCGTTGGGGCGTGGGGGGAGGTGAGGGGAGAGGTATGGGGGTGTGAATAAGTGTAGGAGGAGGAATGGGAGAGTGTATGGGGTGAATGTGGGGAAGTGTGTTGGAGTGTGGGGAGATGAGGGAAAAGGTATGAGGGGTGTGGGGAAAGTAAGGGGAGATAGGGGTGTGAAGAAGTGTGGGATATATAGTGATGTAAAAAAACAGTTTTTTTGCACTTGTTTTTTTTACCTCATTTTTTTATGTTTTTTTTTGTTTTTTTTTATTCATTCCTTCTTGAAAAATTAAAGCAAGTTCGTTTTTATTATCAAGCTTAGCAAGCAGCATCAAATCGTGTTAACACATTGAACATGACTGTAGGTCGTTTAGTGATATTGCTTCATTATAGTTTGTGGGGTAGTGCGTATTTACCTTAAAGCTTTTCATATGGGCTTATTTTGCGATTTGCACAGTTCTACCATACTAAATTTTGAGTTTCCCCAAAATATAGCCCAACCACAACGTTGTGCTATTGAATGTTAAATCAGGTTAAATTATGGTTTAGGTCCTTATTTGACCTACTTAGCTCGCTTGCGCTTTGGGCCATGGAAGAGTTAGGGTTTGGGTCAAAAACAACAAATGAAAACTAGGCCGGAGCCTATCTTCTCTACAAAAACTGAAAAAACTACAGACACTCATTAGATGAACGGGGAAATACAGCGCATTAATGGGTACTATCGACCTTCGCTTATCCACAATATTTTAAATCTACCGGAATCGATTGCGATTGTTCTTTTTTATTTCTTATTCTTTGCATTGTGAAATTAAAACTGGCAACACCGTTCTGGTAATCGGTAACAACAAGCATGCAATCCATGATGGATTTGGGGGGCGAAAAGGCCGCTCCTTGTACTCTCCGTTCGATCCATCACTACAAGAAGACTTAACAATACACATCATGGCGGCCAATACTAATATTTAATTTAGAATCGGACTCGAATTTGTTTTCAAAAACAAGTTCGTTCTCAAAAAAACACGTTTTTTTTAGCTATGTTTTTTTTTGTAAAAAGAACACGTTTTAAAAAAAAAAGGAAAAAAAAAAACGATTTACATCACTAGGGATAGAGTATGGGGTGAGTGTGGGGAAGTGCGTTGGGGTGTGGAAATAGGTGAGGGGAGAGATACGGGGGTGTGGAGGAAGGCAAGGGGACATGAGGGTTGTAAAGAAGTGTGGGAGAGTGTATGGGGGTGAGTGTGGGAAAGTGCGTTGGGGTGAGGGGAGAGGTACGGGGGGTGTGGCAAGGGAAGGTGGGAGAGTGTATAGAGGAAAGTGGGAGAGTGTATAGAGTGAGTGAGGAGAAATGTGTTGGATAGGTTAGGAGAGAAGTATGGGAAGGTAAGTGGAGATGTGGGGGTGTTAAAAAGCGTGGGGAAGGTGTGGAAGAGTGTAAGGGGTGAGTGTGGGAAAGTGTGTTGGAGTGTGGGGGGAGATGAGAGGAAAAGTATGGGGGATGTAGAGAAGCTAAGGCAAGATGGGAGGAGTGTTTATGGGGTGAGTATGGAGAAGTGTGTTGGGGTAGGGGGGAGGTGAGGTAAGATATATGGGAGGTGTGATGGAAGATAAGGAGAGATGTGGGAGAGTGTATTGGGTGATGTGTTATGATTGGAAAGTTAGGGTAGGGGGGTCGGGTAGTTGGGGTAGGAGGGTTGGGGTCAGGTAGGATTGGGGTTAGGGAAGTTGGAATCGTGAGAGTTGGGGTCAGGAGAGTTATGGTTGGGGGAGTCAGAGTAGGAGGTGTTGGGAAGGTTGGGATTGGGACGGTTGGGGTCGAGATAGTTATGGTTGGGGGAATCGGGGTTGGAGGAGTTGGGGTCGGGAAGGTTAGGCGAGTTGGGGTCAGGGGAAGTTGATGACCCTCTCAATCCCTCCGACCCCACTCCCCAACCCCTACTTCCCCGAACCCAACTCCCCCGATCCCAACTTCCCCAACCCCAATGCTACCTGACCCCAACCCCCTACCCCAACTACCTGACCCCCCTACCCTAACTTTCCGATCATAACTCTCCCGACCCCAACTCTCCCGAACCCATCTCCCCTGACCCCAGCTCCCCCGATCCCAACTCACTCAATTCCAGCTCCCTCAACTCCAACCCTTCTACCCCAACCCTCTTGACACCAGCTTCCCGACCCCAACTCCCACGACCCCAACCCCTCCCCCCACCCCAACTCTCCCACACCTCCCCTCACACTTCTTTACACCCCCCCACATCTCTACTCACCTCCCCTCAAGTCCCAACATACAGTACTTCCCCACACTCATCCCATACACTCTCCCACATTTCAACACACTTCCCTACACCTATCCTCACACATTTTTCCTACACCACAACACACTTTTCCACACCTCCCGCCACATCCCCTACACCTACCCCCCACACCTCCTAACACACTTCCCCTCACCCCAACACACTTCCCCACACTTCCCTTAAAAATTGTCTATTGCCTACAGCAGACACTCTGCATCAACAAATATCTGCTTCAATTCTGAGTCGCCATAGTCAAGCGTGACGAAGCAGTCACGTGATGGTGTTTGCTAACCATATTAGAGAACTGTGGTGGAAGACAGTAGCCTACCACCTGCGTCCCGCAGTGCTCGGGATTTCAAAATGCGAAGCACCAGTATTATTCAAACAATATTGAAGCTATGGATTTTATTTGCGAAGGTTGCGGTGATGGAGTGTAACACCTCTGGTAGGCCTTCATTATTGCTTTCCAGCTGTTTTCTTGTTTCTATTGGTCTAAACTGTGTTTTTTTCTCTCTCTTTTTTTTTACATTAATTCTACGCAGTTACGATAATCATTAACCATAGGGTTTCTGCCATAACACCATCGGTATCTGCAGAGGGCTGCTTCTTGCCATAATTCCAGTATTTGCATTTCACGTTTAGTAATTTGCTGATAGTTTTGTAATTGCCGAAAATATTTTTGCTTTAAATCGATCATTATCGGACGGTACCGTAATTAATCTATCGATAAACTTATTGTCGTATTTTTTCTACCGCCGGTTCATCTTGATTTATTGGTTGTCCACGTAGCTAAGAACTCATTTTTTAATGTGGACGCCCTTCCACCTGGAATGGGACTTCCCAAACCCGCCTGGGTCCGGCTGAACCGTCTCCGGACTGGAGTCGGCCTCTTTCGGTCATCAAAGACATCCATTATAAAGTAATAATAATAACGTAACTCGTGGTCCATTGCAGCTTCAGTATTAATAAATGCAGTATTCGGGTAACCATTTGAGTGAGAGCTTAGCTTGCCTTACAGTGGTAGAGATTATGTAGGTTGGCAGAAATGAATTGGTGAGCTTGTAACAGGGGCGGATCCAGGGGGGATGGGGGGGATGCATCCCCCCACCAGCCATTTTCAAAAATGTTTTTGATAATTACAATTGTTCCATAATTTCGAACGACAATAAGCCCTACGCCATAAGGCCCTAAGCACGCATAGTCGAATATAAATGAACTAAATGCATCATTATTCGAGAAACACTCAGAATTAGGGGTAAAAAACTTTAACTAGGTTTGCTTGAAAATTGTTCAAAAAGTACTAAAACGGGCACTGCAGCATGTAAATTTTTAAAAATTTTTCGAGGGAGCATACCCCCGGACCCCCTTAAAGTCTTTTTCATTCTCACTATGCTTTAAAATAATTTGCAGGTAAAAAACTACACTTGAAAATATGTCGAAAATTGGTGCCCCCTACCTGAAAAAGTTTCTGAATACGCCGCAGACATGAAAGCATTTTTCAAAGGGCTCATTTACGTCTTTTTGGGGTCTGACGTTTCAGTATTTAGTTAACATTCAACCTAATTCAAAATTTCGTCCCTTTCCCATCAAAAATTTTGGATCCGCTCCTGGCTTGTTGTACCATATGTCAGTGGCGTATGCACGGTAGGGGTTTTGGGGGTCAACCCCCCCCCCCCCCCCGATTGACGATTTAAAAAAAATTCTCTCGTTTTGAAACGATCCGCCTTTTTTCATACAGAGTTTGCCGAAATTGTTGTCATGTTCTTCTCGAAAAACTTTCATTGTTATTAATATCGAAAACTTTCATTGTGATGCAATAATTCTGGTAGTCAAGCTTTTCTGGTGGGTTGCGCTTGAACCAACGACTAACGCAAAATGCAAGCCAGGACAAAGTCAATGGGTATTTTCAAAGCTGGAGTGGTGTTGTGATGTCATGAAGCGATTGTTCTCAACGGCTATCAAGGCTGGACAACGCAACGTTCCAGCGCAGGAGGTATTTTTGAAAGAGAATGGTTGCAACGCAGACGGATGTTCCGCTTGCGATGCCATAACTTTTTGAGTTAACCAAACCAGCCAGTTGGAGCAGTGGCGTAGCGAGGGTATCCTGCGTCCCGGGGCAAACGAAAATTTTGTACCCCTTATGCTTTAAAATTCTCTGATTATCTGTATCAGCAGATTAGTCTTGTCTTCGTATATCGGCTGATTGTCTTTCTGCATTGCCACTGCTTGTAAAATATTTTTTCATAAATTTTCTAGATTCATTCGAAAACGCTTCAAATTGGGCTCGCCGCTTTCGACCCTGAGCTCCACTCTTTTTTTTTGGCATAATTTTCCTACCAGTTAAATCACTATCCATGTAAACTCTAAAAACGCTTATCTGTTTTTACAAATTAGAGATATTTTATTTAACGGTGCGGCAATTTTTCTGGGCCAGAGGGGGCCGGTGAAAACTTATCACATGCAATCCCTGGAGAACAATCAAAAGACATTTTGGAGCGAGATGCAGAACGACATTGGCAGCTTTTTACCAAAATTGCATTTTTTGCTCTAATACTGTAAAATAGATCGTCCCAACTGAATGCCAAGGATACAAAAGACACACTACAGGACCCCTCACCCAGGGCTTATGAGAGGGGAACTGGGATTACAGGGGGCAATCTGCCCCGGGCCCATGGTTGTACAGGAGCCCATGAAGGAGCATTTTAGGGGCCCATCATGGCTGTGTAGAGGCCCATCATAGAGGTCCCGAAGTAGCGTGGTGAGAGATTCACTTAGCCGTCGAAAAGCCCCGGATTCCATTCGGGGGTCCCGAATTATGGTTAAAGACCTTTTTGTTGTTTTTGGAGAGACCACATAGCCGTCATGGGTCCCCGGTTTCCATTTGAGGTCACCGAATTTCGGGTGAAGACCTTTTTTCGGAGACCACTTAACCGTTAAGGAGACCTAGATTCCATTTAAGGGCCCCGAATCGTGGGAGAAGACCTTTTTTTTCTTTTTTTGGAGACGACGACATCCCATCGGTCGGCTAGGGACTCACACTGGAGAAAGCTGCCCACATCAAACTGCTAAGCTTCTTCGCTTAAAATCTCAACAAGAAGTTTGACGGCGATCTGAAAAAAGGCTATCCAGAAAACGGAATTGCATTTCATATAGGGCAGTCAAGCGCTCAGCTACAATTTTATCCTGCGATACCGCAATTCTTTCACATTTTTAACTAAATTATCTCAGCAGCAGCAACGGGGCTGCGCTTCGCAACCCCTAAATTGCCAGATTTTTCCCTATTATCTCATTCTGTGATTGCTGTCATTAAAATATTCAAAATATTCGCATTAGAAATCACAGTCTACACACCAATCACGGTCGCAAAACAATACCAACTATAAAAGAAAACAACCAGAAAAGGCCATTGAGGCTAAGGTTCAATTTAGTTGATGCTTCGATCGGCACTCGTCCACTGTAATATCAGAAACGGCCCATTGGTTGAAAAAGTTTAGGATTACCGTGGTGTGGGTTTAGGACAGTATTAGTGCGAGCGACTATACGCGTATCTTAATCGACTTATCAACAATCTTCAGCATCCATCTAACGCTAAAACAAGGAAAATCTAATAGACATCTATCGCTTCTTTACTTTTCTCCTAGCACAGTTCTATTTCTTCTGTTAAATTGCTACAAAGTCGAATAACTATGTACGCGTAGTTAGACCTCTTTGTGATGTCATAATAGAGAAAGCGGACATTTTGATTTGTGATCCATATCATTTATTCTGGATAAAGGATACGCGTCTAGTTCAGTGTAGATATTAATAGTCTGAGAATAGTCCACACACATACGTTTTTTATGCCGATTAAATTCATCTTTAACTATCAATACCTGTGCTCTCCACGGTGAATTGCTGGGTCGAATGATGTCTTCTTCAAGCAATTTGTCAATGTTTTCTTGAATGAATGCTTTGTCATTTAGACTGTAGCGGCGTGATCTTGTGGCTATTGGTCTTACACCATCAGAAAGATTGGAGAACAACGAAACTTCTGGCGAAACAGCAGCTGTGAGTAGACAATGCGAGTCGGGCGCCACCACTAAGTCAGGAGACTCTCCATTAAACTCGATGATCAGACTCTGGTGCTGGGATTGGAAATCAAGACCAAGAATAATATCACTGCATAGGTTTTCAAAATGTTTAATCGAGTGGATGGATATGCAGTGTCTCCAATCTTTAGGTCTGCCAAGCAAAATCCCGTCGACTTAATCTTCATGGCAGTGGAAGCCATTTGCACTTGACGAGCAGCGGTTGGATAAACGTCGAGTTTCAGTTTAGTACAGACATTGGAGTTCATATAACTCTCAGAGCTTCCAGAGTCCACGAGCGCAGTCAAAAAAATTCCGTTTATGGAAACTTGCAATGACGCTGAAGATAAGCTTGCTGGACATGAAGCGGCGACGGAACACAGATTCGTTGTCGATTCTCCCACAGAAATCGATGCAGTTTGCCTTTGTCAAGACTTCGTTTCCCGGGATACCTGAGATTTTGAGAGACAAACCTTAGAGCAATGCCCCTTTTTTCCGTAGGAATAGCAAGTGACTTCTTTAGCCGGGCAATGGTTTCGCTGATGAAAAGATCGACCACAAAAATAACAAGACCTTGAATGTGAAGCCGAACTCAAAACGACGTCATCCCTCGATTTATCCTCGATTGAAGCAACAGTATCTTGTTGAGGCAAGATGGATGCAACTTCAGTTTGATTTAGATACGCTGCAGAGTACTCTTGTGCCGTTCTCAAAGAGCGAGCATTATCAAATACCTGTGTTACGGTCAGTTCGGAGTTCTCCAGTAATCGCTGACGAATGGAATGTGACGCAATTCCATTTATAAATGCATCACGAACTAATTCGTTCCGATATTCCTCGGCTGTAACATCTCTTAGACCGCAATGCTTACTCATCACATGAAGCGATTGATAGAAGTCTTCTAAAGTTTCTCCTGGTAGCTGTTTCCTGGTTGCTAATTGATGGTGTGCAAAAACGACGTTTGGGGCTCTAATGAAGATGTTTCTGAGTTTTTGTATGGCATCGTCGTAGGTATCACAGTCTTCCACATGCTCATAAACATCTGCGCTTACGTAGGTGAATAGAATTTGCAAACGATTTGGAGCCAGTGCTTCTTGCGCTGCGGCTGTCGCTTCACACCTTTCCAGAAAGCTCGTAAATACTCTAAGCCAGTGCTTGAACTGCTTCGCTCCATTTGGTGAACTTGGATCAGCATCCGATCTCGAAGGTTTATGCAAGTCATTTAGAGAAGCTGCCATATCAGAATTTTAAGTTAATTTAAATGAACTATAATTAACATGAGGTTTTATTACAGCTTAAATTAACTTAAAATCATCACTACAATTCATCTAACAAAAATACACAAGTTAACGCCCGGCGTCAGAGAGAAGCTCTTGACTGAACGGCTGCAATTTCAATTGTGCCGAGCAGTCATTTACATTACACTTGAAGTCACAGTTACGCAATCGATCGGTACATTGCACACAAAATCTCCTCGCAGCGCAACTCCAAAAGTAAGCGCTGCTAGCACGTTATCAGGTCACATACAAAATAATTACAGGCGTCATTAAGTTTTTAGTTCAGGTGTAAGGAGTGATTTCACTTCTCTGCCAAAAGCATAACAGGTGTCAGGTACATTGCAATAAATTGATAGTTTTAAAGTTTAAAAGATTACGTCGAAACTGGATTGTATAAAATCAAAAGGCGTGATTTGAATCCTTTACGAACAGCTTACATTGCAATACACTAATCCACAAAGCAGTTTTTTAACTCTACGTGAATACGTCGAAAAAAGAGTATAAAAAGAACTTCTTGGTGCGCCCTTAGGTGGTGCTCCTTGGGGCGCGTGCCCCCACTCCCCCCTTCGCTACGCCACTGCCGTTTTGCCCCGTGTTCCATTTTGCCCCTCCTTCCCCTACGGTGCGTACCAGTCTACTACTATCAGACAATGTTTGCCGCCGGTGCAATCTTGCTTGTGACCGGTTTTTTACCCTTGTGGTGAAATTTTTGCAAGCCCCATTTTGGCGCGCCCTGTACCTGTACCCTGTATCTTATCAGGACATATGTACCCCATTGTTAACCAAAGACATCGCTATCGGCGCGGAAGGTTTTGGGCTCAGTTTCTGGGCCGGTACCCAGAGCTGGATCTCTCGAGACGTGTCTCGGTCTCGAGACACGTTTTTAAGAGTCTCGGTCTCGTCTCGGTCTTGCTATGCCAATGCCTCGTCTCGGTCTTGGACCTTGAAAGTCTCGGAAAATGGTCATGTCTCGATCGAGACATGAAAAAATTTTGGATTTGAAACAGCATTCAGGTCTTTGATACGGAAGCAACAATGGTACTTACCCGATGTGTTCAAAGTAAAACATTGTGAGTGATTTCGCACTTTGCAAAAACATTTGGCCACATTTTGTTGAGACCGTTTTGCTTTGTTGTTCAGGCCCGCAGAATTGCAGGCTTTTGCTTTCTTTTTGTGAGCAGCATATATGAAAACTGGTCTATTTCAACCACTAAGCACATGCATTCGATGGTAATCTACTCTAGACCAGGGATGTCTAACCTTTTAATTTACTAGGGACCCATTGCAAAATTAAATATTTAACTGGGCCGCAAAGCGATCAGAATTCCAATATTTCATATTAGGCTATAGTTCTAAGAAAAAAAAATTTACCATTGATAGCCTTGTACTGAGCCGCATTTTGCTGAAAACGCATCTTTTTTAACAACACAGAAAATTTAAAAACCATCAATATAATTAATTAATGTAATAATAATTCCAATAATGTTAATTTAGTTTTAACTTTTAACAATATGGCCTTCACTCAAAGACAACGACCGCTAGCCACGTCTAAAAAATTAATATATTTTTTATGGGCAAACGGTGTGTCAAATCAAAAAAATTTTAAGAGAGTAACGTGTCATATGTCATAAAATTAAAATTTCTACAAATTTGCTCCCTATAAAAGATGCTATTCTAGTCTGGTTTACAACAGCTATTAAAAGATTATTCAAAGTAGTCCAGGCCCAAACAAAGCTTCAAATCGAAAAGAGTGCAGAGATTACAGTTGCATGGAAATTTGGTTACGGACATGGGAAGTGCTTCCAGATTTGAGCTAGCTCTTTTTATAAGAAAGTTATTAACCAGATAGATTTTCAAAAATGCATGGTGTCACAATGACTATAAAATCTTTATGCTAATCAATTTATTATTTATTAAATATATAGCATTTTGATTAAATTTCATAAACACTCTCGTGCTCAATACTTGATAAACTTGCTAAAAAATTGTTTTAACTGAGGATGGTGGGCTGCAATGCCATCCCTGGTCTAGACCAACATAGCCTACCAATGACTTTTTGTTTAAAGTTTTCTTGACATCTTTTTCGTTAGATTAAAAACGAATATTGGGCCGTGTAATCGTCTGTGAGAGGTGCCTTGAATCGTCTGTGATAATAAGCTGTTTCGTTGTTATTATGGTGAACTCGTTAAATCATTAATTGTAATCGTTAAAAGGATATGACCAATAGCACATTTATGATAGGCTACATCAGTTCATAACCGCGACGGCTTCATTTGCTAGTATTGTTTTTGCTAATGTCATTTTGCTATAAAGTTATTTCAACAACTTGGCTTAGTAGAGCCCATACTCCAGTGTATTACCATCGTTTTTATATTTTCAAATGTTTGGCTTATAAAGTCTCGTGTCTCGTCTCGTAACTTTAAAGTCTCGTCTCGGTCTCGAAGCTATGATGTCTCGTCTCGGTCTCGGTAGGTTTGGTCCTCGTTCCAGCTCTGCCGGTACCGACCGTTAGCTTAGTGGTCAAGCGCACAGACTATCGGTGAGGAAGGTCTGGGTCTTGATTCCCAGGCCGGTCAAATCGACACAGTGTAGTAGTAGTTTGTTTTAGTAGTAGTTTTGCTATAAAGTGATAAGTTTTTGTTAATCGTTCACATGAAATAACAAAATGCTAGGTTTGATACTCAGTTTGTTTCTTCATTCTTGGTACAATTTGACTAATTCTAACAAAAATTTTCGAAATTCTCATAAAAGACATAAAATATCGATTAAACTGAATAAATAATCAAATATTATTTACCTAACAATTACCAATCAAAAAAGCAATTCTGTCTGTTCGGCACTACTGCCAGTCACGCAATCTCATTGTAATTGAAATTTTCGGTCTTGCTTTTGCGCTTGATAACTTTTGTACAACTTTCGTAAAGTCTGAATTTTGAGCTCGTTCATTCTCTATCGACAGCAGAGCCAAACCGCTAAGTTTCTCTTAAGACATTGAGCTTCCATAGAAACTTTTGATTAGTTAGCGTTTGGAAAAAGCCCTCTTGGCCGTGGTTTCTGCTGCAAGTACGGTCGCATACAATCATCCATGCCGCACACACGTCAGTATAATTTGTAGCAAAGCGACGCGTTTACGATGACCAAAAACAAAGCCATCTCTTAAGCGGATTTTAATTGGGCAAGCTTTTTTCTAAGCGACGACTGGATTTGAGCATCTGACTAGGAAACAACGGGCAGACGTCATCAGAAAATTCTTTGCGCTCCGCTTTGTGATCATATTGCAGTCAACTAACTAAAAGTTCTGCAATGTTGTTACTCAAACTCACAACGTTTGAATAAATTTTGACGAGGGTGAGTAAATTGTTACCTATTTACTGTAAGGGATGATGGGGTTATTTCGGACATGGGGCAAGTTCGGTCCAACCACTTTCGGTTTTATTTTTGCAGCATCTGTGATTCGTAGCAGTCACCGCACTCTTCCTTTTCGATCGCCTCATTGGTTAGGTAGCAAAATCAAGTAGTTTTTTGTTGAACTTCATATTCACGATTTTTAACAAAAAAGTAAAATCGGATGAGAAGAAATCGTAAGGTTTTGTGCTATTATGGTAACAGTTTAAGCTGAAGTCTAGCATTGACACTAGTCATCCTATCCATCCATCCAGTTTTAATCCGGGTTTTTCCTCGTCGCCGAAGGTGGCCGGATACACCTCATCCCCTCCGCGATCGCTCTCACACCTTCCCTCCATCTCGTTCAATCTGCAGCTTCCCCTATCTTCAACCCGACTGTAGCAGTCAAATCCTTGACCACAGCGATTCTAATAAAATTTAGGCCCTCTAACTCCTTTAACGCTTGATGGCAACTCACTGCTTGGATACACCACAACACAATGGATTCATATCCACACAAACAGTATAATCAAACAGAAACCACACATCTATTAAACCTTTAGGCTTTAAGTCCCTTATGTACTTTTTTAAGGCAATGTGCGCGTACACGGAGACCTTATTCAAATAGAATAAAGAAACAAGGGTAAAGTTAACACACACCAGTCCAGACGGTTATACAACACTACCCACGTAGTCATCTTAGCAATAAACAGATAAGATTGTAACACCATAAACTTACCAGAACACAAGCTGGCACGCGTAAAAACATTAAGTTAAGTAGTCCAAAGGATCTCACCTCTCAAAATGTACTTATGCTTGCAAACACGAACTAAACTAGGCCTACACTCCCAACTAACTGAACTGAAGAAACATGCCAGTAGGCTACTAGTACAAAGGTACATGACTGGACCAAGAGGTAGAAACAGGCTAAAACAATTAACTAACGAATATAGCGGTTAAGTATTAATCACTGGCAGCTGAGCATTAACTTCCTTAAAATTATAATGACACTACGACAGCTGCGACATGGGAGACTATCAACTGCACTAAACACTATACAACTGACTTAAAATACGGATTACTGGCCAGCATCCGCCATTACTGAATCATCGTATTAACAAGAAGGCGGTCAACCGTAAATAACAATAAATTAATTCAAATTTCAAAAGCAGCAAAAACATAGTATTTCTCACCGTAACACCGACTTTCTCCACACTCTCTTCCACCTGCCTCCTCCATGATTTTTGGCCGTCCTCGCTTTCGCTTCCCATTCACTTCCAGCATCATTGCCTTCTTAAGTGCATTATTATCATTCCTTCTAATCACATGTCCACACCATCTTACTACATTCGCCTTTGCCATTCTATCCAACGCTTCTTTTAAACCCAACATCTCCATCAGCTCCTCCATATTCTTTCTATCCACTAATTTCACTCCACACATTGACCTCACCAGTCACCAGGTTTTTTTCAGTTTTTCATAAAAATTGCCATTTCACTCTCCCTCAAACAACATGTCTCATTTCCATATAGCATTGCCGATCTTACGCAACTTTGATAAACCATCCCTTTCATACTCAAAAAAAAAAACTTCTCCCTCGTAACAACTCTCCGCATTCTCTTAATTTCATCCATCCTATCCTAACTCTTGAGGTCACTGCAGTTTCACATCCACCACTAGCACTAAGCCTGTCTCCCAAATAACAAAACTCCTTCACAGTCTCCACTTCATCGCATAATACCTCCACCGGCTCTTCCGTGCCATCTCCAACATCTGTGCATCTTCTACAAAATAAATGTCTTGCAGAATTACAGATTACCTTTTCTATTTTCGTGCATCTCCCATGTATCCACTTCGTACAATGTGTGCAACACACAGCGTTAGACCCAACCCTTTTCCCACATATTCCACAAGGATCTATTTTTCTCAAAACAATTTCTCCTTCAGTTCCGCTCACCATCATCTTAATTTTTGCAACATTTACTTTCAATCCCTAGCCTTCCAATGCACCTCTCCATCCTTGAAGCCTCTACCTTTACTCCTCCAAACTTTCACTCATCAGCACCAGATCATCCGCGTACAAAATTTCATTCAATAATCCTTCTCTTGCATGTTCTGTCGCAACATCAACAACAATAGAAAATATCAGTGGTGATAGCACAGACCCTTGATGCACACCAACACGTACTCCAATTCTTCCGATGTCCCTGATCAAACTCTAACTTTCGTCCTTGAACCCTCATATAAGCTCATCACTGCTTGCACCAACACTTCCGCCAACCCTTTCTTTCTTAATGCCTACTCCATCACTGTTCTCGGTACCCTATCAAATGCCTTTTCTAAATCCACAAAACACATGTACAACTTTTCTCTCTTCCACGAAACTCTTTTTGCATTCTTCTAAGAATAAACAATGCATGAGTCGTGCCCTTCCCAGGCATAAAGCCAAATTGCATGTCATCTAACGTTACCAATCCTATTATTACGTTCTCCAGCACTCTCTCCACATCTTCATTGCATGCTCCGGCAACTTTACTCCTCTATATGCCGCACAATTCATCACATCCCCTTTTCCTTTAAAGATTGGAACAACAAGACTTGTTCGCTATTACCATATCCATATTTACTTCTGAGGGTCCAGCTGCCTTTCCCAACTTTATCTTATTCATAGCTTCCATCACCTCCTCATCAGTTACTCCTTCAACTGGTCCTTCAACCATATTTGCTTCTACCATCTGATTTCATTCATTTTCCACATTCAAGATCTTTTCCATGTATTCCTTCCACAATTTCCCACGATTTTTCTCTCTGACTACAAGTCTCCCATTTTTATCCTTCATGCAACCTCCACATTCTATGTCCCTTCCCTCCTTTCTCATGAACTTCACAAACTTGAAAACGTCGTTCGGTTTGGTGCATAACCCACTCATCTCCTCTTCCGCCTCTTGCTTCATGGCTTTTGCAATTACTTTCTTCGTTTCATTTCTGGCCTTCCTACAATATTTTTACTTTCCGTTGATCGATTCGTGCACCACAATTCAAACGCTTTCTTTTTCCGATCTATTGCATCCTTTACTTGCTCGTTCCACCACCATGTGTTTCCTCAATCTTCCTTCCCTTTCCACACAATTCATCACAAACCTGTAAAACTCCATTCTTATAAGATCCCCACAAATCCATCGAATCAGTGTCCACAAATTCTACTACTCTTTCTTCTAACTTTTCTTTGATCTTTTTTTCCTTCAGCTTCCACACCCTCCATCTCACTCTTTTACTCTTCTTCACTGATTTTTTCAATTTCTACTCCTCCACATCAACAACCACTAGCCTGTGTTGCAATTTCCCAGGGATAACTTTCCCATCGCGTAGATACTTTCTATTTTTCTTTCCAACCAGAACAAAGTCTATTTTTGTATCATTTCCGCCCAAACTTTAAGTTGTAGCTATTCTATACTCACTACAATACTTTACATCGAAACAAGGTATAGCTCCCTGCACGGAACTGAAAATTCACTTGTTATACAAAAACGTGTAAGCTAGAAATGGCGCGAACAGCAAAGTTAACACAAAAATATCAAAAACTTAAAATAGCAATTGTTACGTCATAAGTCCAAGGAACGTGGCTCCTGCATGCAGCGAGCGTGATAAGCAATGTCTGTTCGAATGTTGTAGCACCTGCTACAAAGCTCCCCTTCCCTCCATAACAAAGTCTTTGGATAGCCAGGAAAATGAACTTTTCTTCCGAAGTGTCTTGGCATTGGAGAGGATGATGAGGGAGGGACTATTTTGGAGGGATTATTTAGGGAGGGATTATTTTGGAAAATCATCGTTCATGTTCTCATCTTGCTCAGTATTTGCAAGGTAGGCAGGTTTCAGGCGATCTTTGCTGACGCATTGTCGCTTTCCACAATAGTCAATAATATACGTTTTTGAAAATCGCTTCAGTACTTTGTAAGGACCTGAATACGGTTGCTGGAGTGGTCGTTGTACCAGCATCGTTCCGAAGAAAAACATGGGAGGAAGAATCGAGATCAGGTTGAACAAAAGGCTTCTGGCTGGATGCAGCTCTAGATGGGCAAAGCTTGAGTTTGCTTATATGGTCAGAGAGAGTTTGGAGAAAAGAATGCGCAGTAGAGGACGAGTGTGGAGAAGAATTAATAAATTCGCCAGGCAAGTGAAGAGGAGTGCCATACAGCATAAGCGCTGAACAGCATCCTAAATCTTGTTTGAAAGATGAACGAATGCCTAGCAGTGCAAGAGGAAGAACACCCATCTAGTCCGCTGAATTATGACCCTTTAATGATGTTTTAAGTGTGCAGTGTAAGCGTTCGACCATTCTATGGGAAGACGGGTGATAGATAGTTGTGCGAATGCGAGTAATTCCGAGTTGCGAGAGAAGAGATTGAAAAAGACTGGATTCAAACTGCACTCCTCTGTCAGTAGGGACAATGGAACAGATGCCAAAACTAGAAACCCATCGAGACAAAAAGGTATCGACGACAATTTGTGCTTGGATGTCCATCAAGGGAATCACTTCAGGCCAGCGACTAAATCGATCCACCATGGTGAATAAACACCTGTAGCCGCGAGAAGGTGAGAGTGGCCCAACGATGTCCAGACGTATATGTGCAAAACGAAACTTCGTGGAAGGTAAAGAGTGAAGAGGTGTCCTGGTGTGTCGTTGGATCTTCGAGCGTTGACAAGATGTGCAAGTTTTCGTCCAGTCCCGGATATCAGCGTTCATGCGTGGCCAAACTAAACGTTCCTTGATGAACTTTTGTGTGGCACGAACACCTGGATGCGAGAGATTGTGAAAAGAAGCAAAGAGTTTACGTCGAAGGGAGGATGGCGCAAACGGTCTAGGGTTACCCGTAGAAATGTCACAGATGAGGGACACATGGTTGAACGTTTCAGTAACAAGATTTAAGGAATTCGGTGATTTGAGGTAGAACTGAAGTTCCACATCACTGTGCTGTTGATGTGCAAGTTCTGAAATGGGGACTGTTGGAGAAGGCATAGATACATTAACCTGCATACATGAAAGGGCATCTGCGACAGGATTCTGTACCCCATGAACGTGTCGAAGATCCGTTTTAAACTGAGAAATATAATCCAACTGACGTGTTTGACGTGGTGAGTGTTGTGTGTTGAGTGAGTTGATGGCATAGATGAGTGGTTTGTGATCGGTAAGAACGTGAAAATTGGGGTTGTGGAGATGATGTTGAAAATGCTTCACTGCCAAGAAGGTGGCCAGAAGCTCGCGATCAAATAAGCTATACTTGCGCTCGCGAGGTGATAAGGAGCGAGAGAAAAAAATGATTGGTTGCCAATCATCGTTAACCTGCTGTTGTAAGACTGCTTCAACTGCAGTATTGAATACATCGACCATGAGATTGATGGGGGCAGTGCCGGCGCTAGGCCAACTGAGCCCCCCCCCGAAGACTTCACGTAGGGTCCCTTTTAGCCGCAAGCAAAATGGGAGGTAAAGATGATTTTACACCGAATGCGATTTTCACCCGATTTTGCATTTCATGCATATTCGTGCGATTTTTGATTAACGCATATGACGGATATGTCTTTACACATAATGCGATTGCGTCCGATTGTGCATCTACGTGCCGTAGTTTGAAATCTACGCACGTATTTTGATACATTTTCGTACGAAATTAATAAATTGCATCGCATAATTCTGTGTAAAACCGATTTTGTATTTCATGCATATTCGTGCGATTTTTGATGAACGAACCTAAAGACTGGATATGCTTTTACACAAAATGCGATTGCGTCCCATTTTGCATCAATGTATACCTATTTAAACTCCTTTATTTAGGTTGGCAAAAAACTTACAAAACTTATTTAAGTTGGCTTCTAAAACTAGCTGACCGTCTGACGTAGGCCTGTACCAAGGATTTCATCAATCTGGAACTCAAAATAAGGACGACTGGAAAAATAATTAAACTGCCTGGGTGTTATTAAGCTAAAAATACAACACCTTCCCATCTAACCTTGAGGTACCGCGCTCAGGTGACAGATCCTACGCGACGAGTTCGATTCGCGGCTGGAGCCGATCGCATTTTGACGTGTAACGGGTGGCTGCTGACTCGAAGAGCGCAAGCTCCCTTCTCAGACTCCCTCAATTACTGTTGAATTTTCCGTTCTATATAATTTGAAAATAACCTCAGTTGTTACTATTATTATAACTTAGACAGCCTGAAGTGCCAAAAATGCTTCATGCCTATGCCTTGGTTCTTTGTGTTCCCATTAAGATTGCGTTGCTTTTATGATGTCACAATAAAGCTTTGACGGTAAGAAAAAAATAACGCAAGGTAAATAACGCAAAGCTTGGTTTATGAAGTCCAAATAAGACAAAATAAGGACGCAAGCCAAAAATAAGGACATTTCAAAACATAAGGACAGTAATATTTTCCAAGATGTACTCTCTCAAGATAAGAACAAATCTTTGAAGTAAGGACAGAGATGGGCATTTATCGAGATAATTTATCGGCGATAATTTATTACCGATGATCGTTATCGCTTAAAATGGTTTTGATTTATCGATTACCGATATCGCTTTTGTAATATATTTTGTTATCGCCGATAGATTATCGCGATAAACGATTCTTTGTGCACACAGCGTTCAAAATTAGTGAGTTGGCGCTCTGGCAAAATACATGGTGCCATAAAGTCTGTTTGCGATTCAAAAATTGTCTCTTTATTTTATTTAATGCCGCAGCAGAGTTCGTGAACTGCTCTCTTTTCCTGAAAATTCTAGAAAAACATTTTTGCAATTTGGCTTACAAAAAAAAACTCCGTTAAGCACATTGAAAATTTACCGCAACATTTATCGAAAAAATTTATCGGCGATAATTTATCAATTACCGATATCGCTTTAAGAAATTGAGGTTTATCGATTATTGTTATCGCCAATGGCTATTTTGAAAATATCGATTATCGTTATCGCTTTAGAACAGAAAGGTTTATCGTGCCCATCACTGAGTAAGGACGGTATGGAATCCCTGCATATAACTGGTGCGTGAAGAATACTCATTTTTGTTAAATTCTAATTCTCAAAAACACTCTCTGGTTCCACAGTGCAAGCGTTTACCGGACTACCGGCAAATGTTTTACCTAAAATCGTTTTAACACTTGAACTACTGACTGTTTTTGCGCTATTAAGCGTCACAATAACTAATTAAAATTAATGACAAACGGCCCAGCACAGCGTGACAAGACGTGGGAAAAAGCAGAAGAAAAGTATCCAAGAAAATCATCAATCCATTTGGCAATAACCGCTACTTAAAAGAACAACTGAAGTTTAAAGTAGGCCTTACTTAAAGTTATCACAAGTCATAAATCTGAACTTTTAGCGATCCGTTTGACGAACCAATTTTGATCCACTTTGCTTACGGAGTATCACACCCCTAATGCTTTTGTGAAAAAACTATGGTAAACCTATAATCTTCTAAACACCTACCATGCACGACCCAGGGGTGCCTTGGTAAAATTCGAACTAGAGGGGCCCTGTATAATGCAAAACAATCTATTATTTTATACCCGATGTTCTTAAACTTTTTCAGTCACGCCCCTTTTGGCGTTAGTTATTTTTGTTCACGCTCCACCACCAGTGCTGTGTGAAGACTGTTGCCCCTCCCCCTCCCCACCAAAAAAAAAAGCTTCAGATATGGGACCCTTTGATATCTACAAGCATTCGGGCAGTTTCGCGCTTTTTCGACTCGGATACGAACTTTCCTCATTAGCTGTATTATTTCATGGGACCTATTCAGAAATTTCCTCAGGAGGGGCGCCCCAAACTTTCGTGCAGACAGTTTCTTTCGGTGTGTGGCAAAATCAGATCAAATTTGAAGCAGAATGAAAATCAATTATGACTCCAGGGGGGTCCGGAAACATGCTTCCCCGGAAAAATTTAATTGCAATTTACATCATGTACTGTAATTGCAAATTACAAGTATAATGCTTTTTCAGCAACTTTAAAAATTTTTTTTGTCTCTAATTGTGAGTCTTGTTCAACAATATTGTGGGGCCCCTACAAATACCCCCCCCAACCGGGGGGACCGAACTTCAGGAGATGCGTTGATACGGCTCTGCCCACCACGCTTCAAAAAAATATGCAGAAAATATAACGATTTATTTGCAATGTCCTCTAATCGACGTAGTGGGAAAGATGCAGCTATTTTGGGGAAACAAGTTTTGATTTTTGACGAAAAAAAGATTTGGAAATACACGTTCAATCATTAAGTCACTGCTATGCTCACGCCCCGCTTGCAAACTTTTTACGAAATATTTTCACAAGGACTTGGCCAAATTTAAGAGCGCCTCTAGGCTCACCCGACAAACTGTTTTTTAGAACTAGGGGGGTCGAGCCCCCCCACCAAGGCAACCTGACACAACCTCATTCGAAGCAAGGTGCATGAAATAGGAAGTTAATATTGCTGCTATAACTTATATTGCATAACATGTGTATTTTTGACAGAAGAAAATTAGGCTATGCTTTCATTTATTCAACAGATAAAAAAAATCGTTTACATACAAGCGATTTTGCTTACAACCGCCTACATTTCGACGAACAAATGCGACGCAATTGGAGTCCAACATTCCATTCATCAACCCCCCCCCCCCCCCCGTCGGCACCTTCTACACACACGCACACAAACAAACTAATGTGTCGTAACACGTATTAAAATCATTTCCAAGTAAAAGAAAACCGCGGTGTTCAGGGCGGGACCCCCGACCAGGCCTGGGCCCCGCGCGGCCGGGGGGTTCGGGGGGCGTTTCCGCCGGCCCTGGATGGGGGCATTGGGATGAGGGTAGGATAGAAACGTGGCTGAAGCCAGAGCATCTTTAACATCCTGAAATGCAGTAGAAGTTTCCTCAGTCCCATGCAGAGTTTGCTTGGAGCGGGACTTGGGAAGGTTGTTTAAGAAAAGATGCAATGGGTGTAAAAGATATCCACAATTGGGAATAAACCTGAGGTAAAAGTTGATGAGGCCCAAAAATCGACAAAGCTGTGTGACAGAAGAAGGTTTCGGAAACTGTTTTATTGCTCATACCTTTTCAGGCAAAGGTAAAACGCCTTTGGCTGTAATTTTGTGGCCAAGAAACGTCAACTCGATTTGACCAAAAGAAGATTTGGCAACGTTGATAGTCAGGGAGTATTGACGCAGTCGCTCGAAAACTTGGCGGAGATGCTCTTCTGGAAACTTGCTGGCCGCAAGTAAATCATCAATGTATACGTAATAGAAATCCAGACCTCGAAAAACTTGGTCCATGAACCGCTGGAATGTTTGGGCTGCGTTCCGAAGACCAAACGGCATTCGAACAAATTCAAATAATCCAAAGGGTGTGGTGACAGCTGTTTTATGAACATCAGCTGGTTCAACAGGAATATGGTGAAATGCTTTCACCAAATCAAGCTTAGAGAAAATGTTGGAACCATGGAGTGAAGTAGTGAAGTCCTGTGTATGAGGGATGGGGTAGCGATCCGGCACCGTGATCTTGTTGAGCGCTCTATAATCACCGCAAGGCCGCCAGTCACCATCAGCTTTAGGGACCATGTGAAGGGGGAAAGAAAAATTATTTGAAGACTCACGGATGATTCCTAAAGACAGCATGTCTTCGAATTCTTGTTTCGCATTCCGGTAACGGTCCGGTGCCAAATGACGAGGACGAGAAAAAGGTGGTGGACTGGTGGTAGTGATGTCGTGTTTCACATTGTGCGTGATGGGATGTTCGTGATAATGTGGTTGAGTTATATCATGAAATTCCTTTAGAAGACTGGTATAAGAGTCAGAAGTGTTTGCAGCGATGAAAGGAAGAAAGGAAGAAGAAAGAGCAGAAGCAGAAACGACGGAAGCAACAGTAGAACAAATGGTAGTGTTGCCAATGAGACGCTGTTGACGTTAGTCAACACAGAGATTGAAATGGTGCAAAAAATCTGCTCCCAAAATAGGAAAAGACACTGCTGCTACTATGAAAACACAACGAAAAGCTCTGCGGAGACCTAGATCAAGCAATACTGACTTTTCACCAAAAGTAGGAATAGAAGAGTGATTTACAGAATGTAGAGGTCTGTCGCTTTGATAAGGTCTATAACCTGTACAGGACGACTAATTGGGCAAAATGCTGACAGCAGCAACAATATCAACAAGGAAAGAAAGATTGGATGATTTGTCTGTGACATGAAGAAGGCGGCTGGGCGATATGCCAGCAACATTCGCCGCTAATCGCTGGCGTTCTAGTTTGACGAAAACTTGCAAGGAGGTTCGCACTTAGTGGCGTTGGATCCAAATCTGTCATGACACCAGCAGACTGCCTGTCGAGAAGATGAAGAAGAAACCATTGGGTAAGGTGATGGTGAACGTGTTCTGGCAGCTCGGCGCTGGTTTTAGTGCTTGACAGCGTTTTCGAGTGCTAAAAGTTTAGACAGAATACGTTACGATTCGCGTGCCAAGCGCGTGCAGCTTTCGCAGGTAGATTGAGAGCGCGGGGTTGGCCTAAGAGCTGCGATGGATGGAGGGGTTATTTCAACTAATGTATCAGCAATCTGAACTAATTGCGACAGCGGCTTGTCTTGCATGGCTGCTAAAGAAGTGCGGATAGAAACAGGCAAGCGTAAAAGAAAAAGATTCCTGAGGATAGTCTCGTCAACTACTGAATCACCAAGCAAACGCTGCATGCGAAGGTATAATTCAGTGGGCTTCATATCTCCTAATGAGTCCGTACTGAACAATTGCTGCAATGTGCTTTGATCAGAAGGAGTAAAAGATTGAAGAAGAGCTGTCTTAAGAGCGTCGTAAGGGTCAGCAGCAGGTGGGTTGAGAATTAGTGTACGTACGTGCAACGCAACCTGAGGCTCCAATGAGGAAACAATGTAGTGGAATTTTGTAAGTTGAGAAGTAATGTTTTTTTAAAGTAAACTGCGCCTCAACTCGTAAAAACCAAAGAGCTGGATCATTTGACCAAAAAGGCGGAATTATCACGAAAAGTGCTGAGACTCGTTGATTAGAAAAACCCGAAGAAGTAGCTTGCTCTGACCCTGACATAACTTTCTTGTGCAGTATTGTCGGTAAGTCACCAATGTAGCTATTCTCTACTTACCACAATACTTTACGTCGAAACAAGGTATCACTCCCTGCACTGAACTCAAAATTCACTTGTTATACAAAAACGTGTAAGCTAGAAATGGCGCGAACAGCAAAGTTAAAACAAAAATATCAAAAACTTAAAATAGCGATTGTTACGTCATAAGTCCAAGGAGCGTGGCTCCTGCATGTAGCGAGCGTGATAAGCAATGTCTGTTCGAATGTTGTAGCACCTGCTACAAAGTCACCTTCCTTTTATCCTTCTTCTTGTACCGGTACCACATGTTTGCTACTCATAACTTTTTCTGATCACAAAATCTAGTAACATTCTTCCTTTAGCGTTTTTTTCCCCTATTCCATACCCTCCATATATACCTTCAAATCCTTCCGCACATATCCTAATATGACCATTGAAATCTCTCAATCCCAACATCAATTCATTTGCGTTTGCCATACTCCACTCACGCACCATTTCCTCATAAAATCTCTCCTCAGCATCTGGCTTTCCACTTTGTGGTGCATAAGCACATATTACTCTCACCACCTCTACTCCAAACACTAATCCAACGGCCATGACTCTGTCACACTTTCTTCTGACCTCTATCACGTTCTCGCACAGTTCTTTTACCAATATACCCACGCCTCCAGTCTTATCATCATTTTCACACCACTATAGTTTGTACCTTTTTCCCTTGACGCCAAAAAAGCGAGCTCCTTCACCTCTCCATCTCACTTCCTTCAAACAGCATACATCCACCTTACGCTTTCTCAGTTCTTCGCACACCTCCGTTCCTATGCCAGATATACTGCCAACATTCCAGCTTCCAAATCTAACTCCAATCCGTATTTCAACTTTCTCTTCATGAATTTTTAACCCGGGGATTCTTAGCATCCCCTACCCATTTAAGGGCCGCCGGGGACTGGGAGCCGAAACTTTTTAAATAAAAAACATGCAGACAAGATGAATTTTGAAAAAATCAAGTTGTGTAGGAAGAGTTTGCCATTTGCTTGTCTCGCTGAGTGTACAGTTAATTCGGACATAAATAACGAATTGTTCGAAATGGTACGTGAAGAGATATTGTTTTCAAATTTGAAAATAATTTTAAATCAAATACAAAAATAGTTTTAGCACGTGAAGATGTTATTTTCAAATTGCCAGTGCCACAAATTACTGGGTCTTCTTGACCTCCATTTTTAGGCTTTAACTTCAATTTTGAATTATGGAACATTTAATTTTATCAAACTATTGAAATCACGCAGAGTCTCTCTTTCATTCGGTTAATTTCATTTGAATTTGTTGTTGTAAACTTTTCAAACTGTGTATGTGAATTTAATTGAAACGGGTTGATTTTTTTGTCAGCGGAAATTGATGCAGAGTGCTTTTTCATTGCCGTAAATTTGCCTTCTTTTTAATGTCCGAGACCACCCCACTGCTTATCCGGACCTACCCTACTATTGGGGCAAGTTCGGACGCACTAGACCACCTTGCATTCTTGTAAGTAATGGCCTAGTTTGTGATGGTTTCGTCTCATTTGTCTCCGTGCGTTGGTTTTGCAATCCTGCATCATAATGCTGAAAGTTCTTGTTGGAGGGCGAGAGCAGCACTGCAGCTAGCAACGGTGAATCGGTGATGCATGCAATTAGCGCTGCAATAATAATCGATTGATGTAATTGTAAACGCGCAGATGGAAACATTTTAACCAAAAATATGGGCTGTTGCGTGATTGAGACCAGATAGCTGTGTACCAGAACATAAGTCGAATTGACGGTTTCAAATTCTTGAACCCAAACCGAATTTGAACTTTTAAATCTTTGCTTCTGCGAACCTGAACCCGATAATTCCAAGTATTTTTAATACAATACAGATGTACTAACCAGAACTAATATACTAACCAGAACTAAACCAGCAAAACCAAACCACGAAAAACCTGAACCGGAGGTAATCCGCTAAAAATAAATTTTGCGGAACCTGAACCTAAACCGAGCGATATTTCAAGCGGTTAGAAGCCCTGTCTAAAAGCATATTTACTGGCCAGCATCCACCATTACTGAATCGTCGTAGCAACAATCAAACGCAAATAACCAAAAGGAACTGCAAAAATTGCATTTCTTACCGTAGCAGTCGGTATCGTATTCTTTACCTACATGGGTGCAAATCTAGGGGGGATGTATCCCACCCAATAATTCGGCTGCATCCCCCCAATATTTTCATGCCCCTGATCAACGAACCAGATGACTTTTTTTGTCTTCACTACATTTTGGGCAAGAAATTGGTCATCTGGGAAGTGGTGATCTTTTTTGGTCTTCACTTCATTGCACTTCACTGTGATGGACAAATATTTGGGCAACCTCGCGGGAATGTCAAATTTGCTGAATCATTCCCCCCCAATCTCGAAAAATGGCAAAAAATGGTCAATTTTGCAGAACCACTCCCCCCCCGATGCTCAACATAGACTTGCACCCCTGTTCACACACTAACCGTCGTCCACCAGCTCAATATTCACAAAGCTTTGGCACTGATTAAAACAAAGTTAACTTGAAATGCAATAAATGTGGGACGAAAATAGCTAAGGGGAAAAAATAAAGCCTCCGTAAATCTCAAAACTGGACGTTTCGACAACATAGATTCAGCTGTCATCATCAGCTGCGTATGTAAGGCAGTACAAAACTGTAAGAACTACAATTTCCAATTCTCACTGCAAGTAATAGCATAACCCAGGCTACAGGTCAAAATCATAATTATAGGCTAACGTCATAAATTAAAAGCTAATAAAAAGACTGAAGGAGTTAAATTAACATCGACAGTAACCAACGTGAAAATTAACAAAGAGGAGCGGTTTTGGAGTCACCGTTAAGCAATGGCTCATATTTTTGAATAAAAAGTGACTCAGTATTAATAAGCGTGCAGAATTCAAAATAATAAATGTATTGATTTTTTAGATGTTTTAGTAGATGACAGTTCAACGACAATTTCGCAATTTCGCAAACCGACCAACACTGGATTATATTCGAAATGGAGCAGCTTTGTACCACGCCGCAATAAATATAACTCGGTCAATTGTTTTCTCGATCGTGCTTATAAGCAGTGCTGGGCACTTTCTCTGCAACTGCTGAAGCGCAACAATTGCGGTCAGCAAAAAAAGCGCAGCACAAGATGCGCAAATGTAATTTACTTTTTGCTAGTGCGCAGCGCAACTTCCGCAATCTGACTTTGAAAGTAAGTAATGCGCGACGCAAATTCCGCAATTGTACTTAAAAAGTTATTAAAGCGCAACGCAACTTCCGCAACATATTTTTAAGTGGAGCGCAGTGCAATTTCCGCAACATGTTTTTAAAGTGGAGCGCAGCGCAACTTGCGCAACATATTTTCAAAGTGGAGCG
The DNA here is from genome assembly GCA_964006365.1 of Trididemnum miniatum. Taxonomy (NCBI): domain Eukaryota; kingdom Metazoa; phylum Chordata; class Ascidiacea; order Aplousobranchia; family Didemnidae; genus Trididemnum; species Trididemnum miniatum. The sequence goes on along the minus strand of OZ023232.1, from coordinate 7,060,924 downwards.
CAGAGCAACTTTTTTGTAACTATATAGACGTCACTCCGGTACTGGTATCAGGCAATTAACTAGTTTCCTACATTACAGCACAACAACACTCGAAAGTTTATTAACAAACACAACGGTACTTTAAGCCAAGGTTTCCCAAACTTTCTTGTGCCACGGGCCCATTTCTGCGAATCAAGTTTACCGCGGACCCCACTTTTAAGTTGCGTTAATTTTTCACCCAACTGCTATAAAAGCATAAAATGCAAAACGAAAATAAATTGTGCTTAATCGTAATTTCATTTTTACCAACACATATGAATCACATGAGCGATACGGATGGGGTTGCTTCTCACAACTTTTGTTTTAAATATTTGTCGATAAATTGTACATTTAGACCGAGCGATTGGTGTAGTGCGGTCGGTAACCTGTGGTTCTTTGATCCTCAGGTTGTGGCTTTTTGTGGGGATAAACGAAGACCTTTTATTGGGAGAGGGAAAAACAAAGATCTTTTTAAATGTTTTGATTGCCGTGGTGTTTTTGCTGCTCACAGTGTGTTTAATATTTTTGGATATTGGTTAAGATGGCTCTTTAAGCGCAGTAGGTTGCCTACCACTGGCGTACTTGTAAAACACATCATAATCGGTGGGCAAGGTCTGGGGTCCGATCCCCAAGCCGGTCAAATCAGACACAGCGTCGCTAACAGCAGTTTGTCATCATTTCGAGGGTTCTTGGGAGTCAATGCTGTATTGCACGGGCGCTAATAAAGTCACAGTCGCGGAGATGGGTCCCGCCACTCGTTACACGCTTCTGCGTATTGTCGCAAGTATAATAAAGGTTTGATTTGATTTTACATTTACACAATTGCAATGCTTTTGGTTATTATTATTAGCATGTGGCGTAGTCATGGAGCTAACAGCGAATATGCTCCCCTTAAATTTTAGAAACACATGAAAAAAATACGGCTCACATGAAAAAAATTCTGGCAACACTGAACCGGACATTCTTAGTAGCGCTGGTGATCCTGCACGCCTATTAGTTTTTGAGTCACTTTTTATTCAAAAATATGAGCCATTGCTTTACGTTGACTCCAAATTCGCTGCTCTCTCCTTATTTAATTGTTAATTTAACTCCGTGACCGTCAATCTTTTTAGTAGCTTTTGGTTTATGACGTTAGCCTATAATTATGATTTTGATCTGTTGCCTAGGTTATGCTATTACTCGCAGTGAGAATTGGAAATTGTAGTTCTTACAGTTTTGTACTGCCTTACATACGCAGCTGATGATGACAGCTGAATCTATGTTGTCCAAACGTCCAGTTTCGAGATTTACAGCGGCTTTATTTTTCCTCCTAAAGTTAACTTGGAATGAATTAGCGCAGGCCTGAGCTGAAATCCCACTCATAATCAGATTTATGCAATTTCCATAAAAAAACATGAATTTTGGTAGTTTTACCCCTTTCAATGTTCACTGATACCCAGCATTCTTAAGCTGCGGTTACACCAAGAGCCGATTGCTTTACGAATGTTGCCGATTGGCACTATGTTGGTACTCGGCAACAATCATGGAGACTCGTAACGCAATCGTGAAGACAATCGGCGGCATTCGGCGAGAATCGTAATGAATTTGAGAATCGGGAACCCCTCCCGATTCTCAAATTTATTACGATTCTCGCCGAATGCCGCCGATTGTCTTCACGATTGCGTTAGAACCGGGAAAAAGTTTTCCGATTCTCAAAATCATTACGATTCTCGCCGAATGCTGCCTATTGTCTTCACGATTGCGTTACGAGTCTCCACGATTGTTGCCGAGTACCAACATAGTGCCGATCGGCAACGTTCGGAAAGCAATCGGCCCTTGGTGTAACCGCAGCTTTAGTTTCGTTGGAACCTATTCTACACAGGTCATAACCGTTGTTCAGTACCGGTATGATGTCATAATTTGATTATTGTTATTTTTCCACAATGGCCAATCAGTTTTTGCAAAACTAAAGAATTTCCAATTATATTCAGTGGTATACTGCTATTAGTACTTTTCTGGAGAACTAAAAGCTTCATTTGCTGAAAAAAATAGAAAAATTTTATAGAAGAAAATGTCTCTGCTGAAGACTTTCCGACTTCAAAGATTTGCTAAATCGGTAAGATGATTTATGTACCGTCATTTAGACAAAAATTTTAATCGAAGTAATTCGTAGAAGGTTGAGCTTGAAACCAAAATACAACGTTTTACACCACAGCATACTAATTCAGATGCCTGAGTAAATAAAAAAAAAAAAAAACATTTTGCTTTACTCCGTCTTGTCTCAGCGTTGTCACGTTTCAGTAGTTTAACATGCGATTGTTTTCATTCAGGCTCTTCGCTACTTCTCACGAGCAAATGTTGATGCAGAGGTAAGTTGTAAACAAATAATTATGTTTGTAACACGTAAAATGTATAGGGGTTGAGGCAAACGTTTTTACTTGATAATGAGGCGATTAAATCAAGGGTAAATTGGGGCAAGGATTTCTTTACCCTGCGAATCTCACTCTCACTAGCTAATTTGATGGAGTATTCTTGTCCGATTTTAACCAGTGTTTTGATCGTGAGTAGACAAGGTCGGATGAACTAACATGTCAAACTACGTTTACACCATTATTTTGTTTAAAGTGAAGAAACCAACCCGTCGTTAAGCACATCGCTATCGCTGCGGGAAATCTGGGCTTTTATCCTGCGCTAAAATAATTCATCTATCAGTGTTTGAAAAATCTTTTTTTTTAGAGTAATTATTGCTACTGATAAAATAAATCTCATATTTAGTCATGCAGCATCAAGTATCAACTTAAGAATGAATTGCGCGAGAAGCCGCTAGCTAATCAAATGCCTGAGTTTGGAAAAACTTTCACCGACCACATGCTGTCAATGAAGTGGGACCAGGAATTCGGCTGGTACAAACCTGTAATAAAGCCTATGGAGAACATCTGTTTGCATCCCGCTGCGTCTGTTCTGCATTATGCGATCGAGGTGAGATGTTGTTATAGGCTATTGTAGACTGGGTAATTATTGTGAAGTTCAATTTCAAAAAAAGTAGAAAACATACATTGCATTTTCAAACTGTTCCATAAAGCTGACGTGTTTATGCTTTTTTATTTCAGTTATTTGAAGGAATGAAGGCGTATCGAACCGAGGACAACCGCGTGTTGATGTTCCGACCGATGGAAAACATCAACCGAATGGCAAGGAGCGCAGAACGAGCGTGTCTACCGGTGTGTGGCAAAAATTGAAGACATTCATGTATTTTTTTATATATTTTGTTGTATATTTATCCTCCTATCACGAGAAAGCGATCAATGCGCTATAACGAGCTCGCTTAGGAGTTGCCAGCCATCTGCCTACCACACCAACGCGGGGGAATCCCGCTAAGTGCCTTTCCCAACGGCACAACAAGCAAGCTTGCCGGGTTGTTCCCCACACTGTTCCTTTAATGTTGAGCGTCAAGCAGGGAAGCTGTGAATACGAATTTTAAAGCCATTGGTTTGACCCGACTCGGAATCAAACCCGAGTCTACAGCTCCCGAGGCGGACGCTGTCACCACTCGGCCATCTGAGCTGTTAGAATAATATTTGGTGATTTTTTGTTAAGAAATTTGTAACGCCTTTTTCAATAGTAGACATTTCACATCATAACGTTTAAAGTTTTGTAAATAACACATATTACACCAACAAAAAATTGATGTTGTCAAAGTAATTTGACTGACAAAACGAAAGGTCAAGTAATTACCAAGTTACCGGTTGTGACAAATTACAAATTTCCAACCATACGTCAAGATTCACATGAGTGCACAAAGGCAAGGTTTGCGCAATCATCCTCAACGTTTTGAAAAAATTGTAATAGTTGTTCTGTTTTTGTTTTCATATTTGGTGTTTCCTTAAGATTAATGTTGCGTTTGGTACGTTTAGTTCTAAGCATCAATTTGCACCATGTTCTTGTTACAAAAATATAATCGTTAAAAAATACGCTGATTTAAATTTAACACTACGGCAATGATAGCATTGTTTTAAAACCTAACCCATAATACTTAACGACGGTTTGTTTTGATTAAACTCTTGTCTGCTATGCTTAATTAGACCTAATTGTTTTCATTTGGATGCATGCAGTACAGTGTGCTTTCTTTGGGTTTAAATGATGAAATTTTTTGATCCAATGTAGTTCCACAGTCCTTTAGTTGCACCAACTCGGGTGTTGCGACCATGCCTCGGGTGTTGCGACCATGCCTTCTAATCCCCTCATCTTCAAGTTTCACTCTCGCAAGCATGTTACAACGTTGATCGTTTTGTCGCTTCTTCCCTTTTCTGCGTCCGTTTGTATTCGAAATCCTATATTGCTGAGTTAATTTATTTTGACGGTGCAGAAATAAAAGACACTACTACTACTACTACAATATGATCAGTGTTTTTTATGCTTTTGCTGCTAAAGTTAACATTAGTTTGAAAGCAAAGCAGTTTATTATTTACGTTACTTTGTTTTGTTTAGACATTTGACAAAGAAGAAATGCTAAATTGCATTTCTGAGTTAGTGCGAGTCGACAAGTACTGGGTTCCCCGTGGCCCTAATACTTCGTTGTATATCAGACCTACAATGATTGGCACTGAGGTTAGTTATGATAAATAACATTTCGCTGATAACCATACCACCACAGCTCATCTCCGCATCTTCATCCGTCGATCGCAGTTAGAAACATATTCGGCGGCAACGTTGATTCACTGGTTACACTCAGATGACCATTTTAGATTGTCTCGGTGCAACTGCATCGAGTATCAAACCCACCTTTCTAATTTCAAATTGACGTAGGCTACATTCTTCTACGCTACCATGTTTCTTACGAAATGTGCGCATCTGTCGTATTTTATATATTTTCATTGGCTTCGCGTCGCGAATCAGTCAGTTAACATCTCTGCGACTTGATCTGACTCGGATAAACAGCTTGATTTGGTTAATTGATATTTTGAAGTAATATGCCTCGATTGCTCGATAATAAAGTACTGAGACTAGACTCGAAAGCTGAAACGCGATTTGATCGTTCGAGACTCGTAATTTGAATTTTCGCATCAAGTGTTCGAGTAAGGTAAATGTTTAGTTGGGCTTTTGTCTCTCATAACTACACTGCTGGTTCAATTACTAAAAAGTATTAAGGCTAATTAATTACCACAATTTACTTTGTCAAAATTTCTTGACGTCGCTATCTAATACTTCCAATGTCACTTTTCAGCCAAAAATAGGTATTCAAGTTCCAGACTCGGCTTTGTTTTTTTGTATAATGAGCCCCGTTGGTGGATTTTTTGAATCTTCATCAGGAGTACCTATTGGTCCCATTTCGTTGTTGGCTGATCCACAGCACGTTCGTGTCCCTGAAGGAGGGGTTGGTTCTTACAAACTTGGTTGGTGAGTGTTAAAAGTCAAAACCAGCAAGTTTATTTTTCATTAGGTTTTTCAGCATGGCAGGTATCAGTGAATTTCTCCCGTGGATTAAAACCAACTTGAATCGTTCACAATATTTTCTCATCCATTTTCATACTCGACGACGAAAGCGCATGTTAGCAAAAATCCGATCTTACTAATTTCCGAAACAATATTCGTAAATGATTGGGTTAATAAAGTTTTCTTTGCTTTTTTATAACGCTTTTATGCTTGTTATCTCGCATAAATTGGCAACCTTTCGCAAAACCCTTGAGTTGCGAATATATGAGTTGGAATGCGTTGTACAACACCATTGTCAATTATAAAATCCATTGATGATATAAAATGCTTATCAATTCTACATGCTCACCAACAAGTAAAGTCTAATTTCTTTTAAGCAATTATGCCCCTGCACTGAAAATACAGCAGTTGGCTAATGACAAGCTGTGCCATCAAGTTTTGTGGCTATACGGTTTGAATCAATTAATAACGGAGGCTGGAGTGATGAACGTCTTCGTTTATTGGATTAGCCAAGATGGAGGTAATATCTTTTGCTACACGTTTGCGGCGAAGAGTGCAAGGTTAAAAGCAATTGGCTAATTCAAACATTTAATAAACAAACCAAAATTTAAAACATTTAATAAACAAATCAAACAGCTCAGATGGCCTAGTGGTGAGAGCGTCTGCTTTGAGAGCTGTAGACTTGGGTTTGATTTCGGAGTCGGGTTAAACCAATGGCTTTAAAATTCGTATTCACAGCTTCCTGCATGACGCTCAGCATTAAAGGAACAGTGTGGAGAACAAGCCGGCAAGTTTGCTTGTTGTGCCGTTGGGAAAGGCACTTAGCGGGATTCCCCCGCGTTGGTGTGGTAGACACATGGCTGGCAACTCCTAAGCGAGCTCGTACAGTGCATTGATCGCTTTCTCGTGATAGGAGGATAAATATGCAGCTAAATACAAAAAAATACCATCAATTTTCACCCTCCTTTTTTAAATGCATTGCGTTTTGTCTGAAAAAAAAAAGATTTTTGTCGCAACCGGCGACGCACCAGTGATTCTCGTTAGTACACATGATTGTCTGTACCTTTTAAAACTTCCGGGCATGAAACGCCTGAACATCCCATTGCATTCTGTTATAGCGGAAAACCCTTTGCTGTACAACAGACCAGTTTCAAAAGCACTGGTTTACAATAAACTTTGGATAGAAATTTTTTCGCGTGTAAAGAATAGGCCTACATATTTATTTCAATTTTGACTACAAAATTCGTTAAACTTCACTTTATCTTTCGAAGTGAGTTTTACCCTGAAACTCGTATTTCATGAAAGCGCCGATGCAACGTTTGTCAGCACAACCAAAAACACGCTTGGTTATAAGCCTCAAGTAGTATGATATCTTAATCCTAAACCTGTAGGTCCGTCTTGAGTCATTGATACTGAAGCTTTTTAAAGCAAATAACTTTTTTCAACGGTTTAGGTTTTTGAATTTCGTAGCGTGGACAAAGTTCTTAAACTTGTGGGTTCGAAAATATCATAATAGCACAGAAAGCTCAAGGGCGCCGCTTACAATAAATGGGCATGATGTACACTGGGCAATGGTATCCACACGTTGTAAGCAGCTTAGGACCGGAGTTTATAACTTCGTTACTTTTGCAGAAAAAGAGCTGGTTACGATGTCGCTTGATATGGGACTCGTGTTACCCGGAATCACTCGACAATCAGTCATAGAACTGACAAAATGCTGGAATGAGTTCAAAGTTGTGGAAAGGAATGTATCTATGTTTGAAATGTTGGATGCTCTTGACGAAGGAAGAGTGAGTTTAGCGGCTGGCAGAAAGAAAATCGAGAATGCGCAAACTTGCGAGAACAAATTTTGAAAACGTTGTGCGACTTGTTGCTTTCATTCCTCTTCTATCGATAAAACACAAAATGCAATTACTTTGTAAGCAAACAAATAATATTACCGGGATACAAAGCTTTGCTTCATAACTTGTCCTGCAGTGACCTGAAGGGCTTCTCACAAGTAAACAAAATTTAAGTAAACAACATTCGGGTACCTAAATATACTTGTAAATGCACCAAACAGGTCTAGTTCTCGAATAAGTATATATAGACCTTACCGTAGAGCGAGACAGCGCTGTTTCTGGCTATTAGCCTTCATCAGCCGCCCTCAGGTAAGAAACATTCATCTTCCAGGACGAATGATCTTGCCAGGATCACTCATCCCTTCGGATAAGTATTTCTTAAAGAATTTAACCTTTGTGGTACGCATATCCACTAGGGTGACCCAACAAGAGGAAGTCGTCATGGCTTCCCGTCCGGTAGGCCAGGAAGGACACTGCTCTTTAGTCGTTTGCTCTTCACCCTGGCCACGTAAGGAGTTTGACTGGAATGGTGACGTAGCCACACTAGTGGATATGCGTACCACAAAGGTTAAATTCTTTAAGAAATATTTATCCGAAGGGATGAGTGATCCTGGCAAGATCATTCGTCCTGGAAGATGAATGTTTCTTACCTGAGGGCGGCTGATGAAGGCTAATAGCCAGAAACAGCGCTGTCTCGCTCTACGGTACGATTTACTGGAGTGCTTTGCACTGTTGGTGATGGAGTGCTGTTATAGCCTCTGACCCAACAAGAGGAAGTCGTCATGGCTTCCCGTCCGGTAGGCCAGGAAGGACACTGCTCTTTAGTCGTTTATATATAGACCTATCAAGTATTGCCTGTTGTACGTCGGAAAGGAAGGTCGCTTAATACAGGCAGATTATTTCAAACAAGCGTCATTACAGTATACCGTACTTCAGCACCGATGTTTATTTATAGATGTTGGAGATGTTTGCTACCGGCACCGGCGGAGGAATTCAGGGTGTCGATCGTATTCATTATAACAACATGGACTTAACTGTTCCTTTCTCAACATGCCCGGACAGTTTAACACTTCGACTGCACAACGCTTTAGCGGACATCAAAGTACGTACCGTTATTTCATATCTCTAATGTGTATGATTTAAACCAATGGTTTCCAAACTTTTGTGATAGCGGTTTCTCAAACTCATCCAGTACTTACGTTGTTTTTTCCTCAGATCTCAATATTTAATTTTCTAAAATCTCATCAAAATTTTGACCTGATTTTTAGGACTTAGCAAATTAACCCATCTAAGAGTGATAGACTGCTGGGCGGCGGCTCGTATAGATTTCTCAGTCACTTTCTCGCAATAAAGGAATAATAAACAAAAATACAACGAACACCGCCCTAGTATAGAAGTTATCTTGCCTGACGTCATCATCTTATTTGTTTTTTTAGTATGGAAGAGTTCCGCATGAATGGTCATATGTCGTCACAGACTGCGCTTAGATGATTGTTTTTCTTTCCCTTGAAAACATCAGTTTGATGTTAAGTTTTAGCATGAGTTGCCTGTTTTTGCTTGACTTGAATATTTTGATATTTTTATGTAAATTTATTTGCGTTTCACAAACTCCTTCAAACAAATTTTCGGTCATGGTTCTTTCCCAACCATCATTTACAGAAAGTTTTTCAAGAAGTTTTGGTGTCCGAGCATGAAATGAAAGCACAACATACAATCCTGGTTTCATCTTTTTAAAAAAATGAGTCGATATCAAAATCGAAATTGCCGCTGCTACTGCAGTTCAATCAGAAGGTTATTTTAATCCAGAAGGTCCAGGGGCTGTTTTTTGATTGCCGGGTGATGTCGGAATTGACAATAACCCCCGTTTTAAGATCATAGTCAATTCCAGACTCCCCTTTCCCCCTACATCAATCTCAAAATGGCTCCCAAAATTGATGGAAATTGCAATTTTTTTGCAACCTGGAAGATAAAGCAGTAGCCGTTTACAAAGATGCACTAATTAACTACATCGGCTGGTTATTTTCAGCAGAGGATGTGGCTCACACCAAGCAGATAATATGAAAATTATTTTCTGTCCTAACTTGTCGTTTAACGAAAAGCTAACTAACAACATAAGAAAGGAATATGCCTTTTGCCATAGATATACGCTTCCTCATCTCCCCCACCATCGATTGTATGAATTTCTCATATAACGAGTTCCATGTTTGCGCTGCTTGCAACGATTTGTTTCTGGACATTTTATCTTTTTCTACAAACACTGGTATTCGAAGCGACAAAATGAAACGAAATGAAGCATCATCTCGTACTGTTTGCTGGCAGTAGGCCGAATACATCGAACCACAATATCATTTTTTCGAACAAAGAAAACCCTGTGATCGTACACTTTGAATATACTTTGATCTATTTGCTATGTGACAGAAGTTTTCTTTTGAGTTTGTGTTGTATTATTTTGAGAGAATAATATTTTAATAGTACTAATGTTGTCTGTTTCACTCAGTAGTAGCCGAGACTTTTTTCAAAATTTTGATCTTCACCTTGTCTCTTTGTTACTAAACATCAAGCTGATTCACTTAACAGAAAAATCGTTGGTTAAACAACTTAATTCCTAGAATCGAACTCTGAGGCAGATAGTTGATAAAGCATATTATTTTGGTAAAACGCGGAAGTAGGCCACCCGCGTATTAAGCTCACCTCAAGACCGGGCGATTCTGGCTCGGCCTCGCACGTAAAGCTTACGACCGAAAAACATTTTCGTTATTCTCATGCGCAGTGGCGTAGCTAGAGGTTCTGCCGCCCGGAACGGTTCTAGAAATCGCCGCCCCCGAATGAGTAATAATTTTTTAAGCATTAATCAGCTTCGAATGCGGCCATCTATTCTCCATGTCAAAAAATGCGTCAATTAAAAGCGCGCTGACTCGCCAACTACAGCAATAATTACGATGTTCGTGTGTATTAACCGGGTTAGTTGGCTAGTGTCTTTCATTTTCGTACCGCCAACACAAGAATATAGAGGCGCATCCAGGTTTTGGCGAAGAGGGGGCCCACAACCGGGGGTCTGGGGGTGAAACCTTCAGCCGCCGAAGGCCAATGGGGTGTAGGGGCTACGCCGCCAACGAATTTTTACGGTTTTCACATAAAAAAACACTCAATTTAGCACACTTTTTTATCGAAAAAGGGCATGCAGTGATGCAGTCACTATGGACGATGCAAAAATATTTCCGCAGCTTATGTCTAAAAGCAGAGGTTTGGCTTAAGTACTGCATGCGAAAGAGGCTGCAACTATTGTTAGTTTGAAAAATTATAGACTGGAAGTTAGGTTTTAGCACCTTATTACAGGGTTATAAGGGGAGGGGGCATGACACCGTGCCCTCCCCTGCATGCGCTTATGTGCAGTATAATTAAAAAGAAGAAGGAGCAAAACGATAAATGTCTCGCTTTTCTTATTCAATTCTTATTTTTCGCTTTTTGCGAAAAGCAGCTCCACTTTCTTTCATCGAGTTCATTTTCCTCAACTCGCAAAACGATTTCGAAAACGACGCAATATAAAAATTTTAATAAGTGCCAGTATAACGCAATTATGGCTCAATTCTTATGCTCCTGGAAAATCTTTGCACAAACTTTCAATCACTATTATTTGCATATGACCCAATCAAAAAAATTGCATGGCAATTACCGGGCATTTACACGGGCTAAGCTGGCTCATATAAATGCCCGGTAATTGACATGCAATTTTTTTGGTTGGGGAAAGGCCTGTAAAAACATTTTAATTGGTAGACTCGCAGTCGTATAATCGTATTACAGTTGAAGATTTTCCTGTAGCCAAAGGGATGCCATTTTCTAAAGACTTCTTGTGACGTAGCTGAAAACTTACAAGAGTGCCACCTGTGCTGAACTAAAGGAAGTTTGACCCCGTGCTTACGCCACTGATTTCGCGGTTTCCTTAACTTTCAGCTTCAAAATTATCAAAAAGTTGATTACACGAAATATGATTGGAATTGCACGCAATCTTTAAAACGTTAGAAACGAACTCAATTAATCGAGGCTGTCCCTTACTCCCTTTCCTTTTATGTACCATCATTGTGGCTGCATTATAGAAAATAAGCGTTCTACATTCGCATTGCGAGCCACAATGCAGAATAAGAAAGGAAATTTTGAACACAGTTTACGATAAAACTTTAACGTTCTGTCCATTTTACATGAGCAAGTTAAGATTTAAATCTAAATGGTGCAAAAGAGGACAATTGGCTGCTTATGAGTGAGTGTTCTCGGTGGACCATCCGTTCTTTTAAACAAGACGTATATGGTAACCTTCTTTTAGCTGCAAAAGATGGATTTACAACACTCAAAAAGCGTAAGTGCGTTTTACGGCCTTAATACGTCGAAAAGTAGGACTCTGTTCTGCTATAAAATTTACGGCCGTCACCAATTACGGCCGTAATTAAGCGGACAAAAACGGTTTCTATGTAAATCCACCTTAAATCAAACAAACGAACTTGTACTTTTAGGGTGATGACTAAAAAAGTTTTTTGGGAATTTCAAAACTCCTGATGTGGGATGGGATGAACTTTTTTATACTTAAAACGAAAATGGGGTTGGTTTTTAATTTTGTTAAAAAAACTCCCCCACCAAATGACTTTTTATTTATTTATTTAGTTGCATATTTATCCTCCTATCACGAGAAAGCGATCAATGCGCTGTTCGAGCTCGCTTAGGAATTGCCGGCCATCTGTCTACCACACCAAGATGGGGGAATCCCGCTAAGTGCCTTTCCCAGAGGCACAACAAGTAAACTTGTCGGCTTGTTCTCCACACTGTCCCTTTAATGCTGAGCGTCAAGCAGGGAAGCTGTGAATACCAATTCTGAAGCCATTGGTTTGACCCGACTCGGAATCAAACCCGAGTCTACAGCTCAAGAGACAGACGCTCTATACCACTTGGCCATCTGAGCTGTTTTTTTGCGCCTCGTTTTTCATTTTTTGTCTTTTTTTGCACCTCATTTTTCATTTTATGGCCACCTTTTGCCAACTGTAAGTTATTGCAGCAAATTATGTGCTGATAAGTTTGTGGAGACGATGTTCCTTGTCATTTGACGGCTTTTAAAGAAAAATTTGTTCAAAACGGACAATCAGGGCCGCAGATATAGGCAATTTGGTGTTCAAAAATCAAACATCGCCCTCTAGTGGAGGAATTGAATATTAAATGTTTTAGAGAGTACTAGAGCGATTTAGATAATTTTTAATGGTGGTTACCCATTTTTAGGAATGAGGAGTTCGTTTATGCACTCAGACAAAAGGTAATCTCTGCCACTAGATGGCAGCAGCATCATTTTTAGTTTTTAATGAATATGCTTTCTCCTGCACATGTGTGACTTTTTGAATGTTTTCATTTTGCCCGCATTAATAGAAACACACATCACGATAGCGACTACCAAATCTATTGAAAGAAAACAGACAACTTGTGAATTCGAAACTTCAGATACAAAAACCTGCCCAAAACAAAAACTAAACACGATCACAGCTCACTTTCAAAACACTAAAAACTTGCTATTAAGATAGCTTGCTGCACGATAGAAGTTCAAGAGTGAGGTATTTTTTATTAGTACACTTTTTATGCAGCTCTTCCATTAATTTGACTGTTCTTTCAGCGATCCAATTTTTTCGTCAAACTTACAAGTTACGAGGTGGATGGTTCGTTCTCAGTTTTTCACCTGTATGGAGGAGTACTATTTTTCATTCCATTAAAAGACAGCACTCCAATATTACATTGAAGAATGAATTCATAGTAGAAGATCTTTTATGCCATCAGGGCTTCTCAACAATGGCTGTCTTAGCAAGTGACCATGAGAAGACGAAAGTTGGTTCTTCTTTATTATGAACTAATCGATTGTTGGTCCTATTTTAACCCTAGCACACTGATGGGCTTTGTTGTTGGATGACTTTGCAAATGCAAATTAAAGACGTGCAGGATACAGGAATTCCCATTAAACTACACCTCCGTCATGATGACATTGGAGTTTTGTTTTGCAGGTTCTGAAGGTTGTGTCCTCTTGCTGGATCCTGCAAACGGAAATTTGGAAGGAGTTTTGGCATTTTTTCACTTTTTTTTAACTTACCGGGAGAATAATGTTGGGACTAAGCGATCATTTCTAGCTTTTCGATTTTTTTGAGGGTTCCTTGTGACATCTTAACCCATAGGTTACCTGTATTATTCCCTTGATTTTTTTATTTTAAACGTTTTGTCTTAAGAAGAATCTGTAGCGGCTAGAATTAGGGTTTGTAGTTCTTTTAAAAGTGAGGAATTTTTTTAAAGGATAGGAGGGTATGCTGCACTAATGAGACCATAGCAGGGTCGAAGCGCGTATGCAGCTGCAAATGATTCGGTTACTCTATGGACCTGTACTGAATAGTGAGGCTACCGGTAACTTAGTCGTGGGTTAGAGCTTACAGGCTTTTTCACTGGAAGCTTTTGTTTCTGGCTGGTCGCCTACTAACAGGAGGGAACCTCCTAGAAAAGAAATGAAGTTGAAAAGTTTAGATTGGCACTGTAACAAAGAGTCCTTACAGTCTGGAATAACTCTAGCCTGGATTGGCTGTGCAAAGTAAAACTGACGAGGTTTTTTAGCTTTTGCTTTTCATCTTCCAATAATACTCGCTATCGACTAAAGATTGGTTTTTTTATGATAGCCGAACACATTTGCATAAAACTCTTATTGCTGGCAGTGGATGGCATTTGATGAAACTAGATTTCGGCAAACTTTTGGACCTCTCTGCAGATGTTTCAAATTTATGAAAAGACAAATTTAATCACAGAATAGTGTAGCGATTGAAACAAATATGTCAGCCCCAAACAATTGGGTATTTTTAGATTCGTTTACCAATACACAGCAAAAGAAACGATTCAGCTGCCATCTAGTGGCAGAGATTACCTCTTATCTGAGTGCATAAACGAACTCCTCATTCCTAAAAATGGGTAACCACCATTAAAAATTATCTAAATCGTTCTAGTACTCTTTGAAACAGTTAATATTCAATTCCTCCACTAGAGGGCGATGTTTGATTTTTGAACACCAAATTGCCTATATCTCCGGCCCTGATTGTCCGTTTTGAACAATTTTTTTTCAAAGGAGCATCGTCTCCTCAAATTTATCAGCACATAATTTGCTGCAATAACTTACAGTTGGCAAAAGTGGCCATAAAATGAAAAATGAGGAGCAAAAAAGTCATTTAGTGGGGGAATTTTTGTTAACAAAATTAAAAACCAATCCCATTTTCGTTTTATATATAAAAAAGTTCATCTCATCTCACATCAGGCTAATTTTTTTTCGTGGTCATCACCTTATTGCACATTGTACAACTAACTTGAGCTTGCAAGACAAGAACATACTTATACGGACTGTTTGATTCACCTAAATTGTAACTATCACTTGCGTAGCGCTGCCAAGTGCCTGTGCTGCATTTGCACGCCGAGTATGAACTGTTCAAACAATGCAAAGCCGAAAAAGAAAACAGAACGCAATTGTGACATCATAAACATTAAAATCAGATCTTTATTATACTCGCGGGAATGCACCGAAGTGTAAGCGAGATGGCGGGCCCATTTCCACAATTTTGCGCCAGGGCATTGGGCAACACAGTAAGATGATTTACGATTAGCAAATAAGCGATATAGCAAAGTAATGGTTGTTCATTTAAAATAAAATAAAATAATTATGGTTGTTCAAACTAATTCACTGGTTCACAAAATAAATAATTGGAAACAAAATTACACAAAGCTTATCCAAAATGGCGCCCCCGTGCATGCAACTTTTCACCCTTTCTTCTTTCGAGTAATGATAATCCTATTAATATTGTTAGTAGTACAAAATATTTGGGTGTTTTCATTGACAACAAATTGAACTTTAAAGAGCACATTCTTACACTTGAAAACAAAATAGCTCGCTCCGTGGGCATCCTTAGTAAAGTTAGATATAATTTTCCTCTCAAAACCCTGCTGCAACTATACCATGCTCTCATACACCCTCTATTAACTTATGGCATTGTGGTTTGGGGTTCAACTTATCCCAGTTACCTTAGCAAATTAAAAACCCTGCAAAATAAGGCAATGCAAATTATATCCGGTAGTCACTATCGCGACGAAGCCAATCCTATATACAAGAAACTTGAAGTGCTACAAACTCATGATTTATATACCTATGAAACCACTAAATTTGTTCACTCTTGCTTCTATAACCTAGCACCAATACCCTTCATAGATTTCTTTACAAAAGTCGATGAGGTTTGCCAAAGAGCTACTAAACAGTCAGTTGATAAATTCAGTCTATATACTCCCCGCTATCCCACAAATAGACTGCGGAGAGGCATAAAGTATCAAGGAGTTAAAATATGGAATTCCATTCCGAAGGACATCAAGTCACTCAAATTTCAGCAGTTCAAATCTCGTTTTAAAACTTTCCTCTTATCCAAGTACGATCAATAAATATTATATTAATTCGTTGTATTAAGATCGGGATACCAGGCTTTGGCGGTTTTTCCTGCTATTGGTATGCCGACTCGTTTCTCATCGAGAACGTGGTCGCTCGCTTTAATTTGGACATTCAATCAGATGCGATGATTAAATTCTTTAAAATTGCTCTAATTGACACTGGGTGGTTGCTTGACTCGATGACCGCGAGGTCCATTCGCAACTTCCCTGTCGTATTTCGTGCATTTTTTTTCCTTTGTATCGTGTGTATTTTATCATTTACGTATCGTGTTGGTCAACGAGCGACTAAAATAAATGTATTCTGTTCTGTGCCGCCTTCCAAAAAAACATAAATACGAAATTCCTCTCAAAAAACCTTCCAAAAAACATAAGTACGAAATTCAAATAGCCTATACAGAAATTACATGCATCTAAATATACAAAGATACAGTTTCTTAAATCTTAAAAGTGCATTTTACTGCAGAACAATATGCAGTCTTCCAGAAATAAAGAGCATTTACAATTACACGGCATTATTTCTTCTCGCGCATCAACAAATACATATATGGGTTTATTAGAACTTATCTACTTGTACAATTAATGCGTGCAGATCATTCACTATTAACACTTACAAATGAGGTACCAAATCTTGTGATTCAACAGCCGGTAATTCAAAACAAAATTTAGTATTCAACAACCGTTATGCATAGACTAATCATTTTCAGTTTCCTAGCCACACCCTTATTCAAATAGAGAGCAAAAACAACATTAAACCAAGTAACATTATACATGTTCTACCCCTCGAAAAAGCTTTACTAAAAAAAGAAAACAAATATCTCCCCTGAACGCTCTCAGAAAGTTTTGTCTTGTCTCCACACTCACACCATACAACTGCAAGCAGCCAAGCTCGCTTCACAAAATCTAAGCAAGCAGTCAAAAAACACGCAGGCGACCTTCAGGCAATCAAGCAGTTTTGCGAACCAAGAAAACAATCATCATAAGCCAACCCAAAAGCCTTGCGATCAAACCCAAGAAAAAAACTAGCGTTCGAAACCATGCTTTTAAATTAAATCTTCGAGCTGCAAGAAGTAACCTTCACAAAAAAAAAAAATCAGGTAACCAAAAAAAACAGGAAGTTGAACGAAATAATAACAACACCGAAAACCTCTATTCAGACTAAGGCGTCTATGCCGAAAACACTTATAATGGCTGAGTAAAAAGTTGGCCAAAAGATGTAACTTAATAATGTTACTTTTGCAAAAAGCACTTTGATCTAAAATGTAAAGAAAATTATTTTGTATGTACGGGTAAATTTTTTAATTTTCGGTGCTACCAAGTGATCGCAATAGCTCGCGCAAGAATAATGTTGACAATTTTTATTTACATCAATCAACAAGTTGTAATTTTGTGCAAAATTCCAGCAGATATTTGATTCTTGATCGCAGTTGTGTTGTTCAAAGCTAGACCAGAATAAAAACTAAGAACTGAAGAAATATTTAACTGTTTAAAGTTGGTAATTTTTAGCAGTCGGTTATCTTTTTAGAAAATTACTATTGGGTTGTGCAGTAGTTTGCAGATAATGATTTAACCGTCTGCCTACTCACGAGCAGGAGCGGCTCGAAGTGAAGGCAGAGAAAGCAGCAGCCTACCCAGTTTATCACCTCCTTGTTTTATTATTTAAGTTTTTACTTATCTTTGTGCATGCAACTATCGACAATACATTTTTCTTTTGGAAAACAATAATTTTTGTACAAGGACCGGCCGTTAGCTCAGTTGCAAAGCACACGCTATCGGTGCGGGAGGTCTGGGGTTCGACTCCCGGGCCGGTCAAATCGACACAGTGTCGCCAACGACTCGCCACCGTTGCGATGTTTCTTCGGAGCTGTGTAGCCCAGGTGCTAAGCCGCGGAGATGGGCGCCGCCACTCGTTACACGCTTCGGCGTAATACGGCGAGTATAATCAAAATTTGATTTTTGATTTGATTTAATTTTTGTACAGAAGTGGCAACACCTAAAAGCAGGGCATCGAACCGCTTGAAATATCGCTCGGTTTAGGTTCAGGTTACGCAAAATTTATTTTTAGCGGTTTGCTGTTTATTCGTAACTCAAATTATTTTGATTCGATCTGCAATACTGAAACAATATGAATTAAAATACCCTTTCCTTTTAAAATCTCGCAGTTGTCTAGCTTTGTACCTATACTACTTTTTTGATCTCACCCCGACTGAATCGTTTTTGCAACCTAAATACGCAAATTGCCTAGCTAGTCTCCAGAAAGTTACACTTAACTCCATTTACAGCCTACTGACATTCTAAAATTATTAGATTTCTGTGCAATACATATTGCACTGTCAATGTCCCGCAATTTAACTGCTTCGAAATTGGCTCCATTGATTATAACTCAACAATGCTAATTGTTAATTGTTTCTATTTTCGACTTCGCCATCAGCTGCATCTACGCAAAACACTTGCAAAAGCTCATTATATTACTAGCACAATATGTGTAAAACTAGACGGGCAATGTTATGTGAGGAACATGTCTACCTTACTATAAGTTTTTGTAAGCCTCTAAACCTTTTACGTTACCTGCTGTAATTCTGTGTCTCATTTTGGGCCTCTGCCCATGACATAACATCCGCTAAAATTTTTCCAAGCATAACTATTTTCTTCTTTAATCGTTAGACCTGTAAAAGACATCACGAAGATTAAATTTTATACAGCCTAATTGCATTTCTAGATTTGTATTGAAGTCTCACCTCCAGTGGCGCCCTCAGAAAAAATATTGGGGGGGGCAAAGTGTGATGTCGTTATCTTTGACGTCACCGACCAATTTTTTGAATGTGATACAGATAAGCCTACTGATATAGCACCGAGTGAGTGGTTAGTGGTTACGCTTATTTGGACGCGTAATGGACTTATGTGCAGTTGTACACGTTCCGTTTGGTCAGGGATGAGCAAACTTTTTAGCGCAAGGGCTTCATTCAAAATTTATGTGGGCGGCATATAATAGGCCTATAATATACCCCAAACAGCAAATTTGAGTGAATCCAAAAATTCTCGTTATTGGCAAAAAATAGTGGAAATTTCCAATTTGTTGCGTAGTGAGAAATTTTAAAGGAGGGGGGAGGGGCATAGTTTCCACTTTATTTCAAGCATATTTTTTTTTCGGTAGAACAAATTTGAAGTCGATTGAGAAACAAGAAAGACTCTAGGGGGTCCGAGGGCATGCTCCCCCGGAAACATTTTTGAAACTTTACATGCTGTAATGGCTATTTTAGTGCTTTTTAAGTAATTTTTAGGCAAATTTTGTTTAAATTTTTTGACCCTATTACTGAGTGCTTCGCCAAATATGATGCATTTTGTTCGCACATTTTCGATTATGAAAAAGTGCTTCGCCAAATATGATGCATTTTGTTCGCACAAGCAAGGCTTATAGCTATCGAAGAGGTTCGGAATTATGAAAAAGTTGTATACATCACAACCATTTCTAAAAATGACTGGTGGAAGGATGCATACCCCTCATTCTACCCCCCTGGATCCGCCCCTGGCCATAAGTTACAGAAACCATCAAAAGAGTTTGATATATTTTATTCACTTGGCACCATTAATATTGTTCTCTTTTACTAAAAGGTCGAGTCAAGCGGGATAGGGGGAACATGGCGCAATGGCCCCCCTTAAATACGCTCTTGCTTCCAATCTACTCGTGTAAAGTTACGCCACTAAAAGTTAGAGGAAAATAAGCTTATTGACGAAACCAAAGAAAGAAAAAAAAATGCACGGAAAGACTATTGTTAATATAATTCCATTTAACAATGGGCCGTAGAGGCAAATAGGCTACATCAATTACAAGTTAAGACACATCCCTTTTTTCGGGTATATTTGTTATATCTGTTTCAACAGGCATGAACATAAGAGATTGTAATCTCTCCTATCGGTTTGGACAAAAACATCGACGACTTAGTAGTAAAAGTCGTTTTTTTGTCACAACTCTTGAGGTCTGTCCATCTCAACGGCGGTTGTTGCCAGCAATGACTTTCTTCAGCGGTTGGTGCCAGCAATCTCTTCTTCACTTCGATAGCTCCTACGAGTTTTGATTTTTTTTTTTTTTTTCAGTGTAGAAAAGGATCTTTGCACTGACCCTGTAGATGTCGAAGCGGATTATCTGGATCTGAAATATGTCTTCCTTTATTTAGTACAATCTATGTCAACTTCAAATTAATCGCATAGTTTTAAAAAACTTCTTTGACTTTCACGCTAAATTTTCCTCCATTTTAACATAACTTCGGGCAAGTGGCTAAAAGGAAAATTTACTACCGTACCTTACGCAATGCCCTTATTTCATTGCGGTTTGTCGAATAACAAAATGTTTTTGTCTTTTTATTACGACGTCATATATTTGAGGCACTGCTTCAAATCGTATATTGCTCTGGCAACTCAGCATAATATATTTTTGGCAATTTTGCTGAGACACGCTTTGTCTGGTTTTTAAATGGCCATGGTAGACTTTGTATAGCGAAACAAGCGATTGGTCTGGAAAGGATAAACACTTTAGCGAAAAATTTGGAGCATGAACAAAATATTGTGAACTGGGGGGTAGGGAAGGTACAGCCCTAAAAAAAACTTAACGGATTTGTGCGATCTGGAAAAATGGCCAAAAAAATTATTGGGGGGCAACTTTCCCCTTTTGCCCCCATGCGGGCGCCTATGCTCACTTCGTAAATACAAATTTTTCGTTTGTTAATAAACCGATAGTCAAAGTCTCAATTACCCGAAGAATCATATAAAGAAGCAGTTTTTGACTTAACCCTAACGATACCTGAAAGAACGAATCCCTTGACCTCGAAAATCTATAGGTAGACACAAAAATTATTGTCGTAGCAAAAATGGGGCAATAAATGGCCGCCATATTGGATTTTTGACGTCTAATTAGTTACTCATTCCACAAAACGATTTTTAAAACCAAGCAATCTCAAGAACAAGCAAGAGTAAGTCAAAAACAAACTAGTATGTACTGTTTTGAGACGATTTTTTTGCAATTAGGCCGCGATTTTGAATTGGAGGCCCAAATCGAGGTGGCTCCCACGCGTTGTTTGAAGTGTGTGACCCATAGTATTCAAATCAAATGAGAAAAGTTTGGCCCAAAAATTGGCTAGTTTTTACCTGGCATGAACCTGTCATTATGCAATGTACGGATTCGGCAGTAGTAAGTAAGTAGTAATTTATTTTTTTAAGTGTACGACGATCAAACACAAAATAAACAAGAAAAAAAAACAACGAAAGGAAAAAAATACTCGAAAGGCGCCGCGATGTGACCGTTTAAGGTCTTCTAGTCAAGCAGCCACCCGAGATTGAAAGTTTCTAAGAGCAGTGTTGCGAACGAGTCGCTGGAGTCGAGTCCGAGTCGAGTCTCGAGTCAATGATGTCGAGTCCCGAGTCGAGTCTGAGTCTTTTCGTGCAACGACTCGAGTCAAGTCAAGTCAATTAGCGCCACAGACTCGAGTCAAGTCGAGTCAGTTTACATACAGACTCGAGTCGAGTTTCGACCAGTGTCGATAGTACAAGGCCAATAAAGTTGTTAAAAATTTTAACTTGCGGCAACTTTCACATTCAATTTACTACGAAGCAACTGCGCGACGTAGACCTATAGGCCTACTGTATTAAATTACGGTAATATTAAATATGATCGTAAGGTAGAAAAACGCTGAATTTTTCTTTTTCTTGTAATGCAATAGCTATAAACATAAACACGTAACTTAGATGCCAAAAACAGATGGTGCAAAAAACTGTAAAAAATTATGACGTATGAGCACTTGAGCAGATGAAACAAGCCGACTTTTTGAAGATTTGAAAACTGCTTGTTTACTGTCGCTAGTCGCTACATTTAACTAAAATGCATTTTACGTAAGTAAGCATACAATACATTGAACTATAAATTTTAGGATTTTAACGTGAGTAGACTAAACTGTGTCACAATACATAAGATGTTTACACTGAGCAGCTATAGCCTGAGCCTTGAATATACCGTCGGGATATCACGCATAAAAAATCCCCATGGCTACCCAAATTAATTTATTCAAAGTAGTCACAACTAATCCAGGCTAAGCCAAGGCCAGTTTATTATCAATAGCGCTAAACCTACAAACTTTATTACCAATTCAGTCTTAATCTTAATACAAAAGGTAACCTAAATAATTTCGTAGCATTGTCACAATAATCTACGCCATTCATTCAGAAGCGGATCTAGAAGTGGGGGATGTATCCCCCCCACCAGCCAATTTCAACAATGTTTTGATGAATAAAATTTTTCCATATAATTTCGAATCTTTTACATTCAACAATAATTCTCACGCCTTAAAGGCCCACTGCACCCAAATTCATCGATAGTTGTAAATATGTATTAAACATTTTCGCGAAAATTCGATCACGTTATCTGGTCTAGGTAACGAGAAAACTGGTAAAATATCGTTAAATTCGTGACATCATTGGGTACCAACAACCAAGAAATAATGCGATTTCTAAAAGCTTTCGTTCAGCGAAAGCTTTGCGAAAGCTTTCGCACTTTGCCGAAAACTTTCGAAAGTTTTGCGAAAGCTTTCGCTGAGCGAAAGCTTTTAGAAGTCGCATTATTTCTTAGTTGTTGGTACCCAATGACGTCACGAATTTAACGATATTTTACCAGTTTTCTCGTTACCTAGACCAGATAACGTGATCGAATTTTCGCGAAAATGTTTGAATATATTTAATACATATTTACAACTATCGATGAACTTGGGTGCAGTGGGCCTTTAAGGTGTGTTTGCACAGAATGCGATGCGACTTTTCGTACGTAAGGTGACGCAGACCGCGAAACAGTTAGAAGTTACAACGTAAAACTACGTCACTTCGCGCGGCTTTTAGAAAACAATCGTAAGGTGCTTTGCAAAATAACCGATAAAAAGCAAAACTGTTGGGGTTCAAGTTGTGCGGAAGATATTTCCACCAACTTCTTACGTCAAAAAACGGAAAATATTTCGTACGACAACAAATCGGATTAAAATCGCATTTAGTGCAAACAGACCTTTAGCCACGCCTAAATCGAAAACGTGCGGACAAAATGCAATATGTTTAATGAAGGACTAATTAGGGGCAAAAGAACAAAATTTGCGTTACAAATTGTTCAAAAAGCGCTAAAATGCCCTATTGCAGTATGTAAATTTTCAAAAATTTTCCAGGGGAGTATGCCCCCGGACCCCCCTACAATCATTTTTGTTTCCCTATTTGCTACAAAGTTACCTTTGCCAGAAAAAATACGCTTAAAAATATCAAATTTTGGTGCGAAGAAGTTCTGAGAGTCTCCTCACATGGACACATTTTCTAAAAAGAGCTTATTTACGCTCTTTTTCGGGTTTCACATCTTCGCATTCAGTTAACATTCAACCTAATTCAAAACTGCATCCCCCCACCAATATTTTCTGGATCCGCATCCATTTAGTAGGCCTTTAACTAAGTTTAGGTTACCATGCAGACTAAATTCGATTACAGTTTCACGCGTGAATTAAAGCCATTTGGCGTACCGGTAATACCAGAGTTGCCATTTATTTTGCTACACGACCTAAATTTGCCGCCAACCAACTCAAACTGTCGGCTCTTAAATATATCGTGCATGCACGAAGCTCTTTCTAAGTCATATTTTTTATAAAAATAATTAGGTTATCAGCAAGTGGTTTGAGTCGCGATCCGAGTTCGAGTCGTGATGGTCGAGTCCCGAGTCGAGTCTCGAGTCACTAAAGTCGAGCCTCGAGTCGAGCCCGAGTCATTTGTGCAACGACTCGAGTCAAGTCAAGTCAGTTTTTGTAGCGACACACACCCAACACTGCCTAAGAGCTCCCCAATACTGCCTAAGAGCAACTATTCGTTAAAACTAAAAGGTGAATAAAGTGCACCGTATATGGGTTCATTACTATCTACATATATTTTTCCGGAAGATGTTTTTTAAGGTTATTTCTAAATTTTGAATACGGTTGGTTTCTCAATTCAATAGACTGCGAGTTCTAAATTTTTGGCCCTTCAAACTTTATTGATTTTTGGCAGCGTGTTGTAGAAAATTTAGGAAGATAGAACTTGTTTTTGGATTTGTATCTAGTATATTGAGAATGGATGTCTGAAATGTCAGTAAAAATAGCAGTGAAACAAGGAAGAAGGTTTTGGTTAGTGTGTTGGTGCATATGCATCGCGACTTCATTAACTTATAAGTCAGTGATTTTAAGAACCCCTAGATTGTGGTATTGTTTTGTGATAGAGGATCGACGGCGGGTATTTAAGATAATTCGAATAGCTTTATTTTGTAAGGACTGTAATTTTTTAAGTAGGAGCCGAAAGTGCAACGACACAGTGGAAGGCCGTAAATTAGGTGAGGATGTATGAGTGTGAAATATAAGAAAAGGAGGGTGGAAGAAAGAAATAGAAAGCAAAGTTTACTTAAAATACCCGCAGATCGAGAAATTTTGGTTTCGATATTACT
This sequence comes from Trididemnum miniatum, assembly GCA_964006365.1. NCBI lineage: Eukaryota > Metazoa > Chordata > Ascidiacea > Aplousobranchia > Didemnidae > Trididemnum > Trididemnum miniatum. Next base: position 7,036,693 of record OZ023232.1, on the reverse strand, counting down.
CATGTGGAATTTTAAATCGAGTTTGGTGTCTCAATTTCTACCGAGGTATTTCGTGAAAACGGACGTTTTTATCAATGAGTTGTTTTCACAAATATTTAACACTGAAAGGGGAGATCTTAATTTTGGCGGAAGGCTTATTACTGCAGATTTATCAGGATTAATTTGTAAAGCATTTGCACAGCACCAGTGAAGTAGATTTTGCATTTCAGTATTACAGGTTTTTTCAAGTTCAATTAAAGATAAATTGCTTACAACTAAGCAAGTATCATCACTATCAGTCAAGAGACGAGGGCAAGAGGATATGGCGTTCCCAACCTGTAGTACGCGTACCACTGGTGGTACGCAAGATATTTTCCCTAAATGCAAAAAGAATTTGTTTTCACGAAATCCTCACAAAAACTTTTTCACTTTACAACTGAAATAACTTACCGTACATGAAAATAGGTTAGCGAAAGGTATATGTATCATAATCATGTGCAGAGACTGTGGTATGACGTAGCATAGCCTACTCTTATAATGGGCATTGCCAATAGCTCGCTTGCTTGCAGGCCTTTTTTTCTTTGTACAGCAGCAAGCTGCAACACCATCGAATATTGTAGCTGGCGTAATCGAACTGGTGAGGTGAATCTACTTGTAACAGTAATTCTAAAATTTCCGAACTGCGGTCTGACGTAACTACCCTATCAAAACGCGCCAAATTCCAAACAGATAATCACGTTGTATTGGTAACTCAAAACAGTAATTTCTGAACAGCTTCAAAATATCTTTCTTCACAGTAACGATAAAGCAGGGTAGCGATAGCAATGGCGGTTTTAAAATTTGTTTTGGGTCACGTCCACCGCACAATCTCATCGACTAAAAGGAAACACTGGGAAATCACGCAATATAAAGCACTAGATTAACCACCGGTCGGCAAAGAAATGAGCGACCAATCAGAACACGACAACGACGTACGAAAGAGCGACCAGATAAGGAAGGATTAAATCAAATTAAATTAAGGAAATAAGAGATCTGTCAAGAACACAGCGGATAGCCAGAAGCTAGGACGAACTAACTTGACGCAACATAGCCCCCACAATTGACGGAGGAAATTAAACTACAAAACATGCAAGAGTTAGTGAAGTTCACTAGCTGTAAAGCTGAACCGACGATCAATACGCTCGTAACAATAACGCATGCACAGGTACGAATACAAACACATTCCTAGTCCTACAGCATACGCAACGAAGTACAGCTCCAGCTTAAACGTAGCGTCACGGATAGAATTCATGGTCAAACGTATCTCCGATTATAAGCCTACGCCTGAAACAAAACAAACAGATAAAGTGTTATCACAATAGAAATTTCCAGGGCCTACGTATTTCCGATTATAAGCCTACGCCTGAAACAAAACAAACAGACAATTTTTAGGGCCTACACACACGAAAGATCAACCACAAGTAGTAACACATACACACTTGCCTTAGAGCAGAGAGGACTTTACGAGCCTGAATAAAGCGGAAGACAGCTGAAAGCTTATACACAGAACTTAACACATCGTAACGCAGCTTGTCAAAAGAGAGAAAACCGTGTTTTAATTTGAGTGCAGATAGCAAGCTATAGTTCAATCTTTAGTCACATAATAAATAAATCGCACAAATATCAACAAACCTAGGATGACAGAACGTAGTCGAAAATGCAAACTCAAACATCAGGAAAAATAGGTCATGCAATGAGAAAGGTGAGTAAACAATTCCACTAACCTTGTACTAGTTTTTTCCGCTTAAGAACCTTTAAAAACCGGCACAGCTTAGAAATAGGACGAATAAAAGTGTTGGTGGCAGTTTTCACAAGAAGCTTTCGCACAAATCCCTTTTCATTCGGGTAAGTTTCGACCATGCGACCTAGCGGCCACCTTCCTCGCGAACTGGAATCGTCGTACAACAGAACCATGTCACCAACCGAGTAATTCTCTTCAACGCTGTGCCACTTCTGTCTAGTTTGAAGAGTCTGCAAATATTCACGGCGCCATCTCCGCCAAAATTGATCAGTTAAATATTGTACCTGACGCCACTTCTTACGGACGTAATTATCCGACTCCGAGAAAACTCCAGGGGCGTAGCTAGGACTCGGTCGCATGAGCAAGATGTGATGCGGAGTCAGGGATTCATTGGCTTCGGGGTCTTGTAGCACGGGAGTTAAAGGTCTGGAGTTGATGATGGATTCGACTTCACTAAACAAAGTAATTAGACTGTCATCGGTGGTCGGTTGACTAGTCAGTAAAGCACTTAAAATGCGCTTGATAGATCTTATCACTCTCTCCCAAATACCTCCCATGTGTGACGCATAAGGGGGGTTAATCACCCACTTCACACTGCGTTGCTTTAAGTACTCGTTAATCTTGTCGCTGTTCCATTCCTTCAAAGAACGCGAAAGTTTTTTGTGTCCGCCTATTAGCTTCGTTCCGTTGTCGCTGTAGATCACGCTTGGAGCACCTCGACGGCTAACAAATCTCCTGTAAACATTGATAAAGGCATCTGTGGAAAGAGAATAGCTCATTTCAATATGATCAGCTCTAACTGCTAAACAAGTGAATATGCACCCGTAGCGCTTAACAGCATGACCTTCAGAGGGTAATATCACGGGATGCTTGATGTCGAAATTCTCCGGAGATCTGCACAGTCGTCCACCTACCCTTAAAACTCCTTCGATCAAAACTGGATTGAGTTTTCGCATAGCATCACGGCATCTCCAAGCAGTAGATTTAGAAGACGACAATACTGCTATCTCATCATGAAAATAATGCTGCTGCGTAAGCTTTATTATTACATTTCCAGCTTTAGCAAGTTCTTCGACAGTTGAAGCACCTTTAGGTACTGACCTGAGTCGCAGGGTGTCACGCAGGCGCAAGAGCCAAGCCACACTTTTCTTCAGTCTAAATCACGAGGAAAAATGCGAGAAACGCTGTTCCATGAAAGGCAGTTCAGCAGCGGAGACCGTAGTGACAGCCGATGTTCCACTTTCTCTGGCAAGTTCGCAAATGTACAAGAAGGTTCGGGCCATTCGGATTGAGGCTGGAGCAAAAAGGACGGACCCGGCAGATTATCGAAGACGGGTCTGAGTAAACAATCAACTTTTATTGCAAGGTAGCGGCGACCAGCTCTAGACGTGGTATCGAAACTGACTTCAGTGGGGCAAGACGACTGTTACCGAATACAAAACTGCAATAAACATTGCCATTAGAGTCTATCAATCTCAAGTACGATACAGTCCCATGAGCAAACAAGAAAGCATCTGCGAAGTGGTGAAGCTCCATTCCCTTCATCTAGGGGCGGCATTACAGAATTTGTCTCGCTCGACATTTTTCCGACTTGCGTCAGCGAGGCATTAACGAGCGAGAGGCTCAACAACGAAAACGATATTACCATTGCCCCTCGCCAAACACATACTCGGAACGGCTCGGTAATGACGTTCCGACACATTTAGCGAGCGTATGCGTCAGATTTTGACAGGCTTGGTTTATTGTCATTTGTGACGTCATAAATGTGTGAAAACCGCAGGAAAAAGTTCAGTGAATGCGCTGCTAAATCAACAAGTTGCAAGCTGTGTGTTAAATGCTGAGTAGAGAGTAAAATGAGAAATAAAAGTATTTGCGATGGACGCCGGGGAAATTAATGAATCCTTAATAGGTGCGGAAGAACAATGTAAACAGGCTACAAGGGCTTGGGTGTTTTTTGACTCAAATTGATGTTCAAAATCTGGCGCTTGGCAATGCTTATGCTGAGATTTTAAGCACACAGGTACTGTAAATACCGGCCGTTAGCTCAGTTGCTTAGCGCACACGCTATCAGTGCGGGAGGTCTGGGAATCAAATCCCGGGTCGGTCAAATCGACACAGTGTCGCCAACGGCTCGCCACCGCTGCGACATTTCTTCGAAGCTGTATGGCCCAGGCGCTTAGCGCTGCAGATGGGCCCCGCCATTCATTACACGCTTCGTCGTAATACCGCGAGTATAACGAAGATTTGATTTGAGGTACTGTAAATGGTAAACATATTTTTCTTTACACGCTTCGTCGTAATACCGCGAGTATAACGAAGATTTGATTTGAGGTACTGTAAATGGTAAACATATTTTTCTACTACAATCAGTACGCTTGGAATTTTTTATTTAGGCTTATTCAAAAACAAAATTGAATAAAGTTTTTCCAAAGAATGCCCAAATCATTTTGCGTTAGTTGTAAAGACAAAATATTTACGATTTAGCTATAACTTTGGTCAATGTGAATTTTGTTAACTTTACAAGCAAGCATTTTAACTGAAATAATTAAAACTTGCAATTTTACTGTATGTTTTTACCCTAGTATTTTAGCTTTTGGTAATTTTTTTGCAAGACTGAGCTAAATTTATTGCCGCTTTTGATAACTGATATTCCTTAAATACGGTACCTTTTCGTCTTAAAATGAGGTTAAAGACTCTATTGATTTAATTCTTTTTCTTCGCAACTGTTTTATCGTCGTAAGGCAAAAATAGCGCCATTTTTCAAGAATTTCAGCAAAACTTTCGAACTCGGGGGTAGTTCTCTAGTCCACTTCCTCCATAGTACTTGGTCATCATCCGGAATAGGGTCATCCCATGCCAGTTTCCTTCTACACAAATCCTGCAACAACAATTTTGCGATCAATATTACTGGTGCCACGAAACCTAGTGGGTCGAATAATGAGATTACCGCCGACAAAAGTCTCTTCTGGTCAACGGCTTTTCTTTGATGCTCACATTAAACTCGAACCGATCTGTCTGAAAATTCCACACCACACCCAGAATTTTTTCAGTAACCTTATCGCTAGATGGCAGACTTAAAGAAGCTTTGGACAAATCTGAATTCGGAATTGTTGGAAGAACCTTTTGATCGTTTCCAAGCCATTTTCGCAGGTAAAAACCTCTATTTTCCAAGAGCTTGGACAACTGATGGACAATTCGAATAGCTTCGTCTAGACAAGAAGCAGAAAATAGGCAGTCATCCATATAAAAATTATTTCTTACTATTTCAAGGGTAGCTTTATCAAAATCCTCGACTTGGTCGTTGGCAGATTCCAAAAGACAGAATTGGCAGCAACTCGCAGACGAAGAAGCACCGAATAGATGTACTGGCATGTGGTACTCTTGAGGTGGAAGTTCAAGATCACCACGAGGCCACCAGAGGAATCTAAGAAAACCACAATCGTTAGGATGGACTTTAACCTGGTGAAACATTGACTCAAGGTCACCAATCAACGATATTTTGTTTTTCCTAAACCGAGTTAAAACGCCAGGTAAGCTGCCAAGGAAGCCAGTTCCTTTGAGCAACTGATCATTGAGAGACGTCTTTTTGAAAGACGCTGCGCAGTCGAACACAACGCGAATCTTCTCGGGTTGATGGGGGCGACACACAGGATGATGCGGAAGGTACCATCCTTTTTCTGAAGGAAACTCAACGGGTTTAGCGTATCCTTTAAATATGTAGCCTGCAAGAGTTTCCACGTACCTTTTTTTCAAATCAGGATTCCTATCCAACCTTCTTCGTAAATACGAAAGTCCAATCAACGCCTGATTACGGTTGTTGTTAAGTTGGGGAGTCCCTGGTCGCCATGGCAAAGTAACCTGGTAGTGGCCATCGACTAACGTTTTCGAGTCCCTCATCAATTTCAATGCATAGCGGTCATTTTTAGACAATTCCATGCTGTTTGAGTATTGTGAAGGAATCTCATCCAGCTTCCACAAGCGTTCAATTTGGTCGTTAAGTCGATCTACTCCGACGGAAGCAAAGTTTACTGGGTAATTTTCAAAATGCTCATTCGGCCGTTCACATGTTCTTGGGCCAATCAAAGACCATCCTAACGTAGTTCTCAGCGCATAGGGTTCACTAGGCCTTCCTCTGCATTCTTCGATTACCCAAAATGCTTCCGGACCGTCGACACCGATCAGTATCAAAACTTCGGCGTTGATTACAGGGAGCTTGAAGTTTTTCAGGTGAGGCCACGAGCGCAGCTCGCGTGCTGTAATCACTGGGTTGGGCTTTACAGGCAAATTTTCGACGGCCAGTACTTCAGGAATATTTAAATGCTTATTGCCACTTAAGGAAAGAACAGTGACGCATCTTCAGGTCGAGTTTCTCCAGCAAACGACGATCGCACAGCGTGGTAGTCAAACCCTGATCCAGAAATGCGTAGGTATTGACACGCTTGTTTCCAACAGAGACACAGACAGGTACAACGTTTAAGTAAACACTACCTGCATTTGTACCGCACGTTTGCCCAGTAAAATAAGTACTTGCGCAATTAGATGACGGTGCAGAACTTTGTGATGTAGGGACGGCGACAGGGTTCGAACGATCAACTTCTCGATGTAGCAGAGCGTGATGTTTCAACTCGCACTTGTCGAATGAACAGGCGCTCTTTTGGAAGCAAAACTTAGCAATGTGACCTTTTTTCCCACAGTTATCACACAGTCGTTTTTGTCTCATTAAAAGCACGCGATCGGCCATGGTTTTGTTTCTAAAAAGAGTACAGTTAAATATGGTATGACCACCGCCACACGCGATACATTTTTCTTTCTGTTGAGAAGGCTCACATATGGTATGACCACCGCCACACGCGATACATTTTTCTTTCTGTTGAGAAGGCTCAACCGATGTAGTTTTGGTAGTAAATATCTTGCCGTTAATAGTTTTCTTTGAACGACTGTTAATAACCGCCGTATGCGACGATCTTGCAACTTCGGCCTCTTCTTTTACAAATTTCACGAGATCGGAAAATGAAGGATCGCAACCGTCTCGTTCTATGAAAGCCGAAGAGAAAATCCACCTGGATTGCGTGCTGTAAGGAAGTCTGTTAATTATTTTTGCAATGTTGTCAAAATTATTTAAATCGGCATAATAGTTTAAATGGGATAAAGTAGTCTCGCATTCCTGTACCTCTTGAGCGAGTGTAATCATACCAGTTGAATCGTCTAATTTAATCTTCAGTCCATCGGCAAGTCGTTTCACATAAGCACGAGCAATGACGTTCTTTCTTCCGTAGTTTTCCTTCAACGTCTGCTTACCTTTTTGGTAACCAACAGCAGGATCTAAAATTAGACAGAATTCGATTAAGCTTTTGGCTTTGCCTTCGCAATGTTGTAGCAGGTACAAAAGCCTGCGTTGGTCGTCCAACTCTACTTGTTCGACAGTCGTCTCGAAGGTGGTCATGAATCTGGAATACTTCATCGGATCGCCGTCGAACTTAATCAGCTCCAATGGTGGCCTGTGAATGCTGTCTCTAATCGCACTAGAAAAAGAATGTAAGGCTTCATCAAGATTGGTGGTAGTAGTTTTTAAACAACTAGCGCTACTAGCAACAGGTTTACTTTCAAATGGAGTATTTTTGGAGAGCGTAAACCTACTGAAGACTGACGGGATTTCATCAAGCGCAACTTCCTCGATTTTCTTGGGCTGCGATACTTTGGCAGAACGGGCTGGGGTAGTTGACGTTGCAGGAAGGTTTTGTCCGGCATCGGTTACGGGTCTTGTAAATGTAAAGCCAGTTAAGTTAAAACTATTGCTAGCTCGCTGCGGGGTTGTTCTCAAACCGAACATCTTTGGACAGCACACTGGAAGTTGACGGAATATTTTTTCATGCGCTTTCCTCGATTTTCTTTGGCTTCAATACGTGGACTGAAGGGGCCGATGCTGTTGAAGTTGATTGAAGGTTTTGAGTATTATCAGTTACTGGTCGGTTGGATGCAATGCCAATTTTGTTTAGTTCTAAATTAGGGCTAGGCCTATTGCTTACCTCAACGCTCGACGCTTCAAGTCGCCACTCTTCATCCTCTGCTTCAGGAATGTATCCTCCTCGGTCCAATTCTTCTTCGAGAACTTGGTGCTCGAGCGACGCATGCTCAAGTTCATGTGAGGCGGTTAAAATGTCTATAGTTTCTTGTTCGACAGCTTCTTCGCGTTCACGTCTTTGTCGCGCTTCAGTTTCTTCTAATTCACGGCGTTGTTGACGCTCTGCACGCTCTCGTTGAAGTCTTTGCTGGTCTTGCAACTGCTTGACTTTCAATCGAGCAATTTGTAGTTTAGCAGCGGCTCTAGCTTTAATAACGCTAGAACTGCTCGAAGCGTTCGAACGAGCGGAGCGAGATCTTAATGAACGCGGCGCTGTCACAATATTAGAAATATCTTTGGGGTTAATTTAAATGTCTCTGGCCATTCAGAGGCCTTTGTATCAAATCTCGCTTTTCGTACATGCTCGTCTTTCGTCATTGCTTCAAGTGTCTTATAAGCGGTCTCTTCGGTCTCGTTAACAGTTTTTCTGGACAAATCACTATACACGGAATTGATTCGGAAAAGAACTTGCTTGAAAGCTTCGCTGTCTTCTATTTCCGAATATGACATAATCATATCGGCTTTATCATACAGTGCGTCTAACAAAGCTTTAAGCTCTTTACAACGGGAAATACTCTATACCGACATCATCTGGATAGACTTTCTTCAATTGGTCACTAACTTTCATCAAACAGATTTTAAAACTTCGATGTAACAGTAATTCTAAAATTTCCGAACTGCGGTCTCACGAAACTACCCTATCAAAACGCGCCAAATTCCAAACAGATAATCACGTTGTATTGGTAACTCAAAACAGTAATTTCTGAACAGCTTCAAAATATCTTTCTTCACAGTAACGATAAAGCAGGGTAGCGATAGCAATGGCGGTTTTAAAATTTGTTTTGGGTCACGTCCACCGCACAATCTCATCGACTAAAAGGAAACACTGGGAAATCACGCAATATAAAGCACTAGATTAACCACCGGTCGGCAAAGAAATGAGCGACCAATCAGAACACGACAACGACGTACGAAAGAGCGACCAGATAAGGAAGGATTAAGGAAGTAAGAGATCTGTCAAGAACACAGCGGATAGCCAGAAGCTAGGACGAACTAACTTGACGCAACACTATTGATCAACCTAATCGGTAAAAAAACTTTGAACAGCAACGATTCTGCACTCGAAATAGTGATACTCAGGGTTCAAAATTATTCCTTGCTTGAGTTTCACAGTTTACAGCTATCATCCCCGAGTGTAGCGAAGAGGAACGGATACAAACCGCATTTCGCACTAGTTTTACAAAACGTGCTATATTTCAAACAAAAGTAGCAATAAACGTAAACCGGGTGTGAAAATTTTTCGTAAACTTGTCCATTTATGCCTGTATTGATTTATCATTCAGGCTAAAGCCAAAGCTAAACCTCCCCAAAATTTTGCAGTTTAATAGCGCCAATTTTGGGGAGGTTTTCGCTTATTGTGCGTTGCCAATTGCCACCCTACTTTTTTAAACTTTACATCCTTGGATATCTCGGAGGCAACGACCTCGCAGAGCCTCATAAGAAGATGCACCGTATAGATCAGAAGACACGTCATCGCTGCTTTACACGGAAGTGAGGTCTCGAGGGAATATGGATACGTCTGTTTGTGTTGCAAAAGAAGCTGCTTCAGTTCTTCCCAACAAACGATTACAAAATTCAGAAGATTTTAGAAGACATATAATTCATCCTTACCTTTCCTATTTGTCACATATTTTGGGAGTAATGAATCACTGCAATTGTTATCTTCAGGGGCCTGGAAGCAAATGAAATCAAATTTTCATTATACTCGCGGTATTACGCCGAAGCGTGTAACGAGTGGCGGGGCCCATCTCCACGGCTAAGCGCCTGGGGTACACATCTCCGAAGAAACGTCGCAGCGGTGGCGAGCCGTTGGCGACACTGCGTTGATTTGACCGGCCCGGGAATCGAACCCCAGACCTCCCGCACCGAGAGCGTGTGCGCTTAGCAACTGAGCTAACGGCCGGTCTGGGTCTGGAAGCAACATCGTTAATTTTGCAATTAAATTGACCACATCAGATGTGGGCAAAGTGCGGCTCGCAAGCCATAAGCGGCTTTTTGACCCTCGAGACGTGGTTCTTCAGCTCTGTGTGAGAAACACCGAAGACCTTTTTTGTTTTGCAATTGTACTTACTCCCCCCATTTCCAGCTCTTGTGTGATCGAAGACTTTTTTGCTCTTTCATTCTGCATTTGCATCTTCTGTGGGGTTGAAGACGTTTTTTATGGTCTTTGATTGTTCTACTTTTCCGCAAGTGGCTCTTTGAATAAAAATTTTGTCCACCCTTAGACTGCCTTCATCCAAAAGCTCGATTCGCAATAATGACTCGCTCATAGTGAGATTTCTTCGAACTTCAAAGCTGTGTTGCCCAGATAGTAAGCCGCAGTGTTACTTGCTATGTGCGTCAGCGCAATACCGCGAGAGTAATGAACAATGGATTTAATTACGTGTTCGTTTTTGTATTGTAAAGTAAGCCTTTTAGTACAGCTCTTTTTATGTTGTCATGGTCGAAATTCATCATAGATAGGTGGTACGCAGCTACAGAAAAGGTCCAGAAGTGGTACGCAGAAAGCAAAAAGTAGGGAACCCCTGAGGTAGAACGAAGCTAGCTCATTTACAAAAATAAAAGATTGCTGCAGTTAGGTGAATCTGACAACTCTATAAATTTCCGACCAAGTATCAGCCCGGTCTCTAAACTTCAAGCGCTCTTAACCACTTTAAAAGCAGCCCGGTCTAATCTCAACCGGGGGCGGATCCAGGGGGGAGGTATGCAAAAAGGCCACTACAGTATGCAAATTTTCAAAAATTTTCCGGGAGAGCATGCCCCCGGACCCCCTAGAGTCGTTTTTGGTACTTAAGTTGCTCAAAATTAACTCTGCTGGGAAAAACACACGCGTGAAAAAGTTACGAAAATTGGTGCCTTCTGCATGAAAAAATTTCTGAATACGCCGTGAAATCAAACATTTTCAAAAGGCTTATTTACGCCCGTTTTACGGCTCTAAACGTCTTTGCATTTAGTTAACATTCAACCTAATTTAAAATTACATCCTCTTACCACCAAAACTTTCTGGATCCGCTCATGGTCTCAACTATAACAATAATTCCTCAACAATTCGATGAGCGACTAGTTGTAAGTTTTGCAACAGTGGCAAAAACGGCTTCTCGTGGTTTCACTGTAAATTGATTTGTGAAAAGGATATTCACGATCAAATAATAACTACAAGATGTTCAGAGAATACCCCTAACATTTTCCAAAAACTTTTTTTTCCATATTATTTTTAGGTATACATATTTTTTTTTATCGGCAGTTTTTTATCTAAAAATGCATTTTTTGTCTATAAGTAGTTAAAAAAATAAATTACCATAGATCCAATTCAGACCTTCCGTTCAGCTAAAATGAGGCGGTTCATCAGATTTTCGGATATTTGGGTCCCGGACAAATGAGTCCCGGACTCTTGGGTCCCGGACAAATGGGTCCCGGACATTTGGGTCCCGTACAAATGGGTCCCGGACATTTGGGTCCCGTACAAATGGGTCCCGGACAAATGGGTCCCAGGCAAATGGGTCCCGGACAAATGAGTCCCGGACAACTGGGTCCCAGACATTGGGTCCCGGACAAATGGGTCCCGAACAACTGGGTCCCGGATAATTGGGTTCCGGACAAATGGATCTCGGACAATTGGGTCCCGGACAAATGGGTTCCGTACAATTGGGCATCAAGACAAATGGGTCCCGGTCAACACTAAAATAGCCATTATAGCATGTAAATTTTCAAAAATTTCCCGGGGGAACATGCCCCCGGACCCCCCTAGAACATATTTTGTTTCTTAATCGGGTTCAAATTAGTTCAGCCAAAAATATGCACACAAAAAATGTGGAAATTATGCCCCCCCCCTTGAAAATTTCTCGCTACACCACTGCCGGCCCTGGTTGTTAAGTGAAGTAAATCTGGACATTGGTTTTGCCCTCCCTCCCCCCTTCCCCACTTTAGAAATGCTTCCGCCATCGCTGCCAATAGCATATGAAGTTGAATGGGAATGACAAAGGCAGCTAAGGTCTTTAATAAGCCCAGTCTTAATAGGGTTAAGAAAGCCAAAAAGGTAAGGTATAATTACGTACGAAAATGTATCAAAATACGTGCGTAGGTTTCAAACTAGGGTACGTAGATGCAAAATCGGACGTAATCGCATTTTGTGTGAAGACATATCCGTCAGATTCGTTCATGAAAAATCGCACAAATATGCATGAAATGCAAAATCGGATGAAAATCGCCTTGTGTGTAAAACCACCTTTACCTTCCATTTTGCTGGCGGATAAAGGGGGCCACACGTGAAGTTTTCGGGGGGGCGCTTCAGTTGGCCCAGCGCCGGGACTGGCAGAAGAAACTTGTTGAGCTGAACGTATCAGATTAGGTTGGTTAACGTAACTATCGTGTCACGAATTGTATTTATTACTCCGTAACTGCTAAAAATCATTGCAAAACACGAACACCCATCATTGATTTTCTATTATCATTATTAATGCTTCCATAATTAATATCTAAAACGTAATTAATAAATAAATAACTGAGGTTATTTTCAAATTATATTGAACTGAAAATTCAACAGTAATTGAGGGAGACTGCGAAGTGAGTTTGCGCTTTTCGAGTCAGCAGCCACCCGTTACATAATGTCAAATGCGATCGGCTCCAGCCGCTAATCGAACCCGTCAAGTAGGATCTGTCACCTGCGCGCGGTACCGCTAGGTCATGTCGCTGACGAATGCCTCCTCAGACGCTACTGTATGTATTAGATATTTTGTCCATTTGTCAACCGAATCTACAATCATCGTATGACAGAAAAAGTGGAAAGTTCAAGCTTATCATTCTCAGAATCTTTTGTGCTTTTGAAATACTGTAGGTACAGTTTTATAATAAGAGTAACAAATACGTACTGTACATGCTGTGCAATCTGCCATGAGCAAAACATTTAAAAAAATACTTTGTCTTTTTGTTTTACTGATTACTTTCTTTTTGGGACGTTATTTTTGCATACAAGCATTGCCTAGTTTGTGGCTGAATCAGATGCAAGAAAAGAACTCCGTGAAACCACTCAAAATATTTCAACCTGCGAAAAATGATATTCCATCCGAGGTTTACAATAAAAATTCACCATTTTACGGAATGATTTATAAAAATGTCTATGGATTACCAATCACTGCATTTCCAAGTCAATCACTGGAAGATGAAGTTCCCGAGTGGTGGGGTAACTACTTTTCTTCCCTAATCTTATCAATGGAAAAAGATATAAAGCAAAATCCAAATCAGAACCCAAGTTTGTTTACTCAGTCAGGTATAGTAACTACTTCTAAAACCATCTACAATCAGGGTGATGAGTTCGAAGCCACTATTACATCTGTTTACGGAAGTGGGAAACCAAAAAGCTGTGGAGGAGATTACTACCGTGCACGATTGATCCGTCGTGATGGGGAATACACTGACGGGATTCCTTGCAAAGTACATGATAATGATGATGGAACTTACTCTGTGAAAGCTCCGCTCGTGCTGAATGGTACATTAACATTGGATGTAAAATTAGTGCACGTACTGCAGGGCATTAAAGAGATTGTAAATGTAACCACAGCATCAATACCATCTGCGACTTTCACAGCAACGTTGGGGAACGAGGAAGTAGTGAAATGCGGACAATTCAAAAAATGGTACGTATATGGACTTGCTTTGATATGCAATTTTTTATTTCATGAGTTTATGACTAGGATCAGTTGTTATTGGATTACAATCAAAAAAACATTGACTTAAAAAATTAAATAAAGTTGATCTTGATGATTTTACAAAGTTTACATTTAATAAAACATATTACATTACCTTTTGAGATTATACATTCCGGGAATGTAATTATACATTAACATGTAAGTTTTTGGCGGCACTTGCGAAATATTACTTCCGTCTTCCAGCTTAAACCAGCTGGACGAATTAAAACGTATTGGTAAATCATGAAATGTTGTGCGTTTTTGACTTTTATTTGATGTTGCATGAGTCTCCTTTGAAGTTAAAATTCTTGGATTGGGCTTGCACTGCTTTTTTGCTAATGCATTTAACCCAGACACGATGTACCTTTCATTTCCGCAAAGTTAATAGGAACTCTCACCGGTTTTTGATTTTGATAGATTTAGCACCAAACCAGTTGTTCCGCCGCTAAATTTTCGCTGAACGTAGTGACCTAACAGATTGCCTTTCGTGTGTTCTCGATCATTCGATGATTTCGCATTGTACGGTATCTCGTGAATCGTCATTTTATGGTTAGCAGTAAGCTAGATAAAACCCCCACTTCTGTAGTGGGACTTGCTTGGTAGAACACGGATATAGAATCGCTGCTGGTTTGCACGCCCGGTAATATTATGTACAAGCATGCCAAATTACACTATATGGGACCTACCCTTCACAGTATTCCTCTATCGCTTTCGCTGCACGGGAAATTTTGGGATAATTTAAAATGGCAATTAAAGAACTACTCTGTCTTACAAAAGCAAGCTAAGGTGAGCAATCGTTGGTAGAAAATTAGGCTGGTCTGATTAATATCTTTAAAGTGAGATCCGACTGTCTCAGCGCAATCCTACCATAAAACTGCTGAAAATGTCGGGTGAAATAGCTTCCTTAGGATACAGAAGATTTGTTAGTGGACTAGCAGTAATTCTGCGTTCAGAATCGACCCAGCAGTTCCGCGCCCAGATTACATACATGTTATGTGACGGGTTTATAACAGTGGAACCGATCGCATTTGACATATGTACTGGGTGGCTGCTGACTCAAAGAGCACAAGTTCACTTAGCAGTTTCCCTCATTATACTGTTGAATTTTATTGCAATATTATTTGAAAATATACATCCTATAGCATCAAACAATAACATATTTGCAGAAAGAGCTTCAGTCTGCCAATTCTAAAGACCATCGTCAACTTGCTGCTAAGTCATACACTGTACGTCCATTAACAACCCGTAAAAATTGCTTGTCACGAACAACATTTTGCTTGTGCTGTCATTCATTTTCACTTTTCGTGAACGAGTAATATGGGACGCCGTTATGAAAAAAACTATTTAGCAAATTTTGTACGAATTTTCAGCAACATTTACACAGTTTCACAGCTATTTAGTTAAAGCGAAGTGGACTGCCGCCAAAACGCTTCGAAAAATAGAATAACAGCCAAAGTGTAACGACATTTAACAAATAGCAGCGATTTTTATTAAATAACGGCGGTACTTAATAAATAACGCGACATTCACTAAGTAGCGGCGATATTTAATAAACAGCAGCAACTTTTAATAAATAAGAGTGACATTTAGTAAACAGCAGCGACATTTAATAAATTGCAGCGACGTTTAATAAATAGCAGCGACGTGTAGCTAAAGTGCAGCGAAAAATTAAAGTGCTGCGGTAATATGCTATAGAGATAAACATTGTTTCCATTTCGTGTAATCTTGAAATTGATTTCGAAAAGTTTAATGTTTATTTATTAAAATTTGAATTACTATTGGCACAGTGTATCTATATTACTATTAGTGGAACCACTTTCTGTGCTTAGTGTCTGGAACAAAAATCAGTGCTTAGATGTTGTGTTGCCATTTTTTATTTTCGTTTTCAAATTTTTTTATGAAATTTACAAGGAGTTTCTAGTCTACTTTATTGTTAAACTAATTTGGCAATAAATAAAAGTGAGAAATTTTGGTATGGGGTAAATGATAAAGTATGGGGAGTATGGGAGGTGTTGGAGATGTGGGGGTTGTGAGGAAGTGTGGGGAGTAAAAGTGGGGAAGGTGTCGGGAAGGTGTCAGGTGAGTGTGGGCGAAGGTGAGGGAAGGTGTGGAGAAAGGTGTGAGGGGTGTGTGAGAGAGTGTGGAGGGGTGTAAGGTGAGTGTGGGAAAGTGTGGAAAGACGTGCCAGGTGAGTGCGGGGGAGAGGTGTCGGATGAGTGTGGGGAGAAGTGTTGGGTGAATGTGGAGGGTACTAGCTCACTGTCCCCTGTTCACTCCACCTCATGGGATAACTGGATTGGTCCGATTGGATGATAACACAATCACCTGGCCGCATGAATCTTGCCCGGACATATAAAATCATGCTCATACGAACGAACGAATGTGAAGAGTGTGCGAAGAGGTGTGGGAGAGGTATAGAAGAGTGTGTGGGCTCCCCCCAAACTTTCCCTCAAACCTCCCCACATCCCTACACACTTTCTCCTACTTCCCACAACCTCCACACTCACCCCATACACTCTTCCACAGCTCAATGACACTGGTCAGAGCTTATAACCATTTATTTGCATTAAAAAAAAAACTGAAATCTCTGCAAACGGCAAGTCCGCACCCACCATTCAACCCAGTAGCGAACATTTGTGGAAATTATTGGGGGTGATGGATCATTGCAGCATCAACTAAAACGTCAAGATCGTGTCAACTTCTGGTGGGCGAAGCCCCCCAGACCCCCACCGCTGTTCTTCTTTGCACGTTACTAGACTTACGATACGTCCTCCTTTTTAACCAAAAAAAAAATTGTCCTCGGAGGACGCCAAAAAATGCTCAAATGTCCTCCCTTTCGGCATTATCAACAGTGAAAGCAAGTCAAATCATTCTTGCACGAAAAATTTTGGGAAGTTTCAGTGCAAACTACGGCCTGCGGACGTGATGACCTTTTTTTGGTTTTCACTTGATTTCGGGCAAAAAATTGGACACCTGCGGACGTGATGACATCCTTTTTTTTTTGAGGTCTGCACTTGATTTTAGGTGGAGAATTGGACATCTGCGAACGTGACAGGATCGGCGCCTGGCCCCCCAATTCACATGCTTTGCCCCCTCAATTAACAAGCTTACTTTTTTGAAGACAGCGGCTTTTGTGCTTAATTTCAAACTTTGCCTTCCCCCCTCCCCGATAAACGCTTGCCCCCCTAAGTAGACTGCTCTGGCGCCGGCTCTGAGACGTGATGACTTTTTTTTTGGTCTTCACTTGATTTTGAGCAGAAAATTGGACATCTGCGGACGTGATGATCCTCAAAGATCCTATCCTCTTTTGCGCAGTGAAAATATGGTGACCCTAACGTTACCTCGTTTCAAAAGTTTTAATTAAGGCCATAAACATGAACTTCTTCAATTATTACAGACTGAACAATATTTACAAAATAACATGCCGGTACAAAAAATAAACTGAACGGTTTCGGACAAATCGACAGTCCTTCATTAGAGCATGATCAGAAATATAAAGTTAACGCAAAGCAAACTAATATAAGCGAAAAGCAAAACAGCTAGGGCACGAGTCGTACCCTTGCTGGCACGAGTAGTACCCTTGCTGTTTTGCTTTTCACTTAATTTAGTTTGCCCTGGGCGCGTTAGCTTTCCATTTTCGATCATGTTCTGATGAAGGACAGCAGTGTGGCCGAGTGGTTCGGAGCGTCGTTTTTACGACGGCCATCATCGCAAGATTGATGGTACAACTCCAATCCAAGCCTGGTTGTTGCGTCCTTAGACAAGATGCGTCATGGCAATTATCTCTGCTTGGAGGAATGCAAGCAGCAAGAAGCAAAATTCAAGCGGAAAAATCGGAAACAAGGGCAACTCCTAAGCGAGTCTGGATTCGTCCTATGCATAGCGCCTTCGTCGCTTTCTCGTGACAGGAGGATAAAAATAAAGAAATCATCATCATCAAGGACGGTCGAGTCGTTCCAAAACGCTCAGCATATCTTCTGCATGTTATTATCTAATCAAGAACTTTTTATGTTCTGAACTTATTATCTGTTGCTACAGTATAGATATTACAGATCTCCTCTCTCCCTAAGTTATATTAGGCTATGAGCTGATAGCAAAGATAAAGCTAATATGCTGATAGCTGCTACGAAAAGTGATGATTTAAATAATATTAATTGATTGAAATGGTCACTAATAGTGACGAAACTTTTACCTCACAAAAAGCAAATCAATGGAAACGTAATAACCTAATTATTACCAGACAGTAAAATAGTCGGACGTCATCATTTCTGTAGGCTATGTGTAGTGACAGTCAACAAAATCTGAGATCACAATACCTTACTGGCTTAATTGTACCAGTGCACTTACTGCGATTGCTCGCTGATTACTCCCTCCTCTGCCAACCGTCACCTGAGATTGAATGTTTTATAGAAATCGAGTAACAATTTCTTCTCAAAAAATATTGAAGGGATGCATCCCCCCATCCCCTCGGGATGTACGCCCTTGATTCAACCAGTGACACGTCATTAAGAAATTGATCTCAGCAAGCTCAAACACTAATTTTTGTGGGTTCTCTACTTTCCCCGAAGACCTTACGGGCAGACTCTCTACTCTGTGATTAACGATTCTACTAAACATTATTATTTTTGATTTCTTTTCTGATAAACGTTCGGTAACTTGGTTTATGCGTAAACACATTTTTTCTGTTTTGTTTAGGATGTTTAAATAAAGTCGAATAGGTGTACGCAAGAACAGAATCATAAAACATATTGAGGCTAAAGGTACACTTTGTTAGTGATTGTAAGAGCTTGCTTGATTCCAGAATTGTAAGCACAAATTCAGACTGAAATTTGTGTTATGCATTCTTCGTTACTATTTGCTGTTATGCAAGCATAAAAGAAATAGTAACCTATTGCAGGGGTGTCCAACCTTTTTGGCCAAAGGGCCACATGCAATTTACGAATGATTGCGCGGGCCACCGGAGTGTTTACTGCTAGGACGTTACTAAAACTCTAATCGTAGAAATGCTGATACATTAATGTCACATCTGTACTTGTGATGATTATTAAAGTGATGATTATTAAAGTGATGATCGCGTGATTTCCACCTGCATTGTGAAAAGTTGTTTGTAAGGTATCTCGTTACTGTGTTGAGATTAGCGATGCAGTATTCTGTTTTGGAATTTTAATCTCTTGATCTTGCTCTATTGAATGTTTCTATTTTTTCATGGTGTTGATTGGTTGGATTTTATGAACATCTGAGGAAAATTAGATTCATTTTCAGCAAACAGCATACTAATTTTGGAAAAGATTTGTTTTATCCTATTCAATTTATTTGGACGTCGATTTGATTGCATCCAAAAAAGCCATCAGTTGTTATCGTTACCATCTGATACTTTTCTATCTAGTACTATTCATCCATTTGTTTGTTTTTTCGCTATATTTCTGTATCTTCTGCTCAGCTTTTTATTAGCTATATTCACCTGACGAGCTCTAATGAGAGCGAAACCGGTCGTGGATTGCTATTTCTATCCGCAGCTATATTATTTTATAATGTTTTCTTTGTTTTTCTTGAAATTAATCTAGCTAACTCCATTAGTCTGTTCTTTTTCTCTTTTGCAACTGCTATCTTTCTTTTCACTGTATTGAATGCCCAAACGCCAGATTGAGTAATTTTGTTGTGTGGTTTTCGATATGGTCCTCCCTGATTGTTATCACTGATGAGGGACGTAATCCCGAAACAGGATGGCTCAGGTCTTATCTTGTATAATCTTAGAAATGTGTATTTTTACATTATAAGAACAATAAACGTACCAACAGTAAATTCAACAAAGTTTTTGCTACGCGTCGACATTTCGATGTCAAGTTTGGCACTGTTTTTTTTTTTTTTTTCTAACAAGCTTGGCAATATTCGGCAAGATCGAACGATTTTCTTCTCGACTAAGTCGGTTTCCGACCAAAAAATTCGAGATTTTCGCGTCTCAGACGAAAGCGCACCCAGGATTCGGTAAAGGAAGGGGGCACAACCGAGGGTGTGGGGGCGAAGCAGGCAAAGGGGGTCGGTTTTCACATAAAAAAACACTCATTTTAGCACACTTTTTTAACGAAAAAGGGCATGCAGCGAGTGCAGTTACTCGTGACAATACAAAAATATTTTCGCAGCTTACGGTATGTCTAAAAGCAGAAGCATGGCCAAAATAAGTGAAAGGAGGCTGCAACCATTATCAGTTTAAGAAATTATTGACTAAAAGTTAGGTTTTAGCACCTTATTATAGAGCCAAAAGGGGGGGCATGGCACCGTGCTCCCCCTGCGTGCGCCTATGGTATAAATTCGGATCGCGACCAAATCAAATTCAAATCTTCGTTATACTCGCAATATAACGCCGAAGCGTGTAACGAATCGCCGGACCCATCTCCGCGGCTCAGCGTCTGGGCTACACAGCTCCGAAGAAACGTCGTAGCGGTGGATTTGACCGAGCCAGGATTTGAACCCTAGATCTCCCGCATCGACAGCGTGTGCGCTAAGCAGTTGAGCTAACGGCCGGTCCAACCTAGTTTATTACAGACTACTTTTGAAGCACGAACACGATTGTGTGGAAAGGATGTGAACGTAACAATATCGAAAATGTGATGCGAAACAATTTCCATTGTGATGCAATAAAATTAACCTACAAGAAAGCAAGCATTAAGTGACAATTTCTCGGAATGTAAGTTCACCATAAATTACGTAGCAATTAAGTTGATAATATTGGTAATTTCGGAAAAGTCCCGCGGGCCACTCTAAACCTTTCCGCGGGCCATATGTGGCCCGCGGGCCACGAGTTGGACACCCCTGACCTATTGCATGCTCATCGTTCCCATCTAGAGTGCCTCTGTGATGCAGTAAGTTGTGTTTACTGGTCAATAACCGCTCTAAGCCTTACAACAATTAGATCGCTAGACTATGCTATTTCTTTTTATCTTGTTTCAGGTTAAAAGGTGCTTCTTTCTGTGACTACAGCACTCCATGGAACAAAGCAAAGTGGTTTTGTGAAAAGCCACTAAGTAATAATTGCTCTAAAATTGCTTATATGGAATGCGATTATGACAAAAATAAAGAAAGGAAAGTTTGGAAATCTATTTGTCACAAGTACAGATGTGACATTAATGTATCAGCAATCAATATCCAAGTAAGGAAGAGCCCAAGTTTCCAGTTTAACCGTAATCTTCCAAATTGTCCTAGCTTATTCGCATTGAAGGAAGCGGATTCATCTAAAGCAGCAGCATCTGCTACTGGTTACTTTGAGAAGCAACAATGGAAATCCTTGACATGCCAAAACATTAAATTTACTAATGCGTTTCAATCTTTTCCAACCTGTTTCTTGAAGAACAAAGTGGTTTATATGTTAGGAGATTCTACTATGCGAGAAATTTTTCTTTTGACAGCAAAAAAATTTAATTTGAGAGTAACAGAACCAGCTGCACCTACTGCTTGGCAGCGACCTAGAGTTGCATACGATGCGAACGAAGCACTTCAGAACTTCAGGATGTATTATCGTGCACATGGACCGCCTTTGAAGAGTCCAGGACCACCATTTACTCGTCCATTTGTTTCAGATATAATATCCAACATCTTAATAGGAGGAAAAGACGTGTATGTTGTTTTCACAATTGGAATTCATTTTCATGAAATTAATCCCGACTTATTTATGTCTAGACTCAAACAGATATACATAGCTATATTATATCATCACAAAATGTTTTCCGAAACAAAATTTATCATAAAAGGGATGAGCGTAGTAGAACCAGCAGATTTTTGGGACTGGACGTTGTACCGATATGAAATTATACTAAGGGAGTATTTTAAGGGTTTAAACAACGTCTTGTTTGTAAATTTATGGGACCTTACTACAATTTGGCCGTTACATGAAGATGTTCATGCACCTTCGCAGATTCTTGATCAAGAATGGTTATTGTTGTTTAGTTACATTTGCAACTAATATCAGCTATGTGTTTACAGTGTCAACAAAAGTAAGAAATCAGTCAGCCCTCTTATTACTTCACCATGGCAAAGGTTAAAAACTTTTCTACCTGTAGTATGAAGATGTAACGAGGGGTGGCACTAAAGTCATACCTCATCTTTTCATTGTTCAAGCCACACAGGTAACCACAATCCGTCATCATTGTATTAGCGCTCCTTCTGTTGTAAACTTTTAGTGCTTGTTTCAAGTTTTTGTTTCCAAACTCGCTAATAAATGGCGCGTTATGATAACGAAATGTCAAAGTAATTATAATCAAAGAAACTTTTAGTTACACTGAAATTACTGAATGCTAAAAGCTTTGTGTTTTCGTAGTTTAATGAGGTGTTGCATGCATGCAAAATATGTCAAGTCATTTTCAGGTTTTTGTGTTTTTTCTCGGTTTACTATTTTGAGTCAATCATCCAAGTGTTTTGCTGTGCATCTAAATGATCCTTTTTTTATACCACAGTGACTTTTAATCGTTATATCACTGGCACCTTATTTTAATCATTCGTAAGTTTTCGCTCAACCAGAGTTAATGCACAATTACATGACAGTAATTACGGTAGGATCTAAGTAAAAGCAGATCTGCACCACATAAAAATCACCATGCTCCATGTATGATAGTCTCTCAATCACTGATAATTCGGGCAAGCTTTTGCAATTTTTTTTTACAGCTTTCGACAGCTTCCAAAACACTCAGACTCTACGTAGTTTGGTGTTTTAAGCTGTTTCCATAAATTTTATTTTGCAAGTTTTTGCTACTTTTTTCGATTTTACGTGAAACGTTTTATTGCAACTTTATTAGATTTTTGCGCAAAATGTGTAAGTGAAAATGTGATTTGAAAATTATGCTTTGAAATTAGTGTGGCAACCAAGGGGTTACTACGGTACGGTACGGAATTATTTTCCGTACTATTTTCCTCTAAAAATGTACCGTACCGTAATTTCGTACCTCTCAAAAATACCGTACGTAACAGTACGGTACGGAATTTTTTTCCGTATCGTAATATCGTACCTTTCCGTACCAATTTTTTTTTCAACCAGTTTACGTCAAGAAAATTCAGCAGGAAACTTTTTCCATTGTATTTTTTTTATGTTTAGTTGCATATTTATTCTCCTATCACGAGAAAGCGATCAATGCGCTATACGAGCTCACTTAGGAGTTGCCAGCCATCTGTCTACCACACCAAGATGGGGGAATTCCGCTAAGTGCCTTTCCAAACGGTACAATAAGTAAACTTGCCGCCTTGTCCTTCACACTGTCCCTTTAATGCTGAGCGTCGAGCAGGGAAGCTGTGAATACCAGTTTTAAAGTCATTGGTTTGACCCGACTCGGAATCAAACCCCAGTCTATACAGCTCCCGAGGTGAAGGCTGTTACCACTCGGCCATCTGAGCTGTAAAAGTCATGTCAAAGTCCAGATTAATCGTTCTTCTATTTTAGCTGTTGAACAAAACTTTGCTTTTATGGGCTACAAAACTATATTGGTTATCTTCCACACCTGTGGAGAAAAAAGCGAAAACTAGGGGGGGGGGGGGGCAGGGCCGGTTTGATAGCCAATGATCGAGGAAATTCATTTTCGTTTGCTCTTACGCAGCAACCTCTAAAAAAGTTTTTCATCCGGCAAGGGGGGTGGGGGTGTTCTAGTGCCCCTCCTGGTTACATACCAGACGAAATCAAGAGTTTTAATACCTCAATAAATCATTAAACATAGCATCGGTATTCAAACATCAGAACAATGAATCAAAGAACAATAGTTGCATCAAAGGGCCAGGCTACAGGCCTGCAAAAATATGAGGTCTTACCCCTTCACTAAAAAGCTTTGTTCTCTCGAAAATGGTAGGCTTCGTATGCTATTAACTGATACGTATTGGTAGTTCGTATTTTGTTTTATTGCTTCTTTTTACAATAAATAATTGTTCTTTCCATAGATCGGCACAATTTCGATAATTAGAACTTAATGGCACATCATGAACTGGCTTCGCTATACGCACGATTATGATTGAACAACCGAACTATAATTATGGCATAACAATTTAGCTTGTTCACAGTATTGTTACTTAAAATATTGTGAGGGGCGACTGGTGGTGTGAACGGCGAGCGCAACTGACGGGGTAAAGTCATAGGCAAGAAGGAAAGTGCAATACTTGGAAGCAAAAGTGCAAAGCGTGCGTTACTGGAGTACGGAAAGAGTACGGTACGGAAAATATAATACCGTATTTCCGTACCGTACTTTTTCTAAAAATTCCGTACGTAATTCCGAATCGTACTTTTTTCCAAAATCTAACCGTACCGTAATTCCGTACCGAACCATACCGTAGTAACCCCTTGGTGGCAACAACATTTTACGTTCCACAAGCACAAAAATAATGACGATTAGTTGGCTTATATATATCAATCGAAAACTGCAACAATGAAGGCTGCGGAGCTCCACGAGATTACTCGCAACGAACCATTCGGCTTTATACTGACGTAACAAAACGCCATATTGGTGACAACCCGACGCATGGACACGCAATCAACCGACGCAATCTCAACAAAACAACTCTTTTGAGCTGAGCACCACGCTGGCTTGCAATGCTTTATTCATTCGTGCTGCAGATCACTTCTCTGCCTAGCACTGTAATCCTTCACTTGCAATGCCTCTCGTCACTCACAGCAAAGGAGAGTACTGTGGCAACAACATCTTACGTACCACAAGTACAAAAATAATCACGTTCAATTGGGTTTTATATCAATCGGAATCTGCAGCAATAAATGCGGCGGAGCTCCACAAGGATACTCACAACGAACGTCGTTGTTTTGACTCTCAGGCTTCAAAGTGACGTAACAATACGCCGCACTAGTACAGAATTTCAGTTTAATAGCAGTATTTCTTTGAATTGTATAACAACGAGCCTTGTGACATTTGAATTGGTTGGTAAAAAAGCAATTTTTCTTTCATTTCTTTGTTTTACTGCGACATTTATGGTTTTGACCAAGCCAAGATCATTTGAAAAGTGTAACTGGGTGGTAACTAGTGAGTTGCTTAAGCTACAAAAGTAGTGTTGCTTAAACTCGTTGTGCAGTGTGCGTTGTGTTTAAGCTCGTTATGGGTAACCTCATTGTGCATAGTCCTAAATCCAACTTTTTACTACAACTTTCTTCAAAAATGAATGCAACTTTTCTTAAAAATAATTGCAACTTTTTTAGAATTTTAGCGCTACAAAAACTTGCCCTACTGATAATACTAATTAAATATTAGATATAAATATATTTTAATGGTACAGTTATCTCCCGCCTGAACGCCTTGCTTGAATCTAGACAAAGGGTTTCTATGAGGCGCCATATGTAAAAAAATTGATATAAAAAAAGTACCTACTTTTTTGCCACATTTACCGTAAAAAAATGTATTATATAATACATCTTCACATATGTTATATCAGAATTTCCTATATACAATTCACAAAAATGTTCAATTTTGGCACATTTACAAATCAAACTGTTCTGATATGTTATATCAGAATTTCTGATATGTTTGAATCAAAAAATTCTACTCGTTTTGGGCACATTTACAAATCAGACTGTTCTGATATAATATATCGGAACAGTCTGATTAGTAAATGTGCCCAAAACGAGTAGAATTTAATATATCGGAACAGTCTGATTAGTAAATGTGCCTAAAACGAGTAGAATTTTTTGATTCAAACATATCAGAATTTCTGATACAATACATCAGAACAGTCTGATTAGTAAATGTGCCCAAAACGAGTAGAATTGTTTGATTCAAACATATCAAAATTTCTGATATAACATATCAGAACAGTCTGATTTGTAATGTGCCCAAAACGAGTAGAATTGTTTGATTCAAACATATCAGAATTTCTGATATAACATATCGAAACAGTCTGATTTGTAAATGTGCCCAAAACGAGTAGAATTGTTTGATTCAAACATATCAGAATTTTTGATATAACATATCGAAACAGTCTGATTTGTAAATGTGCCAAAATCGAACAACATTTTTGTAAATTGTATATAGGAAATTCTGATATAACATATGTGAAGATATATTATATAGTACATTTTTTTGCAGTAAATGTGGCAAAAAAGTAGGTACTTTTTTTATATCAATTTTTTTTACGTATGGCACTTCACAGGTTTCTGCGTGCTGATACCTATCTGAAAAATATATGTAACCACGTGCTTCGTGGTTTATCGACTTTTTTGTTTCAATCGTGTTTGTGCAACGAATTTTGGCACCATTTAAATTAAGTTAAATTGGTTGGTTCGCACTGAAATAGTAACGAATTAGTCAAATACACTATAGCTTTTTACAATATAATGACAAAAAAGATTATTCCCATTAGTAACCACGTAATGGCAAACTAGACAGCGCAAGGCCATGTATGTCATGGTCATCTGCGACATGCTGCCCGTATCCACTTGTTATTCACACGTGTGAACAGGCCAACCACGATCCAAAGTACAAACAGCGAACAAAAAAAAGTAAATTAGTAAACAATTAGCCTAAAAACACGTCTACATTAGAGATAATCATTTCGAACTGTGGGACCAAGTGCACGCAGCTGCCTGCACTGCCTGTCAACCTTTGCCGTATAATAACTTTTTTTGGAAACAGATTTGGTAACGTGATTAGAATGGTAGGCTATTAACCAAAGAGAGATATTTTGTTAAGTTTTCAGGAAGACTTTTGTGGTGAAAAGAGTTCTGAAATTTAGCTACTTCAATTTTAATTGTATCATTTGTTTGTAGATCATTTGCAGCTATGCACAGCTCACTCATATTGAACTTGATCTTTCAGGTACTTGAAGGCAGTAATCGTCATTATTTGGTTTTGCGTAACTTTTGCTTTTTGCGGTAGAGCTTTTCTGCATTTTTTCATGCCAATATTCCATACTTCAGATAGGCAGTAGAAATTACCCAGCATTTTTTTTATCAACATAGTGTCCGATTTTACGGAAAATACTAGCTGCATTTGTAAAATTTTTTAGCACAGGCTATACTGTCGATATGCAGAGTTGTAGATTCCATTTTAAGTCCTGATTATCAAATACTCGTTGATATTTCACGTTAGCTTTGTCATTTAAAAACTCTCCTACGTTAAGCTTAAATTCTTGCCACTTCCCCACTGTTTACTACCGTAATCCTTGCAAGTTTTAGCGTACCCAGTCGTAAAAAAAACCTAGGTCATAATCACAATAGTGTTCTTTTCGTTTCAGAAAATAAGCATTTTGTGCACTGCTGTTGCAGCAGGATCTTTATTTTTCGTTCTGTGTTCGAACTCGTACCCACTCTTCTTCGTAATTCATGTTATGCAGGATACAAGTTGACTGAAGTAAGCCTCAAAAAAGCTCGTTTCACAATCTTTTCTTCCCTGGTTGTAGATACTTTACCTCTTGGTTTATTGCACCCTTTTTACGTTTTTTGGCTAGGGTTTGCTCGCTGTGAGTTTTAGGTCAGACAAGCTTGCATCGTTGGACCGAAAGTAGCATTTTTGGTTAGTGGTGTATTTTATTTGTTTTGGAAAGTTTGGTCGCTAGCCAAGATTACTCTGGATTAACTTTCGAGTAATTTTCGCTCCGCTGATATTTTTGAGTTTGGCCTAAATAGAATTTACTTTATTTTCTTGGTTTGGTTATATCAGCAAAAAAGCGAAGACCCAGGAGCTACCTCTGGGACATCAACGGACAGGCGCTAGTTGGAGATCTAGTGTAAGTTTTTAACAACTGCTGTACAGTTCGCGATTGAGCGGTATAGCCTATAAGCCATCTGTTTAATTAATACATTTCAAATAATAACAGCACAAAATAGGAAAGGAACACATGAAAAATAAGCGATAGAGCTTGTATTAAATCTACTCCGAAGACCTTGAACTATGGGGGAAGGGGCGAAGGGGGCAATTGCCCTCCCCCGCCGAAATATTTTCAGCTACCACTAGCCTACTTAAGTTATATCATTTGCTCGTCTCGGTGTAGGCAGGAAGCTACAGGCAAGGGCTTACCTAGGGGGGGGGGGGCACCGTGCCATGGCTCTATGCCTCTACCACCCTTTGACCATAGTGTGATCAACAAAATTAAAGCTTTTTATATAAAGTGCAGTCTTAATTTTGTCCGGCTGACGATGGTTCGTTGTACTTGTCGTTGCTTGTCATTGCTGGAGTATTTATCATCATAGAACAAGCCGGATACATTAATCAATTAACCAAGGTCCAAGTTTCTGTTACATGTTGAAGGTATTTTTGCTATAAATAAAGGTACATTTATAAAAAAAGTGCGAAAATTACATGCTTTCTTGTTGAAAAACCGCTGATATTCGTCAGCAGCTGTGGGCTTCGCATCCAGCCGCCAACAAATTGTTCGGTTTTCACATAAAAAAACACTCATTTTAGCACACTTTTTTATCGAAAAAGAGCATGCTGTGAGTGCAGTAACTATGGACAATTCAAAAATATTTTCGCAGCAGAAGCGTTCTTAATTTTAATTGGGGGCGTTGTACCATGCCCTCCCTCTTTGACTCTGCCTTTTAGTAAAAAAAGACAAAATTAATGGTGCCTGGTGACTGAATTATGCCAGACTGTTTTGATGGTTTCCGTAGATTATGGCCAAGTACGGATCCAGGGGGTAGGATGAGGGGTATGCATTCTCCTAGCCATTTTCAGAAATGTTTTTTGATGTATACAATTTTTTTCATAATTTCGAACCTCTTCAATAGCGGTAAGCGTTACGTTTCAAGCACGATTAATCGAAAATGTGCGAACAAAGCCATCATTTTGATGCATACAATTTGTCTATAATTTCGAACCGCTTCGATAGCTATAAGCCTTACGCCTTAAGCACACATAATTTAAAATGTGCGAACAAATTGTATCACATTTGGCGAAGCACGCAGAATTAGGATCAAAAAATTTAAACAAAATTTGCCTGAAAATTATGCAGAAAGCACTAAAATAGCCATTACAGCATGTAAGTTTTCAAATTTTTTCCATGGGAGCGTACCCCCGGACCCCCTAAAGCTTTTCTTGTTTCTTAATCGGGTTCAAATTAGTTCCTGTTTCTTAATCAGCTTCAAATTAGTTCCGCCGAAAAAAATTGACTTGAAAAAATGTAGAAATTATGCCCCCCCCCCCCTTTTGAAATTTTTTGCTGCGCCACTGTTTCGCAGCTTATGCGTAAAAGCAGAAGCTTGGCCAAAGTAAGTGAAAGGAGGCTGCAACCATTATTAGTTTGAGATATTATAGAGTGAAAGTTAGGTTTATCATCTTATCACAGGGCCAAACGGGAGAAGGGGAACATGGCACCGTGGCTCCCGCCCCCCTGCGTGCGTCTATGCCTCCAGACCTCCACCACCGGGACAAGCCTATGAAGTTTTGCCTCCCCCGAAATTTTTGACTGGCTACGCCACTGGGGGAATAAATACTTTTTTTTCAAATCCCCTCGTAAAATATGCCATCCCATAATGGAATCATGATGCAAAAAAATTTTTTGTCTTGTTGCTAATCTCCCTGTGCATTCCCCCTGAAAATTTGCAAACTCCCCTATATTTCAAAATTGCATATTTTGATTATTTTTTAAGATAAATAAATGATGTGACCATTCATTTTTAATGTTTTTTAACCAAGAGTACGTTTATGCGCCTAAATAACCTTTCTGATAATAATCAAACGTCACCCTTTTTTTTAGTTTATAGTACATTGACTGTTTGATGAATTTCCAGCAAAGGTTTATTGCATCCTTTTTTACCAGTAATCAATCTAATCCTAATGACAGTATAATCAAACTGAACGTGGAATTCTTAATACTATTTTTGCTGGTACCGGTAGTAGTTTAACGTGTAGTTTAACCTGCTGAAAAAAAAAACTAACAGCAGCCTAATTATTATTTGAAAACTTGTTTTGTTTTATGGACTCTTAACAATGACTTGGTAAACACTGCATAGTGGAGAAGATTTTGTTGGACTAGTATTCCGGGCATCGTAGTCTAGGCTAGCTAGGCTAACTCAAGTTCTGCATTGTTTGTTCTTCCGGTATGGTAAAAAACGGAGACAGAAAAAAACTACTCTCCAACTTTTATTTTTGACGTTTCGCTTGGCAATGAACGCCAAGCTTCATCAGAAAATACAGTGATCTGGGAAGGAAATCAACCCAGGTCGAGAACAATAAAGCGTAGTAGCACTGATTTAACTGAACAGATTAAAAGATTACGAAGTGTAAATTGGATCAACCCGATTAACTATTGCGTCACAAAAAGGTGAAATGCGAAAATAATCATCAAATTAATGTTTCGACTATAACAAAAGTCTCGACAGCCTTGCTACGCACAGCCAATCCAGGCTAAACTCATTCCAGACTGTAAAGACTCTTTTTTTTTGCATTGTTTTACCTGGACATCTCGACTTCATCTCTTTTCTAGGTTGTGCCCTATTTTTAGCAAATTTCTCAACGGAGACAGAAAAAATCTACTCTCCAATTTTTATTTTTGACGTATTATTTATAATTACAGAGATTAAATTGAAAATATTTTCGA
Source organism: Trididemnum miniatum (assembly GCA_964006365.1). Taxonomy (NCBI): domain Eukaryota; kingdom Metazoa; phylum Chordata; class Ascidiacea; order Aplousobranchia; family Didemnidae; genus Trididemnum; species Trididemnum miniatum. The sequence continues at coordinate 7,006,563 of OZ023232.1, read as the reverse complement.
ATTGTCCATAGTGACTGCACTCACAACAAATTTCTCATCTAAATCATCAAATTGTTATGTGTAATACGTAAAATCCAGTATATAAACCACAGAGATTAAATTGCATTAAAATCATTTAGCCAATGAACGGTAAACATTTGGGAGACTGTCGCCAGCAGACCTGTTCATAACCTTAGGATGGGCATTGATGAACCAAGCTTCCGAGATGAGTCGTTTAGAATAATTGTTCTCCACTTTCAAGATTTCCGATTTCTCCCAATCAATGGTATGGTTAAAGTCCATCGCATGTTCGCAAAGTGCAGAAAGTTCCGGTCTCAGCTGGCTTGTGGCTCGCCTATGATCGGCCAATCGTGACTTAAGGCCACGTTTGGTTTGACCAATATAAACATAGTCACAGTCAGAGCAAGGAATGTGGTAAACAACACAACTCTTATCTTCTGCGGTGTACGGATCTTTAGGAGAGGGCAAAATGTGGCGAATGGTTTTCACAGGTCTCATGGCAACACCGACTCCTGCCTCGTTCAGAACTCGTCTAATTCTTTCTGATGTACCTTGCACATACGGAATAGAAGTGAATTGTTGGAATTGAGATTTGTGAGTTTGGGAGCGTTTGTTTTTGCGAGAGAGAAAAGTAGCTCTGGTAGGAAATCCGTTAAGTCGCAGAGTAGAACGTATGTTTCGTAACTCACCGCTTTTTTGGTTTTCATCAGTATGAGAGATGTGTGTTTCAACGCGGTTGAGTAGTGTCTTTGTCACAGTGAGCTTCTGGTGTTTGGGATGATGTCAAGTGTAGTGGAGGTATCTGTCCGTGTGGATGGGTTTTTTGTAAATGGCTGTAGTGAGTGATGTGTTTGTGGTGTTGTTCTCTTTGCAGACATTACGGCATACCAGAACGTCAAGAAAAGGAAGAGAAAAATCGTGTTCGTTTTCCATAGTAAACTGAATGTGAGAGCAAATAGAATTAAGGTGAGAGTGGAATCCAGAAATGTGTTTCTTGTCGAGAGTACAAAACGTGTCATTCACATACCTCAACCAAAAGTTGGGAGGAGTATGAAACGTAGTGATAGCTGTGTGTTCAATGTGTTCCATGTAAAGATTAGCAATGAGAGGAGAAATGCAAGAACCCATGGGAGTACCAAAGGTTTTCTTGAAAAAATACTTTTTGTATGAAAAAACAGTAGAATCCAAACATATTTGGAGACCTTGTTTGATGTCAGAGATACTGAGACGTGTAGGAGAAGGCAAAGAATCATCAGATGCGAGAAGCTCCAACACGAGGGCAAGAGCCTTGTCAACCGACACAGATGTAAACAAGCTAACAACATCAAACGACACTAAACATTCATTTTCTTCAACAGAATAGTTCGTAATACATTCAACAAATTCTCGAGAGTTGCGAACACTGTGATTATTTTTTAAAAGACTTGATAAAACACGAGATAAAAATTTAGACAAATTGTAAGTGAAGGAGTTGACAAACGAAACAATAGGGCGAAGAGTCACCGAAGATTTATGAATTTTCGGTAGACCATAAAACCGCGGAGTGATAGCATTAGAACTACGTAAATAGTAATAACATTTCTTATTAATATTTTCATTTCGATACAAATTCTACACATATTGATTAATTCTAGAAACAATTTGATTAACAGGATTAGGCCTAGTTGGAAATTTTTCATAAGTGCACTCACCTGATAATAGAGAATTCATTTTTTCTTCGTAGTCCTCAGTGTTCATTACAACTGTTGCATTGCCTTTGTCAGCTTTCAAAATAACAATTTTTTCGTTGTTTTTGAACTCTTTCAATGCCTCTTCTTCTTCACGGGTGACATTTCGATTAAGCGGAGGGCTTGCGGTTTTCAAAATTTCAGCAACTTTAGAGCGGGAAATGGTAACTGCAGCTGCATTTCGGATTTTTCGCAATCCAGTCTCAACACCGGTGACAATATCTAATTTAGGTATCGATTTAGGAATGTTGGCAAAATTAAAGTCTTTTTCTAGTGCAGCTGTTTGTGTATTGTTGAGTTCGGTGTTGCTCAAATTGACTATCCATTTCTTTTTTAAATTTGGGTTGACATTGGGGCGAATCGAATTGGGTTTGAATTTTTTGGAAAGACGTCGAGTTCGTAACTTGGCAAGTTTACGTTCATGAGTGCTAGTAATCTTTCTGGTTTAATTGCTTTTCGATATTTTGATGTAATTGATTAACAACTGAACCAGCTCATTTGTCAATGCAGCCTGCAATTTGGTCGGTAGTCTATCTCTCTCCGATATTAAATGTCGAATTTTCAAGTGCAATTCGGTAATGCGCAACTTCAAAAATTGTAGACTGAATCTTTGCACGTTTGATGTTGTTAGCTTGTTTCAGAGATGTCCGGAGTCGCTTTTTTGAGACTCCGACTCCAATCCTGCTCCAAAATTACAGAATCCTACTCCAATCCTGCTCCTGTTTACGCCAAAAATCAAAACTCCAACTCCTGTTTTCACTCCTGTTACTCGGAGTAGTTTTGCAAACTTAAAGGGGCAATAAACCCTACATTTTCACTTTAGCTAAAAAAACTTTAAAAAAATTATAGTTTTGAATGGTATTTGCTTTACATCCAAAAACGCCTTCTTTCAAAAGTTATTGCAGCTTTCCGACCTCCATGGAATGGATAGTCCTCTGAGGAGTTGGTTTCGGAGGCCATTTTGTTTTTCATCACTATGGTAACCATGGTCGTTTGGTCTAGCTAGCCTTATCAAGCAAAGTGCTGAAGTACCGTAGGATAGACTATTACTGTACTTCCAGCACACCCTGACTGGCGTAGGCTCTCTCAACCAGTAGGCCTACCTCTTGGTTGATAGACTATTTTGACTGAAACTTCCAAACTGCAAAGTTTAAACAGGAATTTTGGTCCATATTTACATTTTTTGGACAATAGCACCATCCTTCTTTTCTACCCGGATCAAAGTATACTGGTACAGTGGTACACCCTGCCTAAGGCGAGTTTTCTCAAACAGTAACTGGGTTTGAAGAGATAATTTATTTTGAATGCAAAATTTTGATTGGACCATAGACTAGACATATCTTTATCCATTTAGCCAGAAAAGCAGATTCTTAGGTGGGAATTTATTTCTGTTTGAGTTGGATTTGCTAGGCATAAACAGATAAATGGGCTAGTCTACATTTTGTTATGGTTGATTTTTTATTGCTATTATTGATGAGCCTAGGCCTATGCTGTTTTAAGTCCCGGCTAAATTTGTAAAATGTTGTTTTTCAATTTATTAGTTTATCACGCAGACATCATATCCTACTGTTTCCTATACCGGGAGCCTACCAGTGTACCGGTAAGCAATATTCATGATGATCTCTTGATTAATATACATTTATTCATATATTATTTTTCAGCTTTCATGCTGGTTTGCTTACAAAATTTTTCTATAAATTTGACTGTTATTTGAAACTTCCATTTTCAATCTCGGAAACCCAAGGAGTCTTTGCTGTACAAAATGATACAACCAAGCAAAAATTAGATATTTATTCCAAACAACACTTTATTAAAACCACTTTGTAAAGTAGAGGACAGAACTGCAGTCTGTGATGTTTGTGTTACGAGTCTGAGGTAACCTATTGCAAAGCATGCTGCTATAGAATGTGGAAACAATGATTGCATTATTCAGGGATACTGTGTAAATTTGCAGCTAGCTCACAGGAAGGAAATGCACGTTTGATGATTTGGAACAGTGTTTACAATATTCATATTCGTTGAAGACTTCTCCAAATAAAACCATTGCTTTCTGTTAGGCTGTTGTTCTTTCTTGATTTAGTTTTGTGTTTTTGGTCGTGGAATAAAATAAACTCAAACTCGAATGCTTCATGAAAGTTTATGTCGCGCATTCATTAACGTTCTATTCGCAGAATACGTTGGCAGCCTAGGTCTCCAAAAATTGTGTGGCTACGTTGGCAGATTCCAGAAACATAGGATTCAGCTCATACCCTGCTGCGGATCAGTCCAAAGGCTAACGCTAGCTTTTATCTGCCTACATTGTTCATTCATTTTCGGCCATAAGCAGCTGCTTCTTGCAGTCTGCTCTTAGTTGATATCACGTGACTTTTAGCATGTTGCGGAAATGGACGACGTCATATTCTCAGAGGACTCTCAAATTTTTAAAGTTCAATATCTTCGGAATTACGCAATTAAAATGCACCGGGTCAACGCGAAAAAATTTCAAAAATTTTTCTCTAAGAATTTGTTTTATAAAATAAACAACGATTCTGACTTTATTGCCCCTTTAACAATCACAACATTATCCAAACTTTTAGGCCTATGTTAAACTTCATGCTATTGAGATTACTTGTGTTTAGAGACTGTGCGCGAACCGATGCCTCACAGCGAGCATAACTTTTGTCTATGTTCAGTTTACATTACAATAATAACTTCAAGAAATGGTTACTCCGGCTCCAACTCCTACTCCAGTTTTGACGCTAAACTTAACTCCGAGTCCAATCCGGCTCCGAAAAAATTTGCTTAACTCCGGCTCCGACTCCTGTACATCTCTGGCTTGTTTACATCTGTGTCGGTTGACAAGGCTCTTGCCCTCGCGTTGGAGCTTCTCGCATCTGATGATTCTTTGCCTTCTCCTACACGTCTCAGTATCTCTGACATCAAACAAGGTCTCCAAATATGTTTGGATTCTACTGTTTTTTCATACAAAAAGTATTTTTTCAAGAAAACCTTTGGTACTCCCATGGGTTCTTGCATTTCTCCTCTCATTGCTAATCTTTACATGGAACACATTGAACACACAGCTATCACTACGTTTCATACTCCTCCCAACTTTTGGTTGAGGTATGTGAATGACACGTTTTGTACTCTCGACAAGAAACACATTTCTGGATTCCACTCTCACCTTAATTCTATTTGCTCTCACATTCAGTTTACTATGGAAAACGAACACGATTTTTCTCTTCCTTTTCTTGACGTTCTGGTATGCCGTAATGTCTGCAAAGAGAACAACACCACAAACACATCACTCACTACAGCCATTTACAAAAAACCCATCCACACGGACAGATACCTCCACTACACTTGACATCATCCCAAACACCAGAAGCTCACTGTGACAAAGACACTACTCAACCGCGTTGAAACACACATCTCTCATACTGATGAAAACCAAAAAAGCGGTGAGTTACGAAACATACGTTCTACTCTGCGACTTAACGGATTTCCTACCAGAGCTACTTTTCTCTCTCGCAAAAACAAACGCTCCCAAACTCACAAATCTCAATTCCAACAATTCACTTCTATTCCGTATGTGCAAGGTACATCAGAAAGAATTAGACGAGTTCTGAACGAGGCAGGAGTCGGTGTTGCCATGAGACCTGTGAAAACCATTCGCCACATTTTGCCCTCTCCTAAAGATCCGTACACCGCAGAAGATAAGAGTTGTGTTGTTTACCACATTCCTTGCTCTGACTGTGACTATGTTTATATTGGTCAAACCAAACGTGGCCTTAAGTCACGATTGGCCGATCATAGGCGAGCCACAAGCCAGCTGAGACCGGAACTTTCTGCACTTTGCGAACATGCGATGGACTTTAACCATACCATTGATTGGGAGAAATCGGAAATCTTGAAAGTGGAGAACAATTATTCTAAACGACTCATCTCGGAAGCTTGGTTCATCAATGCCCATCCTAAGGTTATGAACAGGTCTGCTGGCGACAGTCTCCCAAATGTTTACCGTTCATTGGCTAAATGATTTTAATGCAATTTAATCTCTGTGGTTTATATACTGGATTTTACGTATTACACATAACAATTTGATGATTTAGATGAGAAATTTGTTGTGAGTGCAGTCACTATGGACAATTCGAAAATATTTTCAATTTAATCTCTGTAATTATAAATAATACGTCAAAAATAAAAATTGGAGAGTAGATTTTTTCTGTCTCCGTTGAGAAATTTGCTAAAAATAGGGCACAACCTAGAAAAGAGATGAAGTCGAGATGTCCAGGTAAAGCAATGCAAAAGAAAAAGAGTCTTTACAGTCTGGAATGAGTTTAGCCTGGATTGGCTGTGCGTAGCAAGGCTGTCGAGACTTTTGTTATAGTCGAAACATTAATTTGATGATTCGACTATAACTAAAGTCTCGTCAGCCTTGCTACGCACAGCCAATCCAGGCTAAACTCATTCCAGACTGTAAAGACTCTTTTTTTTTTGCATTGCTTTACCTGGACATCTCGACTGCATCTCTTTTCTAGGTTGTGCCCTATTTTTCGCAGGCGACTGGCCCTAAACAACGATACCAAATGAAAGAGCCCATAACTACTAACCCCAAACTAAGTTACCGGTAGCCTAACTAGCCCACATCACTAGAAGCCCCCATGGCAACCCACTTATTTGCAGCTGCAGACGCGTGTTTAAACCACCGATAAGCGCTGGCGTTCACTGTGTTTTCTGGGCTGCATGCGCAGACACAGTGCCTGCCTTGTCCCCCGCTTTTTCACGGGCGAACGGGTTGGGCAGAGAAGTTTTTTGCAGGTTTTGGTAACTGGTATAGTTACAAACCGTGAACAAAAAACTGCTTTCCAGATTACCGGGAAAATGATGTTTAAACCAACCTGTCATTTCTATTCTTGTCGATTGTTTACAGGGAATCTGTGACATCATAATCCAGCATGTACTAAGTCCTTGAAGGTTTTATTTCAAATGTTCTACCGTCAGTGTTGCCAACTTAGCTACTTAGTATTTAGATCTAGATACTTTTTTAGTCCTTTTAGATACCAATTTTTTCGTCTAGATCCTAGCTACTGATCTAGATACTTCTATAACTATACAATTACGGGAAATGGTTGCTTCCAGTAACAAACTTCACGGAACGAACCGCTTTTTCAATCGGTTCCGGTCAGTGTTGCCAACTTCTATAACTATCCAGTTTGTGTATTGTTTTATTCTTTCGCGGAGGAACGCCAGAAATTATCGCTTTAATTTTGAGAGCCGTTCTTCCGAGTGTTCAGCTCAGTACTGGTAGGCCTACTAGCCTACAGGTAGGCCTATAGTAGGAATAAAATTTCAAGTATTTTTCCAGTCTAAGGTAAGTTGCAGCAAATGACAATTTGTGTTATGAGGAGATGAACATGGCCCAATTCTCTGATTCAATAGAGCTCCAAATTTTATGGTTTTAAATCCTTAGAATGATAAAAAGTTAAAGTTAATCACGAGTAGGCTATTAAAAAGGATAGTGTGCTGTGCACAAAATTCACAGATGCTCATGCTAATCAGGGGCGCATCTAAAGAGGCCGCTGGGGCCGTGCACCCCCTACTCCCGCTGAACTATAAGCTGAGGACGTGAAGATCTTTTTTTGACTTCGGGCGGTAAATTGAACGTCAAAACTTGCGGCCCCCCTTTTTCAAATTTTTAGGCACGTCCCTGCTAATATATACAGCCTACACAGTTAGTGCGTAAGTTTACCACGAAGTTCATAAAACTGCTGCTGATGATATGACTCGACTAGCAGATCCATGATATTTTTCTGTTGTGTTTATTTTCATTCAGTTTTTGCTTGAATGTGTGGCTATGACGTGTTTAAAGGTGTTTCGATGTCACTGCGACTAAAATGTGTCTTCATTAGGCAGAATACTTCTCGAAAAACTGAATGTGTAGGCCTACTTACTATTGAATGCTGTTAATAAGTTACTTCGTGTCAGACTCCGTAATATCGCTTGTTTTTTGTCGTATTAACGCACTTTTTGTGGTTAGATACTAATCTAGATACTTTTGTTGTTTAGATGTGGTTTAATAAAAAATCTAACTACTTTCCAGATACTTTTGGTAAACGATCTAGATACTTGAGTAAATTGAGATCTGGCAATACTGTCTACCGTGAGCAGAACGAGTAGAGGCTTAGATTTGGGGTGTGTAGTTGTTTTGAAGGTTAGAATTTTTTTTTTTTCATGAAGGTGGGAGGTTGCTATGCTGCACTGATGAGACCATAATAAGGTCGAAACGCGTCTGCAGTTGCAAATGAGTGGGTTGCCATGGGGGCTTCTAGTGATGTGGGCTAGTTAGGCTACCGGTAACTTAGTTTGGGGTTAGTAGTTATGGGCTCTTTCATTTGGTATCGTTGTTTGGGGCCAGTCGCCTGCGAAAAATAGGGCACAACCTAGAAAAGAGATGAAGTTGAGATGTCCAGGTAAAGCAATGCAAAAAAAAAGAGTCTTTACAGTCTGGAATGAGTTTAGCCTGGATTGGTTGTGCGTAGCAAGGCTGACGAGACTTTAGTTATAGTCGAAACATTCATTTTTGTCCTTTGCAAATTTGATGATTATTTTCGCATTTCACCTTTTTGTGACGCAATAGTTAATCGGGTTGATCCAATTTACACTTCGTAATCTTTTAATCTGTTCAGTTAAATCAGTGCTACTACGTTTTACTGTTCTCGACCTGGGTTGATTTCCTTCCCAGATCACTGTATTTTCTGATGAAGCTTGGCGTTCATTGCCAAGCGAAACGTCAAAAATAAAAGTTGGAGAGTAGATTTTTTCTGTCTCCGTTTTTTACCATACCGGAAGAACAAACAGCGCAGAATGACTTGGTAGTTGGCACAGATCGTACACCAGGTAAAGCGCTTTGTTCCACTTGTTCAGAGCTGATGCTTGACAAACAAATCACTAAGGCTTATGTAGCGTTAAACCAGCAATTGGAAAAGACAAGTTGCTTGCCACCGGCCGTTAGCTCAGTTGCAAAGCGCACGCTATCGGTGCGGGAGGTCTGGGGTTCGATTCCCGGGCCGGTCAAATCGTCACAGTGTCGCCAACGACTAGCCACCGTTGCGACGTTTCTTCGGAGCTGTGTAGCCCAGGCGCTAAGCCGCGGAGATGGGCCCCGCAACTCGTTACACGCTTCGGCGTAATACGGCGAGTATAATGAAGATTTGGTTTGATTTTTGAAGTTGCTTGCCCAATTAAAGATAAATGCCCATTTGCCCATGCCACAACAATCAGATGACCAAGTGGATTGAGCATCTGCATTTGGATCGATAGACCTGGAGTTTGATTCTGAGTCCCGTCAAACTAATGACTTGAAAATTGGTCTTCACAGTTTCCCTGCTTGATGTTAAGCATTAAAGGGACAGTGTGGAGCAAGTCGGAAAGTTTGCTTGTTGTGCCATTGGAAAAGGCACTTAACGAGACTCCCCTATCCCGCTGTGGGATACAGGTGGCAGGCAACCACTAAGCGAGCTTGTATAGTCACTTTCTCGTGATAGGCGGATCAAATTCAAATAAATAAAAATAAAAAAAACAAGTGACACTGTCACAAAAGAATTTCTAGGCATCATGATGCAATTTTATCAGCAAGGACTTTCATCATAATCCTTGGAATTATTCAGACGAATTTGCAGCTCGAATTGCTCCTATAATAAAAATAAAACAAATTATTTTAAAGCTAGATTTGTCTATGCGTGTGCATGTGACGATGTGACGTTTACCACATTGAATGCTTTTGGTGTTTTGTATAAATATGAGCATGTTACAAACAATCTTGCATGTGTTTTGCGTAGCTACTTTTCAAGATATACCGTAGAATCAGAGGTGACGAACATGCGGCCCGCGTAAGAATTTTTTGCGGCCCGCGAACATTTTGGCGAGACCAGTATTTTTGAACTTTTTTCCCCGTCTAATCTTCGCGATGCGATCTCAAAAGCTGAGCAACCGATTGAACCACGCGCGCATCACACAGGAATCAAACGAACGCACAGTACAAGCCTTTCTGTTTGAGAGTTCAGCAGTTCGTCCATTGTTATGTAACAATATCAACACAACTCGTAGTCCGTTGCAACCTTATTGAGAGCTTAGCTTGCCTTACAATAGAAGGGATTATGTAAAACTGCAGACAGGATCATATTTATGGGGGGGGGGGGGGGAGGCATAGGTGGCGGAACCGGAGGGCCTGCCCCCCCCCCACTTTTTTTTCATGAGGGGTCTAATTTACGCGTTTGTTTTTACAATATTGCCTCTGCATGATTGCATTTGAAACTTGATAGGCCTACCATCGAAATTAAAACCCAGGAAAGACCTTAAATCCAGAGATGTCTTCTTTAAAATTTTGTTTGTGGGGTGGGGGAAACAGAAACTAGAAGCAAGAACCGTGGGTCCGAAGCCCACATAAATTAGACATGTCACATGTGGACAGGCTAAATATGGATTGTAGGCATAGAGCCGGATTTACGTGTAGGCTGAACAGACTGAAACCTAGGGCCTCGAAAAAAATGGGGGGCCTCATCATTAACAATGAAGACTTTTTTTTCCTCTTCACCGATACTTTCAGTGGAAAACAAAACATCTGAGGACAAGCATACCTTTTTTACTCTTTTAATCACTGTGATCAAATAGCCTAGGGCCTCTTATTGTCTAAATCCGGCTATTATGCTAGCCCCCCCCTCTTTTGACTCTGTCTTTTTACTAAACAAAAACAGTATACTAATGGTGCCAAGTGACTGAAATATGCCAGGTTCTTTTGATGGTTTCTGCATCCTACCACTCTGGATTCGCTGTAGCTTATGGCTTGGAGCGAATCCAGAGGGGTAGAATAAGGAGTATGCATCCTCCCACCAGCCATTTTCAAAAACGTTTTTTATGCATACAATTTGTCTATAATTTCGAACCGCTTCGATAGCTATAAGCCTTACGCCTTAAGCACGCATAATTTAAAATGTGCGAACAAATTGTATCATATTTGGCGAAGCACGCAGAATTAGGATCAAAAAATTTAAACAAAATTTGCCTGAAAATTATGCAGAAAGCACTAAAATAGCCATTACAGCATGTAAGTTTTCAAATTTTTTCCGGGGGAGCATGCCCCCGGACCCCTTAAAGCTTTTCTTGTTTCTTAATCGGGTTCAAATTAGTTCCGCCGAAAAAAGACGCTGGAAAAAATGTGGAAATTATGCTCCCTCCTTAAAATTTCTCGCTACGCCACTGCCGGCCCTGGTTGTTAGGTGAAGAAAATCTGATCATTGGTTTTGGCCCCCCCCCCCCCACTTTAGAAATGCTTCCGCCATCATGGGGGGGGGCATTGGGCCATGTCCCACTTTTGGTTCTGCCTTTTAGTGCAAAAGAACAAAATTAATGGTACTTAGTAACTGAAGCATGCCAGACTCTTTTGATGGTTTCTGTAACTTATGGCCGGGGGCGGATACAGGGAGGTAGGATGAGGACTGTTCATCTTCCCACCAACCATTTTCGAAAATGCTTTTGATTTATACTATACAATCTTTCCATAATTTAGAAACTTTTTGATAGCAATAAGCCTTAGCCTACGCCTTAAGCACGCGTAATTGAAAATGTCCGAACAAAATGCATCATATTTAGCGAAGCACGCAGAATTAGGGCAGTGATGGAGTCGAGTAGTCAACTTTCGAGTGCGAGTACTTGCCTTGAGAATCTTTGAGTACGAATACTGGTGGTTGGCTTCGAGTACGAGTATTACAAGCTCGAGTACCGAGTACATTTTGATTTTTCGCAGTTAAACTTTACACTTTAAAATCAATAATAAAACACGACGTTGTGTTTTTCCATTTCATTTCGCTGGTATCTCAAAAACTACACGCGATACAACTTTGATTTTTACGTATGATGAAGAATACAGGCTAAACATCAAATGTATGCAATAAAAAAAAAAATTGAAAATTTGGCTACGTTGTATTCTTCCTGAAAACGACAAAAGTCTTGGGTCACTTTCATTTAAATCACTTATTTTGGTGAAAAAAATAGGAAGCTGAACAAGCCAGCAAATGTCCAGGGGTCGGGGAATAGCCTAAAAATCGCAACAACGTTTATTTAAATGAAGCCACGATCGTGACATCTCGGAGAAAAAATACCGAAGTACTCGTGTACTCGACTGATTTTTAGACCGAATCCGAGTACTTTCAGGTTCGAGTACGAGTACTTTTTGAAATTAAAAGTTTTGAGTACGAGTACTCAGAAAAGCTGTACTCGAGTACGAGCACAGTACTCAAGTACTCCATCACTGAATTAGGGTCAAAAAATTTAAACAAAATATGCCTGAAAATTATTCAAAAAGCACTAAAATAGCCATTGCAGTATGTAAATTATCAAAATTTTTCCGGGGGAGCATGCCCCCGGCCACCCTAGAGTCTTTCTTGTTTCTCAATCAACTTTAATTGCTCTGCCGAAAGAAAATACGCCTAAAAAAAGTGGAAATCATGCCCCCTCCAATTAAAATTTCTTGCTACGCAACTGATTGCAGAAATGAATTGGTGAGCTTGTAGCACCATATATGCAAATTTTACAGCTGTTGAAGGTATTTGTCATTCTGTTTTTCAACCTGTATTTAGTTAGCCATTTATTTCGATGTTTTCAGTCTAGAAACGAAAGACTGTAGATGGATTTTTATGGTATTACTTTCGGTTGTTCGTTACTGCTGATGAACATTTTTTTCGTTTTTACCAGGTTTCGTAATAGGTCCATGACTAAAAAGTTATGCGGCTGCGTGCTCATTGGTACATGACAAAGTGTCCTGCGATAGCAAGTAGGTTCGTCACCCCTGCCGTAGATTGTTTGGTCACACTCCTGCTCGCTCACTCTTTCCTCGGTATCCATGTAGTTCAACCTTTAGGCTACTTGTTTTGAAATACAAGAACAACACATCATACCAAAAGTTAATACTTTTTATGCAAAAGCGTTATTGGTGATAATTTCGCTAATACTGCAGCTGAAAAACTTCTGAACAACAGTGTCTCAAAACCAGCTTTCGAATTTGCGACTTAAGGTCAGTTTGTAGTCCGACTTTGGAGAAATTACAGTAGTCAAAAAGTGGAGTTGATGAAAGTCTTTCAAGATAATACTCCAAAGCTGGCAGAAGAATGGTCCTGACAATGTGGAACAGCATCTGAATTCAGCTCGACAAAAATTATTTATCAATTTGAATCTAGGCTTTCGTGAAAATGCTCCTATAAGCGATATAGCTGCCGAAAGTCAAGTAGGGTGTATTAATTATACGATCTGAAAAATACAAGCAACCAAAGTCTTGAGTGTGCGTCTTCATCGAATGTGTAAGCTCAAAAGCTTCAATTTAGCAGAGCAATCAGAGTTAAGATCGTAGCAAGGTTTCTACTACAAGTGCATTGATTAAGATTTGGAATGAGTTTCGGCGTCAGCTTTGACAAAACGGGATCTCGGAGAAAGCTGATGAGAACTGACCAACGTCGTAATGAGGATCTGACTCGTCTGAAAAGCATTGGTGGACTCTTTGTTTGTGCTGCAGAATTAACATATATTATATATATACGTGGCTCGCACTGTTATTGACTTTAACGAAATTCACGCGAATTTACTACGAAGTTTGGTATGCGCGTGACACTTGCCTTTCAACGCCCAATTGTAGCGAAATTTTTCAACTAAAGCCTTCGTTTGAGTTGTAATTGCTCCTCTGCTGCACTGCTTTCTGTTAAGTCTGGTGAGTACACAGTTGTGTCGTGTGGCAGCAATACCTCTTTTCAGTCTGAAGTCGTTTTTTTTTGCTATATTTGATCGACACATGTGCAAATTGCATGATACTGACTTTTCCTGGAGCTTTAGAAAAAAAAAATGTTAAAAATTGTTTTACATAAAATAACATATTAGGAGGCATAATCATCTTCCTGATGAAAAATAATTAAAAATGAATGGTCACACCTTGCATTTTAGTAATACAATAAGCAAGATCTGTTAATTTTGCTATTCGGGGGAACTCGCTAACTTCAAGGGGTATGTACGGGGGGTTAGCAACACTCATGGTCAAAAAATTTTTTGGTATCATCATTGTGTCACAGGATAGCATATTTTAAGGGGGAGTTTATACTGTAAGCGATATCCACAATTTTTCATTTATCCCCCCTACTTGAACAGATTGTTGATATGAGATCGTCCGCATTTTATAATGAATGAAATAATAAAGCAGAGTAGTGGCTACATCCATTATGTAACTTTTGTTAAGCAGAAAATTTTGATGTTTTAGCAATCAGTAGAATGATGCAGTTCTCAACACTTTTATTCAACTAGTTTCAATTGAAAAGTCACTTTGTTACTGCAACACTGCCGGTATTTTTCTGTTCGCGGTTTCACTTTCCACTCAAATTGAAGCGCGGTAATGCCACCATGATGCAATAAAGTCCGTGAAGGTGAAACTAGGAATTCTTCTATGGCTGAAATTAAAGGAATGGAGATGCATTGCCGTTTTTACGAGGGAGATGGGCGTGCCCCTCCTGACAGCTGCTTGTGCCCCTCCAGTTGGAATTTGGCTCACTTTTTTATTAATCCGTCTGGAGCATCGCGACAAACAATATTCGTGAATAAACTTGATAATTGATGCAAAATATCGTGTGATTCAACGTATCTATCACTCCATCGCTATCAACTCTGTGCACAGTGTTGTGGCCAGTCAACCATTGGAACCACGGTCTCGAGATTGCGATTGAAACTACGGCGATCTGTAGGCTTAACACATTCGTTGGGACGCAATACAACGTTTTATGAAGAATCGTATTGCGAATGGAGTTGTGAAAAGCGAAACATGAGTATAAAAAGATTGGTTGCGAAATTTTAAGTTTAAGGGTGAGTTCTGAAAATTTGCAAGGTCCAAGCTCATCTGCAAGCAACAGTGTACTTGCATTTAATAACAGTTGGCCTTTGAGCAAACAAAAATATGCTGATGTTTTGCGAAGCAAGTTACGTTGCGTTTTTATCCTGTAAGCATATTTGGGGCAAAGTAAAAAAGCTTTAATGCTGCTGGTGTCAAAGATGAGATTGGTCGGAGTATTGTCTAAAGTTAGGTATATGCTGCTTTTCGCTTTCCTTGCCGCAGTTTTGAATAGGCTACGAAGCTCGAGGAATGCGCTGTGAATCCATTTTTACACTTCGGGGGCTCGCGACTGTTGTACGAGTACTAATTGGTAATTGGAAGCATGCTGCTGAAAATAATTAGGTTTTCCAGACATTGCGCCCCCCGAAAAACAGTTTTACTGAACCGTCTGCGTTTAACAGGCAGATGGCCGAGTGGTGACAGCGTCCGCCTCTAGTGCTGTAGACTTGGGTTTGATTCGGAGAGGGGTCAAACCACCTTAAAATTGGTATTCACAGCTTCCCTGTTTGACGCTCAGCATTAAAGGGACACAGGGTTGTTGAGAGGGGAGTCCAGGGGGTACCTTTGGTACCGGGCCCGGAATTTTTGAGGGGCCCGAAATTTTGAGAATGTCGCGCGTAAAAAATTTCGTAAGAAGTTTGAAAGGGCAATTCTTGACTGGTTGAAGTGCAGGCAAAGTCACCCCTCGCCACCACTTACCGGTAATACCACTCACTCACAGCTAGGGTACTAGGCTACCCCTTCCCCCAGTCAGCGCCACAGCTAAAAAAGCCTACCAACCAAAAAAATCTTATGTGTGTTCCGACTGTATAATGCGGTGTGGCATACTGTAGTATCGCTGCTATTGTTTTTAGATGGGTTACTGCTATCTTAACATAGGCCTAACCATTAACTACACGTTCTAACTTGTTTTAATATGCATCGAAGAAGGCCTGAGGGGGCGCACGCATAGGAGCCCCCCTGCGTACGCTACTGGTCATATCGATATCAGAATGGGGTTAAAAAAAAAAGGCCTCGGAGAGGAAACAATTTTTATGAAATTATGCAAAACGCTTGTTTACTCTTAATTAGAATAATTAACTCAATACCGGTACCATTATGATTTGATCAGTTATAGTCAGAGGCGACGTGCCATTGCGGCACGGAGCCCCAAATTTTCTGATATTTGATTTTTTTTATAATTTAAAAAATTGAAAATTAAAAAAATGAAAAATTTAACCTAGCCATTTCATTTTCATTCTAACTGCCCCCCTTTTCTCATATTACAAATTCCATTTTTTGGTTACTTTTCGCTTCAATCAATCGCTCCAATTCAGGAGTAAAGTTAGTTTCTTGATCTGTAGTTAGAATTTAGAAAACAATTTGCATGGTTCCTTGAAGATTATAGAACACAGCTACACGTCATATCCCATCAAATACGCCAAAACTAATAATGGTTGCAGCCTCTTTTCATTTATTTTTGCTAAGCTTCTGCTTTTAAACGTAGGATAGTATGACACTATAATAATGACTGCACTCACTGCAGGGACCGGCATATCCTTTTTCGATAAGAAAGTGTGCTAAAACGAGTGTTTTCTATGTGAAAACCGTAAAAATCCGGCCTTCGCCCCCAAAACCCAAACTATGCTCCCTTTGCTAAATCGTGGGGGCCCTACGGATTAAGTATAATGCCTATAATTATGAAGCGAGCAGAGGCATCAAAACAAATTTTGATTTCTTATCCAAAAATTTTGGGTATCACGGCACATTTTGGTATCTTTTCCTAGCTTGTCTTTTTTTCGTGATGTTATTCAAGGCTTAATACGGCTTTTACAAAGGTTAAGATGCCGATCAGTATATCTGTTTGAAGTGTTAGTCGAGCCCCTCCAAATTTTTTGGTTACACGACGCTTCTGGTTACAGTCCGATGTTTTTGCAGATCAATAGTGGTCACTAAAGGGTATAATATATTGCTGTGCTGAGAGTTACCAGTAGCTAAATGGTAGGCCTATATTTTAACTAGGGTAGCTATAAACAGTAAGCACCACCTGGTCAAGAGTTTTACAGGCCATTTTTTGATTGTTAATCGATTTCGATATAGCAATGTGCCTCTTCTAGCAAATCATCTCTTTTATCATTTTGGCGGACCATTCTTCATGTCACTTTGAAGGGGGCCCGCATTTAATTTTGGTACCAGGCCCGGACTTGGCTCTCAACGGCCTTGAAGGGACAATGTGGAGAACAAGCCGGCAAGTTTACTTAATTTGCTGTTGGGAAAGGCACTTAGCGGAATTCCCCCATCTTGGTGTGGTGGACAGGTGGCCGGCAACTTCTAATTAAGCGAGCTCGTTATAGCGCTTTGATCGCTTTCTCGTGATAGGAAGATAAACATGTAACTAAATACAAATACGTAGGATAATCACTCATTATGAGTATATTTGAGGAAGGTTGTCTCAACATGGGTCTTGTTAAGAGCAGCACTCAGAAAAACAATTTTATTTTCAATTCCATCATAGTTCCACGCTCCAATGAAGAATTCGGCTAGGTGTAATATCGCAAATATCAATCAAACAAACAGCTTTATTTGATGCAAATATCAAAAAAATAGTGTATTTATCAACAAAAAATAATAATAAATAAAAAATATAAAAAGACAACAACTACAAAAACAAAATTTTGGCCGTAAATAACACATTACACAACGGAAAATATATTTCGAAAATTGAATTAAATTATGAATATGCATATATTAGTTGGTAAATAAGCGAAGGAAAGTCGCGAAGGAACCGGTTAGGTCCGTGCCGGCGCTAGGCCAACTGAGACTCCCCCCGAAAACTTCACATGGAGCCTCCTTTATCCGCCAGCAAAATAGAAGGTGAAGGTGAATTGAAGGTGAAGGTGAGTTGAAGGTGAAGGTGGTTTCACACAGTATAAGTGATTTTCATCAGATTTTGCATTTCATGCATATTCGTGCGATTTTTTATGAACGAACCTGACGAATACGTCTTTACACAAAAAGCGATTCCGTCCGATTTTTGCATCTACGTACCTACGTCATATGCTATAAGCTATAAGCTAATATTTATAAATGACAAACGGCCCAGCACAGTGTGACATGACATGGGAAAAAGCAGGAGAAAAGTATCCAAAAAAATCATCAATCCATTTGGCAATAACCGGTACTCAAAAGAACAATTCAAATTTAAAGTAGGCCTTGCTTAATGTTATTATATGTCCTAAATCTGAACTTTTAGCGATCCGTTTGACGAACCAATTTTGATCCACTTTGCTTGCGGAGTCGCACACTCGATCCTAATGATTTGTGCAAAAACCATGGTAAACCTGCAATTTTCTAAACACAACCACGTACGACCTCATTCGAAGAAAGACGTATGAAATAGGAAGTTAATAGTTGGTTGCATATTTATCCTGCTATCACGAGAAAGCGATCAAAGCGCTATACGAGCTCGCTTAGGAGTTGCCAGCCATCTGTCTACCACACAAAGATGGGGAAATCCCGCTAAGTGCCTTTCCCAACGGCATAACAAGTGAACTTGCCGGCATTTTCTCCACACTGTCAATTTAATGCTGAGCGTCAAGCAGGGAAGCTGTGAATACCAATTTTAAAGTCATTGGTTTGACCCGACTCCGAATCAAACCCGAGTCTACAGCTCAAGAGAGAAACGCTCCATACCACTCGGCCATCTGAGAGTAATAGTGTTGCTATAACTTATATTTCATAAAATGTGTATTTTTGACAGAAGAAAATGAAGCTTTTGTTCATTCAACAGATCAAAAAAATTATTTACATACAAGCGATTTTGCCTGCAGTAGCCTACATTTCAAACAAGACTTTAACCCCCTCCCCCCCGTCAACACCTTTCTACACACACGCACACAAACAAAGTAATGTTGCGTCGTAACACGCAGTTCATTAAAATGCCATTGCTAAAGCTCAACTTTTATAAAAGGACTAGAAAACCCATGGGTTCTTCGGTACTCCCTGGTCAGTGACGTTAGGCCAAATATAACTTACAACCAAGGAATTTTATTTCGCTTCCTCACCGTAAATTGTTATTACTGTTTTTTTGCTGTCTACTTATTTAACTTATTATTGTTTTGTGCATATTTTATATTGTGTGTGTTTACATCGAATAGCTGCTTTTTTTCTGTTGCTTTTTTTTCGTAGGCCTAGACCTTAGTCTGTATGCGTGATAATCGTTTACATTATCGCTGTTTGATCGAACAAACTTCTTCCAAGTAAAAAAAAACGCCGTGGTGTTCAGGGCGGGGCCCCTGACCAGGCCTGTCTCCCCCGGCTGGGAGGTGTGGGGGGCGCTTCCGCCGGTCCTGGGTTAGGTCTTCGAGTCAAGCGACCATCTATTGGTCTCAATGTGAATGAAGTACGATTTAAGTCAGTAAAATAAAAAAGTTATTGTGAAACAAAATTAATAAGCTTAGTAATAAAATGAGTATAGAAGGCGAGGAAATTTGGAATATTGAAGAAAGAAATATATAACAGCATATTTTTTATGTTATAAATCAAGGTGATACCAAAGGACACACAGAAGGAGTTACATTACCATTTAAAAGTACTGAAGATAATTTTAATGGATCTAACAATAAAATAACATTCATAAACTTGAATTTAGCTATAGATTGTTGTATTGAACAAGGAATTGTTTATGACTAAGTTTTCTAAGATTGACTGGAATATTGTTAACAGTAGTGTCGTGGGAAACTGTGGGATAAAGTAGGCTATTGGCTACTTTTGCGGCATTTCTAATATTGCAAGAGTGGATGGAAGAGATTAGAGCAAGATAGTTGTTGAAGGAGGGAGGAAGACATTTTAGATAATATTTGCGCATTAATTTTGCAAGAGTATACCAAATAAGTTTGTTTAAAGATAAAATGTTAAGCTGTAGGCTACGTGTAAAGGAGAGGCATGTTCATACCAGGCAACTCCTGCAAGTATACGGATAGCCTTCGATTGAATATTTTGCAGTTTCAGATGATTTGATTTAGGTTGGCGCTCCAAATATTTAACCCGAAGTTGAAGTGGGAGTGCATGAAAGCGTAGTATAACTTTTTCAGTAGGCTATATCTTTAGGTAAGAAAAAGTCTATCTTTAGGTAAGAAAGTAAAGAATATCTTTAAATAAAAATTCAGCGTGATGTAAACAAGATTTCAAAAATTGCGGTGTGTGCAACGCAGTGCGGTACCAAAATTGTTAAAAAAATTGCGATTGCCGCGCAGCTTGCGGACAAAAATTAATTAAACAGCACAGCTTGCGGATAGAATTTTGTGTGTCCGTGTCCGATTCTAGTAGGCCCTAACAATCACCTTGCGTTTTTGCGTCAAATTATTTGATTTCGCATTGGTGTCGCAGTGGATTCGCCATTCTTCGCAGTGCAGTCGCCATGAATTTGACTGAAAATTGGCTGCGATGCAGTTGCGATTCTTTACGAACTTGTTGCGACTTCACTGCGACTCAAAAATTCTCTGCGAGATCTTTCAAGATGGTAAAAATTTGCAACCGTTGGCGAATCCGTTGCGACGCCGTTACAAATGAGTGCGACCGACTGCGAATTAAGTGCAACTCCACCGCCACTCTTAATTTTATAATTCGCCGTGGAGTCGCAATCAAATTCGCGAAAGTGTAAAAGGGGCTTAGGCTAAAAAGAGGCTTATTGAAGCGCAACTTCTATGCTTTGAATTGAATCGGAATCAATCTACTTATTTTTTAACACAAACCCCACTGCGAATCTAGGCGATGATTTTTTTTTTGGTTTGAAATTAACGGATTTTGGACTAATTGAAGTACAACTTAATCGTACTTTGAATTGAAATGGAAACAAAAAGACTACCGGCACTTTTCTAATTGCATCATTTAAAAATTGTATTGCATGCTTACGTGTTTTTAATACCTGTTTTGTACTTCAAACCTCGTCGGTTAAATTCATTTTTTGTGCGTAGCAATTTCAAAATTACCGCCAGGACTGATGGTGTCCTACATATTATCAATTCTATATCGTTGTACTTTAGGCATAGGCCTAATGAATCATTCATTGTTTTTGTCCCATCGGTCCCTGATCTTCTGTACTTCAGGTGGCAGCGACTTAGAAGAGCTTTGCTCTTTTCGCTGTTTCCTATGTGCATATTTCCGAAGCTACAGAATGTAATGTTATCGTTTACTTAAGTTTGTTTTTGGAAATGTACATACTGTAAATAAAAGCTTGTTCTGTTTTCTGTTCTGCTGAAAAACGAACAAAGTGTTTGTCGTCGTAGTCGTGTGGTTGGGCATCCTCTTCCGACGGTTTAGATGTTGACGGCGTTGATTTTAAGCCAGCGTCGGGTGTCATCATCCAGGACCAACAGACCTTGTATTCCTTTTGGTGCACGATGTAGGGGGCATGTAGAAATGATGTGGTCTGCAGTTTGCTCAGAGGCATCACACTCACAATGCGGTGAAGGAGCAGCACCCCATTTGTACACCCAGTGGCGTATTTAGAATTTATAAAAGGGGGGGGCCAACTTTTGTCAAGTTAAAAAGTTGCAATAAAGCTGAATCACAAACTGAGTTTTTAGTTGGAGTACCTACGGATGATTTTTTAACGTGAAAGTCAGGTTCTGGTAATTAATCATTGTCTGTCGACTGTCGTAAATAACTTCATATATTTAAACAGAAGTGTACACTCTTTAAGCATTTTAGGAACTCTCTTTTTCTTTTGTTTTGTATTATCTTATAGTAGAGCGGTTCCCAACCATTTTCATACTCCTGGCGACTTGAAAACTTTTGATGTGTTCTTGCATCCCTCACAAAATATGCGACTGTAATAGGCCGCGCAAACCAAATTTTCGTAATGGTGGGGCTGAAGTGAATTTATGTGTGTTATTGACCTTAAACATTTTCCTGTAATAACTTTGCGTCAAAAACCCAGCTGGTGTTCAGTTGAGGGGTCTGGGACAACGCTGTAAGCTCACCCAGCGGAGCTATTAATTTTAGAGTTTTTAGCATTTTTGAAAGTGTCGCTAATGCAAGGTATGGGATAGTAAACCAGTCGCTACTCTTTTGCTGAATCAGACGCATTTGTTTTCAGAGCTTAATTGTAGCCAACCACAAAGAAGTTAAGGGTTTTGCGCCACTTGGACGTTTGCGAATTACATATTACTAGAGCGTAACAGCGCTAAAAAATTGACACTGAGCATTGAGCAAACGAAAATATAAGCACTCTTGATACACGATAAACATCTATACGCCGTTTTGAATCTCCTGGAATGCTTCCTCGCGCCCCCAAGGGGTGCAAATATCCCTGTTCTTTATGGTGTGTTGAGATTTTGCGAACGTGCTAAAGTCTTTTATTAAAAACATTTTTTGTAGCACAATTCTAGCATGTTTTAAGATTGCGAGCTTTGCAATATCGCCCGTAAGCATACACGTTAGAGCAGTGGTTCTCAAACTTTGTGTTACTACGCCTTCCTCACAAAATATTAATCATGACGCTCCCCTTCATAAAATAATACATAAGCCTATATTTTTAAATGATTATGACTAACATTTGCGCCTCCCTTTAGAACAGTCCACGCCTCCCAGTTTGGACGACGATCACATGTTTTGCACCGTTGCACGTCTTGTCAAAAATAAAAAATAATGAATGAATAACTTCACAGAAACACGAAAAAAAGGAAGAAAGCTTCGTTAAAATATGTTTGCGCAAACGCTGAATTTTGGCTTCTTTTGACTTATGAAACAACGATTTGAAACAATACATTGAAAGCTTTCTGAAAAATCACTCTGAAACTTGGTTTGCGGACGGTCCGTAAGCGATTTTGGTTGCCCTATAGCAATGACGGAGTACTCGAGTACCGTGCTCGTACTCGAGTAGAGCTTTTCTGAGTACTCGTACTCGAAACTTTTAATCTCAACAAGTACTCGCACTCGAACCTAAAAGTACTCGGATTCGGTCTAAAAATCAGTCCAGTACACGAGTACTTTGATTTTTATCATGCTTATAATACTTACTACAGAAACTTTCGTCAAAACCTGCTCAAAAGCTCCTTAAAACTTAATATCGACCATAAAGAACTTAAAACCAGTGTTCAAAGTGGTAATAAACATTTAAATAAACAACTTCAAAAAAGTGGTTCCAATTTATGCAGCAAATACCTGCAAGTGATTTTAAAGTGTAAAGTTTAACTGCGAAAAATGTACTCGGTGCTCGTACTCGAAGTCAACCACCAGTACTCGTACTCGAAGATTCTCAAGGCAAGTACTCGTATTCGTACTCGAAGGTTGAGTACTCGACTCCATCACTGCCCTATAGTCATAACGATGCAACGCCCAGATAAAGTGAGCGTGACGCAGTGGATGGAGCGTTGCCTCCACGACGACTATCGTTGAAGATGGTGGCTGATTCAACTCTCACATAAGCTTTGTTGTTGTGTCCTTGGATAAGATGCTTCACGATGATTATCTCTGCTTGATGGTTTCTTTACAAGCAACAAATTGAAGCATGAAGAAGCAAAATTCAACCAAAAAATTTGGAAACAAATGGCAACACCTTAAACCTAAAATCTGGATTCGTCTTGTGCGTAGCGCCTTTGTCGCATTCTGGTCAATACGTTTTTTTCTTCTACGATAGATAAAAAAAATATAATTAATTATGTGTAAACTAACAATCAATCTCACAATGAATAACTAAAAAACTTAACAGCTTGCAGAACAATAGCCTACATCTGTGATCCTCGTTATCTAACTAACTAAACCTGTAGGCTCTCAGCTGCTTCGTTTGGAGCTGATTTGATGTGATTAATATCTGCCAGACCGAACTACATGCTAGAGCACGTCTTGTCTCTCAGCCAGGCCACTACGTTATCATAAACAGCCGCAAGAGCAAAATCACGTGCCCTTTCTGAACATTGACGACACCCCCTGGTTTTAGACTCACGAGCCGATTAATCTATAAAGCTAAAAGTTGATGAATCAACAGGGAAAGGGGCTTTAAACCCATGAACCCTCCTTGCCTACGAACTTGGTTGTCACAGTATTTCTATAGCTAGAACCACCCATCGAAATTTTACCAAAACGGTCGCATATTTCTTGCATTGGAAAACGTGTTAACTCCAATTTTCTGGTTTTACCCAGTAGGCTACTGGCTACAATACATTTTTTCTGGGCCTATGATCAATCAATTATTTGATTTCTAAACACCAATACGCTGAAAAGTAACGATAGCACAAGCACACAAATTTCACACGAAAATTGATGAAGGCGTAGAAAAAAGCGCGTGCAACAAAACCCAGGGAGGCGTTGAAACATGCAAGTCAAGACTGACTTAGCATGGTTGCATAAAATAGTCGTTATAAAATCCTTATTTAGATCTAAATTTCGTTACTTTAAGTCAAAGCAACAAGAACTTGATATGCGTTTGGATCTTATCGTCTATACTCTTTATCCAAAGCTGGTTGAGTAAACAAGCCTGCTATGCAATAAAAATAGCCATTGACAAGAAGTGGCCGCCTTGACATTGAAAAAAGCACTAACTTCTACGCAGAGCCGGCGGCAGAGCAGTCGACTTAGGGGGGGGCAAGCGTGTATCAGGGGGGGGGGGGGGCAAAGTTTGAAATTAAGCTCGTAAGCCGCTGTCTTCAAAAGAGTAAGCTTGTTAATTGTGGGGCCAAGCATGTCGATTGGGTGGGCCAGGCCCTCCTGGCCCTCCCTTGGTGCCGGCCCTGCTTCTACGTTAGGCAAAATAGCTTTTTAAAGGCTAATTAGCAGCAGTGGGCTTCGCCATGACAAGTAAAATCAAATAACTTTATCAAGATAATTATTCTCACTTTAGAAATAAAACAAAACTCAAAACCAATGACAAATTTTTGCTTTGAAATTCGTGCCATTTCGTATTTGGATGAGTTAAAGGTACCGGTACAAAAAAAGCACCCTAAACCGATTTAGATTAAATTTTCGCTCATGTTACGACCGCGTTATCTGTTTATATCCTCGCATTATTTTATTTTGGACTAGCTAGGAGCTAGAACACCTAAATCGGTATCAAACTATTTTAAACTGCAATAAGTTACGAATAAGGCATAACAAGCACATTATAGGCGCTTACGCAATTATTCTCATTATTTCACGATACCCTAACGCCAACCGCTTACATCTCTATAGTCTTTTGTAGTAAGTTTACAATAATAATTTCTGCATTTTATTGTTATTTTTAACCGACCCCCCCCCCCCCCCCACACACACACACACCCTCTGATACTCTATTGCAACACAGTTCTACAATAACCTTCAAATATATCGAAGTAACATTATTTTCGCTCGTTTTTTATTTTTTTTGTAAGGTTGTTTGGGGGGGCCATCGCCCTTTATCCCCCCTAAATACGCTAATGTGTACACCCCATTTGTACAAAGTGTTTGTAATAATTGGCAACTCTGTTGCTTATGAGACTGTGACTCTTTTTAGAGAAATTTGCGAAGGAGGCACACAAGCACTGGTACCGGTACATAACAGGTACGCTATAATATCCAATTAAGGCATAAGGCTGAGTAGGTCAGTATTTGGGATGCTGCTCAGTGCCATACTGTTACTACGGTACAGTGATAGCAAACCAAGTGTAAGAGACACTAGCAAGCCTATCAAGTTCGTTTATTGGTCTGTTGATATGGTACTGGGTCTAGACTACCATTGGTACGTCGGTACCATTCTGCTGCTACTGGTACATTGCAGCCTACAGTTGCAGGGTTGCCAATGGTGGGCATTCAGTAATTTGATGCACCAAGTCCAATTTTTTTTAGATGTGGATATTGCGATGGGCTTTGATAAATATTTTTATTCTTTGCGCTAGCCTACTTGTACTTTACAGTGCTTTAAGAAAAGTAAATTCCACTTGGCACTTGCGCTTTACAGCTTTATTGTGTTGCAAACAATAAAATAATATGATAGCTTGTTTCAAATTATGAAAAACTTGAAACATATTGCTGCATTTTGTCACTAATATGCATTGATCTTGCCTTCTTCACACATGCAGGTAAAAGTTAGCTCCTGTATCTGTTGTGCATAGTCCGAGGTCTCAATAAAATAATAGAAATAAATCTACAGGAAAAACCGTGTATCCTGTGTCTGTGTATATCCTAGCCTACTTTGTGCATTGCTATTTTTACCATTTTCACTGCAGAACTTGCGATACCTTTAATGATTGAAAATGCATAATAGCACTTGCAAAAGTTTTTCTAAGCTTTCATTTTCGTGAAAAATTAATGGTGCAGATCATTGTACTTCAACGCAAAAAAAAATTTGACAAAAAAGTTATGTTGTACTTCAATTCATTGAACATTGGATTGCGTTAGTTGCATTTTCTATCATCACTTTTAAAATATTTTGCTGATTACTATTCATATAGAATGCCTACCTCTGACAATCGCTGTTCCCTCTAAAATTTTAGCAAATGCAAATTTGCCCCACCACAAATCTTAATGAAAGAAATTGCCTGAAGATTTTAAGAGTGTAAAGAAAATCTGATTTAAGTTTTTTGTGTCAAATTTGAGTTTCCAGAGCATCAATCTTTGTTTTGTGCTAAAGTGACAAAGTGAGTAGCTGGCACAGTTGTTAAGCACATTGCTATCGCTGATCAGTGTGGGAGGTCTGGGGTTCAATTCTCAGGTCGGGCAAAGTGGACACAGTGTCATCAATGGCTCGCCATCGCCATGGCATTTTTTGAAGCAGTCTTACCCAGGCACTAAGTTGCAGAGATCGGCCCTGCCATGTGTTAGGCCTACTTGCTTTGACGTGTGGGTATTACCTCTGGTATATATAATGAAGATTTGATTTTAGATTTTTTTTGATGTTAAACTCTCTGATTCAGGGGTGTCTAAAAATAATAATTCCATTTGGCAAAAATTTGCCCAAAATTTCTGATTTTCTCAAGTTTTGCATCTTAGAAGGTGACAGTGACTAGACTAATAAGTGATCACATTTTTTGAAAATTGTAGCATTAAAATTTTGTTGGCAACTGATCATTGATAGTTCTTCACGCTCAAGTAAGAAAATAATTGTGCCTTCTTGGGTATGTCTGAAAATGAAATACAAATATATCGAAAACCACAAAAACTAAACCAAAGGTGAGATTGATTATCTTAATGAACTTTTTTGCTGATCATAAATACTTGTGTTAAGCTGTTAAATGCCCAAATTGCACATATTTTTTTAAAAGGTAAAGATTTGGAGGCTGCAGGGTACATTGCATGAACTTTACTTCTGGAGCATGATAGAGCTTTTCTTTCTGAATCATATATATTCTGCATTGCTGGAAGTTTAAATTTGTTGTAGGCTGTCTGCATTTTTTTTATTATCATGATTATGCAGTTGAAAGACTGCGGTAAGCAATGGTCCTGTTGGAAAACATATACCAGTTGATAAATCACTGAGGTATTTTTCAAATCATTTGACCAAAAATGCAATTGGTGATTGCGGGAGACTCTTAAGTAACTTCACACTCTTTGAGTCAGCACCCAGCCAAATACAGTATGGTCAAGTACAACCACCTCCAGCCATGAATCAAACCTGTCACAAAAAGTTGGCGAGCAATGCTTGTGAAATATTAGGGAAAATAGAGGGTTGGCCACAGTGGTGTAAAGTAACGAAATACTTTTACTTGAGTAGATTACTTGAATACTTTCTTTCGGTAACGAGTACTTTTTTGAGTAATTTTTTTTTGGGCTTTTTTTACGTTTACTTAAGTACTTTTAGTATAAAGTAACTCTACTGGGGTAGTTTTGATTTTAGAAAAGTAGAAGTAGTTTACTATTGTGGCATTTGAATTACAGTCTTGCCTTGAAATCCCTTGTTGCACCTAAAATCTGCATTTACATTCCAATTCTCCATTATTCAACTCCATAACACTCGGTCTCGTCATCGCCATGGAAACTTCACTCCATGCAATAAGAATTACGCTGTCGCCTTTGATACTAAACGTCATGCAGGGAAGCTGTAAATACCAATTCTTAAGTCATTGGTTTAAACCAACTCTAAATTGAACCCCGATTCTACCGTTCCAGAAGCAGACGCTCTATCCAATCGGCCATCTGGGCGGTAATAATTTCTTTTGGTTCATCATTTTGCCACCTTCAAAGCAAGTCCATCATCACCGCATCGGCAAAAGTGTAGTTGACACTTTAACGTTTGAAAACGCTATACGAGTATATTTACTTGAGTAGTTTTTGAATGACTACTTTTTTACTTTTACTGAAGTGCTTTTTTCAGTCAATACTTTCTACTTTACTTCGAGTAGTTTTGCCGTCAGTAACAATACTCTTACTTAAGTACTGTTTCAAAATACTTTTTACACCACTGGTTGGCCATCAGTATGCATCGCTTTGATCATGATTCTACTACCCGAAGATGTCAACAACTGATATGAACGTTTATCTCAGCATTGCTGGGCCATGTTGTCAGAAGGACAAAATTCACTAATTTTTAACATTTCAGGTCTGGTAGAGATTTAAGACGTCTTGACAATCTTGAAGAACGAGTGTTTCAACAAGAAAAAACTACTCAAGCTCTAATAGAAAGAGCTTTTGAAGTAAGTTTTATGTTAATGATGCAAACACTAGGTTGGCGCTAGCTTTAGCATATCGATATATCGATATGTATCAATATACTTGTTAACACAAAATATTTATATGTAAAGTATGATACTCATGACTTGAACAAGCATCTTAAAAACTCATTGAGAAGAACATCATTTCTTAAATAGTGATGACATGATCAAAAATGTTAACTAGTTTTTTTCTGGCATCGTACAGGTTTTGGATTCAATCATTATGATCACAAGCTGTTTTAGCTGACTCTTGACTATGCTTTCTTGTTTGGTTTTTTTTTTGGATAATGTATTTACGATAACCTATTTTGACAACTGATATTTCTAACAAATTTCGACAAAGGACGTGTAATACCTGAGCAGACATTTTGAAAGCAATTGCTGTTTCTAAGCAATTCTGCAAGTTTCTCTTAAGATTTAGCGTCTTCATTTTCTCTTGGAGAAAAACGTCAAAAATTCGTAATTCCTTATATCCAGCAAGTATACCATATATCAAAAAACCACTGTTTCGACATGTTAGGTCTCATCGGAGGATCTGAGAGTTGTCAGGAGTGAAATTTCCAAAATTCAATTTAACGACCTCCACAAAAATTTCGTGCTAGTGGTACCTACTATATAGTGCATTGTAAAGTTTTATGGCATAAATGATCGATTGAGTTTAAAAGCATAAGCCTCCTAACATGCATAAAGAGCTATAATGTTAGCAGCAAACCTCGGTTATCGCACATAATCCGTTCGAGAAGGTTGTTCGAAAAGCGATTTAATCGAAATCCGACATTTAGAATTAATGTAACCTTTAGCTCGTGGTAAAAGCGATGGGCACAGGCAATCAGTCTGTTTGCATTCACTCTGTTTGGTCGTGATCCGAATTATGTTCGAAGTCGGAAACGTAAAATTCTCGAATTTTTTGGTCGAAAACCGATTTAGTCGAGAACAGAAGTGTTCGATAACCAAGGTTTGACTGTATATGGTTTGTTTACGTTACTTCTACTTCTAGTTGGTTTATATTAGTTGGTTCTAGTAAGCATAGTATTCGCATATAAATTTTTATCCGTTGACTCTGACATGAGAATTTCTTGTCGAATGACTTAAATTTGTGGGAGTGATTTACTGATCATCTGTGCTATGTATATATGTTTTTTGCGGCAGTAACAAAAATCTTCAGCAACAGCAAATTTTAAACTTTAGAAGTCACTGTGGTTAACTCAAAAGGTTTTTCGCATTTATGACTTCAACTATATATAATAAACACAACGTAATATTTTAGTTAAAAGACAAATTGAGTGATCAGATTCACCCTTCAACAATGGATGTCGCCTTACAGCAGTTATGGCATGAACACATACGAACTATCACTAGCACTGTTAAGCATTTGAGCAGGGAACTGGACGCCGTGAAACAGGAGGTAAAAAAGTTAAGTTTTTAAGTTTTGCAATTTCTTTGAACGATTAAGCCATTGCGCAAGAACGCTAAACTTTCATGTTAACTGAACTTCTGTTTATTTTCAT
Source organism: Trididemnum miniatum (assembly GCA_964006365.1). Taxonomy (NCBI): domain Eukaryota; kingdom Metazoa; phylum Chordata; class Ascidiacea; order Aplousobranchia; family Didemnidae; genus Trididemnum; species Trididemnum miniatum. Next base: position 6,976,844 of record OZ023232.1, on the reverse strand, counting down.
CTTAGTTTATTTTCATCTTAGCTCCGCAGAAACGTCGCAGCTGTGGCGAGCCGTTGGCAACACTGCATCAGACCTGGTATTCAAACCCGAGACCTCCCGCACCGATAGCAATGTTTCAGCAACTGAGCTTTAGCTTTTTTTTTATTGAACTTACAGCAGACTTATAAAGTTACTGGGAAGGTGCTCTCTTTTTTTGCTTATTAGTTTCTTCACTTCACTAAACTTTATGGTAACTGCCGTTTGGTGTATTACTCATAACAGCGATTGCATAGGCTTATATTAGGATCAGCCGATCTATTCTTACCTTGGATTCCTACATCACAGTAAATCGGTTGCAGAAAAGCTTTCACGCAACAATGTTTTTTTTTTTTTTTTTCGAATCAAGTTTATATTTTATTTTCCTTTTCGACCGAAATCACGTCGTATTACGCCTGTGCAAAAGACATTCCCAGATTTATGTTACGCATTCATTATATTGGGTGCGGTTGCAATTCATCTCGCAAAATCAACTGGTTTCTGAAATAAAACGATACATGTCATTAGTTGCGTTGACGGCGTACGTCAGCAAATCCACTGTACGCCTGCTTTGAAATAGCAAGATTTCACGATATCTATTACGTAAGAAGTGCAGAATTCGTCAAATTATCTCTCCCAAAACGCCCCATTTCTTTTTTTCTAGGCTTCTTGTCAAAACATCAAACAAAAAGAATCCATTCGTCATTATACTGGTGTTATGACGCGGAAGTGTGCCCGCGAGTCGCGGAGCCCATCTTCGCAGCATGGCGCCTAAGAAACGTCGCAGTGGTGACGAGCTTTGGCGACACTGTGCCAATTTGACCAAGCCGGGAATCGAACACCAGACCTCCAGCACCGATAGCGTTGTCTTAAAAACTGAGCTAACCGGTCTGTGGCTAGTCGTTGTAGTAATGATAAGGATATATCTTTAACTCATCAACAGTTCTACAAAAAATGTGTTTTCCTTATTGCTGACCTAAAATAAGGAATGTAGTTGGTTGTGCACAGGCCGGTGGTCTTAGTGGTTGAAAGGCATTGCTATCGTCGCGGCAGGTCATGGGTTTGATTAGCGGGTCGCTAAAATCGGACACAGTGTCGTCAATGACTCGCCACCACTACCATGTTTCATCAGAGCTGTGTTGCTCAGGCACCAAGTTGCGTAGATTCCCCCATTCACTTGTTACACGCTTCGGCGTGATACCACGAGTACGATGAGGATTGGATTTTCATTTCATTTTTATTGTAACATTCTAATATTTTCCTCGTATATTGTGGTTTATTAACTCGATGTTTTATGTTTTCAGTTAACGTTTCGTCAAACACAGGCAGTTGATGCAAGTCACCAAGCTAAAAACATTGAGACCTTCACTCATGCTGGCATGGCTGATTTGAGAGGGAGAGTTGTGAGGTAAGAAGAGGGGTAAAGATGAAAATTTTCACAAAGTTGTAGTACGATGCAAAAGGGGGGGGGGGAGGACTGAGAAATTCTCAACGCTAGAGCTCATCCGTCCGAAGCTGGGCTAGCAACACAAGATAAATACTACAGACAAGGGAACACAATTTGTATTGAAATTACAGCATACTCAGCGCAACCTACAGACTAATACTTGTGCTGAGTATGCTGTCATTTCGATACAAATTGTGTTCCTTTGTCTTTTGAAAGTTGTATTATTTGAAAACACTGATGATAACGTTAGTTAGTGTGCAACATAAAGTTAAACTCCAAGAAATTGCTCAAAAGCTGAAGATTTTGTAATGATATGACGAAACCTGTCAATAACTTTTTGCAGTAAACCCTGTGTAGTTTAATGAATTAAAACGAACTAAAAGGCTATGGATTACTTAATTTGCATTGACGTAGTTCTTGACCAGTTATTAACTCATAATTTTCCTGTATTAAATGTCATTGTTTGTTCGAAGTGCGCCGAGTGCAATTTTTATTGACGTTTTTTAGGTGTGATACTTCAATCGCACAGCTGGCTCACGACATACGTAATAAGACGTCATCAACTCAGATGGAAGCGGATCGCATGAAGCAAGCCACGGATGCAAACCGAAGTAAAGTGGATGACATGGAAAGCCAGGTGCGAGCTTTTTCAATTCAATCCATTGCGGGTTGGCGTGGTGGTGAAAGGCATCGCTATCAGTGCGGGAAGTCTTGGGTTCGATTCCCTAGCTGATCAAATGGACACAGTGTTGCCAACAACCCACCACCGCTTCGGAGCTGTGTTGCCCAAGCGCTAGGCCTCGTTATACGCTTCGAACGACGTAATACCGCGAGTGTAATGAAGATTTGATTTCGATTTACTTTGTTATTCGGCATCTTTTTGAGATAGAGGAATTCTGAAACGTATTTGTCATTCGTTAATCACTTAAACATCAACACTAAGCATTGTTTCTTTTCTAATGCCCAACTCTTTTTGATCGAGCGTGCATTTTTGTTCATTAGCTCCATTTTTTTCTGTGTTATTTTTGATCGTAATCGCGTAAGCTGGTTTCATTGGCAAAGATAATGATTAATGATAACGAAATTTGGGTCTATGAATTCTTCTAGATGCTTTGCGTTGATCTGGCTACAGGATGCCATCGTTGGCGACAAAAATAAGCTTTATGGAATTTCTTCCCTCCAACTTGTCGTATCAACTTCCAAAGCTGGTGTATTAAAAACAATACAATCGAAAACGTAGTATTGATGGATTTCTTGAAAGCACAACTGTGTTAAAACCCTTAGGCGAAATTAATTTAGTTTTGAACTTTAGAATATGCAGAGAAAGTAACAAAATTTTGCAATTAATGATCAGCGTAAAGTTAATCCTGAAAGATTTACACTGTGTCGGCGATCTGTGGTAAGAACAGTAAAGAGTTTGATGACTCAGCCAGACCAGACCAATTTGCTCAGACCAGTTTTTCAGACCAGACCAGTTTTCTGGCTAAGTAGAGCCAAAAAAACTGATTCTGAAACTGATCTTTCAGAATCAGTTTTTTTGGCTCTACTTAGCCAGAGCCAAAAAAACTGATTCTGAAAGATTTATTCAGACGTGGTAATTTTTCTGCTCGTACAGTATTTAATTTAACCTAGAATTTGTGTAGACAAATTATTGAAGCTTTCGCTTATTTAAATATTTTCAATTTCTTTTTAAAACTATTTCTTTTGTGTGCTCTGCTTACAAACTTTTACGCAAACGGACTGCCATTTCGGACAAACTTCAAGGTTTCCTTGCATACTGTGCTTACTCAGATATAGTAACCTCATTTTGTTCGCTCAGCCTGGTTTTATTAGCAATTAAGATCTATCTGCAGTGAAGCGCATGAATCATTCAGGAAAAATACTTGGCTTAGCATTGGACTCGCGTAGCCCAGCTTTGCAGCACAAGCCGCCAATCACTCGGTTAGCATTTTTCACAATTTCCTGAGATTAAAGCAGTGAACACGTGCACTACCCCGTTACATTTTCATGTGATTAATTGACAGTTGAATGAGCTGACTCGACGCATCGATCATCTGATGACAGAACAAAATGGAAAGATACAAAATATGCAAGGATCAAGTAGCCAGCAAATGGAAGAAATCGACCTAAAAATTAAAGTAGGTTTGGCTTCATTACAAGCGATTTACCTTGAGCGATTTACTTCGGTAAAGCGATTTACTTTTACTTGCAATTTACCTTCTGATTGACGAGCGATTTACTTTTACTTTGCCATTTACCAGCAATTTACTTGCTAGCGATTTACTTCGGTAAATTTGTTTTAACCGGCCGGTTGGCGAATAGTCATTAAAGACATGGTTATCGGTTCGGCATGCCTGGGGTCGAATCAGACAGTGTCGCCAACGGTTCACCACCGCTGCCACGTTTCTTGGAGTTGCTCTAATCCGCCAAGATGAGCCCCGTCACTCGTTGCACGCTTCGGCGTAATACCGCGAGTATAATGAAGATTGGGTTAGGGTTTTTTAATTTGTTTATATTTGTTATCGCTTGAGATATCTACTTTGATAAATTATTCAGACTTTTAATTGTTCAAAACAAACGCTCTGTTATTATACGTTACAATAGTGGTTTTCAATTTCGTGAGTTGCCCCTGTCCAAATATTCGATACTCGTGCTGCCTCAGTAAAACCTTGTTTTTTCCATCATAAGCAATTTCAACTATTGCATTGAGCTTGAATCTAACCCACCAATATCTTGGGCTAAGCCAAACGTAATCACAAAAATATGATTACGAGTGGGATTCGAATCCACGCCCGCACCGACCAGTGACGTATCACCATCCCAATGGTTGCGACGAGTCTTTTCCGGAAATACGGCCTTAACCACTCGGCCGTCGTGGTCTGATTCCGAAGGAGCCGAGTTTCTCGTATGCATGTTAAGAGTGATTCATCATCCCATTATCAGCAGCCAGAAAATTCAGCTATAATGACCGTGACAACTGGTAATTATTCCATATTACTGATGTACGTTTAATTTGATATATTTAAAGTGTACGCAGATAAAGCTCGTTAGGGCCTCTACCGTTTAAAGGAGGCGAGGGCTCCATTTTGTAAAGATGGGTTTAAGTGGAGCGTGCTTTGTGTTTTTGTTATGACATGAAGTTTGGCATAGCAAGTCGAGCAAAGTTGACGCATATTGCTAAGAAAGTTGCGCTTCACTTTTCTTGTTCATGTAAGTTGATGCTCATTAAAAAGTGTTGACTCTTTCGAACGCAGAGAATTTGTTAGTAGATATTTTTAACTGAACATTGCTGGTTTTTTTTTTTGAAATTCAATGAGGTCTCTTATTAAAGATGAGATTTCAAAGGCAATATGTAGAGCACAACTTGTATGGTAAAATTTTTGTTTAATCATTACTTCTCTATTGCACTGATCATATCTTTTTTCTCGGGCTTTTGATCAGCTGTGTTTAGGTTTTGTTAACTGCACTTGAACCATGAAGAGGATTAGTGTTAAGTGCGTGCTTGCTACTCGTTTGTAAAGAAAATGTGAAAAGATTTTTCATAAAAATTTTTCATTGTGTACAATAGTGTTGTTATTTTGTGTTGCATATCTTTGTTTGTGCATCAAACAAACGTAAATAGTTGCTTGCATAACCAAGTAGAGTGCTCCATGTTCGAAGACCAGGGCGGATTATTAGATAAATACTCTTTACCGCCAATTGACTGATAATGATGTTTCTTAGTGTACATGTTTTAAATTTGGATCGCGCTCGCTACAGGAAAGTTTTTAGACAACATAATGTTATGGTTCCAAGAAGTATAAACTTGACGATATAGCTCCGTAGTTCAAATATTAATTAGTTGTTATGCCATTGCTCGGTGGGTAACTTGGTATATCGGTTAAGATTGACCACTTTGTACGTGGGAAATTGGAGGTTTATTCATCGTTACGTCAAATAAAAGACTTGAGTGCAGCTTTCCTGCCAAGTGCGGTTTGGCGCTTGCTAGAAGTTTGCTGGGCTTGTGTGAATTGTTCGTGTTATTCTTCATTGCGTTCAACTGGTCTAATTACAGTTTTATTGAGCCAAAATCTAATAATGATACTGTCTGCATTACTGTAGAACAGGGGTGGAGAACCTTCAAGACATAGCGGGCCACATTGCACGCATGATATTTTCAGCGGGCTACATTTACGTTTCATGCGCAAAGAGCAAAAAAAAGTTCCTCTGAAAATTTGGTGGAGAGCCAAAAAAAAGGTCATCACGTCCGCAGAAGTCCAATTTTTTACCCAAAGTCAAGTGAAAAGCGAAAGAAAAAGGTCATCACGTCCGCAGACCGTAGTTTGAACTGTGTAACTGTGTTTTGACATGTTTTCACTGTTCAATTAGCCGAAATGTTAAAAAGGAGGACGTATGGTAAGCCTAGCATTACATGAGCCGTATGTACACGCGGGCCACATTTAAAACTTAAGCGGGCCGCATGTGGCCCACGTGCCGCAGGTTCCCCACCCCTGCTGTAAAATAAAAATTTTAACGAGTTGATTAGAAAAGCGACTATTGCACCATATGTTTAATTAAGACGCTCAAACTCTTAATTCTTCGCAAAATGGGTTTGTACATCGAATTTTCTCTTTTTTTCTTATTTTTATCCACCTGTCACGAGAAATTGATGGAGGCTCAATGAATAAGACGAATCCAAACTCGCTTGGGAGTTGCCATGTATCCCGGTTGGGATTTGTTCTCGTATTTCCCGTTTGAAATTTGCTTTTAATTAGCTGCTTGTTAGATTCCACCAAGCAATTATCGTAAAGCATCTTATCGAAGGACGCAACAGCGAGGCTGGGATAGGAGTTGAACCATTGACTTCTGCAAGGAAATAAAATGAAACCTGCTTCCACCACCGTACCTTTCACTGCAATTATGTACAAAAATGATTCTGGTCACGTCTATGATTTATTTTTGTTATGCAGAGAGTTCTTGAAGACATCCGGATGACGGTGGATAGCAACCGGAGATGGGCGGAGGGGGAGAGAATGAGAATCGAACACCAACTCATGAATATCGTCGAACTCAACAACAGCACAACCCAAACTAAACAGGTCGAGATTTGCTGATGAACTTTATTTATTCCAGGCATCAAAGCCCATTTCATGTAAAAACAAGAAACATACCCAGGCTTTCTTACGCCTATGCCAATTGTAGCAGAGTGTTTGAACGTAAAATATAATCAGATTAATACCAAACATCATACTGCATAAGAGCAATCGCAAGCATATTATTCAATTTGAAACGACGATCTATAAAATTATACAGAAATTTTCGAATTGAAGCATCACACGTTGGCAAGTGATCGTGGATTTGAGCCTGTCTAGCACTGACATATCGGGCCAATTATTAAGTATTCTGAAGGAATCATTATACGCAACTTCTGGTGTTCGATAGCTCACACTATTGTATTTAAATGTGTCTTTGTAGTTTAATATTTGACCACGCTATGTAAAGTATTTGTTAATCGTCAAATTTACTTTTTCTTTGTTGCAACAACCCTAAAATTCAAATATAACGAGTGGTAAGGTTAACACGTTACTTGTTCTGCGAATCATGATATGTTTCTACAACGGGCTTTGTTATTTATGGCTGGCCACCTGATAATAAGAGAAAATAACCTAGAAAAGTATGAAGTTGACAGGTTAAGGATAAGTCCTGTAATGAAGAGTCCTTAGAGACTAAAATGAGTCAAGCCTGGATTGGCTGTGCATAGCGAGGCTGACAAGACTTTTCTATGGTCTTCCGCTTGAAAGTTATGGAAAACTACTGATCAGCAAAAATGGTGTGTATTTGATATGCAGCTTATTCTAGTGTGTAAATTTTCTTTAAATTTTTAGGAAAGCTTTGAAAACAGAATCTTGGATCGACTTGAGACAATGCAACGTAACATTGAGGAATGTCGTGAAGAAAATAAAAGATGCAAAGAGGAGCTGAAAGAGAAGATGGAAAAAAATGATGCCGTGCGCAGGTGTGAAAATTAATGCTTTTTTTGGTTTGAAATTGCATTTCTAGCAGAACTAATTGGCTTTATACCAGTGCTTTCAACCCGCTTTATTACACAACCAAGGATGCATTAAAAACTCTTAAAAAGTCTTTCACTGTATTACTATAAGAGCGCACTGGCTCTATTGGAGTGTTAAACGCACCATCAAACAATACAGTGAATTTACTTCCGTACCAAGTGTCACTGTATCATCATAAATAGACATAACTATGAAGACAATATCATTGTGTTGTGAAGATACACTTTTAGAGAACACCACTTACGGAAATTTTGTTAAAGGATGCCCACATAACTTTTTCGTACGTCAATCTCTTAACATGTCCTGGCATGACAAAACAGAAACTTAGGAACTCTGTGTGAAGACCGGGATGACTGTACAAGTTCAAGTGCGTAAAATTTCAAGCGTGGTTGACAAGCACTGACGTACACTATTACAGTCTTCCAAAAAATCGTTGTTGTTTCAAACTTGGTAAATTTTAAGAGTAGCGTTTGACAATGCTAGCTTCGTATCAAAATCAAATAGGATAGGTCGGTAAAGCAACGACTTTCTCATGTTCATGTCCACCTTTCATTAAGAGCGCAGTAGCAGAAGCATTGACGCATACACTGTAAAGAGGGCGCCAAAATAATAGTTTTTCAAAAATGAAAAAAGATTAAGCTTTTTCCTGGAAAGGTTACCTCATTTTGTACCTGAAAAGTATAAAGTGGTCCCTGGTCAGCGATATGGCCTTGCTATGCTGTGCGTAAGATGAAGACTCTCATTCAGTTGTGGTGTGACTGACAAACAATCTTGAAATTTCAATTCAATGATTAGAAAATATTGTTAGTTGTTGTTTGGTTGCCCGAGAAAGCGATCAAAACGTTATAACGAGCTCGCTTACGAGTTGCGGGCCATCTGTTTACCACACCAAAATGGTGGAATCCCGCGAAGTGCCCTTCCCAACGGCACAATAACTAAACCTGCCGGGCATGCCAGCTTGTTCGCCGCATTGTCCCTTTAATGCGATGCATCTTGCAGGAAGCTGTAAAACCTATAGTTTAGAGTCATTGATATAACCCGCCTCGAAACTAAACCCAAGTCTACAGCTGCACAGGCATACGCTTTTACCACTCGTCCATCTGAGTTGTTATTATGAAGGGTCAATTGTAAGGTTGATTTGAAAAAGTGTATACACTACTACTTTTATGGTCGTAAACAAAGCGTTTGGAGTAGCTGATACATCTCAAATATTGATGAAAATATGCGGGTCTTAACCTTATCCAGAAAAGATAGTCATGATTTCCCGACAAATTTTGGTGTTGTTGCTGGTGTATGCTCCTGTTTTGGTTTTGCGCGATTAAATCCTACGAAAGACCGACCGGTTGGCGCAGTGAAGACGGCGCTGAAGGTCTAGGGTACGATTCTCGGACGCGTCAAATCCTACATATTGTCAGCCACGGCTCGCCCCCGCTGCGACGTTTCTTCGGAGTTGTGCATTACAATGTCCACCCTTTACAAGCTTCGGCGTAATACCGCGAATATAATGAAGATTTAATTTGAATTTTAAAGCCGATTTTAAAATGCATTCCTTGGAAAAAGATTTATTTATTCAAAAACATATTGATTGCCATGGATTTTGCAAATAGCAGTGCTGGGTACTGCACTCAGTCGTCAAGATTGCTGCAGAATTTTCTACCTCTTAAGTGTGTGGTGTGAGTTTTAAGTTGTGATGACAGGCTGGGCCAACTTGTGACACGCCTCAGTGCAAAAACAATTTTGTTTTTCATTTTAGGATTGATAAATTACAAGCTCGCTTGGATTCCGATTTGACTCGATTAAAAAGTGAATATCGCGATGGATTTGAATCAGTGAAGGAAAGTATAAACACAACCAATCAGTTGGTTAATGGTAAAGTGAAATTGGTGAAAGAAGAGTTGACTCGAGAAATCAGCAATGTGAAGAAAATGGTGGTGTTAATCTAATTAGAATTTATGCATATGATGTAACCCTACAGTGCTTTGTTATTTTCTTAATGTAGCTTGCAGCATTTTTCAGTATTTTTGACTGCGATACACATGCAATTCCTATCGTCTTCTTCGTTACTTTGCAACGTGTTCTTATAGATTTTGGGGTGTTCCTGCTTCCATTTTTGCGAATTCGGTGTCAAGTAGCTTGCGCGCATTGAATCAACTTCCTTATATCGTCGCTTTCTGAAACTTGTATTAAAATCACTGTGGCAATTGTCGTTCGTATTTTGTTGCTTTAGACTTATCATGGATAGAGTTAAAAGTTCAAAAGTTGGTTTAGGCTCTTAATAATCAAAATCCGGTAGCTTCGGAACTCCGAGTCAATAAGTTATATTTATAAACTCTGCTTCATTTTACTCACTTCTTTTAAGTCATTCTCCAAACAACAACAATCTATCTGCACTACTAAGCGTACGATCTTTCAAGCAATGATGAGCATTGAGCGGAAATTGTCTCTGATCAGTTAAGACTACTGATCGGTGATCTTCATCTAAATTTTATTAATACAAGTCTCTTAAATTTCGTCATCTGGGATAGATTAATAATGTAGGCGTACAATATTTCGTATGATTATGCTCCTCATTTTTTCCCCTTTTTTGACATTATGTGAAACTCGACTATGTCAATGGATTAGTGATTTTCCTGGTAGTTGCTTGACTCGAGGACTTTTAGGTCCCTTTGCGGCCTTCCTGGGTACATTTGGAAGTCCACTCCAAGTGCCTTACGGTAAACTTACAGATGCATCGAAATAAAAAAGTTGGTTGGTTTGATGGTGAGCGTTAAAGCACTGGTTGCTACCGATGGGCCTACCGTTTTTAGTTTTTGGTTTAAAATTTTAATCAAAATCAATCAGGTTCTCCGCAATATCCTGCCGATAGATTGGTAAATGCTAGAACAGATTTTATCTGTGATACATGGGTCTCACTTGCCATAAAATCGTAGAAAAGTATAATATTTCATCCTGTCATAAAAAATCATAAAATTTGACGGCTGTCATAAAATTTTAAAAAGCCAAATGACCTTGTGTGAGTGAGTAATTTTTTGATTTTGTTCGTGGTATTGATCAATTGAACAAAGTTATTTCCCTTTTGTTTTTGCTTTTTTCTTGTTGTATACAATGAGGCTCACGCCGTTAGGGTTGTTGACTCACCAATATTTATGTAGCCTAGTACAGAACAGTGACTTATGCCTACTTGTTCGCTATAACATCTGTAGCAGCATAATGTTGTATGGAAATGCATCATAGCAGCTATGTCCGTTTCATAACTGCTTTGACTATTTGTTGTTGTTTTGGAGATACCTGGCAAGATTTCCAAAAATATTTTCTTCTGTTTTAGAGATGCCATACGGTAGAAAATATTTACTAACACCTGAAATCTGTAAAGACGTTGATATCTGTGCGGAATGGCTCTGAAGTATGTTGTGCTCAACTGTTCCAGTCAAGCATGGGGTAGAAACGGTTAAATGACTCACTATAACCAGCACTGTCTATACTAGTGTCTACTCCATCCGTCCAAGAAAATAAGTACGTTTAGGAGTGCATAAAGTAATTTACGCAATGCTGTCAAAAAGATATGTGATGAAAGTGGTGGAGGCAGCATCGCTCTGGCTTAATATTTGAAAAAGTAGTTTAAGTATATATGCTTTATATATCTCTTTTTGAGTAGGCCTATATATCCACATTTTTGTAAAGTAATCATTTTACCTGCGTTGGCAGCCAATCATCTTTTTTTCTGTGCTATGGTGAAAGTGCTGTCTATGGGGCGCCGTGTGTAAAGCTACGCAATATAAAATTTTGCATAATTTTTTTGGTTAAATTTCGTGCAATATCATATATTGTTGCAATTTATCTATATTGCTGCAATATGTGTTAAATTGTTGCAATTTATCTATATTGCTGCAATTTTTGTAAATTGTTGCAAATTATCTATATTGCAAAAAACACTTAAATCGCCTTTTAATTGCCATGGTGATATGCTAACTAAAACAGTCAGTGTTGCCCTTTCCCTTTTTCCATGAACTCATGTAGTGTACTGGCCTGAGGCGCTGTTGTACTGACTGTGCAGCGTGCGCTTATTGGTTTGGCTGAAACATTTAAGCTACTGGTTGAATGAATCATTTAGGCTACTACTGTTAAGCTACTGGTACCGGTATCCTTTGGAATACCAGCAGCTAGACTAGTCTAGACTACCGGTATGGGGGTAACAACTAGTATCAGCTCCCAGGTCCAGTTGGGTTAGATTAGAATTAGGTTCAGTTACAAAATATCGGTAAACTAGTTTGACATTTTTAATTTTACAGTTTACCGTATGTAACTGGTGTATCGGTGTGCTGATCTGCTGATGTCAGGATGTAGCCTACCTGCTTTCTGTGGACAGATCACAGAAGTCACTGTAATCTGACGTGTTTCAGCCATACAGCATAAGCCATTCTGCATTAGCAACGAGATAGTAGTATGTCACAAAAACATAGGTTGAGGTAGCTAGACTTGGCCTAATGTTGGGTTACTGGTACTGTACTTTAAAACAAGATTTTTCAGATACCGATATTTTGTAACTGAAAGAACCCTAGCTATATTTAACCCTAACTGAACCTAATTCTAATCTAACCCAACTGGACCTGGGAGCTGATACTAGTTGTTACCCCCATAGCGGTAGTCTAGTCTAGCTGCTGGTATTCCAAAGGATACCGGTACCAGTAGCTTAACAGTAGTAGCTTAAATGATTCATTTAACCAGTAGCTTAAATGTTTCAGCCAAACCAATAAGCGCACACTGCACAATCAGTACAATAGCGCCACAGGCCAGTACACTACATGAGTTCATGGAAAAAGGGAAAGGACAACACTGACTGTTTTAGTTGACATATCACCATGGCAATTAAAAGGCGATTTAAGTGTTTTTTGCAATATAGATAAATTGCAACAATGTACACAAATTGCAGCAATATAGATAAATTGCAACAATTTAACACATATTGCAGCAATATGCATAAATTGCAACAATATATGATATTGCACGAAATTTAGCCAAAAAATGATGCAAAATTTTATATTGCGTAGCTTTACACACGGCGCCCCATAGCTGTCTATCTTCAGTAGGGATCGACCGGGGCCCCGCCCAGGGATTCCACTTTTTGTCCCGGCCCTGGCCGGGGGGTCATAAAAATTGCCCGGAGCCGGGGTTGAATTTCAAATGTATTTACCGTATATTTCGTAGTATGAAACGACCTTTAATGTGCAAAAACCCACTCTTAAAAATTGGGGTGGCCCCATACAACGAATAGAAAAGTCATATTTTAATTTTCACATGGAGATTTTTATATTTTATATGAAAAACGCGTTGGTGCGTAAAAATGAAGAACGTGCATGCTTAAAGCGTTTTTGAGGTTCGTCATGCACTAATGAAAAGCGTGTACATTTACGAAAGCATTACGTAACACCATGGACGGCATTTGCATGAGGAGTGAGGATGCAAGTAGCCTGCTTAGCAGTGTTGCCAGATCTCAATTTACTCAAGTATCTAGATCGTTTACTAAAAGTAGCTAGATTTTTTATTAAACCTCATCTAATCAACAAAAGTATCTAGATTAGTATCGAACCACAAAAAGTACGTTAATACGACAAAAAATAAGCGATATTACGGAGTTTGACACGAAGTAACTTAAATATATTTAATAATAGCACACATTCAGTTTTTCGAGAAATATTCTGCCTAATGAAAACATTTTAGTCGCAGTGACATCGAAACACCTTTAAACACATCATAGCCACACATTCAAGCAAAAAATGAATGAAAATGAACAAAACAGAAAAATATCATGGATCTGCTAGTCAAGTCATATCATCAGCTTTCAGCAATTGGCTGTATAATGATTTTAAATGGACTGAACTTTGAATTCAGCAGTTTCATGAATTTCCTTGTAAACTTACGCGCTAACAGTGTAGTGTAGGCTATATATAGTAGCATAAGCATCTGTGAATCTTGTGCACAGCACACTATCCTTTTCAATACTGTAGGCTTACTACACTGCAGCTTTACACAAAACAATCTAAAAAATTACATGCTCATGTGCTCGATCAAAGTTTTTCAACAAAACACCATAATAGTCCAAAAGTCTACGAGACGAATGTGTATTGTGTACTGTGTAGAGGCGAAGCCTAAAATACTTAATAGTTTAAAAAAGGTTCGAAAAAGCAAACCGTTTACAGGATCCTAGAAAAAGGACTACCCCTCCTAGTAATATTTTTTTAAGACGCGCTTCGTTTTACATAATTATTTAAAATTGATCTTTGTTACGCTGCGGTTAGGAAATTTATCATTTTTTCCGGTGTTTATTGGCTATAACTTGTCATACTGGAGCTAACAATGCTAAAAAATGTTCGAAAAAACAAACCATTTACACGATTCCTACTACACCTGTAGGCTAGTAGACCTACCGGTACTGAGCTGAACACTCGGAAGAACGGCTCACAAAATTAAAGCGATAATTTCTGGCATTCTTCCGCGAAAGGATAAACCAATAAACAAACTGGATAGTTATAGAGTTATCTAGATTAGTAGCTAGGATCTAGACGAAAAAATTGGTATCTAAGGGGACTAAAAAAGTATCTAGATACTAAGTAGCTAAGTTGGCAACACTGCTGCTTTGTTATGTATTCTAGACACAATATAAAGCATTGTATAAGCCCAGGCCGGGGCAGGTGCAATTCCCCGGCCAAAATTGTTGCCCCGGTCGTTCCCTAATCTTCAGTATGAAGATGTGAAGGACGACTGGTATAAAAAAAGTACCGATAATGAGCCTACTACATCAAAGAGTTCACAAGCTTCTTATTGGCAAAATGCTTTGGAAAGATGTGGTCTGATGGAAGTAGGTGAATATGTAAATTCTGAATCATGCTACCAACGGATTGATCATTATTGGAAAAAAATTCATGAACTGGTTTACGAAGATGGAAGCAAAAAGTACTCACAACTTGCTAATCTGGCTCTTACTGTTTGTTCACTTAGCCACGGAAATGCTGCTCCTGAAAAAGGTTTCTCTATCAATAAAGCTTTACTTTGGTAACCGTAGAGCGAGACAGCGTTGTTTCGGGCAATTAGCCCTCATCAGCCGCTCTCAGGCTTAGGTGCACTCATCGTTCCATGTGCTTGACCTTGATCAGCCAAGCACCCTTCCGGATTTGTATAACTTAAAAGAATTCAACTTTTGTGGTGCCCAACGTCATGTTAGACTACCACTCAGGTTAAATTCCCCATGTGGCCACGGTACAATAGTTAGACACAACGTCGTCCTACCTGGCCTGCTGAATGGGAAGTCAGAACGACTTCCTCGTGTTGGGTCAGAGGACAAACCATCCCCCATCACCTACAGTTGCAAGAGCAACTCCAGCTATGGTTACCGTAGAGCGAGACAGCGCTGATTCGGGGTATTAGCCCTCATCACTTAGAACGATGAGTGTACCATAAGCCTGAGAGCGGCTGATGAGGGCTAATAGCCCGAAACAGCGCTGTCTCGCTCTACGGTAACCATGGCTGGAGTTGCTCTTGCAACTGTAGGTGATGGGGGATGGTTTGTCCTCTGACCCAACACGAGGAAGTCGTTCTGACTTCCCATTCAGCAGGCCAGGTAGGACGACGTTGTCTCTAACTACAGCTTTACTTGATAGCCATGGCTACACTATTCAGGAAGACACTGTTGTATCTTTACGAATTGTTAAAGATTGAATCAATGAGTATGGGGGCACTTTGAAGCTTCCAGTTACAAAAGAACTTCGGCTGCAAGTAAAAGAGGCCCGAGCCAAGTACACGGCCTTTTTGGAAGAAAAAAAAAAAACAATTGCAAAAACAAGAGAGAAGAAATCGTCAAAAGCAAGCAGATACTGCGCACCACAAAACACAAAAACAGTTGCATGCTGAGAAGCTAAGTGAAGATATTAAAAGCTGTGGAATTGGACTGAAGACAGCTGAAGAAATAATTGAACAAGGAAATGCCAAGCTGCGAGATGCTCTTTCTGGTAAAACCCTGAATAAAAATGCCCTCGTTTCTGCTCAGACCAAAATTAGCATTGGTTTAGATCAGTGGTTCTCAACCTTTTTAGGTTGCGGACCGGCAAAATTTTCAAATAAATTTTGTGGACCGGTGGACTTTAAAAACCAACCAAAAATGTCATGGCATAAGTGAAGAGCAAAAATCACCAACTTGATTTTCGTTAATGGGATGTTTGATAGACAAGGAAAACACTTGGCTGTTTAATGAGAAATTTGCAAGGGACAAATAATGTTTCGACTATAACAAAAGTCTCGTCAGCCTTGCTACACACAGCCAATCCAGGCTAAACTCATTCCAAACTGTAAAGACTCTTTTTTGCATTGTTTTACCTGGACATCTCGACTTCATCTCTTTTCTAGATTGTACCCTATTTTTAGCAGGCGACTGGCCCCAAACAACGATACCCAATGAAAGAGCTTGTAACTACTAACCCACAACTAAGTTACCGGTAGCCTAACTAGCCCACATCACTAGAAGCCCCCATGGCAACCCACTCATTTGCAGCTGCAGACGCGTTTCGACCTTATTATGGTTTCTTCAGTGCAGCATAACAACCTCCCACCTTCCTGAAAAAAAAAAAATTCTAACCTTCAAAAGAACTACACACCCCAAATCTAAGCCTCTTCTGATGTGGGCTAGTTAGGCTACCGGTAACTTAGTTGTGGGTTAGTAGTTACAAGCTCTTTCATTGGGTATCGTTGTTTGGGGCCAGTCGCCTGCTAAAAATAGGGTACAATCTAGAAAAGAGATGAAGTCGAGATGTCCAGGTAAAACAATGCAAAAAAGAGTCTTTACAGTTTGGAATGAGTTTAGCCTGGATTGGCTGTGCTTAGCAAGGCTGACGAGACTTTTTCTTGGCTGTTTGTTTGTTTCCGTTTCATAATCAAATTGCAGTTATCATACTGCTGAATTTTAGTTAAGTATGCTTTTCGATTGCATGTACTACTGCAACAACTTGTGGTAAATGAGTGGTTATGCGCTAAGTTCACTTCACCTCCAACTTTTTTTTTACAAGAAAGGCAAAACTCAATGAATCGGCAGTGCATTATACTGCATATGAATTTGTCTGTTGGCTGACGAAAAAAAGTATTGAGCGCGCGAGCCAAGTGGGTTATAATAAAAAGCATTATTTTGAATTGTGGTATAATGTTGGAATTTATTTGGCGGACCGGCAGAAAAGTAGGCACGGACCGGTGCCGGGCCGCGGACCGGCGGTTGAGAAACACTGGTTTAGATGAAAAACGCCAGTGCGATAAAGAATTAGCTACCCCTAAACTGAAGAAAGCGAAATTTTCGGTATAGGTCTTATAGGCCTACTTGCTGTATTCGGAATGATTATGGCGAAGCATCTCAAAATTTATCATTAGTCTGTGAATTTTGATTTGTAATTTTTGATGTAAATGTTGTATATAAAGTGTTTTTTTCCATTCAGTGTTCTCTATTTCGTTTTTTTTTGTGATTGTTTTCGTATTTGCTGAAAACGTGCGTGGTCATTTGTTATAAAACAGCTGCATTGAAACCTCTGATAAAGACCCAAAGCCACGCACTGCACATGCGAAAGCAGTTTTTTTCAGTCGGTTGTTTTTGTCGTTTGGGAAAGCAATAAGTATTGACTATAAATATCGCTGTGTAGTACTGTGATTTTGAAGTGTTGACATAGCATTGATATTATACAACAATGTAAAAATTGATAATGATATATCGGCACCAAAAAATATCTCATCCAATCCAAAATCGCTGTTCTTTCAACCAATTATACCCCCAGAAGTCTACAGAGAAATTAACAAGCTAAATTTGAAAAAAGCAGCAGGCCCTGAAAACATTCCTCTCACATTTTACAAAAGAGCTAATGAATGCATTTCAAATTTTCTCTGCCTCTTATATAACAAATGTATAGAAAATGGCTTTTTCCCATCACCTCTTAAACAGGCAAAAGTAATCCCTATTTACAAATCGGGAAAACGTTACCTGGCCAATAATTATAGACCAATCTCTCTGCTATCTCCTATCAGTAAAATCTTTGAAAGCTTGACATCAATAAGACTAATAAGTTTTTTAGAAGATAATAATATTATATCTGAACAACAGTTTGGCTTTCGCAAGCAACATTCAACTACTCACGTAGTGACTGATGTACACTCACAAATTAGCAAAAACCTGGATAATAAACAACACACATGTGTAATTCTGTTAGACTTTAGAAAAGCGTTTGACACAGTTAACCACCAAATATTGTTACGAAAATTGGAAAAATATGGCATCAGAGGCAATGTACTGGAAATGTTTCAGAGTTACTTGACAAATAGAGTACAATTTGTATATGTTAATGGTTACGAATCTGATAAAATGCAAATTAAATGTGGTGTCCCACAAGGTTCTTGCTTGGGCCCAACCTTATTCTCACTATATATAAACGACCTTCCTGACATTACCAATTTTAGGATTCGACTCTTTGCTGATGATACTGTTCTAGTAATGACGAGCAATGATCTTCAACAACTGAAAAAAGCAGCAAATGATGAAATACTCAAAATCGAGAAATGGTTATTGCATGATAAATCAACGCTCAACTACTCAAAAACTAACTATATGCTTTTTTCTCCTCAAAAAGAGTGTGGAAAAGATTTCTTTTTATCTATAAATGGACAAAACATCCACCGAACTGCCGAAGCAAAATACCTAGGAGTTTATTTGGATGAAAAGTTAAAATGGGATTCCCACATTCAACACCTTTGTAAGAAACTATCACAATATTGTGGTTTGTTTTGTCATCTTCGTCACAATATAACCCAAGAGCTCTTATTACTCCTATACCACAGCTTAGTGTACCCTCACTTACTGTATGGAATTTTGACATGGGGATCTACAAATAATTCAGTGCTACATCCCTTACAAGTCTTGCAAAATAGGCTCATAAGAATTATATGTCGTGTAAGAAAACTTGATCATATCACGAATAATTCCTTATATCATAAATTGAGCATACTAAAAATCAAAGGTATTTATCACTTAGAAATGGCCAAATTTATGTATTTACATCACAACAACAAGCTCCCAAAACTATTTAACAATTACTTTAAATCCATAAACTCTGTGCATAGTTACAACACAAGACATGTTTGTCGAAAAAATTACCAGTTATATTCAATTCATTCTAATATTGCTAAAAAAGCACTGCCATTCAGTGGTGCACAAGTTTGGAACAGCTTACTCCCAGAATGGAAAGATTTCTCTTACTACAGATTTAAAAAAACTATCAAAAGTTACTTTGTTGCGAATTATAGCTAAATCTTGTTACCAATCTGCTCTATCTAACCTAATACTGTAATACGTCTGAATACTTGGCAGTGCGGACAGAATTTTTTTTTTTTTCATTAATGATTGATTGCTAATTTGTACAAGATATTAGTTTGCAGTGAATGTGTTGTTGTCAAAATTAATGTGTATATACTGTACAAAGTGTACATAATCGGTGAAGTGCGATTTTGCCTTATGCTTTCTGTGATGTTGTTGCTTTTTTCGTTTTGTGTTAAACTGAAAAGACAAATAGGCCTATGAATGAAAAGGTGTCCGCGACTAGGCGAGCGTTTTGGCTCTTTCGCGGTAACCCTATTTACCACATTTCAATGTGCGTTAAGTTTTTTTTTTACTTCCCGCCGTTGTAAATGGTCATGAATAAACGTATCTGTCTGTCATCTGTAAAAATTTCTTGTTTCCTATGCTGCTGAATTAGCAAAGGAGCGGATTTTTTTGGTGAAGTGTTTTAAATATAAGATAAGTGTAATTATTGTCAATCTGTTTTGCGCTGAGCATAAAAAGCCATAAAATTTGAAAAAATACCATAAAAAAAGCATGAAAAACAGTTACGATGGAGCATAAAATCATAATAAGATTTAACAACTCTGGCGTAAGACCCCTGGTGATAGGCTAAAAGTTTGCTAAAAAAAATTAAAATTATGAGCTTTTTCTGGGCCAGAAAAGCATGGTTTACGGTTTGCTTCTTTACCGCACTGTCATTTGATGCAGATTAACTAGTAGGCTACCGAAGTTTCATTTTCTAAAAACAAATTACTTCTAAAAGATTGTCTGCCTACACTTTTCCGTATCGTATATGCGGGTGGTGTGATTTCTTGGGTAAGCCAATCCATTCTTTCCTTTGAACCATTCACGTGCTGAAAACAGTACAAAGTGACCTTTTGGTGTTCTCTTTGTATGCCTAGGCCTAATTAAACTGGGGGGCTTCACCACCACAGTGGATTCTCCATGACGGAATTATGTGGATATCATTTTAGCCAACGTCCGAACAAGCAGAGCTGGAGAACCGGAGAAATTTTGTTTTGAAATCAAAAGTAGGAGCTGAAAACATTACGATTTTTCCGGTGATGTGCGGGGAGGTTCGTGAAGCACTGTTTATTTTAGCATCATGTTACCAGCAATTTTTATTCATATTTATTAGTAAATAGAAGTAGCGCCCACATAATCAAAAAACAACTTCATGGAATGTTTTATAATGATTGTTTGCGACACTGAGCAATGCAAGCACGACGTGGGATGTTTTACATTTATTTGTTACTCACAAAATCCATACGGCCATCTTTTTGAACCAAAATATCACTTTATTGTAGACATCCTCTTTATTCTTCCTTAACTCGTGAAGTCTCTCCATCTCGATGGAGATTGTTCCCAGCGATGAAAAATGCTCTTTTTCGGTGCGAACATGTTGCAGTTATAAGAACTTTCAAAAAGTTATTGAAATTATGCCAAATGCCCGAACAGAAAAAGTCATGAAGATTGAAAACGATGTCTTGTAGTTTTAGCGCATCAAGATTTCTTAAAAATTTCACGAGCAGTTTTTGTCTCCCCATGCGAAATAGGGTTAAAAATTCTCGGTTTTCTACACTTCGGAACGGTAAGGGCTTATGTTAATTCTCAGTTGTTTAAGTAAAGCGAAATCAAGTTTTGACAATTGAGCGGTCGACTTCTTATACTTCTAGGTAGCCTACATTCTTAACTTGGATGGTTTTACCTTTAATCGTTCTCCTAAGCGAGCTCGTATAGGCTAGCGCATTGATCGCTTTCTCGTGATAGGAAGATAAATATGCAGAAAAAAAAACTTCACAAAATCATGTTTTAGTCCAAACTTATTTGCTGAAAACAAGAGACAGGGAAAACAGAAAGACAGCTGTTTAAACCACAAATACACAGCCAATCTTTGCATTTACACCAATCCACTAAAAAAGGAGCGAAGTTATTCTTAAGATTTCAATTAATAATTCAGTTTTCAAAAGTTTATCAAATTCGATACTAATTCTTCATCTAATTTGTATTAACTTAACTTCAAACCATAGGCCTTAGTATGGGGCGTAGGGTGTCCGGTTTTTTCACTTTTTTTTCTAATCCCTTAGTTTATACGATTTCTAGCGCGGAAATTGTCACCTAACAACAACCAAACAATTTTTTTCCAAAAAAATTGCCATCTTGATACTTTGGGGAGGTGCGAAAGGTTTTTGCGGGGGGCAAATACCAGTTTTTCGCGTAACTCAAAAAGTACAGCACCTAAAGCAATAATTTTTGTACCAATCGATTCAGAAGAATAGGTTTCCTATCTGTCTTTAATACATTATACACCTCTAACTGCTTTATTTTTTAAGTTATATTTAAAAAACTGATTTTTGAGCTTTCTATATTGGTTTAATTTCAAATGACCATAATTATGCACTAAAGAAGAGATGTATAAAATCTATTGCGCACAAACTGGTCAAGCGCTACGTTATTTATGACTAAATAAAACCACCTACTGTTACGTAGACCAGTGAAAACTTTCGAAAATTCCATTAGAATGTCAGTGTACAGTTTGAGCTAGACCTGTGGAATGCTTGGGGTGATAAAGTGCTGAAAAGTGAGCTATAGGCCTATATTTTGTGAGATGGAGGAATGCAGATTTGCTCAAGAGATGAAAGAACATGTTTTGCCAACTAAAAAAGATGTCATTGGCATTACTACCACGTGCGGAATTGGCTAATGTGTAGTAACGAAAAGTATTTGAAAAGAAGGCCAGATTTTAACGTTTGTAAAGAAGAGGTTCTTAAAAAATTGAGTCTGTTTGGAGGAAGAGTAGTCCTCCGGTTATTAACAAAAAGTCAATGGAAACCAAGTTGAAGAAACTAATAAAACAATACACCCTGGCTAAAGCAAAAGAGAACGGAGTGCAATTGCTTCATTTGGAAACCCTCTTTGATGTTTCTTCATGCAAATGTGATATAGCGGAAGTTGTGAAGAAAAATGGCAAGGTATCCTGCAAATGTTCTCTTGAAAACAGAATTCCATTTGAAGGTGAGGTTAAACTAAGTATATAGTGTGTCTGGGGTAAGTTAGAATACTTTATCACCGGGTTATTTAATTCCATAGAATTTTCATTTCTTTCCGACCAAAGAACTTGCCGGCAGATGTGTATAGGAAGAGTGGATAAAACATTGTCAGAAAAAAACATTGCCTCTGAGACTTATGCTCAAAGACGTGTGAGGCCTTCTTCCACCTCCCAGAACAAATTGTTGACGGTAAAGGTATCACAACACCTGGAAAAGATTAATCTAAAACAAATTAAGGATTTAGCCACGCTTTGGTTTTTAGCATATACCGTGGGCTACCTATAACAATCTTCACGTTTCAACTCACAATCAATAGCGTAGCCGTAGATTATGGTAGGGCAGGCTAAAATCGCACAGCTTTATCAGATAAAATAATGTCGCATGTAAAGCTGCAGTTCTTTGTTCGACGCTACAGCGTTGTTGCGCTTCAACCAACTCAACTATAATGATTAGTTAAAAGCCAACATATTTTTAATTAGGAAAATTTTGTAATCTCTATCTAGAGTTTTTATAATTGGTGTAAAAACTAGTCGATGCCGGAACTGATAGTTGTGTTTAGAAGACCCCAACTTTGCTACAGCTAGACCCAAACGCATCAGAACTTCTGAGTCCGCATTAGCTGACTTGGGATGCTCTGAAGATGAAGAAGATGTATTGTATGCACCTCCTACAAAAGTACGGCGGCTGAGCAATCCTGACCGACCCAAGGTAATGACACGCAGCAACTGCATAGATGCAGACAGAATGGGAGTCAGCATAAGACAGCAGTTGTCATTGAAAATACTTTAAAAGCAATTGGAGTTCAAACCCCTAAAATTGGGAAAACGACCGCGCACGAGAACAGGCTCAAGACCAGGTAAATGTGTTAGCTTCTATAAAAGGTTGTAGTTAGGCCGAAGTCAATGCAACGTGGAAAATCGCAGAAAATTTCGTGGTATTGGTATGACAACCAAATATTATTTAGAAAACAATCCGTAAAGGCTGTAGATGAAAGACTTGCTCAAGCAAAGCATTTTCAACTACTGTATGACGGGAAAAAAATTAATAATTGTGAACGATTCCTTTTTGCAGCGCAGTACACTGACAAAGAGAGCACGAGGTACCCTTCATCTTGCCAACTGCTCTTACTGGCGCGCGCTTTGACTAAACTATGCTGCATTGCAGGTGTGAAGATGTTATAAATGTTCATTCTTTTGGAAGGAGCGACTCTGTAACTGCAAGTGTAGTCTTTTCAGCGATGATCGAAATGTTAAAGCCGAGTCAGCTAACGAAAATCTACTCAGTGATGGCCGATACTACCAGCTTAAATACTGGAAAGGAAAGAAGAATTAACACACGCCTCTCCAATCTATTTCAAAGAAGAAGTTGGCCTTGACATTCATTCGTTGGAATGTCAATTCCACATCAATGAAATTTTACTAAACCAAGTAATTAAGAGCGTTGATGGTAAACCAACTGCCCCCGACCGTATGAGTTCAGATTCAGTATATAATCTCATCAAGCACTTCAAGCCCAGCGAGACCACCACCACAACCAGTTTTAGTCCCACAGTTTCTGCTACCTCAAGAGCAGTAAATTCATTGAAAAGCTCGCTCTCATGGATTTCAGATACCGGTACACAAGGTAAAAAAGAGTAACAATGCACTCTGTCTTTGTTTAATATTTTATACATTTATTGAACCCTTAAATTTCTGTTTTGATTTTTTAGATGCGGATTTTCGAAATGATCA